>CM034387.1:18962500-19585000 GCA_019925095.2 Dendrolimus kikuchii | reverse complement strand
AGCTTCTATCCCTGGCATGGTAAATTTCGGAAACAAAATTTTCGTTATTTAGTAGTTATTTAGTTAGTATCTGGGAGTCTGGGATAGATTTTAAAATAGTTCGTTATTATTATGAATAACACAAGGATAACGTGCTTAGCTTGGGGACATACCATGTGTATGTTTGTCTGCCGAGTAAAAGAATACAAAAAATACTTTTAAAAATAGTTGTTATCAACTTTTTGTCGATAGCTAATAATTGTCCACTTCTGTACGCTAGGCCTCGCCTAATAAATCCACTCTTTCCGCACCCAGTTTCAACCGGTAACTTTGCTTTGAATCTTAGAAGTATTCTGTTTACTGGGGTGGAGGGCACTATGCTTGCCGATATGCAGTCTCCACTCCAGGCCTCGTCTGTTCCATCGGCCATCGGTCCTGCGACAGATGTGACCGGCTCGCTGTCAGTTTAGCTTGTTTATTTTATACACAATTTCAGTTACCTTAGTTCTCTTTCAGATATCATCGTTTCTGATTCTATCCATAAGAAAAAAACACCCAACACATCTCGTTGCAGAATACTTGTAACTAGAAAGATAGAAAGAAAGAAAGACTTTATTTGCAGAAATAGCGACGTGTTTACATTCCTTATACATTATTATACACAGAGCATATATTGAGAAGTGTACGCCGCATTTTCAGCAAACAAGGTTTGCACTCATCTTATTGCTGTGCCGGAATTATATCCGACACAACGCTGATTTTCAGTGCAAACCTTCCTTTTGGCGTAAGATCAAAACGACCCAATTTTGTTAATAAAATAATAAATAATAATAATAATTAATAAAACTAATTCTACTTTGTAATATTTAATACGTAAAACAAATAAATTAATTAATACGTTATATAATAATAAAACTACGTAATAAATAAATACGTTACTTCAAAAATTAAAATAAATACTCTCGTAACAACTTGTATCGAATCAATTTATTTAATCGAATACAATTCGCTAGAGTGCGTGCCGTGTATATTACCACATTCTGTGCACCACGTCACTGACATGCAACAAATTACATTTTACTTCATAACCTATAAAATATTGAATGTGTTATTTTACTTTAAAAAATATGAAATGTTTTATATATTTTATTTTTCCACTCTATATAAAATGCATAGGCCATGCACAAAACTGACTCGGGTTACAAGTAAGTTGTAAGAAAGTGACATTTGTTTACTGCATTACGGGTTTGTTTTTTATTGAAAGTAAAAATATAAATTGCAATTTTCAGAAGGATAGTTGTAGTGATTTTGGGTGAAAACTACTAATTCACGCTACATTTGTACTTCAATTTGCCTGTCTGTGTAAGTAATTATATTTGGATTCGTATTAAGGTGAGATAGTAACTGTACTACATTGTAATTATTAAAGGCTTATCAATGCATATGTATGATCTTTTATAAGTAAATTTACTTCCTTCTATAAGTAAATATATTTATTTCTATAAGTAAATTTAACTATAAGTAAATTTTTGAAATTTTGGTAAGTATGGTTGTTTCAATCTCATTCTTATATCATTTCCAATTGACGTTGAAAAAAGAGTCACTTCATTAAACTGTTTTCTAATTAGAACAAGTTATAAAAATCGGATGAGATTCACACGGTTGGAAAAGCGCCCCATAAAACTTGAGAACAATTGAGAAATCCTCGGCGCTTTTTCCCAAGATACGACCTTTTGTTGTTGAAAAAAAGGTGTACGTGAGTTTCGGTTTGTTTTTTGACCCTAACAATGGGGCGGGTGAGGGCTTCGGGTATGCCACGTGGCCCTTTGTTAGGGCAACCCCACGGGAAAATGGACCTTCGCCAAGGGAAATGGGGTGAAGTTTATATTGGCGTGATTTCACACAAGCGAATAAAATGCTGCTTAGCTACCGTTTAAACATACGAGATGATGTTTTCTTTGTTTACGTCGAGTCAGTCGTATTTTAGTGCAAAACGTACGGTAGCATGCGCTCTGGAAACCTTTTGGGCAATGATCTAGCTTGGTTAATTGTAATATTTCCTATCATGTTAGTAGTATCAACAATCGGGAGGCCTATAAATAAAGTGTATTTAAAATATCGTACAATATAAGTAATAATCATAATAATATAATCACATTACATAGAATCATAATGAAATTGTATAAATATCACATACATTGATACTAAATACAAATTATTTCGATTTATCATAGATTTTACATATTTATTCAAATCGTTATTCTATCACATACAGTTTGCAGTAAGCATAGTGTGATTTGTTACATTATAATGTATGTCTCTGTAGACCACGGGCTATAAAAATGGCCCGGACTTTTGAAGGGATTACGTGGGGTCATATTGAGGCCTACACGTACATGCAAATTAGACAAATTTACTAAATGTGGTGTAACACTGACCGGCGATTATCCCTGTCTACACCATATAAAAATGAAGTGAGTGACAAGTTACCGTCTGCCCATTTTTTCCAAGTTCCTTGAAATCTGCGGCCGGCAAACGCCATAGTCCCCGATCCGTAGTTCCACTAACAGTTCATCCCAATAGCCCGGTACTTTTTATTCTCATTCCATAGGGAATGAGTCTGCAGAAGCATACATGTATTGAAAATATGTTTATTTTGCTTGAAAATTGAATAATACATTTTAATTACTTTATAAGTTAATTGTAATATAAGCTTCCTTAGTGGAGTCCTCATTTTAAATAAGCTAAATTAATATGGTAAATAATAAATGTAACTAATAAAAAAATGCACCCAAGGTCAAGCCACGGTCAGTGTAGGACTATTATGCACGGAGGCAAGCGCCTTGCCTTGGCCCCCGGAGTCAGGTTCGAGGTGTCACTACTCACCTGCGGACCTATTGTAATTATTATAAATGATTGAAAATATGGTTTACAATACAATCTCTAATATGGTACCAATATAAACGAAATACAATAATTATTTTAAATCGTATGTGCAGTTTTTTTTTTCAGGATACGATTTATTTCAAGGTTTTATTTATTACTAGAGTTCACCCCGCGGCTGCATCGCGGGTCAAACTCTATTGCGTATCTCTTGTTTAAAGAGCAGGCGTTAATTCAGGTTACACTGTAATAAATTTTTATGTTAGTGCTATTTATTCGCTTCATTCTATACCGCAAACGGTCCCATCTAAAAAAAAAACTCCGACATAAAAAGGATCTATGTCCATTTTCAGCATTAAAACTACGCTTAAACAAAATTACAGCACTACCGATCCAGTACCCCTAGTAGTTTTTCCGTGAAAGCTTAACAGACGCAGACGAGTTACTATCGCATTTTTTTTTAGATCATTATTTTTTTATAACTATAAACTTGAGAATTAATTGGTCTCCCATACAAACATCTTTTATTTCAACCCGGTCTAGTTATATTTATCTATCCAAAAATGACCAAAATCACGAAAATGACGAAAATACTAAATAACAAAAAAAAAAAACAAAACCTATTTTACTTTCTGGGATATCCTTTACATAAATCTATCCCATTACCCGGGATAAAAAGTATCCCTTGCCCACCTTCGGTATTAAAATTACATATATACCGAATTTCAACCAAATCGTTCAAATAGTTTTTCCGTGAAAGTGTAACATACAGACAGACAAAGTTACTTTCGCATTTATAATATTAATAGGGATAATTTCAATAAAATACTCTCACATAATTATGAATTATTCATGTATGTAGGAGGTATTACTTTTTTAATGTTGCAACGTGCCTGTACGATATAAAGACTCGTGTGTTCCCAAACCAGAGCGGCGCTTTTGTTACTACGCAGCAGAGACGTCATGGGACACCCTTCCTTAATGGGATGACTACAATTACGCGCCTGACAGGATCAACGGGAATATCCCAATAATTGATACACGTATTGATTTCCTATTTTGGTAAACCTTAATTTATGGATAATGCGATTCTAATTTACGGTACATTTATTTAGATCGAAATAATGATGTAACATTTTAGGCAAAATTGTACATTAATAAAATTATTTTTGTAACATTACTTTTTAGCCCCAGAATATTTTAAATAAAAGTAATATTATGAAAAAAGAGCTTCAATAATAATGAAAATATTTTGTTGATATTATAATCTGGTATAATATTTATAAAAGTATAAAAGCAAGAAACCGATGATTTTTAACATGTACAAAATAAATATAAACGGATACAATATACCTCTTCATTTCTCATATTCTAAAAGTACGCTTGGAGTTGACGAATCACAGGGATGAAAACAGCACTTTTTATCCCTGGGAGACGATTCTCCCTGCTGTCAAAAATTCGGAAAACTATGCAAACCACACATAATAAATACATGCGACTCATGTCCATTTTTTACAACCACTGTTAATCGCTGCATAAAGTGTAATAAAAAAATATTAACAATTTTGTAACATTGTTTTATATTTATAAGTTGCTTTTTACTAAATTATTATTTAATTTACATACACTTGAGCTAAATATTTTCATATTTGACGTAGTAAGTTATCACGTACTACGTCACGTATGAAAATATTTAGATTTAGATATGGATTTAACGCCTGATTTTATTCGATAAATAGTTGTTTGTTTAACTAATCAATTTTTATTCACTTTCCTTATATTCGAAATGAAAAGCAGCCTTGACCTCGGGTGAAAGGCATATTTAGGCACTCGAATTATTATCATCTCGTGCCTATATAGGTCACTTTCACTTCTTGTATAACAATCTCCTATTTCGGTTGTAAAATGTGGCAACTAACACGGTTGCAGGTCACACGATTGAAAAGTCGGAATGTGTAATCTATTGATGAATTTTCCTTCTTTCAGCATTCCTTTCTGCCGGTTGATAAATTAGTATAGGTTGTGTACCTTACAAATATATTTATTGATCAACTTACCCCGCCCTATCCTATTCATATTTAGACATATCCATTGAAGTTATGCCAAAACGAAATTTTGGTCAGAGCCACAGATCATAGAAACACAGTGTTTGTATGATCTGTGGTCGAGCGAAGCCGAATTTCGTGTAACCACGATATTACAGGCCACGTAGCGCAATTAACAGTTTAGTGATACCATGGGATTCTCTTTTTTCTAGTTAACGGCGCCTCCTGCTTCCAAACAGGTCATCTTAATATATATATAAATTACGCGTCTTGTTGTTTTTTCGCGATGGACTCCTAAACTACTTGGCCGATTTTAATCAAATTTGCACACCGTGTGCAGTTAGATCCGACTTGAAAGATAGGATAGCTTACATTTGGACTCGGTAGGTGGCGCTGGAATCGGGTATTAAATTTTATTTCTTCAGGGCAGAACAACGTCTGCCGGGACAGGTAGTATTTATATAAAATCTGGTCGCATTAAACCTAGTATTCTATGTTGGCATCGTGTTCAGTTAAGCTAATAAAGGGGATCAGATATCGCTATTCTATTATTGAATCATGATACATCTCGCCTTTACATGCATATTGTCTGCGTCGACAGACATGCTCACGCTAGTTTAACGATATTCATATCTAGAATTAGTCAAATGGACTATCGATTTGCCCTAAACCACGACTAACTAGGTACTATTTAACGCCTGAGTTAACACCTGAATACTATTATATAATGTATACTCAATACATATAAGTTGTGATAAGCTAGCGGTTAACACATTTGTGTCTTGTTCAAACGACGTGTGTTCAAGCCCTGGCTGGGAAGCACTCAGCACGTAGGCAGTTGTTTGACCTAATGTGTTTATTCTTATAAATACGTTTGTTGATAGTGATGAAAAATAACGTGATCAATCTTGCACATGGAAATAACTGGTATACAAGCCCATCAATCCGACTTGAAAAAGCGTAGTAGGTTTAGTATTCGTACCCGCTATAAAAATGAGAAGGCCTGAGCCCAGCAGTGGGACGTTTATGGGCTGATAGCGCCTAAAAGATATATTATATGAATCGAGACTACCTATATCAAAATTATATTTACTACTAAAATCTTTTGTCCAACACTGGTCACAGCTCTACCACTTCTTGCTATTAGAAAAGATAAAATCATTACCACAATATTTGAAGACCAGGCCAATGTCCAAAGTCAATGAATCAAATATAATTGATCGACGTACGACCCGACTCGATGACGTTGTCAACTCATACACAACTTTTTGTCACTTTTATAGTACCTTTTGTTTTTAGTTTGCTTTTTTTACTGTTATTTTTTTCTGTGACAAGATGACAAACGCAGTGAAGCTAGATGAATGGAGTGGGTTCTTTTAAGATTTTTTGTAGCCTTTACATCGGTAAAATATTACTATCATAGTGCAGTAGGGTGGTAGAAAACATTCTTATGTCGATGCATCGTAACGCCATGGTACGCAAATCATAAATTTCAATGAACAACTAGTTTTTCTTTTTTGGAAAACTTTATTTAGTCATATTATTTACTTAGTTACATACACCTTGTCTAATACAGTACCTTACAAAAATGTATTTATTTTGTTTTAGGAAGGCTTACAATCTAATATATAGGTACAAATTATATTACCAACAATGTTTATTTTGTAATATTTATTTTAGGGCATACCAATTGCCCTAAAATTGATACCTTATTAATAAGCACAGTATAACTACAATTAGGTGACGGTTTATTACTGACAACTGTTATTTAACTACAACACTACAATGAAACTTACAAAAATGGTGTGGCGAATAGAGAGCCTCCTTAGTGTTGATCTACTGGCCGGCAGGCCATATTTTATAGATATTAATTGACAACTGTCAATTTAGATTAAAGAGTGAAATTTCATCATAAAGGTTTAAATCCTAATTAATCTAATTATTTAATAAATGATATTTGTTTTGGCTATGTACATATCAAAGGCAAAATTATAAATATTATAAATGATCGGGTTGTTTGATTATACTATGGGCCGCTTGCATAATGTTCGCCTTTAAATAAAATTAGTTAATCATATTAAACTGCCATACGTTTTACACAAAACGTATTGATAGTTCTTTAAACGTATTTAGCGGCATATTTTGCGTTGTGCAAGACGATAATTGTATTTAAGGGTGTTAAATACGTTTTGTGTTTATTAAATAAATTTAAGCAACCTTATGCAAACGGCCCTAAGAGAATGACGAAAACTTAACCAAACCTTTTTAATTAATATTAGTTATATTATATTCTACTTATAATTACTGTATGTGGAATATTGAGCCTAGGTCACCGTCTCCTATGGTTAAGGTGCCCAAAAGGTGATGTTATCTCTCATACAGATATACAAATGATTCGTTGTCCGACGTAGACACCAGCCCTGTGAGCACCTGGCGAGTCGATTAACATTATCTAAACGCTGTCTATTAAATTTTAAACATACTAGGAGTCTTATTTTTTCTAAGTCGGCATTATATAGCTCCTTTTAAAGTTACCGAGCTAGGGCGCCGGTCACAAAAACTGTAACCCAGAAATAGGTCGTGGCCCCTTGCTTCCGGGGGAGAAATGGACCGAGACGGGAGCAAAAACTAGTGCGGCGGCCGGCTCTTGTTAACTTGCTGGGTTGTTTTTATGATTTGTGTTATAACAGATATTTTTTTAACTATGACATAATATATGCACCGATACCCATTAATAACAACTAGCGGTTGCCTAGTGGTGGAAATTCAACTCCGTTCGTATAATTAAAATTGGAGATTAAACACTACTGAGTTTCTTTTGCCAAAGACTACTTACTACAAAGTGCTACATTTCCAGCAGTTCTTGGTTTAAATATTAATTTTGCAGCAATTGTTAAATTGCACAGATTTCTGTTGTATTCATCAACATATAATTTATATTTGGACACAAACCAGCTGAAAGTGTCTACTAAATTGGAAGTATCAAAATAATGTAGGTGGTGATGAATAATTCTATATTATACACATAATAATTTTATATTTTATACAATGGTGGTAAGATATAAAAGTGAATTTAATCCTAAAAAAGTTTTCTTTTGATAATGTTTTTAGAATATAGAAAGTTCTCATTACAAAAGGCGTAAGGCGAATAAGTAGGAGTCATAATATAACACAATTTGCATGCTTTCAGTACAGATACTCAAGGAGAGACTTAATAACTTCGATACGTCATTTGCATGTGAGATAGATATATAAATAGATTCCTGAAATTAATTGTAAAAAGAGCTCAAGAATTCAGATCTAGCATTTACGATTAAATGATCTAATGAAGCGTGTATGGTACAGAAGTATGGTATCATTTGGTCCAGCCGCCCAGTTACTTTGCACTAATGCGCTAGTAGGACCGAAAATTTTACTTAATTGTTTACTTTGTATGATATAAAGATTCAACCTATATCATTATTCTTTAATATACGCGATTATGCAATTTAAGGCTTCCTTCCTTCCTCAGCATTACATTTTATTAACGAATTAGAGTAAATAAAGCTATAATTTACGATATTCAATATAAAGTATTCATACTTAATTTAAAATATACGATCATACAATACAATAGTGATGAGATCGATCAAAGAATGTGGATACAGGCTTATATAAGTTACACAAAAATAAATTTGTAGATTAGAGAACAAGCGCGCTCGCGCGGCTCCTTATCAGCCAGGCGCTATAAAATAAGTGAAACGTCATTAATTCACTACCGTAATTATTTTTAATGTTAAAATAAAGTCGTAAACATTATCTGACCTAGTAATTATGAGTGGGGTATGTTTAGGGATAATAATATTTTTATTATTTACTAGCTATGACTGCGACTTCGAACGCCGTGACTCATTTCTTATCCCGAAATATAAACAATACTTTTAATGATATGATCTTTCAACAACATTATTTCTGAATCGTGTGATGCATATCTTACTACTTATTAATAAACCTTTTAATAAATTGAGATATGTGTTCCTTCTTCAATTTCAAAATTTCGTCATAACTTAATTAAGTAATAAAAAAAATCAGTGATTTAGCTTCCATCAACCTCGTATAAGTATGTACCATAAGTAACTTCATGAATCTAATATTTACAGTAAATTATCATAATCTATTTATTGGTTTTTATAAACCGGGGAGAAGGAATGACAAAATATATTTTTAGAAAATGAAATATAAAACCTGATATGGTTTTTTATTATTATTTATATAATTTATTTTAGCGTTTATTATTTTTATCATCCTAAATAAAATCGTTGCTAAGCAACCGAACTAGAAAGCCCGTCAATTACAATATAATAATATAAGACCCTTGTCTTCATGTTTGCCTTAGCCATCCGGCACAGAATGAACGTGGTAAAAGCTACTAGAGAACTAGAAGTAGATATGTTTGCGACCTTCAGTTAGAAGTATTCTCGATGAAGCTGCAGCATACTCCTCAGACACTTGCATTCATGTAGGCCCTCGATGTTCCTTTACCGCATTTAGGGGAACCTTGCAGTGAGTGACAAGTCACTGTCGGCCCATTTTACCCGTGTTCTCCGAATATTTTGACAGACAAGCACCATAGTCCGAAAACCCCAACTCCATTAGCAGTACACGCAAATAGTCCACTCCCTTTTGTTTCCATTTTTTATTAAAGTCCTACACTGACCAGGACTTATCCTTACTTTTTAATGTATGAAGATGATGTTCTTGTACATGGGTGTTATAGTTAAAAAAAGAAAATTTTATTATAATATAGACAACAATGATTACGTAGCTATCTAAGTAATCATTGTTGTCTATTGTAATAAAATTTTGAATAAATAATAAAGTTTGCCTTTTGCGTCCTATCCGTCATGACACTAGGTCTGATCCATAATTTTTAAGTAGCAATGTGGGCTATGAGGTGAGTAATTCTGTTAGAGATAGAATATTTATATATTACCAAGGTTACCGATATAGCTTGCAAAATTGGCAAGCTGAATTGGGATTGGACTGGTCAGTAAGACCGCAGGCGGATGTAGCAAACAAACCCTAGAAATGAAGACTGTCTCGGCAAACGTAAAATATGACGCCTTTTAGCCTGCTCGAAAAACAACCAACAGTGAAGCGCTATATGTGATACAAACTTGGGAAGAAATATGTCCAGTGCTAGACTGTGATTGCCTGACAAGAAAAAAAGATTGTATAGCAATGATGTACTTTCTAGTTATTGTCCCTTTTTTAAGGATATAGATGTCAACAATTTAGACTAACTTATAAGGTCCTAAGTCTTATCTGGAACAATAGTCATACACAAACCGAAGCTTGCCTTATATGTAGATATGTTTAAACTTAAAATATTTTCTAATGTGTAAGACATTCAAATTCAGCGTAACGTTTCAATTCCATACATTATAATCTCAATCTATAGCTTGAGATTATAATCGGTGGCTAACTTGTTTATGTGTTTTGTCTTAGAAAACGAGCCTAAATCTCAAAACCATCGGTGCATATGCTAAGACGCGATAAACAAACAAACTCACCATTAATTAAGGATACTTGTACTGGGTTTGTTTATTTGTAAAGTTAAAGCATGTTGAAACGTTTTATTTGATTTTTGTTTTATTGTTTATGACGATAAGATTTGATAATGGAATTCATTCACTTTATTTCTTTTAAATATAGTCGCATGTTTAGTGTGTTTAGCTCGTGTGAAGTAATTAATAAGCAGCTTAATATAGTAAGGGTGAGGTATCACACATTTCGAAGACATAAAGATTGGAGCTCTTTCATAATGTGATATGATCGTTTCATTCCTTCCAATGGCATGGCTCCAATCCTGGCAGAAGGCTTGACTCTTGATTGTAGGTCCTTTTTTGATGCAAGCTTAAACCTATGTCGGAAAAATAAGAAAGGAAACCAGTGAACTGATAAACATATTATACCTTCAGAATATTTTAGTTTACTTGAAATAGATGATTGCAGAAGAAAGTCACCAGTGAACTTCGTATTCAAAGGACATTGCAAGTCAGAAAAATACCACAACAGAACAGAGGACAACTGTAGATACTTGCCTACTGAAGATCTATAGTCAGGAAATCCGAAGTATTACTTCATGGTCCATAATTATGTGAAGATAAAAAAATGATTTTGTAAGTATATTCATATTTTTAGTAAAATCACATAAACTAATGTATTCAGCTTATATTCGTCAAGTAAATTTCACGTATACTGTTTTATAAAAAAATCATAAAATAACATTTTTATAAGCTATTTAACGAATATAGTCATTTATGGAATACACAAAAATACATACACTGGTACAATTAGCGGAACAGAAAAAAAAATTAAGAGAGGATACAACTACTACTAGCAACTAAATTAAAACTAAATAAACATCTTTTTAATGTGGAATTTGTGCGCTGTAAAGTAATGACTTTTAATTTCAAATATCAAAAAACCTAGAAAAGTAGAAAAATTGAAAGATTTTACATTAAAGACCTGTCTTAACTGTTATTAAATGAAAGCTTAGTATCGTTGTTTCCTCCCTGTGCATACTACGACTACAGCTTCATACCGTCTGGGCATTCTTGATGTTAAATAAGAACAAATCAATGAAAAAAGGCCTGTCAGTGTTTTTCTTTTTTCAAATAACCAGCCAATATTTTAATAAAAGATTGAATTATTTTTGAATTTTTCGGTTTTTTATTAGCGTTCCGCTAATTTAACTGGTGTACATCTAATTACTAGACCTTAATTGGCCCTACATTAAAATTTTCTTAATGTCACGTGAAAGTAGGTTGGGTGGCGAGTTTTGAAATCAATTTGCAATCGATGTATCTTAATATTGTACAAATACGCATATACTTATATTTGTTATTAAATTGAATAAGTCTTAATAAATACTAAAATTATCTTTGTGTAAGTAGAGTCGCACATGCCACTTGTTTTATTGTAATGTAACGAATGAACATTTATTCTAATATCCCTGCTCCATTTAGGATAGTAAACAATGCATGTACGAAGTTATAGATTGTATAGCAGATCACTGCCAGCGGGAAGCCTGCCTAGAGGGCTGGCTACATTGTCGCCCTGTATGGCAATGCTAATTCACTGGCCGAAACATGAGACAGCCAGAATTGTGTTTATATTTAATAATATGTGTACAAATGTACCTATATTATATGTGTATTTTCGATATAATACGATAATATAATTGTCAATCACAGACAAAAATGTACAAATTGGCTAAGACCACAGATAAACTGTAACTAATGAAATCTCTCTATCTTTCACCTTCTCCCAATTATTTGAGCATAATATTATATCTTTTCCTTCTATACTCCTTTATTCTTATATTTTTATTGCATGAGTTCAGCAGACAGGCAGATGGCCCACCTGATGAAAAGCGGTTATTAACGCCTATGGACATATTATAACACCAAATGTGCTAACAATATGCTCTCTAAAGGGAGACTGAAACCTGGCCATTAATGCCATAACACAACTCAAGGTTGTTATGACTGCATACTCTAGACCAGGGGTGGTAGCCATCCAGACGCGCTAAGACCCTACCATCTACCACCTGAAAAATTCTGACATACGTCCTCTGTCACACCACGAATCATCCTATCATCTTTCTTATAATCCATGTAGCTGTTTTTTGGTCTATCTTTACGTTTGAACCCATCAATCTCGCAGCTTAACATTCTTTTTGTGACGTAACTTTCATCCCTCCTCATTATATGCACATATCTCCTTGTAACAAATGAAGTAATTATTACCAAATAAAATTTAGCACAAAGATCTTTGTTACCAGACCAGAAAATGAAAAAAAGGATAGCTAAGAACTTTACACCATAAAAAATATCTTGACATTCTGAAATATGATTTGACACGGCCAAATGTGGTTCAGGCCGCCCCGGGGCTCAAAACCGCACGGCACATTACACATCGCCATGATTTACGAGTTCGATGTGCATACCGTGCGCGGACTCACAAAAAATTAACAAATCACCACACGAGTGACGCTGAGAAGGACTAAGTATACCCTGTATAAATAGAACTCTAGTTCTATCAGTAAGATAACATTTTATTATGCAACTAATTCTTCACAAACACCGTACTTTGCCGTTTGATCTTAGTATACAGAATAAAGGAAGATCCAATATACTTATAGTTTATACATTTATACTATGCTTCGACTAGCTGAGCGGCATGCTTACTTTCTTAGTTCCAGAGTTTATAACCGTATTAATAAATTACTATAAAGTGTTACACTCATCGTGAATGTAAGCTCAAAATACTGAACTGGTTACTAGAACTTTCTTATAATGACACAGAAAGTAATGTTGATCTAAATAAAACACACATACACAAACACACACAAACTTAGGTAACAAACACACACTCAATCATTCGCGTTCTTATTTAATGTATTATTAGATAATAATTTTGTTAATTAAAAAAATGGTAACCTAAAATGTATAATAGCCATGTATCGGAAGTGGGCGCTAGCAACTGCAACACAGTACTGTGTACTGCAGCGGTTGTTTGGGTTACTAGATGGTTTTCTGGACACCTATGTTAATCTATCTATAATATTATAACATTCTAAACATGCTGTGTTTATACATTTAAGCTATTTAAAAATAAAATAACTGGAATAGACTATATAAACGAGTGAGAAAACGATACATTTTTTTAGATTTCTGGTTTGTCTATTAGTATATTTGTTCGGAATTCGCGTACTAACTACAGGACCGATTCCAACGCGGTTTTCGCTGATCTTCGCCAAATTCTTAGACTTAAAATCTGCGCTGCTTTTATCCCGGAAATCTGGCGAGAATTTTTCTAGGAATGATTTAAAATGACAAAATTAAAAAAAAACCAATTCCAGTGCAATTTTTTTCACTGATCGAGTTGTGCAGGTCCATAAAAATTAGCTTATTCCGACAAAATTGGCACTAAAACGATAGCGCATTCTTTTTTAAATGGTGTGGTTCTTTGGGTCCCGGCAATCCCGCGGGAATTTCAAGTCAAGCGTGCACGACTTTGCGGGCATATCCTAGTGTTATAATAAAAAATATTTCATTTACCTAATAATCGGGGGGTTTCACCTGTCATAATGTTATAATTGTTGACTATAATCAATATGTTTTATTAAATGCTGCGTCTTAAAGACACAGCATTAAAATTACAATATCATCTAAGAAACAAGACTAATAAGTTAAATCTATTTTAAATACTAGATATAATTATTATTTATACTAAGAATTTACCCTATAACACTTTTCTTATTGTCTCTATTAAGGGGCTATTTGTTTATTTGTTCTTTATTAATAATGTTAATCACATTGCACTTCACTTTGTTTTGATATTTTTACAACACTAACTCAAAAGGTCTGGTCCTTTTGAGTCTTCTTACTAGGTTTGTGTTGTCGAGAAGCTGGACGACCTTAACATTCAGTTGGTGATGAAGCCGTTGCTGACGCTTTAACATGTTTCCTAATTATGATAGCGATGAGGTTCATTTTTAGATCCCGTTGGAAATCTTCTGGTCTTATATACCAAATATCTCGCTGTCCAGCATGTTCGACCAGATGCTGCTACACAGCGAGAAGAATTGGCTAGCGGTGGCCTCCTTCTGCGAGGACGTTATGTCCCAGAAGGAGGCCGCCGAACGAATAAGGGAGGAGAATGAGCAGGCGGAGCTTTTGCTCATCTCTTCCCGATAACATAGTGGGACTGGGGGATCGGGGTACCCTCCCGACGAGCCATACCCAGTGCCGTGGAGTGTTCTAGTCTCAGAGACACCCCTCCTTGTAGGATTGCATCGAGGTGTCACGGCAGTCATACCCATGGTTACGGTACCGTGGCGCCTGATCATAATGCGGAGGGGCGCTGGAAGGTTTAGTAGCTTGTGTGCAACACCAGCAGCCGGGAGTCCCACATACCCCTTGGTGGCATCCCCCGGGGTCTTATATACCAAGGTGCGTTGACGATATCCTCGAGTACTTTATTGTTATACCTTTTATATTATATTTACATTTTTATATGTTATATTTCCATTTGTCGGCTTGGTGGAGTCCCATAGCTGTGTCGTGGGTAATGGCTTGTGGTCTTTTAAATAAATAAAACCTTGTTGTTATTATTATTATTATGTACCATATCTGTAAGATAAAAGGATAAGCACCTTGCACAGTTTGATGTTTTTCTCCAAAAGCTTGATTTGAGCTAAGCACCTGTAAGATACTCATACATCTTTTAATGTAATCATTTTTTAAGTTTTACACGCATGTATTAATTTAAACTCTTATCAGGATTTTTGAGTGGAACTTCGTAAGTTTGTAAGCGTATGTAGCGGGCGAGTTGCGAGCCAGCTCTTTTTGGAAACGTCAGGGGCGGGGCGTAATTTTGACTATAGAATGGGAAGGAGCAAATGAATAGATGAATGACGCGTACAATGTCATGCACAAATTAATTTAATTTAATTTCGAAGCTTGTCCTAAGGTAAGTTACTCTGATTGTCATATTCTGAGTGAGATATAGCACCCGAAGAACCCTGCACTAGGCAATGGTTCTGCATAGATTGGACTTCCATCATTTTCGTCATAAAAAGGGGTTTATTCGATATTTTGGAGTATTTCTTAGAAACTATTCAAAGTATCTTGTTTAGTATCATTTATGTTAAAAATACTTTTTAAGCTCTATCGCCTAAAGGAGACAATTTTCACGTTTTTATAATCAAACATCTCGCCACCTTTAGAAAACCAATTTAAGAATGCTCCACCTACACGCCTATTTATGATATTTTTCTTTTCTCTCGTATCTAGATATATTTAACATGGCCTACTTATACATTTTCGGTAGTAGATGATAATGAATGTACTTATATATTTTAGGAAAAATTTTGACAAGATACGGTGCGGGTTCAGATTATATTACATTACGTTTTTAAAGAAACCCACAGATCTAATGTTGTGAATATCTGTTTATCCCTAGAATATTCCAAACATACGATATACTATGACAGAAAAAATGATACCCAGATCGAATATTTAAACTAGAAGGGTTCAGGCCTTATCATTTCCAGAGAATATAGATTTCGGCCCATCCGTTATCTTGATGTGTCCTTCATCATGATGTTTTGCTTCACCGTCAGTTAATACGTGGTAATTTGACGGCCTCTGTGGTTAAGCGGGCTAAGCCTTTGCCGGCCTACCTCACTGCAACGCAAAGGTTCCGGGTTCGATTCCTGGTATAGTAAATTTCGGAAACGTATTTTCTCCATTATTTATTATGGTCTGGGTGTTTGGGATCGGCCCCAGAGTAGTCCGATGTATATTTCCCATAACACAAGCGTAACTTGCCTAATTTGGGGATATACAACATGCGTGTTTGCCTGCCAATTTATTTAATTATAACAATACCCACATCAGGTCACAAAAACTGCCTAAACACTGCATACTCCCAAGTATTCGAACCAATGTCATTACATTGAGACGCGGATGTAATAACCAGTAAGCTACCACGAATTACGATCAGATATCTGTTTTATTTTATAAAACGTACTGAAACGTGAAACTACCGTGGACAAGAGAGACGGCCATACCATCCGTCCATCCCCTGAAAATTGGGACGAATAAAACCAGCCGTAACTAATATAGGACACAACTTAGATTACAATCTCTAAAGTTGTTGCCCTACATTAGTTGTTGCTGGGTTGAGCAAATAGTAATAAAGCAAGCCACTAAGCCACCAGGGTCTAATGATAGACGACGATGGAAAGAAACCAAACCATGTTTTGTCTTCCGGCAACTGTAGCCACATTCCAGTTACACTTCGAAGCTGGCAGCTCATTTCTAGGTCCTTTGGTGTTGAAAATCTCCATAGGCGACGGCAACCACCTTCCGTCCATCAGGTGGATCGCCACCCTGTCTGCTGTTATCCAGAAATCAAAAATCAGTACCTTCAATACATTCCCTGTTGCACCGGCAACGATTTAAAATCCATTATTTTTGTCTGAAATCGGGTCATTCCAAAGTTTTCAAAACCAATCCCATTCCTCACACTCATTGACCTACCGGTTTCAAATTTCGAAAACAAAAAGAGATTGAACTACAAATTGCTTGAAAATTGAATTAAGTAAATGTACTTTAAACTTATGAACAGTTATAATATCAACATATAAACGCAGTTAATTTTAATATAAATCTCATTATATGTTTACTCTTAATATAGTTTAGGCTTTAAATTTTATTTTAACGAGCGTAATTTTGACATGGCGCGGTAATAAAATATAAAGTTACAAGCATATACGTATAAAACTATTGTATTGTAATTATTTCTTTAATTTTTTCACAAAATATAATTTACATAGTTAATTTCGGTCCAAAAACTGGTTACTCCCGCTAATCGCAGCATGTTGTCTAGTGTTCTATGTGTTAACGGAAAATGATTTCATATATAATTTAAGATTACTAATAATAACATTTCGCACTCCAAATTTCTAGACAAGTGCATTATGTAACTGGGAGAAAACAGAATTTTAGAGCGGCTAAGATTTAATAAGTTTTTATAAATATCAAGCATAGCGGTGTTAATGTATTTTGTTATCTGCTAATTGTATTTTCATGTTTATAAAATTGTATCTTCATTAACTGTAATAGACGGCTAGGAAAGTACGGTAAATAAATTGTTATATTATATTATTAAAAAAGCGATAACGAACTGTATAAGGACTCCAATGTCTAAAAATGAATATTAAAGTATCACACATCACCTGTCTGCAAGATGATTATTAATTTATTTAAAACTAAAATAGTCCTTGCTCATTATGTGCGTTACTTTTAGGTGGAAACATATAAATATTCACACATGTGTCATCACAAGTAATAATGAATCACATCCAAGGTACGTACACATAAGAGTCACAAATTCGGGACATCCTAACACCAAAAGAAACAAAAATCCCAGCTTAATATATTTGATATTCATATAACTGGAAGTTAGTTTTAGGCATAATAGTTATGTCAGCATTCAGCTGGCATTCCCAGCACCCGAAACATCAAAGCCGGACATGCTGATACAAAACTGAGAACGTAGACCACATTGAGCAGTTCATTGTTATTAGCTGAAGCCGAGTATATATATATATATATATATATATATATATATATATATATATATATATATATATATATATATATATATATATATGTGTGTGTGTGTGTGTGTGTTACGGGCAATATGATGTATCCGGTCATTATCAATAATGACCGGTCCGTATACATAACGTCCGTTAATCAGGTGGGCAATATAAATAAAATTGCATGATTAATCACTATTCCCGGTCAATGTGAATAATGACAACCCTGGGCAATATAATAAAACACAGATGAACTGTAGTTTTTTGTTTATTAAATGAGGTCAGGATATAGTTATACGACACTTTTATTAGTAATTTGAGATACAAAGTGAATTTTGGGTGGTTATAAAAAAATAACCACGAAGGCTAAGGCTTAGTCTTTAAATCTATTCTTAAAAAATCGGATCTGTTCATAATGAATAAAAGTGCCTTATAACTAAACCCCTTACCCTTAAATGAATTAAGCTTACATAATTCTCATGGAAAGATAACAAAATTTATCACATTGTCCTGCTGCTAGTAGGTTCATACTGCCCGGTCCAAGTGATAAATTCAAGTTATCTCAAACCAGGATTTTTGAAATGGACAACGGGCCGCTGTGCATAATTAATATAGACCGGACAAAATAATAAATGTATCAGATTCACCGATGCTCTTGGTCATTATTCATAATGATCGGTCAATATTAATACTACCCGATTAATCAAATTACACGTAACGCACACACACACATGCTGTGTAGGTTCACCAGTATAGTAGCGAAATTATTTCCGGATTTAAAAATATTGTTTAATGGAATTACCATTATAATGTATAGGTTATTATTTTTATAGCTTAGAGCTAAAAGTTTAAGTTGCGAAGGCGCGACCTTTTTTTTAATCCAAGGCACACTAGCCTAACAAACGTTGTCAGAAGCAACAAACCGGTGATGATTTTTATGAACATTATAATATGAAAATCCTTATAAAATAACTATGATAATTATTTTTATTTAATTTAATAGATTGAAGTGTAAATTGTGTGAACAATTTAATAAAAGTTACCTGTATTTTGCCAGAACTTCTTAAAATTCGCACTCAACGTCCATATTGGAAATAATTAACCCGGAAAACAAACATATAAATTGGAACGAAAGAAGTCAACAAGTAGCCCGAAAAATGATCCCGTTACGTGTCTCTATATTACCGTCTCTTTCGTTCTGTTATTTTATGTGATATAACCTTCTCTGTCCCCCATCAATGGAGCTCAGGACTGCAATGTTTGCCGGGACCAGTTTTTGCTAGGGTACAAAAGACATAAATATACATAATGCATATAACTTTGGTGGTATAATTTTCACCGAGAATATTTTTAAAGAAAACCAGCATGCTACTTAAACTTCGCCGAGTGGTAAATTCAGTAAGCAACTGGAAGCTATCATAAGCAATCTACTATAGAACATATTAATAAGTAACGTCAAGTATTTGTTGTTAATTTTATGAACTATAAGACAGTTCACCTGACTATACTGTTGTAACCACCGACTGGTTCCGAATTCGGTAGAAACTATTCCAATCTTCAGGGTAAAAGGTGTCCTACATTCATCCTTATTATCGAATGTACGGATATAAAAAAAAAACATATCAATCCGTTTACTTTCAAGACCGTAAAAACACAAATAATTTTTACTTTCACATTTTATATTACTTATAGAACTAGTACATACAAAATTTACCACTGATTCAACTGTCATCCTAGCACTGGATGATTGTTAAACCTCTCAAGCTCAAAAATAAAACACTGGCATCGAAGTCAAAAAGTCCCTTCATGTTCCAAAAACAAATGTACGTGTAACTGCCGACCTAACGCATGTAGGGCTTGTAACCCGTATATGCTCCGCTTAGGTAGTTTTCTGGCCTAATATGCATATTCCTACAATTACCACATGGTGAAGGTGAAAGAAAACATCATAATAAATCTGCACATCGAGATAATAAATGTGTCTTATCCGCCTTATGGCCGGTTTATATATTTTACCGACCGTTAATTTGCCTCACAATCGGTTAAAATTTTACATAATACAAGAATGTCAAATTTCTACCGATGGTAGTGCTAGTGAATGAATAGGAAGATGTGGTAACCGACCATTAGACAAGCATAGCTGGTATATTATCCGTTCCTCAAAAATGGGAAGACCCGAGCCCATCAGTGAGACTCGTGGGCTTTTATTTTACTACATTTATAAGCAATATATTGTTCAATGTTTTTGCAAAATCATCTTTGAACGGGATTAAATTTTTTTTTTTTTTATTATCGCACTTTTATATACAGTATTTAAAAAATTAAAGACAAAGTCGCCGGTAACAACTACTTTCTAATAAAATACTGAACAAAAATAAAGCAAGTATTACCACCGTTAGAGTAAATATTTATGCTATTTATAATTCTCTTTTTGAGCAATTAAAAAATTCCTCACTTGTTCTTCATTGTTAAGATTCAATTATAAAATGCTAATGACCTATATTATGGTGCTTTAGTGTGTGAATTTTTGTGTTAGGTAGTGTTTTCAGGTGTGAGATTAGATTTTTGAAAATTTTTGCAGAATCAACCTATGTCTGACTGGCATGTGTAACCAGCGTTTGAATAATCATGAGTCTGTGTGAAATTGTATTATTTAACTCTATGAATAACAATTCTCGGATATTATAGACTCTTAGAATTTGCGTTATTGCATAAACCACGCATAAGAAGCACCAAGAATGACATTTTCTTCAGAACATCTCAGGCAAAATTCGAAGCTGTTTTCTTTACAATTTTATATTTAAACAGCATATCTGAATTCAATATAAAGTTTTCACAGATATTATGCCCGTAATAACATAATGAATCGATACTGATCATATATATTTTTCGTTGTAAAGTTTGAACTTAAAGAATTATAAAGAACTTGTTTTCCAATTGAAACCCATAGAATATATTCTTCTGTTAGAAATACATGGTTTTTTAATTATGCGTTTTTCAGGTAAATTGAAACTTGCAACTCTTCGCTAAACATATTTTCAAAATGCTCTAAACACGGATATAAATTTAATTATTGACAAAATTTATTTGATACTGACATAAAATCTTCTAACAATCGAAATTAAAAAAACTCCCTTGATTGAAATGTGGCTTGAGTTCCGGGACCTTAAGACTTTACTTACCCTGTCCTCTGTAGCTAATTATTATCTATTTATAAAAATGAATAGAACTGAATGTTATTCGAAACTAATTTTCATTCTCTAAGATATATATTCCAAAATATTTAACAACGCGTAGTCCCAATAACAAGACAAGTTTTTAGGTCCAGAAACCAGGTACGGTGTTAAGGCTTTTCTCAGTTGCATTCGACTTCATCGATAAGGCTCGACCACCCGCGAGCTTTATTTATTGATTTAATTAATTCAAAATAACTCATTCGAAGCAATTTCAACGTTTATTGGACAGTCTAATTTTATATTAGCACTGACGAACACGTTAGGTCTGATTTGACTACCATTGTTTTGGCTCAGGATATAACTATGTGACTTGTAATTTTTTTTTTCATTTAAATTTATTTTACTTATTTTGCCTATTCTAATAATATATATATATATAACTTAATTTATAAAAGATAAAAACTACAAATAGTAAATAGGTCCCAAATCACCGTCAGTTGGGAACGTTCCCAAAACGCTGGCTGCATTACCACGTTGTATGGCAACGCTTATGCGTTGCCCAAAATACAGGCCAGCGTTTTGGTTTCGTGAGACATCTATCAACAGTTTTGATAGGTCCCAAAGCTTCTGTGATTTGGGCTCTACTGGATAGTTTTGGCTCGGGCATGCTAGTGACCATGCATTTCTGGCCTCAGCCAAGTATGGGACCTCAAAGTCACTTAGTGACGGATTTATTAATTTGCCAATGAGGTCCACAGTAGTATAAACTGAGGACAGAAAAGCAGGTAAAGCTACATCTGAGATTTTGCGTATTCCCAAGCCGCCTAGCCTAATTGGCAGGGTAGCTTGGGTCCACGTGCGGTCTTCAAAATCAAATGGTAAATTTAAAATGGAAGTGAGCGATTGTCTAATGGTGGAATCCAAACATTTAGAATATTCGAGTGCCTCCACAGGGGAGAGCACCGTAGGACGTACATAAATTTTGGAACAAATAAGCAATGCCGAATAATAAAATAAGCACTGTGTTTGCTTATTATTTTTAAGTTGTCTACTTTGTGTGTAAAATTTTGAATTTTGTCGTCAAAGAAAGAGTTTATTTTTTTACTTACAATTTTTAAATTTGGGGCCAGATTTATAAGTCCAGAAATGAGATAGTCACAATTTTCATTTATGAAAAGTTCACATTTTGAAAAATTTAGTTCCAGGTCTATTTTGCCGAATTCTTCAGTTAGCATGATCAAATCATTTCTCAGGGTACCTAAGTCGCCTCCTAGGGTACCGTTATCTAAATACCAAACGTTAAATTTTGAATTTAGCTTTTCTATGACTGGATGAATGGCTAGTGAAAAAATTGCAGGCCCGAGCGGGTCTCCCTGCTGACAACCAGTAGCCGAATAAATTAAATGGTTTTTGTATAGTAGAAATGAATTTTCACCGTAACACTGCCAAACGTATCTGTAGATTTTGGGGAAATGTCTTTTTATTTGGTTCAGCAGGGCAAATCGGTTTACCGAATTAAAAGCGTTTTTCATATCCACCTTAAGGATCGCTTCACAACTATTGCTGGTAGTGAAAGCTCTGAGAGAATGTACCGCCGCCTCGCAGCCACCCTTTGTACCGAATCCTAACTGATGTGGTAAAAAATAGCTGGAGCTTAAATCTTTTATCGCTCGACAGCATATTTTCGCTGCGAGACGCCGGTACGTCATGCCGACTGCTATAGGGCGGATACTTCTATCTTTTTTAATTAGTGCACTCGTAATTATTTTATATATTATAATACCAGCTTTTGCGTTACCAGCTCGCGGCGTTAAAAATGGATAATATATAATATATGCCCTAAAATAGGGATGTTATAATTCTTAGAAATGTCGAACTTAATTTTTAATTTAAAGTACCTAATAACACCCATAACGTTATCCATCCAGGAACAGGAGGTTTATCCGTGCAGGAACCGGAGAAAGAATACAATTTCTTGCGGCCGGGCGGCCTCTCGTAAGAGGGGACAAAACAACTCACAGCCAGGTGGTAGGGTATTTGCCCGACTGGATGGCTATCATCCCTGGTCTAGAGTATGCCGCCATAACAACCTTGAGTTGTGATCCGGCATTAGTGCCCAGGTTCCAGTCTCCCTTAAGAGAGCAGCAGCGTATTTGTAGCTAGCACCTTTGTTGCAAATGTCCATAGGCGATGGTAACCGCTTTCCATCAAGTGGGCCGTCTGCTTGTCTGCTGAACTCATGCAATAAAAAAAAACCCAGTGAAAGTGAAACGAAACATGAGAACAATACATTAAAGTTATATTGTCATTATCGTTGCCATGGCGGTGTATTTGTCAGTGAATTGCAAGGGTGGCGCCAATAAACGCGATCAGAACGCCATCTTTTCGACTATATTCCTCTATACATCAGCTGAAACAGTACTTTTTTTAAACTAGAGTCCCTAGCGAACGCGATTGCCAGGTTCACAGGCACAATTTACTTATACTAATAGCGTTATACATTTAAAAAAACTACTTAGTGTAATACTACTTAAGAATAAATACAGTTTTTGAAAGTTGTTGGTTTGAGTTGGGAGTAGTTGGGATTAGTTGGTTTGATTTGTCGGAAGCGACGGAGACATGGCGCTTCTCACCCTACAGATGTGTCCAGCCTAGTACGAGCGGCGCCGTGATCTCGTCGTGGCCATCGGGGTGATTTTGTCCCTACTGGCCGAGGCTAAGACCGTGGTCGGGAGCGTCGAAGCGTAATACACAGCCGCCTCTTTCTGCGAGACGGTTATGTCCACCTATCCAGCTTCCGTAGTCTACGGCCATGCAGGCAACCGGCGCGGCGGAGAAACCGGATCCGCCCACATATAAAGGCCGGAGAGAAGGGACACACAGCGACCCACGCGCCCCCTTTCACCTCAAGATGAGACCGAGTTAGCCAGAGAGATCCAGATCTCTGGCTAACAGATGGTGAGGCCAGCCCACAAAAGGGATGGCCGTAGTCCATCCGGGCTGGAGGTGAATACGCGGGCGAGCCCACATCCCGAACAAGGGACGTCAGAGGATCGAACAGGGGTTTTAGTGGGTATCCCTAACTGCGGCATGGGAATAGCACTTGTCACGTGAGGTGCTAGTACCACCCCGACCTGGCGAATGCCACATATGGGTCACGAACTTTTCCCTTCGCGCTGCTTATGGTCCTCAAACGGTTTTTCCCAGTATAAAAAAATGGTTAGCTTGTTTTGGGTTGTGTTGCAAGTGATTGAGGGTGGTTGGGATATGTTGGTTCTCTGAAACAGCACTTCTTTCTGGCTAAAAAGTATTCTTTGCCCTATCCCTGACAATGTGTATGCAAAATTTTGTCACGATCTGTTGCGTAGTTAAAGAGTAAAAAGTCACCAACAAACTCGCTTTTGCATTTATAGTACATACATAACTTCACGCCAGTTCCTTTGCGGGGTAGGCACGAACAACAGAGCGCCATTTAGGCTTATTCTTACACACCTCACTTGCTTCTTTGACATTCATAACTCTTGTCATGCACGCTCGTCTGTTCTTAAGGCTCCTGCATTTATAGTGATAATATTAAGTGACAATTATAATTACTAAAAACAATCTCTTACGCTATTATGATAGAATTTAGCACGGACAAGGTTGAATCCTGTAAAAATTAAAAGGACGATTGAATTGTATGCAAGTCCTTTATTGGGGTTCTATAGTCCTTTGAGTAAAATCGAAACTGTTATACAATCATCATGTCCATGTGTATGTATGTCAGAACCCTTAACCACAAAGAATATTGAGTCCGTATGGAAAACGACTGGCAGATATATAGCTTAGAGGTGACTCACATTCATGTATTTGAGGAATTGAAACAAGTTCAATATTACCTAAGCGTCTCCTCGCACAAAGCACTTGTCTCTCTCTTTTCTTTCACCTTATCCCAATTATAGGTGGTCGGCTCAATATGTATTTTCCTTCCATACCTCCTATGTTCTAGAATACGTCCTCTGTTACACCACAAATCATATTTTTCACACAATCCATTCGTCTCTTTGCCTATACTAACTATCCTATACCTATAATTGTAGAATCTTCATAAAAATAAAATAGATAATTACCTTACTTTGATTTTTTAAAGAGATTTTCATTGCACAAGTATGTTTTTTCCATAAATGCCTATTGCCTGTTTTACTCTAAATTTTGTATTAAGACTTTTATCTTTACTTGAGGTGACGAGCCTATTGAGATATAGCAATGTTACTTATAGTTGACTACTTATGTCTAATTGTTACAATTACTGCGTACCCTTGCCCAGTGGTTTACTTTAAGGGTTGATATTTCTTATATAAAGGACTTCCGCATAGACGGGGGGCGCGCAGGTGTTCCGCGCGCGCCCGTCTCATATGGATGAGACCAAAGGATTACAGAGGGCGCTAATCCTAGGGCTACCACCTGTGTATGAGTGTGGTCCAAGGTGAGCTAGAAAGAAGCACTGGACTACAAAAATAATTAAAAATATGCGTGTTATATTACATAGATGGAACGGTCCTATATAGATGACGAATGACCTCTGTTATTTTTTTGGCCATTAAACCCCAAAACTAGGAATGGAAAACCTAAAAAAATGTATATTGTAGTGTTGCCACAATATGAATGTTATATAAACAATTCAACTGTACAATTTCAAAACTTAGCAATTGACGTTGTTTTTAAAATGAATGTTTGTGCATTTGTTCCTTTACTAGACATTTTGTTGTGTATTGTGCTTATCAAAACATGTATAGACTGTATCAAAATATCATAGTTCCCGATACGAGTACAGTTGAATATTTCTCTGTGCTGTCGTGTAACATTTATTGGAATGCACTTACAAGGTTTTTGGAAATTAACGAGGTGAACTGCGATGTCACAAATAAATCATTTAGTTCACTGTTATTTAATATAGAACATGGCAAGTAAGTACTTAGATATATACGACGGCCTCTGTGGTTGAGCGGGCTAAGCCTTTGACGGCATACTTCACTTCAACGCAGAGGCTGCAGGTTCGATACTTGATATGATCAATTTTGAAAACAAATTTTCTTCGTTATTTGCTATGGTCTGGGTGTCTGGGATCGGCCACAGAGTAGTCCGCTGTATATTAACCATAACACAAGCGTAACTTGCTTAATTTAGGGATATACAGTATGTGTGTTTGTCTGCTGATTTAAAAAAAAAATAGTTTAGATGTCTCCCATAGCCAAAGATAGATTTGAATCTAGGAGTAGTTTATTTAAATAAGAAGCTACGTTATCCTAAAAATATGCTAAGGTAGTAGCCCTGGCTAATCCCCTGGCCAGTGGGGGGCCCATCGGCTAAAGTCAAATGTGGGTGGGCCAACACCTGCCAGGCTCGCGGCGTCGGCTAAGCTCGCTCTAGCTCGGTTAACTGAGAAACGCCTCGACGTTTCAGCAAATATTGAGGAACCCTTATCTAATGTGTCAATAAATAAGTATTCTACTACGACAAAAAAGAAACTAAAATTCAGCAAATTATTGCCGTTTCTTATCTTTTTTTTATTCATTCTTTTATCCTACCATACAAAAACTACTTATATGAACATTATATCAAATTTTGAACAGTAGTGTAATTAAATTTACACACATAGAGATATAGAAAACCCAGCATATAATTATGCACTTCTACGTTAATGATGTACATCCGTGAGCAGATAGAAAAAAATAGTTGCTTGCATAGTGTTGAACACACGCTTGAAGGTTATACGTTACGTTCCAATCTGAAGTAAAAAGTTTACTTTTTATATCGTAGTCATTTAGATACCATTTTGTGCTAAATAATGTATGAGAAGTATGTTATTAAATTATTTTCATATGTTTTGACAGCTTCAAATTTGAATAAAGAGCATCCTACCGTATTACGTTAAAATTTATAAGATTAACGACCCAGATTGCTAACTGCTTCTTCATAAATTTAATGTGTTTTTTATTTGGTGAGTAATATACGAAGAATGCATATGAGATAAAAATATTAATTAATTGTTTTGAATTAGACGGTGATAATAAAAATACGCATGCACCACTTAGGTATTTTTCTGACCTAATGTGCATATTGTCACAATGACCACGTGCTTACAACGACGAAAGAAAACATCGTGACGAAACCTGAATGCACATCAGAATAACTAATGTGTCAGACCTGACACTACGCCTTAGAGAGGAGTTGCGGGTATAATGTCCGTTCGCCAAAAGTGGGAAGCACGAGCCCAGCAGTGGGACGTTTATGGTCTGTTATTATAAAAAAAATATGATTGACAAATAGATATTAAAATTTCATAATTTACTAACACTCATACAGGCATGGTTCAAATTAGTGATTTTTTCAAATAATATTGATTTTTATACAAAATTAATGTTGCATGTATAAAATATCAACATTAATATTAGCATGAAAGTTTGTAGACTGGAAGTAAATTCAATTACAAGAGACAAAAACAATAATTTGATCGCGTATAAACAAATAGACGATGGTAGTGGGACGTGGTTATAGAGATCTGGGCCCTAAACTTGCTATTACAATAATGTCAGAACTTTCGTCCCGACACTATTCTAATACGTAATGATTGTTTTATAGTATAGTATAGTAGTAGTAGTTAAAGTGAAAAACTGAGGTATGTGACATTTTAAGAAGGTATTTGTGACTTTAATGTTTATACGTTCGTAGACGTCCAATCTTTCCCTGCATTGATAATCCTTAAATTTTATAAAGTTACTAGCTGTGCCCGCGACGTTGTCCGCGTGGAATTTGCTTTCAAAACCCTCCGATTTTGAAACATTCTTCATTGGTGCTCCGCTCCTATTGGTCTTAGCGTGATGATATATAGCCTATAGCCTTCCTCGATAGATGGGCTATCCAACACTGAAAGAATTTTTCAAATCAGACCAGTAGTTCCTGAGATTAGCGCGTTTAAACAAACAAACAAACTCTTCAGCTTTATAATATTAGTGTAGATTAACTTTTATGTTTACTTTCTTCGTATTAATATTGCATATGAGACAGTTTTTTTTACATATAGAATTACATAATATATACAAAAACAGTAAATAAATAATATACATATTGTAAAAATACTATGTTCCGAGTGAGAAACGAAACACTGACGTAAATCATCCAAATTCCACTACACCCACGAGTTCATCATAAAACAAATAATAATTTCTATCAAGTTTCATTTTTAGTCATCCAACATAGTTTCAGTGTGTAACTACTACTATTTAGTTTTAACCTACCCAATAGTTACCCTATATCCTAATGAATATTATAAAAGCTAATTTGTGTTTTGTTTGTGACGTTATCCGTGTAGGAACGAAGAAAGAATACAATTTCCTGCGGCCGGGCGGCCTGTCATAAGAGGCGACAAAACAACCCACAGCCATGTGGTAGGATATTTGCCCGAATGGATGGCTACCACCCCTGATCCAGAGTATGCTGCCATAACAACCTTGAGTTGTTTCGATATTAATGGCCAGGTTCCAGTCACCTTTGAGAGAGCGGCAGCACATTGGTGGCCCCTTTGGTGTTACAAATGTCCATAGGTGACGGTAACCGCTTTACATCAGGTGAACTCTTGCAAAAAAAAACACGCCTTACCTACGTAATATATCATATGCACGTTGTCTGCAGTATAGAATCAAATCAAATCAAAAATCATTTATTGAATAAAACATAATTCACAATTTTTGACACTCATTGGTCCCCAAACTACATCGACCTGTAGCTCGGGGACCTCCTTCCAAATTGGTACAATTCTGATTGTAAAATTATCAATTACAGTTACATTCATTTAAAAGAAGAATAAAGGAATATGTATGTATGATTGCGTGCGTGTGTGTGTGTTAGTGTGTGTGTGTGTGCATGTTATGTGTTACTTATGATATTGTGAAATGTATGTATAAAAAGATAACAATGTCAATGAAATAAATAAGATTACGGAATGTATATAATTGTGTTATGTATTTATTTTTAACAATTGTTCTGTTCCATCATAATCAAGAGTTAAAAGCCAATTATTTAATTTTAACTTACACTCTTGGTATGTAAAATCATAAATTCGTAAAATTTTGTTAACTTTGTTGTATAAAAATATACTTAAGTAGCACACCTGGTGTTGTAAGTAAGCTGTATGCGAGAGAATATTAGTGCAGTCTATGTCTTTTCTCCTTTTTGTAAATGGTACATTATGGGGTATCACATTATGTTGCCGAAGAACAATATGTAATACGTAAATTTGCCTAACCGAAAGTTGCTTACATTCGTCGTACAGTTGAAAACTCGGGTATCTAAAACGTTTAAAAAGCATGACTTTTATGACACATCTTAGAGCTCGTTCTAGTTGAAGCAAATGGGTTTTGTAAGACCCACCCCAAACGGATAGAAAATGACATAATTGTGTTATTTTTCATCCAGAAAAAAGTAGTTACTGTCCCCGAGTGATACATGGATAACCAAAACGATGACGCCCCACTAAAATTCACTAACAAATACATCCTCATGGCAACGAGTGACAACGTAATTTTATTGCGTTACTTTCATGGTTTGTTCCACCTTCGCTGGATGGCGTTGCGGGTATTTTGAATTAAAAATTAAGTTTGTAATTTCTAAGGACGGTATCTCCAACAGCCGGCCTTCTGTCTACAAAAAATACATGTACACGAGCGAAGCCGCTATAAACTAGTTATTATAATAAGACTCAAATTAAACTGCGTGATATAGTTGGAATATTTTTATTAACAGACATAATTTTAGTCACAGACATTTTCCAGAATAAACAATAATCGCCGTTTCCCATTTTTTACCTTTTTGTCAATTATTGTCGCTTTTGTACCGCTTACAATGTACAGTTACTATTTTTTTTATGTAGCTAATTATATATTCTAGTTGTTATGCTATTATGTTTAATCAACGAAATAACGTTACCAGCGTTTTGACTTTACTCATAATATGAAACTTTTAGACATTTTGTGGTAGATTTGCATTATATTAACAACTAACCGTTACTATGTATATGTGTTTGACTGGATATAATGTAATTTTTTGGAATTTCTCAACTGCATGACGGAAAATAATAAACGCAAATTATTATAAGTACAACAGCCAATACGGATGAAATCTTTAAATATTACCTAAATATATGTACACACAGTATATATGTAATATGTTTATTATTAAATACTTATGCTGTAATCGGTACAATAGTGATATGAACTATTAAAATACTAGTGTTCTTTAAACATGAATGAATAAAATTTTCATTATTTTTATACACTTATTATTTAAAAAATTACAAATTGTTGGTATTGAATAGTATTTTGTTCATATATGAACATTGACGAATTTTGCAAAATACATCTCTATTAGCATATCTAAGCAACCCTTACATTGTGGTGGTCTATGCTTTATATTCGGATAGTCATGTGCAAGTTAAAGTAAAGGTCTCACACAATGAGGGTTGCCAAAGGGCTTGTGAAGTGGGACAGTAGTTAATCGCACTCCAAGCATTAAGCTAAAAGCTTAGAATTCCATCGGACTTGAACACTAGACTAGTAATCATTATTGGAAGAAAATAGATCTAATTTATCCGTATGAAAATTTGTAGCGAAAAGAATCAGGAGGACGAATTTGGACTAAGACAGTGGTCGACAAATTGCGGCTGTTTGAATCCTTGGCTGCGGCTCTTTCACGAAATGTTTAATGCAGTTACGGTGTATTATTATTACCTTGCCTTGTAAGAGACGATTAAACATTTTTGAAACGCAAACCTCCAGAAACAGGCACATAGTCAAAGTGTTAAAGCATAACTTAAGTTTAAAAGAACGGCTCTATAAAGAAACTTCCCATTTTCATTGTTTATGAAGTAAATATTTGAAAATAAAACGAGTTATTTCAATGGAAGCTAAGATTGGAGAGTGACAATCTACTTTGTTATATTTAAAAGTGACGTAATGTACTTTTCTATATACTATATTATATATTTACATAGCCAACATTTAGTATTTTGATACCAAACTACAATAGTTTATATTTATCTCTTTGAATGACACATTTGCCGACCACTAGCCTAGGAGATTTCGGACACACAACTTTTGTCTATCTAACAAAGCATCGCATGATGGCAACTATTGAATTAAATAAATTGGACAAAGAGCTAGCTTGTATCTTGGGTCACCATTTAGAATATTTTTTATGCCGACGAATGATGCCATTTCCATGGGATAACCAAAAAGATGGCGCTGCGGTTGTATTTCTTTGGTGCCGCCATTGGAATTCGTTAACAAATACGTCGTCATGACAAGGCGAACGGAATTTACTGGTATCCATTTATATAGAAATTAATCAATTTAATGTTTTCTGGGCTAAGATTGTTTCAGTTTCAATCATGTTTAAAGACCACAGTCAAATAAAATTACCATCGGTTATTAAGTGTCTACAATTATTCCGTATTATTTATCTACTCATATTTATTTAATAATAAATGTAATTTTTATAATCTATACAAAAAAGGAACTAACAGTGCGTGTACTTAGCCGGAATAATTATACTTAAATAATTCTTAACAATATTCAAAAGACCTTTTACGTGTATAACTTATGCAGAAACAAAATGTTGTTACTGTATTTAACTGTGTCGATTTTGTTCAGGCAATGTTTAATAAATATTTTATGCCAACCGTGGCATAAAAAGCGAGGCTTTGAAGATGGCTAACGATGCCTAGTTCAATTTTACCACCTAGACATCGTTTGAAAGATAGGAACATTTCTACATGAATGGGTTCTATTGAGCTGTTGCTCGCTAACCCGTTCATCAATTTTTGGCCCGGAAGCCGGTCGTGAAGAAAAAATATATAATTATATATAAACCTTATTAAATTCCATTTTCACCAAAAGCAATTTCTATCAGATACTTCGTTACTTTTAAAGTGATTTAATTCTTTATGTTTATATTTATTTACAATCCTAGTTAAAATATTCTAATCCACAAGTCAGACATACAATATATCATGTCTGAATTTACGTAAACTTTTGCAAATATGACCGCCCGCCCATGTATCTTCATTGGTAAAGTGTATTTGTTAACTTAAGGTTTATAAGGTTGAATTTTTTAACGTAAACTTATACCCCTTTATTCCTAACGGTTATTTACAGGTTTTAGGCTGGTCAAAAAAGTGTTATTGATTCATTCATTCACGATAAGCGCTTCTTTTACTCTATTTTAGCGACCCTTCAAACCTTGTATAACTATTACGAATAAGGGTTATATAATATATAAACGTGTCTTTTAACAAAATGATGTTGCCAAGACACAATTAAAATACACCACCTTAATACATGACTAGATAGCGCCAAAGATTTTTAATCGTTATAATATAAAATACATTATTTAATTTTAATATTTATGATTCCGTACAGAAACGGAGAAAGAATACAATTTCATGCGGCCGGACGACTTGTCGTAAGAGGCGATAAATCAACCCATAGCCAGGTGGTAGAGTATCTGCCCGTCTAGATGGCTACCACACCTGGCCTAGAGTACGCCATAACAGCCTTGAATTGTGTTCCGGCATTAGTGGCCAGGTTTCAGACTCCCTCAAGAGAGCAGCAGCGCATTTATAATGCCTTTGGTGTTGCAAATGTCCATAGGCGATGGTAACCGCTTACCATTGGTGGGCCGTCTGCCTGTGTGCTGAACTCATGCAATAAAAAAAAATCAGATGAAACGAGTTGAAACTCGAAAGTCTTTTTAGTTTTTGGCTAATTTACTCTAAATATATCAGATGTGCAATTCCAAAATCTAGCAACTGACATTGGTTTTTAAATAAATGTTTGTACGGTCAGCATCTTACTGGACATGTGTCGATGCATTGTGCTTGCTAAAACATTTAAAAACTGTGCCAAAGTCACCCCCCTATAATATTGCTTCCTATAAGGTTAATTATAATTATTAAACGGCATGTCGTTGAAATTTGTGACATTTTTTTCGTGAAGAGTTGAAATGTTTTGGGAAGCACTTGCTAAGTTTTAAAAATATACAGTTCAAAAAAGAGTATCAGTTATATTCATATTGAGTTACGAGTAGGTTTGAAGACGTCATTAAGGATCTTAAAGAAGCCTTTAAACATACTCTAAGTCAGTATGAATAAGATCGTGAGTGAGACTAAATAACCTATCTAGTCATGTAACATTCACAAAGAAAATTAATTAACCTTTTTACTGGTCGATTGTCATAGTTAGTATTAAATGTATATTCTACATTTGATGTATATTGAGATTTAGAATTATAATTAGTGATTGATAACTTATGGGGCTACCTAAATGGTGTTCTTATTTCACTCGAGCATTACCTCATTTTTGAAGATATAAATACACATTACGAATGTTACACGTATATTTGATTTCATATATATTTCTATTATAAAATCCATTCCTGTAAAAGTAAATAATGTATGAAATCTTGTCTAAATGAAAATGATTGTTTCACAAAGGATTTAATGTTCAGTTATCTATTGCACATACCATGAAACAGTGTTACAAGTTCACAATAATTTTAATTTAATAGCTTTTTTCTACGTGTTGTTTTAAGTCGTCTGTAAAAAAATTCGTCTAAAGTGTAATAAGTCAAAAAATTTAGAACACTATGCAGACCATAGATAAGACATGCGACACGTGTCCAAACTTTTTTACAGCTCCTGTTAAATTGCGGCACAATTTGTAACAAAAAATATCAACAATTTTGTAACATTTAAAATCATGTTATATAATTACTTTTCACTAAATTATTATTTAATTTACATAAACTTGAGCCAAATATTTACTATCATCAGTGACAAAAAATATTGGCTAGTGGAATGCCATAGAAAAATAAACTTTACTGGACATTTCATATGTGACGTATTAAATGAGTTCATCAGATTTAGATATGGTTTAACGCCTGTTTTCATTAGAGAGGTAGATGTTTATTTAACTAATCAATTTTTATTTACTTTCCTCATATTCGAAATGTAAAGCACAGTGTTTACCTTGGGTTAACGGCGTATTTAGGCACTCGAACTATTAGCGCCCCCACTATGTTCGTGCACCAAACCATCTCATGCCTAAATAGGTGGCACACACCCCTCGTGTAACGATATACTATTCATTGTTAGAATATATTCGTAACATTATTACCGTGATTCGTAGAATACTTTTTGTCACAAGTAAATTCTGCCAATTTATATCTTCCAGAGTGTGATAATGCGGAAATGAAACAGAGATATCTAGAGACAGAAATAGAGGCTCTATTCAGATAGCGCCTTAAGATATTTCTAATTTTATTAATTCATCATTTATGTTGGTATTTTTTTTTAAATATGATCTTTAATTTCCACATAGAGACTTTGCAGTTTTTGACACGCAAAGCATTATTCAGCTAAAGAGCGCTTTCAGACTAGCGTTTTGTTCTGCACGTATATGGTCGTTTCGGCAAACACGCTGCATCCGCGCTTCGAAAAGCCGAACGCACGTGCATGGACTTATTCCGGCGTGTACGCTCGAACCGGTGATGGAGAATGTCAATAGAAATACGGACTCCGACGTCGCGCGCGAAGAGGCATCTCTCGCGGCTCGCGCTTATACAGTTTTACCCAATTAATAATTCTTCTAGATGTATCAGCGCATTAGACCAATTTTAATATCACGCAACAGTGTATAAATCGTGAAATTGGAACAGAGCTAAGAATGGATACCAAGCAACACTGCTATATCCACTTGTGAATAAAGTTTAATATAGATTATTTACCTGTTGAGAACCGGTCTGCATTTTTCTGCACAAACGAAAATTGCTATTGGAATTATAAGTTGTGTACAACTATACAAGCTTATAAGCGCGTCAACGCTCGTATACCTCCATGCGCTTAAGCTACTCGTTCGCATGTCCTACTTACATGCACTTCGAAAAACGAGCTCGTATAAAACGCTAGTTTGAAAGACTCAAAGAAAGCGCACTGAGTCGCTTCTTTATATCAATGGCGTAACGCCCAAATATCGCCCTTGTCTGATTCAAATAATACATACTTTCCACACAGTTACGGCCTAAGCAAATTCGACACAGACATATATTTAATTAGTATCCTTACAACTCTAACCTAAACCTTCCAAAATATTAAATCTATGGAAATTTTTCACATTTACTTTTACTTACTTAAATATTCCTTAACTATTTTAAATATCAATAAATAAATAGCAATATATTAAAAAATCATTCTCCATTAAGGTTTGTTGAACCAAGGTATACGATTTGTCATTTTTTTCTCATTTATAACACTTTTTGTAAACATTGTCTTTGTTTTTTTCAGGCAATCCGAAAAGAATTCTGCGCCTTTTTTTATCTTAAATACTTAAAAGCATATGCACGTTGATTTATTAGCGCCATGATAATGACAATGCAATGCAATGTTCTCTTCTGTGCATCAATTAGTGCTGTATCCATTTTCATGAAATATATATACATATGTAGTTCGAGTTGCACACATCAGAATCACCATTATTAATAACTTTAAATTATTTTAGACAATTAGTCTATATTCTACACTTTATATATACACATTAATATAAAAAAAAAACAATTACACGTCACCAATTAGTAAATACATATTTATCGTATCTGAATTGCTTAGTGCAGCCATTTTTAATTCAATGTTCTACCAATCTCAAGATGGTTAAATTTGGCGCAAATGGTGACGATGATTGGTACAACTCATTCCTAGGTGTCCACAATAATTATCATTTTATAAGTACCCATGCATTTATTATACATTTTCAAATTGGGAGATAGTACACTTTAAGACAAATATCATTTCTTGTAGTAACATGATTATAATTATTTGTTTAATAATTACTTTTTATCATTAGTAATAATTTTAACTCGTAACCTAATTAATGACCTACCATATTTTAAGACTCAGATGTCTTAGTGGCCTTAGAAACCACGTTCCACTTTGATTACGTTGGTCGGATTCCCTAATTAGCAAACATGTATCGTTTGGACGGTTTTGCTGACCTAATGTGCATATTCTTGCAATTACCAAGTACTGACGTGGTCAAAGTACACATCATGAAGATAACGCTAAAATAGTCGATGTGTGAAATTCGCTAATTAGGCTTGGACATGTCCTTTCAGTTCTGTGCGTTTCTACTAAATTTATTTAAATTGGTTAATCAGATGAATTATAATTATATATATTTTATATATGTTATTCGTTACATATGGAAATCTGGCAATACACTACTAAATAATTTAGTGCGACTAAATTATGCAAGACCCAAAATCGATTTAAATATTGAGTAATCTTTGAATAGTTCAAAACAAACTTTTTGTTCTTAAAATGTATGACCTCCTAAACACAACCATTGATTTAAGCTAAAATCCATAAATACAAACATCACTCTACGCTCAGTTTAATGTTATCTATTAATTGAATCACGGGTGTGATCAACATGTGTATAGTAAACGTGAAGTTGCTATATCCACTTCTCTTTTTACCTAACTATTAGGTTTTATCCCGACCGATATCAGGATTAACCTTCCTCTTTAGTTTTATACAATGTTGACTACTTTCAACAAACTTTATTGTCACACCACTGGCTACTGCAGCCAATGCTCTAGTTATATCAAATAATTTTACATAGTGCCAGCAGAACTTTATGGCTTCTCCAGATTATCTACAGCAAGCTGAACAATACCTGATTGCCCATCTATTTAAAAAAATGTATGTGCACGAAGTCCTAGAGTAGAGACTACGTCGTGGAAAACATAATTTTAGTACGCCCTCCAGCTCAGTCAATTCACAAGCTGTGTAAGATCGCTGGTGGTATCAAGATAAGGATTTCAGAAGTCTAGATATTTACGTGGCGCAAATTGAGAAAGCCACCGTACAGTAGACTGCTATTGGCTGACAAAACGACGCATCTATTGCTTAATAAGAATGACCACAAAGTTAGGCGCGGACTATACTTAAGCAGTCCTCGGACTAGCTATTTTGTATTTTAATACGTTTGAAAGTGTTCCGAATAATGCTTTGTCAAAATGGCGTAAGTAATCAGTAATAGTGATTCTCAGTACAATACAAAAGTACTATTACAATCATAAATTTAGTGCCAATATGAGAGCGCGGAATGAATCTGTAACACCCCCATATGGGAGGGCTATTGCGCTCATAAAGCGCAAAATTGGGGCTATGGGCAATCCATAGAGTTCGGGCTTGGGGGACCTCCCATTACACTGTAGGGAGGAGAATGGGGAGGCAACGATTGGATCGAGCCCATCGGCCCATGATACATATCCATGTCTAAAGACGCGTCCGGGGAACATTTTTCTGTCAGTTTGTTTTCCTGCTTCGTGACCATTCGCCGCCACTTTGCCCTCGCATTCTGGAACCAGACCTGCGGACAAGGAAAACTATATGAATTCTTATTGTCAGAACAATCTTTAGACGCAGAAGCCATTCTGAAAAATAATATCCTTGGTCAATCACTAGATCTTAAGTTTAAACTTAAAGTATAATCGTAATTAACATTAACGTTCGCAAGCTGGGTTTATAATATATTTGTCCAGAAACATTTCTTAGTAGTCCCATAACAATAGCTACAAAGTGAGACGTATCCCGAAGCCACTCGTGAGCATATCCGCCTAGTAATTTAATTTATTATTGTTGTTTGTCGTCTTAGATCACAGCTCATTATCCAATCATTCAGCTAAAAACAGTCCAGGCTTTTGGAAGGTTAGCGTAATACGAGAGGAACGCACAGAGGCTCTTTCGACAATTCAATTTAAATATATTGTTATTGTGAAAGCCTATACAGCAATGCACTCAAGGTAAAGTATATAGTAAAAAAACTCAAAATCGCCAGCTTCACTGATATAATCTACATATTAAGTATTAATTTTACTTTTTGTAAATATAAAAATACTATAAAAGTATGTAATATTTGAAAATGTACTGTGGAAATGCTGCTACATGAAATAGTTAAATTAATTTCTTTCCGGCAAACAACTCGGATCATCTGAAAATAAAAACGATAAGTGTTAAATGTGTACATACTATGGAACAAGAAAGGAAGGCAATCACCCAATAAAACATGGAACTATGAAAAATCTAACTGATTGATAACAAGGCACAAATTGTTCTTCTCTCACTTTTAAATATAGAAAACACCCATGAAATTTTCAAACTTTTTTCATTTAAAACATTATATAATAAATACCACACCAGTAAAAAGTTTTAATGCTTAATCTTTTCCTATTCTTATTTCAAATTTTATCAGAGACGGTATAAAAATTATCTTAAATAATAACATCCTGGGTGAAAAGTTTAGCAGTGATTTCCTTTATCAGTACGTAAACCCGGACCGAATTTACAGGTGCACCTGTAAGTTGGCCGATCCTAAACACCCAATCCATACTACATAATAGAAATTTCGTTTACAAAATTTGTATAGCCAGAAATCAAACACGGAGCCTCCGTTTTCCAGTAAGCTAAGTCGGCAAAGGCTTACACAATCAACTACAGAGGCCTTCAAATTAAGAATGGTAAAGCGCTTAAAATATATCTGCATGCATATAAAAAGTTCTGAACTAAGGTGGTATGTGAATCTAAATAAATTCCTATATTGATATCAGCGTGCGTAACTTAGGTGTCAACAATTTAATATCATACCAGTAAAATCAGGTCCTTCATCAAAGAGTCCTTCAATCAACGAGTGATAGTCAGTTTTGTTAAGGAATAGAATAGTAGCGTTTTGCGGCATATCAATGGCCAATAGGCGCGCCGCCGCCTGTATCGCGGTCCCGCCTCTTGACATGGCGGCCGGTTGCTCGCCAAATTTAGATACGCGACCTGCCGTTTTTCACAGCATCTGAACCTACACACGAATGCAATGAACGCCGCGTGAACGATAAAGAGTCTTTCAACCATAAAACTCATTGACACTAAGATAAATCAACCAGGTACGTGTTGCATAATGAAATTATGTTGAATGAAATTCTCCGATCTATTAGCAAACCCAAAGGTCGGCCCAGTGCGTGTTCGACCACACACACTGAAGGACGTCGTATAGGCGACTAACATGACGATTTTATAAGGACGAAAAATGGCTACGGTACCCTAAAAACTAACAGAAAAATGTTAATACCGGGAGTATTAAAAAAAACTCTCTTAAATAAAAGCGGGACTTAATCTAATTCAATATAAATTATATTGAATTAGATTAAGTTTGAAGTATTCTTTAAGAACCTTAAAGAAGCCTTCAAACTTACTTTAACTTGATATAAATAGGTCCGTAAATTTTAGGTTCTATTTATTTTATTTACATTTATTTTAAAGAAGCAACTGAGGTGTGTAAGAATAAGCCTAAATGGCGCTCTGTTGTTCGTGCCTACCTCGCAAGGGAACTGGCGTGAAGTTATGTATGTATGTTGGTATGCATGCATAACATATAATTGTATTTGAACATTGTTTTTTGTTACTGCTGGCTCACGCAGGGAAGTTGTGTAATTGCTAACATAATTGTGTTCAAACTAGATTTACCAACCGTACTATAATATATAGTATCGTAATATATTTTAGTACTATATATTTGTTGTAGTACTATATGTTTGTACCGATTGTGCTATATATTATAGAAAAATCATATAGTTCGAAATGGGTTAAACTTTAGCTTAATGGTCCCTGACTTTTAAGGAGTGCGGGAGGACTGAGGGGGACGGAGGGGCAGGAATACTTTTTGAGATATGAGATCGTTTTTTTCTTTTTTCGTTCGTTCGTTGCGTTATATTTAGACGATGATGACCAGTCTGTCCTGGCTTTGGTTTATAGTTTAACCAAACCTAACCACGTCACCGTTCTAATCACTGGTCACAACTTTCGACTAAAGCCCACAAGCCAACCGAGCGTGCCGTGGCAGCGGTCAGCGAGTGTCACAACCGATTTCTAACCATTGTTGCATTTTATAACAATTTTCATATTTTGAAAATCAATAAACTAATACAAAACTTGTTTACTAAACTCAAAAATAGTTTTAGTGTTTATATATTAAGCGTTAGTGTCTTCTTAAAAACAAATCACACTATGTTATCAATAAAAGTGATATCACCTTTTATCTAAAGTATAAATGTATTTCCCATTATTCATTCAAAACTTGTCCGTGGACCCTAAAAACTTTTTCCTAACTCAAATTATAACTCAATTACAGGTCTAGTGGCTATATTATAAGACGTATGTTTTCCTCTAAACTCAAATTACCCTTAATCTAATGCCACTTTGGGTCAAAGCACAGGCACGAAATATAACTACTTTTTCATCGCTTATTCAATTGCTGCGCTTTTTATTCAGATACTTATGATTATTTTAAAAATAATAGATCTTTGCTGTCCAAGGCAAGAAATAGTAATAAATACCCTTGGAAAATGGTACATTATATATATAAATAAAATATATAATAATTATGAAAATTAAATGTGTATTCTTTTTCTTCACCTAAATTAACCAAAAGTACTATATTTGTACAGCCTAAAAACAAAAATACCATATTTTCCTCAAAAAAAGGTGGCAACCCTAGTTCAAACATCAAAGAGGAATGGAAATCGGAAAGTAAAAAAAAAACTAAATATTAATATACGCTCCAATCACAATTGGCCACTAGTCAGTACTTCTGGGATAATGTTTGTTAAAGACGTTAAACATTCACAGATAACGTATGTATTTTATTAACGGCGTTATTTTTGCCGCTATAAACAAGATGCATTTGGCCACAGCTATTAACACTAATATAGTCCCAGAGAAAACAGGAACATTATGGAAAACTTCTATTTTTTTTTTTATTAAAACATATCTTTTAAATCTAAAACCGTCTCAAATTAAATATCCTTATAAACTCCTTTTCAATTTCATGAAATTTATAATTTAGGACAAAGAAATGTATAGAGCTGAGATATGACAAAAAAACGTAATATTTTTTTATTATTACAAAATGGAAAGCATTAGCCCTAAATTCTACCTGGAAGACGAGTAATCATAAAAATAAAGTCACAAATAAAATAAGTTATCGATTACTATAATCGATGTATGGGAATGAATTTCAATCATTATTCATATAAAAACACTTACACTATTCATTCGTTCAAAATAACTAAACCCTATTATAAAATTATAAATTATAATTATAAAATTAATTATAAATTATTATATAAAATATCAACATAATAAAAATAAATCTTAAAATCACTCTCACCTTTTTACAAACTCCTTTACGAAGTCAATAATAAACTCGTTAGGGTTTTCTATTTATAACTGATTAAGTTTTAAAAATATACTTAAACAATATAAACGTTAATTAAAAGTTTTAATTGAGATTTTTTGAAAACAAGACCAATAGCAACAGACTGGTGACGCCAACTGATTGGAGCACGTGTTAATAGTTCCTTTTTTACTCTGCGAATGCCATACTTAACATTCATCTTCAATGTTTGAACTGAATAATGTTAGCAATGTCACAACGATCCTGCCTGACTCAGCAGTGTCAGAAAACAATGTTCACATGCATTTTGTATGTTAAATTAATGTTTATATACATCCTCATTAGCTTGAGAAAATTACTAATATCTCAAACAATAGGTTAATTTCATTACTAATTTTAATATTATTAAAGATAAGTTGGAATAATGACTTCATTATATTATTTAGAGAGAGTAATAGATTGTCACTATGCTGGTTGTAGATCTATTAAGTATTATATGGCTGGGTCCTATATTTTACTATTTATACACTTGCCTTATCGTTGATAGAAAATTTCAATTACTTATGTGGAGCTTATGTTAAATTTTAAATAGTAATAAGGCAAATGAACGGTCAGTAAAATATAATAATAATAATAATTCATTATTTCAGAAACTTGACCAATTTCCGTGTACAATTTAAATTGAGATAATAAAAGCCACAATAGTTAATTAATAAGACTTACTATCCTAAGCTATAAAGGCCGGATATAGGGACCGGCCATTAAAGTAGTTGTAGTAGCTTATAGGCTCTGCTAGAGCCCGCGTTGGGGCTAGGCCATGTACCGTGGCCCTGGCATAAGGGCAAAGGAAAGAGCACCGAAGGGTTTTAGTGGGCATCCCTGACTGCAGTGTGACGATAGCACCTCGATCTACTGAATCCCATACACCGGTCGCGATGATCCTCCACAAGCGGCTGATGGCTACCAATCGGATTTCCCCTCGCGAAAAAAAAGCTTATAGATTAATCTCATTCTAATGCAACACTTGGTTGTGCACTCGATTTCTGGCCGGGCAGTATACACCGCACATGTGGTTTTTCTATTACTACCTATTAATATAGTTACTCAGAGCTCTATGTAGAATATTAATCTTAGATCACCATTATTACTAGTTTAATGTAATAATTAAACTACAATATAAGGGAATTACAAAAAGTCGTTATAGCGAAATGGCTAGCACACGCATCCCAAACTCAAAGGGCGCGGGTTCGAATCCTGGCCGGAAGTGACTTAATGTGCATATTGTTACACTTACCACGTGCTAACAACGGTGAAGGAAAACATCGTGATGAAACCTACACTTGGAGATAACCGACATGTCTGATATATTGTCTATCTTTCTGGATGGTATATTATGGTCCGTTACCCTATAGTGGGAGGCCCGAGCCTAGCAGTGGGACGTTTATAAGCTGTTATTATTGTATAAGGAAATGATGAAATCTGAAATTCACAACATGTCATACCCGTGGATTTCGGATGTCATATAATATTCCATCACTAGTGACAAATGCCCGTATAATTAATTTTTCCCGAATAAATTAAAATAAAATCACTGTACTAATGCTGTAAAAATGTGAATTCGCGTGTGTCCAATGTTTTATATACGACAACTTGGAAGCAAATTGAGTTGTAAATTAACATTGTTAAATACTATTTTTGAACAGCGTCCAACTCTGGCGGTATAACAAATGATCTGTCTAATATTGTTCATGCGAACTTATTTCTGTATGAAAATATAGTGTTCTGGTACAAGTTGAAAGCTGAGAGCTGTTTTATATTACAACTAACTATCTCCGTCACATCATTCGTGCGGGACTTCTACTTTATATTTGTACCTTCTGAACCCTGCAATTTATCGAAATGAATTTAAAATTCTTTGTTTTTTTTCTTTTTCGGTTTTAATCCCTAAAATCTTCATTGAAATCCGTTGAAATGTCTCACACCCAATTCGAGACAAACTTCTAGATATGTCCATAGATAAAAATTCTAAAAATGGTCCTTTATAATTAAGCATCGACTCATAGCAGTTATCACAAAGCTATATTTTAGACTTTTTTTTTTTTAAATTATTTTATTCATTCATCGTTTGTCCACGTCAATATTATTATATTTAGTCCTTGCTTGTGTCTGCTTTTACAAAGCTTCGTTTATCCCAATTCAAGATTCTTCGTGCTATTTTTACTCACCGTTAGAAAGTGATAATTAAAACAATAAGCAATGGTAAAAAGACTTCTCTAGCCCTTCTATGCTTCTTCTATTTATAAAATTTTAACTTTGCTTCCTACCTGAAGGCGGGTGCTTAGTTATTAATTATAAAATAATAAATCTGAATTTATTAACCTAAGTGATATGCAATTAATTTCTTTGTATAAACTTATTTTATCTACATACGATGGTTAGTTAGACTTATACTCACGAATATTAAAGATGGAAGAAGCAAAGGTTTAGACTTTAGAGGTAAGTTTACACGGTGCGCCCACACCTGTTGCGATGGCTCTCACGGAAACGCGGGACCCTGACCTTCAGGATGACGCAGATACTTACCGGGCATGGGTGCTTCGATAAGTATCTGAATCATATCGTGGGCTGCCTGTCTTCACTCCAATGTCGCCAGTGTGGCGCACAAGACACGGCGTTTCATACGCTAGTCGAGTGCGCAGCATGGGCACCACAGAGGTTTGAACTCGAGACAATAGTAGGTCCGATCGATTCGCTCGGCAGTCTGGTGCAAGCCATGCTGCAGAGTGATGATCATTGGGTGGGTGCGTCCAATTTCTGCGAGGCTGTAATGTCTCAAAAGGAGGCCGCAGAACGAGATAGGGAGAGAGGTACAAGTGCGCATGCGTCTCGCGGGTACCGACGTCATTCGGGGTCCCGGAGGCGCAGATATGCGCATGACTTTCCTCCTTGAAAATACCGCTGCAGGGGTCCCCTCCCTCTAGCATCTAGGGAGCAGAGGAGTCTTCACCCCTGTTGACGAAGTGAGTTTGCCTCTCTCGGGGCATTCTCAAGCACTGATGCGCTAGGATCAGCGTGGGCGTAACTACGTTCTAAGTCTCACGCTCTTCCTGCCATAAGCGCGGAGCACATGGGAGGTGGGTGGTTGGTTTTAGTGGAGTATTGAGTGTGGTCGGTAGGTTGGAATCTCGAGTCTCCACACAAGCCGGTCGATTAGTGTTTGGATTGCCCCCAGTGGAATGCCTCCATAATCGACTATGGTCTAATCCCTATCAAAGGACCCTGTATGTGCGAAATGCATATCCCTCGACTTAAAAAAAAGAGCTAAGTTTACAGGTTTTTTCTCTGTCGAGAAATTGATCGCCGAAAGCGCTTTACCCAATATGATAAAGATTGAGGTTTTTACATGTTGGAGTATGCTACCTATGGATATAAACTTTTTGACAATCGCCAGTTTTTATTCTGTATTGTACTGACATGTTCCATTTTTATATATATTTGCTTGTGTCATATTTTGCCTTTTACAGTGTCAATATAATTATTACCACAAAAATATATTTTATTTTCTTATGTAGTTGAAATCTATGATTAGTAGGCGCATTCAGCACCTACATTACACCATCTTCATACACACATATTGTACTTCCTGTAGTTCTGTACTATACGACTAATATTCTACTTATATATGTATAATAAAGAGATAAAAAATTGAGATGGCTTGGGGCACAATAAAGGATGAAAATAGTTAAATTGGGAGATTCATATAAAAATAAAAGTAGGACAAAAATATCGATTGACTGTGTGAAAATGAAATATAAGATTTGTGGTGTAGAACGAACGTAATACAGAAAAAAGTATAGAAGAAAAATACATATCATTCGACCTTGCTAATTGCTTTAAAGGGTAAAGCAATGAGAGATCAACTATAACTGTAGAAATGTTGTTAGAAACTGACTTTAAAGCGAAACTATTGGTCAATATTCATATCGATTTTTTTTACATTAGCCGACATTAGAGCGTGACGTGAACTGGCGTCTCTTCTAATTCTTATTTTTTTGCTGAGTGTGTTTCTAGTAACATAAGGTATTCATTTTGTGACTCCTGCGTGGCTTCAACATTACTATCAATTTATATTTCTCATCATCTCAATTTCTGCGAATCGTCGAAAGCTTATGAAATAATAAACATTTGGGACTCTTGAACTTTTTCAAATTGAAATGTGGTTTTGATTTTTTTAAGCCAGGATAGGTTAGTTACATTTGTCATTCCGATACAAATCTCCATCAGTAGCTACTGGTTGACAGTGACTGAGAGCAACTCAAAGTTTATTTATAACCGTTCTAGAATATATCAATTTTTGAATGTAAAGAGTCCATCTATTCATACTATTGTTGTGTCCGATTCGGTCCGTTCATGCAACATATAAGAATAAATAGGAAGATGTTGTACCCGGCGGAGATGCAATCGCCAATATTAAAATTGAACTTAAATAATTATAAATATTCTACAAATATAGGCTGATAAGACAGTTATGACAGACTGCTAAGCACTTATTCAAGTAGTATATCATGTTTTTGAAAATCTGATAAAAAACTTGAATTCTGAAATCTGACCTTTTTCACTAATGATAAGGATGACTTTTTATTGTTAGTAAAAAAGGTCAGATTTCAGGCGAAATCTTTTACGTAATAAAAAAAATGCAACTGAATGTGAACAGTAAGTCTAATAACAACTCACTTTTACAATATATTATCTAATTATTTATGTACCTATATACTTATACAATATACAGAGTAATTATTATTTTTTTCGTTCTCATTTGATTTTGTAACACTCTAAATAAAGCCAAACGTTTGTAAAAGGTTAGTTGGTACCTATTTCTAAGGTAACGGCTACGTAACTCAAAGCGCTAATAATGATATTGACCCTAATGTAACTAAAGGAACCATGAAATTTTCGTTAATGTATATATGTATATAAACTAATATGCCTAGTCATTTCCACCTGTCATTTCGAAGACTCAATAGCGTACGGCTCATTACGCTAATTCAGTGACACCGTGCCGCAAATTTGTGTGCACTGTGCTAGAACAAACGAGTTGAAGTCAATCATGTTGAATTATACCAATTTGACCCCACACTGTTCCAACTAACTAGGCAGTCAATAACTTAGGCTCGTGCAATGTATAATTTTGTCATCGGATGTGCTAATTTCATTTAACCATCTGGGTCTAGTTCTTTAAATGTAATCAATTTTGACCACTGGAGCCTTTGAACTGGAGTGTTTGATCAATCAGGAACGTTTTCTCCGTGCAGGAACGGAGAAAGAATACAATTACCTGCGGCAGGGCGGCCTGTCCTAAGAGGCGACTTAACAACCCACAGCCAGGTGGTAGGGCATTTGCCCGACTGGATAGCTACCACCCCTGGTCTAAAGTATGTCGCCATAACAACCTTGAGTTGTGTTCCGGCATTAGTGACCAGGTTCCAGTCTCCCTTAAGAGAGCAGCAGCGCATTTGTAGCAACTTTGGTGTTGCAAATGTCCATAGGCGATGGTAACCGCTTTCCATCAAGTGGGCCGTCTGCCTGTCTGCTGATCTCCTGCAATAAAAAAAAAACAATATCTTTAGGATGCAGTTTATACAAGTGTTATACAATTGTAGACGTACAGTACATTCTACCATATAGTATACACAATAATTTGAATACTAAAATTAAATTTTACTTTTTATTCTTTATTCTGGAACATGCCAACTAAGCTTTATTGATGAATAAAAAAAATCAAGACGTTTATAATTTTTATCCAAAAAATTAGGAAATAAATTCCTAAGCTTTTCGATATAGATAATAACGTCATGTACATTTTTTTAGAAATCCATCTACAGTATAGAAACAATCTTTGATCAGCCACTTTTTTTAAGGCCACAGTGAATTTTCTTACAGGTCCATTATTAATTTAATTAGGCAGAGAGTTATTTATAAATGAGAGTTATAAAAAATACAGTTCTGAATAGGTCCAGAAGATAAGATTAATACCCAATACCAATAGATTTACAAAACGACTGCCAAAACTTGCGTCGGTCTGACTATAACTGAGATCAGCCTTAACCTTGAACATTACATCTATAACGATAGTCCATTTTGCTAAGCTTAGAAAATTACATTACCATATGTTACGTGTATTTGGTATCTTGCTACTTTATATACAGTTACAAACAGTTATTATTTTACTAAATCAATATAGGTAATTACTGAATTACTGACTAATGGCCTCTCTTTCCTTTCGGTGTATCCCGATGATTTAATATTGGGGAAAATATGTTTTTTTTCTAACTATCTATCCTTACGTGTTCTATTACACAATCATAGCCATTATTCAAAAATTAAGCAACCATTGTCAAGTTTTATTTAAATAATAATAATAATATTATATTATAATATATATAAACATGCAGATCGTGTTCTAGCAGAAGGTGATGTCAGGAGCCTTAAGAACAGACGAGCGTGCATGACAAGAGTTATTAATGTCAAAAAAGCAAGTGAGGTGTGTAAGAATAAGCCTAAATGGCGCTCTGTTGTTCGTGCCTACCCCGCAAGGGAACTGGCGTGAAGTTATGTATGTATAAACATGCAGGTGAGATTATTTTTGTTTGTTTGGTGGATAGTAATAGACAAGATATTTAATAAAAACTTACTATCTTGGTTGACATAGAGTAGGAAATAAGCTTACGGTTTTAAATTTTAAATATACCTATGACTTTCAAATAATGTTCTTCAGAAGAATTACTTTGCATATAACTTTTGTATTTGAAAATATACAGGTAAGATTTACTATTTGATTAACTGAAACTAAGGAGTCAAAAGAAACTGAACGCTGCTACAATCATGAGTAATTTATAACCGATTCTTCTACAGTTTACCAAATTGATGTATTATATTCTGTAATAATACATCCAGAGTTAGTTTATGTAACATATACGTATCCAAATTAGAGTCGCCATACCGTCGGCACAATAAATCAGGGAGCTGCAACCGCTGCATTCATTGGGTGACAAATGATAGATATTAGTCTTCGCAGGTTACGTTTGCATGTAACAAATTAATTAATATTGTCTGTACTTTATCATCAGTGATCGGAATATTGAGTTATTAATACCAAATAGAGTCAATTAAGCTTTAAAAAGAATTATTGTTTTATTATATTATAATACACCATTAAAATTTAATACGTTATACCTGAGATTCAATTTCTTATAAACTTCATTATATTGTTTGTATTATATCAGTCTATGTCCTGGGGCATTTGTTAGAAAAGTAAATATGAAGTTGTGGACTTCATTTCATTATTTATTTCAACACACACTAATTCTTTCCTTCAATTGAAATTCAATTTCATTTTTTATTTGTATGTCACAGGATATAGATATTGAATTTTAGGTATAAGAAAATAACCATAAAATGTACTATCAGGTTTCTCAGTGCTACATATCGCAGTACCATGCTATGCTCATCCCCTACCGGTGATTTTACCTACTCTGGCAATAGCCAGAATACTACGTTGCAACGTAGAATACTACGTTGTATCTAAATTGACATATAGGTAAATAAAAATACCTCTATTATTATGCAAACACTCGCCAGTAGTTCATAGCTACTCGTACCTATGGTCAATGTATGCAGAAATCGTAGTAATAATTTGCTTAAGGTATAAAAAAATTATCTTCGAATTCTGATAAAAATTTGTTTCTCAATTTTTATCAATCCTTTTGAACTTTTGTTTGTAGTCAGAGCACCCTCCCACATTAAAACGCACGGTTTGAAATCACCCCATATATTCCTACAATCATCAAAGGAACTAACATTCCTTATAAATAAAACTCTCAAGATGTGATTAATAGTCTCGTATTCCTTAAATAAATAATATTTGAATAAATTAGGAGGGTACGTCCGCTCGTTGCGACTTCTTGCGACCAAATGACAAATGGTTGCTTTTTGACTTCGCGGCGGAAATTATCTGCCCAACCGAGCGTCTCGGGGCAACGCGTTCAACTAATTACTGGCTTGGATTGTGATTTGAAAATATCCAAATTCAAAAACTCACTCAATTCTATATAGAATAAAGCTGAGATTGCCACGTCAATGAATCAATTATCCGGCGGTTTGTGTACATACTAATTTCAACTTTATACGTGTTGATTATATAGTTGAAAATCGAAAAACATAAGTTTTCTATTATCCACACAAGTACTTATAAAGTAAAATTATATGTGGAGCGACCGAGGTGTGATCATCCGATACTAATTGCGAGGGCTGGATAGCTGTTAACGTTATTTGTGAATCCTATCTTCTAATCTTGGCGTGAACTGCCATGCAAATAGATTTTGGAAAGAAAATAGAATAAATACAATTATAGAAGCATGGCTTCCTGCGTGAAACGCATAAAAGTTACTTATATATATGTAATGCAAAATAAGTCACAAATCATATTTGTATGTGACAACTGTACCTTTGATTGTGATTGTAACGATCAGCTAAATTAATGGAAACAAATTTTAAAAAATTTATAATTTCATTGATGTTTTGTTTAACTACACGTAAAAATATACGTGGAAATGTACAATGATCAAGACAGAATATAGCATTTTAGTATAATTTTCAAAGTTGAATCAGTTCCGAAATATGTTGTCATTTCTCAGAAAAGTTCTTACCGAAATCTTATAAGATTTATCTTGTAGGACTTACGCTAGAATATTCATATTATTTGTATATCATATTATAATAAATTTGGCAAAATGTAGAGCGTAAATCATCGCGAATGAAATGTCTGTCGAGACAGGTGCTCTGTAACAATACTCAGGCACAAACCAGAGGAATATCGGTAGATTTGAAGTGTGTACGACCGTGTTATCTCGTGTACTCGAAACAAGTCTTCAAGTATACCGGATTAGCATCTCTAACGTTTGCACAATATAGATTTTGTTCTGGAATACCAGCCTAATTCTCGTATCATTAATGCTTATTTATTGATATAATATGAGTCTTTCATTTATTGATACCCGTGTAATATTAATTGATAATAACATTTTATTTAATTAATAAATGACCATAATAAGATAATACAGTAGCGTCAAAAGAATTGATCGCGCATTAATTTAAGACATGGGAAACCACTTTCTCAATCGACTAATTACGAAGGCGGGTTACTTTGGTACATTTATTTAAAAAAATACGAAAAAGGAAACAGAGTGACAAATCACGTAATTGCGGACGCAAGGAGAGAAATATTGCTCGGGGTGTGTTCTAAATATGCGCCCGCGCAGCCGTTCTTCAGACGATCTTTATAGTGATGGGATGAAAATTCACCGCAATATTGCGTATGAATTCTTTCGATAACCATTATTTTTCATAGACTTCTTCCAAAGCATTTAGAAACAACCTATTTTGCCGTACCTACATCTCTATCACACCAAAACTTTACATGTTATCTTTCACGCAATTATTTGACCTACCCTTGTCTAATAAAATGATAACTAATTACCAACGAAATGTATATTCAAGCGAATTTCAACCTATTTGTATTTTAGAATCTTTAAGAAAATGACCTTATAGTGGATCATGATTCAATTTATTCGACTGTACTTTCTTATACGCAGTTATTCGGAGAATCAAATAAATCTTGTGTTCCAATTTAAGATAATTAAAATTCGTAAACCAAATCTGCTTTTATAATTGGAGTTTGGTAGTTTTAAAAAAACAGAAAATTATAAAGAAATGTTTTTAACAATGACGCCAGGCCCTCTATTCTACAAGAATAGTTAGAAAACCAACTGCTTACATAGTAAGCCATCCAGATTATTTTGTAAAGTCTATATTTTTATTCTTATTCAAAGTCTGATTAACGTTTTACCTCATGGACCTAACAAGAACATTTATTCTATAAATACTAGCTTTAAATAGTTATAATTTTGGTTTACTATGAGATTGCAAAGTAGTTTCAAATATTAAAATAATTAATATATTATAATATGAAACCATCTTAATAATATTCAATAAAATAGTTCTCATAAATAGATTGCGATAAAGTTAATAGCCTCTGAAAATTAAGTACAGAACGCCGTGCAATACCTGGTCTAGTATGAAAAAACGTCTAAAACGCAACCATCCGTGGCTTACTATAACAATCTTAAAGAAGAATATATTAATGTAACTTTTAGATTTTTATTTTAGTGAAACTGTATTCCTAAATTATTCCAATAAATCGTTTTAAAAATACAAATATTCTTTACTAGCTGATGCCCGCGACTTCGTCCGCGTGGTTGTTTTTTAACTATCACACGGGAACTCTTTAATTTTTCGGGATCAAAAGTATCCTATATGTTGACCAGGGATATAAGCTACCACCATACAAAATTTAATTTAAATCGGTCCAGTCGTTTCTGACATTAACCGGTACAAACAGACAGCCAAACAGACAAACTGAGAAACAAAATATTTGAAAAAAATCTAAATTAGTTCTGTTTCACGTCTTACATCCCCCTGAATCGGTTTTTAGCATTTTTTTCATTGTACAGAAATTCGACCTCTACAGTTTTATTATACCTATATATAGATAAATTATTTTGATTCCTTTTAAACCTAAAATAGATTGGAGTTTTTTTGGGATAAACTATCAAAATGTAAAACAATAACAAATGAAATATGCTTTCGTTTCAAGAAAACTGTATTGGAGGTTATTATTATTAATTTATAGATGGGTTAAATTACCGACACTCGTGAACTATTCAGGAGGGCAACACTAGTAATATATCTAGTGAGGGGCGCCAGAGGCAATTTAGACAAAATGCACCTGTTTAAGAAGGCTATTTTAATATTTTTTGGGTTTAATAAAATAATACTTCGTTTGGTACAACCTTTGTTTGTTTTATGCTGGAATGTACGTAAGTTTTAATATTCATAATAGACTGCTTTTAAAACTACGTAATTTATATGTTTGGTGGTCGATGGATGGCTGATAACAGTTTTTATACAAAATTAAAAATCACGCAGCCGTTTGTAGCTAAACTGAAGAAACTGTATAATTTAGTGCGGCTGTAGGCGCGCGCATTTGTGTCTGTCTTAAGCAGCTCATATTTTAGTAACGGTAAATTCACGTTAGAAATTATACCCGGCAATTTTTATTTAAAAAGCATTTTTAAATTCAAGAACCGCAAGATATTTCAATCATTACAATCTAGAATAAGGACCTTAATTCCTGTGTCTAACCGAAATTAATATGAGAAAAGACGAAATTACCGACAAAATTCAGAGAAAGTCACGATTGCTTTTATTACCCTAAAACGTGGACGAAGAAGACACAAGCAAAAAAACCTCCTTATAACAAAAGTACTACTTCATGTTTATACATTTTTCAAAGACTTTAACATCCATAAAATAAGGTTTATAATTCCATAGCGTAAGCAATTAGTAGACACAAGTCAAAGAGGCGCGAGACATAAATCTTAAGGTTTCTTTAACCCTCCATTCTGTAACTAGTAGAGTAAATAAACATTTTAGAGTATGTAACATATTTATTATTATATTTCTAGGTAAATAATTTTTATATTGTCAAGTTTTGTTATAGCTTTAAAAAACGTTAGGTACAACGTTGTTAGAAATTTGTTGAAAGTCATAAATATACATCTTGCATGATTTATGTTTGTCATGTATTTATATAAAACTTTACAGGCGTCTTCGTGTCAATTAGATCCATGTCCAATGAAATGAAATCATCGTATATATAATCCCATCCCATTTCAAATATTTCTTCTCAATATATAAGTTTCATGAAAAAGAAAGAAAATATTTTGACCTCAAAATAGCAAACGAAGCCTGACTTTCTGTTCGAAAAAAATGTGATCAATATTCGGTGAAGTGGGGGATTGTCGTCGGACTGTATAATTGGTAGGGGGAAATTTATGCCGCTGCCGTATCGGGCTTACGGCTCGCTTCGGGGACCGTCGGCATTCCGATAAAAGGGGCTGACACAGGCCCTACTGTGTACTACCTATATTATATGAACATTGTGTTTCATATCGATACACTGTGTATTAGTATAGGTGCGCTGAGGTCTCTGTAGTATGAGGCTGTAGTTGAAAAGTATCGAATTATTATGAAAGGATTTTTTATTCACTGTTTAAAAGGCATACCTATATAAAGAATATGAGAACACTAAAAATTTATTTGAAATTGAAAAGGAAATATTAAATGTAAATTTATCTGTAAATTATTTACTAGCTACTTTTCCTGTTGGAAATTATCGAAACTGCTCCAAAAATATTAGTTTATAACATTTTAATTTATATTTAAATAAAATAATTTGTGAACTACTTTAAAAATAAAGATATATGATTGAGTAAAAAATAATACCTATGATAATTGTTTCAATTAAAATATTCTAACAAAAAACTGCTATGACGGTATATTATTTCGTTAAGCAGAAATTGAATAGGGACCGTAATAAACACAGCAATTTTTTGTTACTGGGTTATTCATCGGGGACAACGACAATCCAACATATGTATATACAGTTATATACAGTTTTACTTAGTAGGTATACTCGGACATTTATCGACAATGCCAAAGGCTTGCAAGTTAAGTAGAAATAAAGCCGTATTTACATTCAATGCAAAAGTAAAGCCTAGAAGCGAATAATATAAGACCGGAATGGATTTCCCTTGTACATCCAAATAAAAATATTTTATTCAATACGGGTATACTATGATGATACACTATTTTCAAATTCAAATTCAAAAGTTTTTATTCAAAATAAGTTCCACTGGAAAACACTTTTTGAAGGTCACACATGTAAGTTCCAATTTAATTTTTACTTGCTATTCTATGTACACCGCTTCGCAATGTGTTAATGCTGTTAAGGACAAGAAGCGGCAAGAAACTCCCCAGCAACACGTCTAGCTAAATACTGTTTTTCTTTATATTTCATATTCTATTTATATCTCAATTTTTTTTATAAGTTTTGTACAGAAGTATGTTACAGAATTACTTTTTTGAAGAATTAATGGAGTTGTAGCAAACAATGCATACTCAATAAAACCAAGACACAATAAAAGGAAAGAAAAATAATGTTATAGTTATAATAATGACATGACGTACTAAAATATTATGCTGCAATATGTCTCTCCATAAATTCCTTACAAGCTTGGCAAGATAAAAACGTTATACAAAATTTAGTATAAGAGGTTGGAGCGAACTGCTATGTAAATGAATTTTTGTCATTTAAGTATTCTTCAATAGTGTAGTATCCCTTTTTAGCAAGATGTTTTTTAATTTAGTTAAAGACAGATCTAACATTTCACTCGGAATCTTATTGAAGAAGCGTATACCAACCCCCAAGAAAGAGGACAGTACTTTTTGTAATCTACAAGATGGCAATATCAGTCTATTACTATGCCTGGTGTTGAAATTCTGAACATCCTTATACTGCTTGTAGGCACTCAAATTATTACGAATATAAATTATATTATTAAAAATATATTGGCAGGCGACCGTCATAATACCGATTTCCTTAAAGCGTTCTCTAAGAGACTCCCGAGGGCCGAGGTTGTAAATTGACTTTACAACTCTTTTTTGTAAAACAAATATGGTCTCTAAGTCAACAGCGTTCGTTGCCCCAAAGTAAAATACCATACACTATCAAAATAACTAAAATAAACTAGTCTAGCAGTCTATTTGTCAGTGAACTACCTAACTCTTCTGACCGCATATGCAGCAGAACTAAGTTTCCCTGAGAGAGTAGATACATGAGCGCCCCACTGAAACTTCTGATCTAGGTTAATGCCTAGTAGATTCAACTGTATTCACAGTTGAATCTACTAGGTTAAGTCTAGTGTCGTTAATAGAGATATTAATATCGTATCATTTTACATTGGGCATAACAAACTTAACACATTTAGTTTTATTAGGATTGAGTAATAAGTTATTTACAGTAAACCACTTAGATATTTGGGATAAGGCGTTGTTTACGTCGTCAAAGTTCTGTTTATTTCTGTTAACTTTAAATATAAGTGACGTGTCTACAGCAAACAACACTACCTCACACATATCATTAATAAAATATGGCAAATCATTAATATATATCAAAAACAAGAAGGGACCTAGAATAGAGCCCTGGGGCACAACCATAGATATGCCAGTCTCACGAGATTTGACATTGTTAATTTCAACGCTTTGGTATCTGTTATTTAAGTAAGACGATAATAGGTTGAGAGAATCGCCATGAATACCGTAATAATTGAGCTTTTTTAGGAGGGTAACGTGTTCAACGCAATCGAATGCCTTGAACAGGTCACATAATACGCCAATGGCATTCTGTGATCCTTCCCAAGCATCATAAATGTGTTTTAGGAGCTCAACACATGCATCGGTAGTGGATCGACCTTTGGGGAACCCGAACTGTTTAGCTTGAAATAATTTAATAATATTAAAATGTGAGAGGAGTTGATTTAAAATTATCTTTTCAAAGATCTTGCTTAAGGTTGATAAAATAGAAATGGGTCTAAAGTTGGAGAGGTCGTTTTTGTTTCCAGTTTTAAATTTACGAATAACTTTGCTAACTTTCATCAAGTCAGGAAATATTCCTTTATATACACATCGATTAAATATTTCTACTAGTGATAGTGCAATAGTGTCTATTATTTCATTTAATACTTTTAAAGATATACCCCAAAAATCAGCTGTGGTTTTAATGTTTAATGATTTAAATGTTTTTACAATATTACCTGCATCTATATGATTAAATTTGAATGAAATATTACATTCATCAACGCACTGTGTCATTAGGAACTCAGCTTCCAGTGGTGTTGATGACAAGGAGCTCGTTGTTAAAGTTGGTATACCAACTTTCTCAAGAATTTATTAAATGTTTGTGCAATTTCAAAGTTATTACTAATGATGTTATTGTCGATTACAAGTGTAATTATATCATCACGACGTGAACTCTAGCCAGAAGCATCATTTATGACACTCCAAGTTGTCTTAATGATATTTGATGTTTTTTAATTTTGTTACTATAATATAGAGATTTGGCAGCGATGCACACTCTTTTAAAGGTCTTAGAGTACTTTTTAACATATATAAGAAAGTCTGGATTTTGATTAAATTGTTTCTCACTGTATAATTCATACAGTTTTATTCGACTTTTATATATACCATTCGTAGCCCAATCACTAAACTTAAGTTTTTTACTTTTATTAATTGTTTTAGTTTTAAATGTGTTTTCAAATTCATCTTGTATCACGTCGAAGAAATTACTATACAAGTTGTTTGGATCTTCGCTGTTGAGATCCAAGGTAGGAATTTTTTTGGTTAGATTATCTTTAAAGGTTCTTAAGCGATAATTATTCACCGGCCTACAGGTTATTTTAGAGGTGATTTTAATACTATCAAAAGGTATTGATATAAACTCTGGCCACAATGATCCGACCGTAGTACATCTATGACTGATTTGACGATTATTTCGCAACTACAAAATATATTGTCTAAACAGGTAGCTGAATTAGCAGTTAAGTTAGTACGCGTAAGTTCATTAAAGACATGCATAAGATTAAACGATTTGAAAAGATTAATGATCTTGGAACGAGTTGATGACATTTCCTACAAATTAACATTAAAATCTCCACAAACTATAGGCAATTTATAAGTTTTATTTAATTTTCTTAATAAGTCCTCCATTGTGCTTTCAAATACATTATAATCCCCTGTGGGGGGTCGGTACACGCAGAAAATTACATAGCGCTCAAGGAAACCTCCACAGTACGTTCAACAGAAAGGGACATAATGTCTTTACGCTCTTTACATTTTACATCATTTGCTACAAAGATAAGTGATCCGCCAAGTATAGCGGACTTCCTTACAAATGCACTTATCACTGTATAATTCTCTATGAAGTTTATGACTTCGAAAGTTTTAAGCCAATGTTCTGTAATACATAGGACATGAACCTTACATTCTTTCAAAAAAAGTTCAAAATCCAGGTCTTTACCTACTAAACCCTGCATATTTTGGTGAACTATATTTAAATTAGAAGTAAGTTTAGCTTTGGTCATATCTAGCTAGCAGTTTAAAGTGCTAGAACTTGTGGGAGCTAATATTAAAAACATTATTATTATTATTAAAATTTATGTCATGTTTTTCAGTTACATCATACATATTTTATTTTTAGAGTTCCGTAATTATTGTGACAAAAACGGAACACTTGTATAATCCTTAGTTCTGTTCGTCTATCTGTATAGTCACAAACATTTTTCTTAATAACTATTGGGTAGATATAACCTCTATTTCTATATGCCGCTACACAACAGTGAAGTGGCATTTCAAGAAAAGTAATATTTATAGCCCCTGTCAAAAAAGTAATAGTATAGGCATACGTTAATACACGAGCTTTGAAAAATAATTGGTAATTTTTTAAATTCTAATTGTTGCCTAAGGAGACGCGGATTATTGTCCACATGTACATGTGGAAAAAAATTAAGAGAAAATACTTTTTAAATTAATTGAATCAAAAGGTGCGACAGTATTTTCAAAGTTGTTTGTCCCTTTGTATTTCTGGACCATGTTGTGGTAAACTAGAAAAAAAGGTGCATTAAATATTACTATTCGAAATAAACGGAACGCTGACTTAAGTATGGCAGTAAGTAGAAAATACTATACATCGATTGGCGCCAAAGCGTACCTTTAAGAAACTAACGAAGCGACCAAAAGGTCGAAAGCGTCATGAATTTATTGCATATTGCATGAAACAGCAACTCATAGCACGATCGGGCACCGGCTTTTGTTTACTAATATGCGGTAAAATTAAAAATAGACATTGTAATAAGAAAATACATAACGAGTTAGACGTTTTTATTTAGAAGTGTAAGTTTTATATACAAAAATAATTCAGTATGCTGTGGTTCGCTATTACGACGTGCGTGCTTTTAAATTATTATAGTTTTTATTTGTTTAATGTGTTATTGTTCACGGTTTTATTCAGTTCTTTGTTCATTGCATGGAGTTTTATTTGCCGAAATGGCTTCAATTCATTTGGAATGCTGATCCACTGACGACTTTCTTTTTTTGTATGCTGCAGTGGGGACTTCATTTCTACAACAGGGATGTAATCGGCACTTGAATCATAAGTATGTTTTTTATCCGGGTTACCCTAGCCGAATTTCCACCTCACGCCACTGCTATAGATTATAAACACCATATTAAGGACTAGAAAGAGAGTAGTGTAATAGCAAAGCTCAACCCCTTTGCTACTGAACAGAAGGCGGTCGGCGGTATAAGAAACAATGATACATAATTAGTACCTTTCTTTGAAAGCGCCCATTAAAGAACAATTATAAGAAAAGTAGAAATTAAACACCAACAATCAATTAACATGTATCACTATTAAAATCCTATAATGAACCAATTTACAGTATAATAATTAATATTCATTTTTAATTATTGCCGCATCATACAAGAGCAATTACAATGTTTAACACATCCATTTTTCGAAATATACCTAGCATTTTTATATATACACCAGTATCCGAGTGTGACGTCGTCCATATTAGATGAATAGCAAAAGTAAAAGTCGTACTGCCAATCAAGTTTTATCATAACTATTACTATGTTTTTCGAAATAAAAGTGCCATGAGCAAATTCACGTAGTGATTTGAAAAAAGCTCATCGAACTAGGCCAGCAGCTTTCAAATTAGAAAATCCCGAAAAATAGCACAAGTCCCGGGATATCCAAGTATATACAAATTCATATCGTGTCTTCAAATAGTACCATAGTATCTATATATAATACTAGGATATGCCCGCGACTTCGTCCACGCTTGACTTGAAATTATATATATTTAATTTCATCTGGCTCAGCATAAACTATTATTTTCTTTCCGAAATTTGTATAGCTGTCTAAACTGCGACTCTGTGTGGGGCACAAACCCCACAGTTAAACTACATAATTTATTTTTATTATTTGTTTGTTTTTTATTAATTATTGTTTTCAATCGATGGAGACATTACGACTTCTTAAATCATAAAGATCGTGCCCCTCCTCCCCGTTTAACTTTTGAATTATAAGGTAGAAAACTTATACGAAACCTTCCATTGTGCCTTCAATGGAATGCACTTACCTCATTTTTAGTGTTTACATTGCTATTATACTATTTTGTAAAAATTATGTGAATAAATTAATATTGTTGAATTAGTGTTTATTTCCATTTACACTTAAATTATATTTATTTTGAAGCTTTCAAAATTAACATAAACTAGAGTTAACTGATCTAGTCTACGTTTAGTCGACGATCAGTCAAGAACAGGACCATACAAAGCATCTCCGAAATGCATTTCGTAACCGTCCTTTATCTACGCCGCTGTGCGCTCTAACACTTTACACACACGTCGGTCTTTCTAACATTTAACGCTTTATATTACTTTAATTTGTTTGTCCGTCCGTCTAATGTAGGGCCGCATAAAAGGCCCTTCAAAGCACCGTCTTTTGTTCCACAAATTACAATTTTCAATAGAGTAAGAATTGTAAACAGACGAAGAATTACATTTCGAAATTATTTTTAAAGCAGTCAAGTTCGATTTTGACATATAATTCAATTTGCATAAAAGGCTCATTGTTTTAGTAACTGGTGTTTTGCGTGCTTATATTTGGTTTCCCGTTTTGTATTTCATCACGCATATTTTAAAAACTACCTTTAATTACACACACACACACACACATACACACACACACACACACACACACACACACACACACATGTATATATATATATGTGTGTGTGTGTGTGTGTGTGTGTGTGTGTGTGTATGTGTGTGTGTGTGTGTGTGCGTGTGTGTGTGTGTGTGTGTGTGTGTGTGTGTGTGTGTGTGTGTGTGTGTGTGTGTGTGTATTTATCAAATTAACCATTTTCTTTGCATTCGTATAGCAAATGTGATAAAAATCCCTAAATGTAGACGATACGTGCCAAGCAAGATCAGTAACATAGATTAATAAATTATTAAAAATAAAGAACCATTATTTAAATATATTGGTCTAAAGTCTAACCTAACGTTTTATTCAGGATTTATTTATCTACAAACAAAAATGCTCTCTATTTACTGGCCCATTCAGTCATAGAATTTATAACATTTACAATTACGAGTTGGGAATTTTGTCAACAAACAGGTTAATTTGTTAAATTTTCATTTATTTATCATCTTTACCGACATTAATGTTGATTATGCATAATTAGCGGTTATGTATGTATATAGGTAGTACAGGTCCCAATCCGGGACTTACTGGTCCCATGAAGGCTGCTACCCACCAACTGGCGCATAATCTTGGGGAGCACTGTCGTACCGGCTGGTCACCGGACGTAAACCTGGCACTGCTCTCCGGGAAGGAATGGGGCTCTTCCGTGCCCCGCACCAGCTAATCACACTACCTGATGGTTTGTGTGGATAATTGCATACGCCTCTTTATCCTCGTTTCGCTGATAATAACGCACTTCCAAAACTCTCTTCTTAAAAATAATATTTTCAATGAGCCATATTAAAAATAATAAGGATGACCCAGCGGACTTGACTTCCAGACTTAAGGTGAATTTTGCAACATCAGTTGAATTCATGCCAATCTTAACGCCGTCCATCAACACCTGGAGACGGTGAAGCCAGCCTTATTGTTTTTAACGGAGACGCAAATATCCGCCCCAACAGACATATCATATTTAAATTACCGCTGTAACAATCTGGAACACAAATTCCTTCCAAAATCAGGGGTATGCCTATATGTCCGCGAGGATGTTTGTTGTCGCCGTCTCCATAGCCTGGAAAATAGGAACCTAACCATCTTATGGGTGCGGGTAGTAGGTGAATTCATCCGAGTATATTCGTGTTTTTTTTTTATAATCGGAAGACAAACACACATATCGTATATCCCCAAATTAAGCAAGTTAGTCTTGTGTTATGGGTAATATACAGCGGACTACTCTGGGGCCGATCCCAGACACCCAGACCATAGTAAATAACGGAGACAATACGTATCCGAAATTTACTATACCAGGAATCGAACTCGGAATCTCTGCGGTGCAGTGAGGTACGCAAAGGCTTAGTCCGCTCAACCACAGAGGCCGTCAAATTTATACCGGTCCCACGGCAGGGTATGCGACAGAACTGAGATAGTCCATTTTTTTGGATATGTCCAAGACGCAAACGACAGAGTTTTCGGGTAGTACTATTCCGCAGAAGTAATTGTCCTTGGAGACTCCAATGCCCACCATGCTGAAGGGTTGGGTTTCCGAGGACCGATCTGCCGGGTATTACTGTCCACGACTTTGCTCTCGCCTATGGTCTCACTCAATTGGTCACGGGATTTACCCGCATACCGGAGTAGACCCCAGAGTATAAGCCCTCTTTACTGGACCTTCTGACCACACACTCAGAGAACTACCAAATCTCGGTCAGAACTCCTCTGGGATCATCTAACCACTGTTTGGTATCATCTGAAGTGCTCCTTTCTGTTTCCCAACGGGAAAAGGAAGGTGTGGCGATATCGGTCAGCAGATTGGGATGGATTGCGTGAGTTTTATGCAGAGTCTTTGGGGCGAATTTGTTTCTCTGCAGATGATCCTGATATTTGTGCAGACTCAGGTGCCGAATTCTGTCGGCCGTCCTTTCCATCGCTGCGCTCAGCGAACGAACAACTGGCTCATATCGAAACAAAAATATATTTGCAGCCAATTCGACTTTTTACGACGAAGGAGCAACCCCGCCTACTATTCCGCGGTGTGGGAGCTCTATGAAAGCAGTTCGCTCTACATAAAAAGCGGTTCGTAGAGCTTTTAGCTCCCTCGACGTGAAGAAGTCGACCGGGCCGGACGATATACTTGCTATTGTGCTCAGGATCTGTGCTCCAGAGCAGTTCTGGGTCGTCTCTTGACACTCTCTTATAATACCAGCTGTGTCCCGTCTCCTTCTTATAATATTATAAAATTCTAAACATGCCGTATCTGTTGTCATTCCGTGTGTGTTGCCGTACAGTAAAGCTATTTAAAGAAAAAACAACTCTAGAATAAACTATATAAACGACGGAGAACGCGATGGATTTTTTTAGATTTCTTGTCTGTTTGTCGGTTTGCCTGTTGAATCGGGATTCACGTAAAAACTACGGGGCCGATTTCGATGCGGTTTTCGGTGATCAATAGCAAATTCTTAGATTTAAAATCTACGCTACTTTTTATCCCAGGAATCCCGCGAATATATTTTATTTTATTTGGGGCGAGCTATAATAATATTAACTATAAAACAAACTAAATCACGAGAAGCTATTAATAAACCTCCAGATGACAGTAAAAAATATTTAAAAAAATTTAAACTGAACAAAGAAACAATAACAAAAATAATCTGCATAAATATAAGGCACTTAAACTGATACATCGGAGGTTAAATAAAACTTCATTAACTTTGCGCTTAACAATGCTACACTAGTAGTAAATAGGTCTATGTCTTTCACTTACTTATTAATATTAAATTCATTTGCTGTTCTGATATCGAACGAATTACGTCGGTAAACTGTGCGCGTCAATGGTGTGTGTAATAATTTCCTAGGGTGAACATATAAATGTAAATAGTTTCTCATTAAGATTTGCACAGTAAATTTAATATTGCGCAATTTTAACTAAGAAGCGTAAATCGGCAACCTTTCTTCTAAATTTAAGGTAAAAGATGAAATAAAGCCTTCGACGTAACATTTCCGAGATATTTTAAATTTAAAATTAATGAACCTTGTGAATTTCTTTTGAATATTTTCTAGTCCAGTGGAATGTATTTCATAGTGTGGATTCCAAATTTGACTAGCATACTCGAGGTGACTGCGGACAAAAGCATAATATAAAACTTTGAGAGTTTTCATTGCCTTAAACGAGCTTGCGAATGAGGAATTAATTAAAGTATTTTAAGTCATACAATACATAGAAATATATGTGGTATATCTATTCGTGTTATAGTTAAGTTGTATGCTACTCATAATTATAGATAAGAATCATAAAATAATACCATAAGAATACTACATAAGAATACTAGGAATGACAAGCGATAGTGATAAACGTAGTTCTGAAAAGCTCCTTAATACAAGGAGCGGTGCTACGCCTAAATGGCACCACAAATAATTTATCTCGCGATTTTTGATGTTTTTTACTATTTAGAACATAATTTTTAATTAAAAATATACTTATTAAGACTAAATATTAGTTTGATATTCCCTAAATGGCCAGCAAGCCTAATGAACTTCGATTGAGTTTGTTATAGGAAGAAGGCTAACATTAATTATCCGTAAGATCAAATAAAAGATGTTCAAACACGATAACACAAGACTATAGGCAGTGCATATAATATTATATTCTGGAAGACTAAAAACCTTCTTATAGTAATTTACGTGAATTTAAACACTATTATTAAAATTCCAATTCAATTGCATTTTATTTCTTACAGGAAGCACTTAGAAAGAATACATACCTATTCCTGTGGTGGTAGTCCAGGTGCTAGGGCATTTGCCCGCCTGGGTGGCTGCCACCCCCAGTCTAGGTTATATGCCAGTATGACAACCTATAGTTGTTTTCCGGAATTAGTGGCCAAGTTCCAGTACCCACTTCGAGGCCGGCAGTAAATTGATACAAAATTTCCATAGGCGACAGTATCCACTTCCTATTAGGTAGGCTGTTAGGATATCTTCTGGACTTCATCGATAAAAAAATAGCATTAAAATTTTTCAGTTGTACGCTTAATTTCTGTTGAAAAGTATATTTTACTCTCAACCGAACAAAATAGCCTTTTAGCCCCGACTTCTTAAAGAGAAGCCGGCCAAAAGATCCCGATTTTGGAGTAGGATCGCGCTGCAGTGTATTACGAGAACTTAGTATTAAATTATTAAAGTTAATACTGACAAAGATAGAATTAATGTCCAGTAGACGCATTTCCAATACTCACACAGACGCAAATCATGTGTGTTCAAAGTTAACGCACACTAGTTTTATAACCGTTTTGTTCACATAGGCTCCATCTATACTTTTATTCGACTGTCTGAGATTTTAGTCAGAATTCTCTAGAACTGCGTTGCCCACTGGACCTTACCGAAGGCCATTAATAGCTGGTTCCTATATCTTCCCGATCGTGGCTTACTAATGGCTATAATTTGACATAAGCTCTATACAAGTAATGTCAAAATTCAACCGATGGTATGGCAAGTGAATGAATAGTAAAATATAAAAACCGACCATAAAACAAGTTGACTGACAGTCCGTGAAGCATAACACTGGTACTAAGTTTGCCAAGACAAGGAAGGGCACGCAAGTATACCGCGCGCACCTTTAGCTCTATAAGAGAGAGGAAGCTCGTTGTGGCAATATAGAAAGAGCTTGCCTACAAGTAAAAAAATATAGACGTAACATGTAGGATAAATAATAATAGTATCTACCGTAGGTCTATTTACTTTTACCAACCACCTTTCACTTACTCCTTTAAACGTTGAAATGTAGAATAAGTGACGAGAATAACAGTATTTACGATTATAACTATTAATATATTAAATTAGATATAAAATATGCCCTTAAACATAACAGCAAAGTCCTACACTTACCAACTTACAGAATATAAATTAAAATTAATAATAATCTTTATAATAATCATTAAAATTAAAATAGGTGATTTGAATTTTCGCATAAATTAAGCCTGTACAAAAAGGTGAAGCCGCGACTGACTGAGACTGCGCAATCTTCTATTCTTCCAAGTACAAAATAATAAATATGTTCTTGTGTGAATTTATAAAGGTTATATTTTTAGGTAAATTTTGTACGAGTTATAATAAGCCTCACGAATAACCTCATGTTAAGTGATGCAGACTTCGAAGAAAATTTATTTAGATAGAATTCTCGTTTCCACTCACATAAACACAAACAAACAAAAGAAGAAAATAGATGCAAAGATGGTAGAACCGGGAGCCATATCACTAAAACGCGATCTCTTCCAGACAAGCTTTGATTGGAGTTTGTTTCATTTATGACCACTGTTCATTCCTTGCCTAGAATAATGTAGGTAGAACATTGCTCCATCAATTTTGCTGTCTACCCTCGTTCTGTGCGAGGCGTCGGCCAATGCAGAGTATAGTAAGGGCAGCCATTTTTGGACACTTTCTGTCAACGTTTGAACGAGATCACAACGTGCAGTGCGCTCATCATTTTTTGAATAACGTTCATTATACTTATTGTGATTACTGGCCGTGCCAAGAACTTACTATATTACCTAGACTTTGTTAAAACTGTTCGCTCTAAGGTGGAGTTTAGTGCCGTGTGCTGTTCCTCTGTAACCTGCACCGAGAAGAGGATCTCAAGGTTAGTGGAGCTTCTGCTTTTCTAGTGCAAGGATCTAGGTCATATCTCTCTCATACAGTCCATTATAATTTTTTTCAAGGTGGATTACCCGGCTTTGACTCATCAGTCATATCGATGTACAGATTTTTTGCCTCACCATCAACACTATAATTGTAGAAATATACATATGCAATCCGAAAAACTTAAAGAATGGATGTCATTAGAATGAGATGCTGGTGCGTTAGGCATTGAGTTACAATGCCATAAGAATTCTTCTTGACAGACGCGTATTTCTACACATTTACCGTTTGCTTCCATATGTGTGACATAAGTCAATTGACCCTATACTGAACTGATCGCCCCTTACGATTGTGTAGGACTGAGGTAACGCGAAGAAACGGCATACAATTTGTATTTACTTATCATGCCTTTACTTGACAATAACCTTTATAACTCAAGGTAAATTAAATAGATTAGGTATTTAGTCCTTCTTTTAAAAAGAAAGCCTTGGAAGATCCATTCTCTTCTGATTCGTGTCGTAACTATATTGGCGAGGCTAGTAGGTACCTATCTCTCTACATTAAAAAAGCTCAACAAACGTTGTATTTTTTAATGTAATAACAATTTAACATTTTAATACTGGGCTACATATATTTTTCTTACAAATGCATTCCAGTCTTGCATTTTTTATTATTTTAACATGTTTATATATAGGTATACTTTAGGATTTCTCATTAAAGCTTTTTTGGAACAAGCGACTACTTAATTTACTGATGAAAGAACGCTAAATAATTTAATATGCCTAATCAAAATAATATTATATTTTTAAAAAACTTACCTTTTTATATGAGCAAGCTCCGATGCCAATTTGGACTGCCCGATGAATTTATTCAACTATATTTTATTATTCATGAAACTCAACATTTTTGCTAAGAAAAGTTTCAAGTATCAAAATTAGATGCACTTCATTTTAATGTTAGTACAGAACAATTTTTACACATAGAAATACATCAAATATTTCAAGTCGCATTAGCCTTAAACTATTCTTTAAGCTGAATCTTCAGGGGAGTACGCTACCCAATGAATTAATGACAGATTTTTTCGTAATTTTAAGTAACATATTTGGTAATTATCTAAATAATAACGTAACTTTTCTGCATTAATTGAAAATATAAACCATACATTGTGAACAACATAAGTTCAGCGTGATATTGCATTTATTTTAGCATTGCGGAAACGATGTACCGTAAAGTTTCAGCTTTATAATTATAAAAATAACTATATTACCTGCAGCACTCTCTTAGGTAGTCCAGTCTTCTGACTGAGCTGCTTGAGGTCTTTCGCATCAGGATTGTGGTTGATCGCGAAGTAGGACTTCATGGTACGGAGCTGGTGATGCTTGAAGCTAGTCCGCATCCGCTTGGTCCGGGAGGTGGAGCCAAGACCACCAGCCCCTCGGAAACCCATCTCCAGATATTCAGGATTGAGATCTGATGACGAGAGAATAACAAGTCATGCTGCTAAATGCTATAGAAGCATCAAAAAGTTTAATATAACTTATATTTAAATTGTATCACAATCGTCAGATACAAGAATATTCCAATAAAACAAAAATCATTTTCAGATAAAAAATGAATTTTGCTAAACTAAATGTTTCGTTATAATATACACTTTTAAATAGCATTAGCATCATTATTATGGTAAGCAAAATTCGCAGCGCTCATTCGCTCATATTTATTTTTTGTAGTATGGTAGAAATAATGTGCTGATTGCAATAAGGAATCTGTTTTTTAAATCTACTATTCAATTTAGAAACCAATTAATAAAAGTAAAGTATAAAGTATTGTCTCTCTTTAAATAACAATTACTGTATTATATTTATTTTATCATAAAATAAATAATATATTTAAGTGCTTTCTGCTGTTTAGAGTTTAAATAGAGGTATAATTTTTGATATTAGTCAAACTTCTATGTATGAGTTTTAATTTTAGAATTTAAATAGATCTAACATATTCTAAGATATGCAAATATGTATTCTAAAGCACGAAATTTTAAGTTTACGTAAAATTTCATTAACTTCACACAACCCATTTAAAAACCTTGTAAAATTATAAGAGTGCTCATTAAAAATTGCATTTTTTAACGTCGTCATCGTATCTTAGCGTAATTATCGTTAAAATGGGGGTTTAATTCGACTTCATACCGGTAATAGTCGATAAAGAAATTTGCAATTAACATTCGTAAACACCATTTATGCTAATTGATATAGTCGTTTACGACTGAGAAATAAGATAATACAAACCACTCTGCAAGCTTTATGCAATCAGTATACAAAAATCATGCCGAAAACTGAAAAAACAGTGCAAGTCCTTAATTGATAATTATAAAAAATTTAAAAATATATCAATTATAAAGAATCGTGTTAGTACTGGCGATTATTAAAACATTATTTACATACATACATAACTTCACGCCCTTGCGGGGTAGGCACAAACGTTAGAGCGCCATTCAGGCTTATTCTTACACACCTCACTTGCTTCTTTGACATTCATAACTCTTGTCATGCACGCTCGTCTGTTCTTATATTAAAACATTATTTACTTATATTGAATATTGGCTACTTATTAAAAAAAATGGAAAATCGTTTCATCAATTCGAAAAAACGGTTGCAACTCATATTCAAGCTAATAAAAATTACTAACATGGTAATACCATTGTTAAAGCAGCGGCACAACTCTATGGCGACTGCGTGACGGCGACGCCACGGTGCAACAGCGTAACTTAAACAGTTTTACGACCAATAAACTAAACGAAAACGGTCAACGCGAAAAGGCTACTATAGAGTGTATAATACCCCTCCTTTTTAATTGCAGGGAAAGCAGTCGCCGTGATTTTACACGCTTAAATTTGAGTTCTTTAACATACAAATATTCTTTCACTTTTTGTGATAAAAAATGTTATTGTATATTTTTACAGGTCTCTAAAATATTTATTAAATCAGATTTCCTTACAAGCACTATCGACAATAAGTTGACAGTCAGAGTTGCATTCACTTCAATAGTATTAGATAGAAAACTCGACACGGTGCCTATTTTATGTAAACCAAAGAAAAAGGATCATAGTACAAAAGGTGACAACATCGATGAAGGACGATGGTTTACAATTAACCCTAGGCTAGTATATATAGATTTTATATACAGGTAGTAGTAGTTTTAATTGGAGATCCAAATTTTATTTAAATCTTTTCTCGTTTCGGTGCAGTATGACCTCGACTACAATATTATACGCCTTGTAATCGGTTATGATTATTTTAAGACTTAACTTTTATATGTAAATGTCTAATTATTCTAATGCTACTGATTTTTCTGAGATAATGTTACAGTTACTGACGTTTCACGCAGATGTAGCGATGAGTTTTATGCGTTATTGTTATTAGTTGTTAATGACGTTAAATATTAATAGATTATGTATTACATTAATGTATCTATTTACTAACGGCGTTATTTTTAACATTTGGCCACTTCCAATAACTTTAACATTATCCCAGATGAAGCCTGAGCATAATAATATGTAGTGCAGACAAAAATCACATTGTCAACAATACAAACGGCTTTTAATTACCTGATATTTGATAAATACGTGACAAAGGTATTAACAACTCTATATTAAATCATTCCACGTCTAGTGCATACGTTAGCCATATACAGCGGATAAATCGCAAATACGGAATAATTTTAACATTTTTATGTGGCCACATTTAAACTGGAACGCGTATACTAATCAAGCGTAGTAACAATAATTCTCGTTGTCGCGCATTAGGAATAAATTCATAAAATCATTTTCTCTCCTAGCCTTCTCCCATGGGAAAGAAATCTTGCTTTATTTTTGACTTTCCGGAAATCTACATTAGAGACAGTACAGATAAACTGCAACCTCCTTCTTTAAGATAATAAATATAGTTTATCGTCTTTTTAAAATAAAGTTAAAGAAGTGTGGCACTGCTAATGCGATTATGAAAACCAGTTTTATTTTTTAAAAAGAGTCTGTACGGTGAACGTACAACGTTTTGCTGACGCTGTGATCTACTTTAGGCTACTTTAATATTATGATATTATTATAAATAACGCTCACAAATACTTTGTGATTGAGTTGCTATCACATCGCTACGAGTTACTATCAACTAATTTGAATCCAGGGAGCAGCATCCAAGTTCAACTAGTACGAGAATAAATCCCTGTAAGTAACAAGGTGTATTCTCTTCACCCTACTATAAGAAAGCACCAGCACTCCACCAACTACTTCCAGCATCCAACACTACAAGCAAGAGCAAATATTCAAAACTGTACAAGTTGATAAACCTCATATAACTGTTATGAATTATGGAGTAAGAGATTAACTAGCTCGATATTTGGATCCTGGCGTTTATATTGCCGAGCATAGTAACCGGCAGGGATTTTGAGCGGTTGGCTGATAAACAGGGATCGCTTTGTGCATTAAGCCTAGTCAATATTTATTATTTATCAACATATCGATAATATTATGTTTTTGTCCCTATACTCGTATTGGATATACCCCCTCGCCATAAAAAAAAATCTAAACTTCAAACGAAGAATGCGCTGATAAAAAAGGCTTAAAACTTGTATTAGTATCGTCTCTGGTATTACTGAAACATATAATAAATAAAGAAAATCAATATAAACTGACGGACTCATAAACTGCATCAAAGTTCAGGATTACTTTGAAATGATTTTTTTAAATAAGTATGCAAACTTTTTAGATTAAATTATATAAATATGGAGAGACTGGTTCTTAATCTCAAAAAAAAGGAAAATTTAAAAATAGAACTGCAGTAAAACAAATGAATATAGCCGGGAAAAGAAAATTTACTCGTAGTAGCAGATTTGCGTGTTATTTATAGCAAAGTTTTAAATTGATTCTCATTGATTTTTTATTCTTTTGTCAATTGAATTATTGTTACCAGCAGAATTGTTGGTTTAGTTTTTTAAGTCATCGAGAGTTTTTGAACCATAATATGGATACTTCGTCCGAACAAGCGGCTCAAATTGTAGCATTGGTGCGGGAGGGCTTGGATCAACGAACGATTGGTAAAAATTTAAATTTAAACCAGTCTACGGTTTCTAGAATATACAGAAGGTTTGTGGAGACAGGTTCTTACAGAAGGAGACGTGGTACAGGCAGGACTCGAGCAACCACCGGTCGTGATGACCGATTTATTGTTACAACTTCCCTGCGATATCGTTTCCTCACGTCTGTTAACATCAAAACAGAGCTTAATGAAGTGCGTGGAGTAAACGTGAGTGCACGAACAATAAGAAGAAGGTTAAAGGAAGCGGATATCACCCCTTTTAGACCAGCAAATGGTCCAAAGTTGTCTGTAGCTCACAGACAAGCTCGCTTAAGATTTGCGCGTGATCACCTGAATTGGACAGAAGAGCAATGGACCTCCGTATTGTTCACAGACGAGTGTAGGACATGTTTATATGGTGCAGATGGTCGCAGAAGAGTCTATCGTCGACGTGGGGAGCGATATGCTCGAAGTTGCATTGAGGAGCGTGTTCCTTTTAGAGGCGGTTCGTGTATGGTCTGGGGTGGCATATCGATGAACGGGCGAACAGAACTTGTGTTCATAGACATGGTCCGTCAAAACGGTTATAGAGGGGGTTTGACTGCACATCGCTACATAACAAAGATCTTAGAAGATCACGTGGTGCCTTACATGGGATTCATAGGCGAAAATTTTACTTTAATGCAGGATAATGCCCGGCCGCACGCTGCTGCACAAGTTCGACAATATTGCGAAGAGGTTGGGATACGTACAATGAATTGGCCAGCACGCAGCCCGGATCTTAATCCCATTGAACATGTTTGGGACAATTTAAAAAGAGCTGTATATGCAAGAAACCCTTTGCCCACGACAGTGGCAGCACTAAGAACAGCACTTTCAGAAGAATGGGACAATATTCCGCAAGATCTTTTAATAACCCTAATAAAATCTATGCGGAACCGATTAGAATCCGTAATAAGGGCACGTGGAGGTAATACACCTTATTAAAACATAAATAAACCCTTGCATAAAGTTTGTGTCTATTGTTAAAACCATTTTTTTAATTAAACCAATTTTCCTTAAATTTCTGTTTTTTCTTCAAAAAAAGTCTTAAGGTCCTTTCCAGTACACAAACTACAAACTTAAGGATATGACCCTACGCTGTTTTAAAGTTCAGGAACCAATCTAGACGTTTCAATTTAAATCTGTATAGAAAGTTTGCATACTTGGTTAAAATATTTATTTCAAAGTCCTCTATTACTTTGATGCAGTCTATGAGTCCGTCAGTGTATAATTAAATAATTTAATTAACGCATCATAATACTGGATGTAGTAGTGTATGAAACACCAGGAGGAAAAGAGAATCGAAAACTTGTGGCGAGGTAAGTGTTTTTTCTCGTTCTTCCTCTCTAAATCCCTTTTGACTTCTCGCGGCCATCGCATCGCGCCCGCACGGAAGTTATTTTTGTAAACTGTTTAGCTACTTGCCAGTACATAGATTCTTCTACATGTATATTTTTCTCTCTTCTTAATTATATTATATTATTGTTACGAGTTTAACGGGACTCGAATTAAAGTATCGTTAAAATTACTATAGAGTTTATTAGAACTATCCAAATACGTATGACACAGGTACAAATATAACCGAACACAACAACAAATCCAAACGTAATGCAGACAGTCGTAATTCAATAAAACGCGCAAAGTCCGTCACTATTACATTCCCGATTGCACACACGTCACGCCTTGATCGTGGTTCTCGCTCGACTGCCCCCTCTCTCTATCAAGTCGTCGTTTTATACCTTACAAATACAAATGTGCCCGTATCGTAGTCGATGTAATCCGCAACACCTGGCTAATGATTCGACCGTAAGCGGCCGTAAACGATTACAATAGAACAATAGGCTGTTCACTAGAAACGTATGCCAATAATTAAGTAAACAAAAGAAGACGATCATAAAAAAATTTACGATTTGATCAAATGCCGACAGGTAATAAAATGTGTTTTACAGATATCCGAACCTAAGGTGTAACATTATTTTGAAACGGGAAGAAAAACAAATACATGAAGGTAGGTATGCCGCCAAAGATTTTTATGTTTATGCACATTTTACGCTAATCAAACATGGCGGCCATTAACGCATAAAACAACTAATTGTTCGCGCTCATACCATGTTACGTCTAACTTTGTTACCATAACTTTTAATTATCCCATAATAAGAAAGTCATGGTGGCTCGCTGGCCAAAGCGCCCGCATCTCATTAAAATAACATGTATTCGAATTTTGGCAACGAGTATAATACAACTACTAATTAATAATAGGTAGAAATAGTTAGAAATTTAGATGATTAAAACAGAAAATAATAATTTTGGGTCGCTTTGGTATCAAGCTAAAAGGAAGGTTTGCACTGAAAGTCAGCGTTAATAATTCGGAATTAATAAGCGGAAATAATTTCGGCACAGCAATAAGCTGTATAGTAAAACTTGTTTCCTGAAAAATACGGCGTAAATTTTTTTAAACCTCCAGTTTCCACAAAACGTCAGAAATAGGGCGCAAACGAAACAACTTGTCGTTAGTAATTTCTGCTCAATAATTTACCAAAAAATTTGCAATAAATCTTCACGATATCGACACGTATCATCGTGATATGGTAATAATTTTCAATAATTTCAAAAATTTTCTATAGTTATTTCAAGTTAGGAAAAAAATTTAAGAAATCACCTCCAAGTTATTGTCATAAAACTCCTCCAATTTTTATCATAACAGAATAAATCAATTGTACATATTTATTTATCCTGTCTTTATATAAGAGAAAATGTTTTGTTATTGTAACAATGTATATAGTAATTTTTATGGTTTGCTTGGCATCGACTTCAAGATATTGTAGAAAATTTTAGTTTTTGCTTTTTAGTTACTTTTGAAGTCGGTATCTTTTTTTTAGAAAAAAAAAGATTTTTCTCTTTTAAGTTGCATATTATATGGTATCCCTAATAAGGTAGCTTTTTAAATGTGGAAACGAAAGCTATATGAAACAGGAGCGTATTTAGAAAAAGCTGTTGAGTGCAACTCGAAGCTAAATTATATGTACTTTTATGAACTTCAAATAATTGCCGTTACTTTTCACCATCAAACACGTCGTTATCCTGGTAACACAAACAAAATTTCACTAGTATATATTGGTCAGTGAATAATTGTATATTACTCGTTTCTGACACTCGCCGGCGACCGCCGCGGCGCGACTCGTGCATTTTGGTTTACTGAAAGCCAATTTGACGCGACTTCGTTGTTTTGGAAGTCTGATTGGTGGAAATGCTTGAAAAAAATTGTTACATATTATTATGATTACACCCGTCGTCTGATTTGACGAGACAGCATTTTCGTTTAAATCTCAATTGCGATCGTCGATGTTTTTTTCTAAATACGACTGATCTCGTAAATCAACTTACGCTGTCTTAGTGTTTATCGTTATGGATTTCCAATATACGCCTTCGTAATCCTACTCAAGTCTAGTACAGCACCTTAAATTTTCTGCTATATTTTCGGAACCTAGTGTATAAAAGCAATGAAATTTATATGGAATCATTATAAAACTAATTTAAATCCAACACATAAAGAATGATTAAAATCGGTTCCGAAACAAAAAAGTTGTGAATGTAATACCTCAAAAACTAAACGTTTTTACATAATTTTAAAGAGTTTTTTGCTATATCTTCGAAACCCAAAATTCGATAGCAATAAAAATTTGTACCAAACATCTATAACAGTACTCTAAATCCAATGCAAAATGAAAGTAAAAATTGGTTAAAAAACAACAAACGTTACAGACGTCAATCACTACAACGTTTTCTACTTGATTTAAAGAATTTATTGCTATATCTTCGGAGCTCAAGATCTAATACCAATGAAATGTATATGGGATAATTCTGAAACTATACTAAATCTAACGCAAAGAGAATAACCAAAATCGATATTGAAACAGAAAAGTTATGGCTGAAAAACCGCAAATTTTTCACATTTCTGCCTGGTTTCAAGGATTTTTCTGCTACTTTTTACTTTTACTGTTTCGGATCACAAATTTCGATAGCAATAAACAATACTTAGTCTGGCCATAAATACTGTTACAATTAAAAAGAAACAAAATATTACATTTGAATTTGGAATCTGTTATTTTTATATGATTATTCATTGTGTTTTCTCATTTTGGCGCCAATACATTGTACAACATTTTGCGATATTAAAATGGAGTGGGGCGATTAAGAGAACCGAATTGCTGTGATAGCATTACACAAAGTAGGTATGGAGCCAAATGCAATTTTTAAAACTCTCCATACATTTGGTATTAGTCAAATGTTTGTGTACCGGTATTTATGCTCAAAGCTCTAAGGAAGCTTCTCAATTAGTCGACAGAGTGCAACGTGGGCATTATCCGTCTTCAGTGATGGTTTGGTGGGGTGTTAGCTATGAAGAAGTGAGTGAGCCATATTTTTGTGAAAAAGGTATCAAAACATCGGCACAAGTGTATCAAGATACCATTCTCGAGAAGGTAGTTAAACCCCTTAACAACACCATGTTCAATAAGCAAGAAAGGTCCTTCCAGCAAGTCTCGGCGCCGGGTCATAAAGCTCGGTCCACGCAGTCTTGGTTGGAAATGAACTTTTCGGACTTCATCGGAGCTGAAGACTGGCCGTCGTCTAGTCCCAATCTTAATCCGCTGGATTATGATTTATGGTCAGTTTTAGAGAGTACGGCTTGTTCTAAACGCCATGATAATTTGGAGTCCCTAAAACAATCCATACGATTGGCAGTGAAGAATTTTCCCATGGAAAGAGTGCGTGCTTCTCTCGATAACTGGCCTCAACGTTTAAAGGACTGTATTGCAGCCAATCGAGACCACTTCGATTAAGCTTTTTATATTTTAAATTGTTTTATATTTATATTTTGAAACTTTGCTAAACTGAACGCAAAAGAATGATTAAAATCGGTTCATTAACAAGAAAGATATGGCTGAACATACATAAAAAATGTATTTACACGACCAATTGAGAACTTGCTCCTTTTTTGAAATCGGTTTATAGTAGTAGTTATAGTTCTTCATTTATTTATTATCTTTGTTTTTCACTTGATAGGCTCTGTAATAAATACCCCGTTAGCCAGTCGCATTGGTATTGCCCGCTCACCACGCGTAATCCCCGGGCGCGGGGAACGGTACAAAGTCTCCTCCTAAACTGTTAAGGTCGTTGGCATGTATACATGCTTTTTTTAAAGTCAAATATAAACAGTGTAAATACGTCGCTATTTCTTCAAATGAACATTTTCTTTCTTTCTTTCTTTCTTTCTTAGGTACGTTTACAGTGTGCAATTTTTGATGACGGTGTAGAAAATCAATATAATATTCCCACATGCACGGCTATTGGCTAACTATGAATATGTCATATGGATGTCTACTTCAATGAGTTATCATAGATAATATTCAAAAATATATAAATGCGTCAATAATGTCTAAAAGTATTTTACATGATTATTAAACTATCAAATCGACAAATAATGTAATTTTAAGCAAGTTTCACTTGTGATAATAACAAGGAGCAGTCAATTCTGGTGCTGGTCCCATTAATACACAGACTACAAAAAACATCATTATTTCCAAAATATAGTTTATTGAAAATTTAAACCAGGACGCTCACTACTAGACCACTGGACCATGGAGGCCATCATATATTTATACATATAATTGTGTGTACATATAACTTATTAAGCATATATATCAGGCATTGGTATTTATTACGCCAATGTCAATAAAACTAGAATCAAGTGAATGGATGTAATAAAATTATTGCAGTCAATAAATAATTTTGCACTAGTGATGTAATCTATGTTAAAATCAAATATATCGATGGAAATATCATTAATTTAATCATTTTCACCCATTTAGTCATTACTGTTGACTGTTGTAAGATCCATAATGTTGTGCAAGTTACACAGGCGCGACTAACGCAAGTGTTTTTCCATTGTTGTAAGTATCAACTTAATTTGTGATTTAATTTTGTTGAAGCTTTCCGCCAGCGTTGTAGTCAAACGTTGTTCAAGGGGGCGATAATCAAGAGATTAAAAGTTTAAAGGGCTCACTTGGAGATCGGTATCCTACAGAGCATACAAAATAATATTTAAGTGGCGCAAAATCTTTCTCTGAACGACCATAACCTATTTGCGTTGTCAGTCCGTCTTTTTAATATGTAGGAATCGAGGTACTTATTGTAGAAAAACTAAGTGCCGGAGATAGCGAGTAAGCTGGTAATAGAGAACTATATCCGTGTTTTCTATTATCAAGTAATCGGATGTTAGAAGTATAATAACCGGATGTTAGAAGTCAAATAACCAGATGTGAGTGTAGCGGCATTTATGATCAAGCGAACGGATGTCGGAAATCGAGTAAACGAAAGCCAGAAGTCAAGGTGCATGGCGGAATAAATGTCCTCTACGAAAGAACTGAACGACGGATAGTGTCAGTTGGTGCGCCGCGAGACCCATAACATTCTGAGACAAGTTTTTGAAAGAAGCAAGAAAGAAGCAGTCTGAGATGAGGAGCAGAATAGTGTTCTAAGAGGCCAATTACTCTGCTTGACACCTGACAGTAGTGGACAGCCATCTTGGAGATGTCCTGGTGTTTCTGTGTTGACTAAATTAGTATGTTATGTATGATATTGATGTGTTGCACTTTACACTGACAAAATATAGTAAGATAATAACACATAATACAAAATAACTATGCATCCACTTAACTTACCATTTATGGAAATTTAATATTAATTATTTGGAATATATGTTACATTTAATGCCCAAAAATTATACATATTATTTATGATACTTATAGAGAATAGAGGTAAAAAATAATTTATACAGACAATTTTTGTTATGCTACCTAGCTGTTTTTAATGAAAATAAAATTTATTATTATTATAAGAAAATATATCATCTAATAAAAGCAAGACAGTATTTTATAAAGTATTATAATTAATCAATTAAAAGAAACTTGATGCTGTCGCGGCGCAGGATGATGCATGATTAAATGAATTTTGGGTAACTTACCTTGCATTAATAATATTCAATAGAGTGCGATAAAATGTGTCTATATAAAAAATATCTTCATTGATAATTTTTGACAGCTATTTAAGTATTACTTTGTTACCTCTTATCCAATAGTTAAGATTTTTACATTTCACTTGCTAAGCAATTTTAAAAGAAGTGTTTTAAAGAAGACTACTTCGGTCTAAAATTACTCGTCAAGAGGAATTTATTACGTCTCTTTCGCTAAATGTACACCTTATGACATGCGACTGATTCTAATTTGTGAATTACTAGTGAATTAATGTATTTTAATAGAAGTAGTTCTTATATTTTTTTAATTAAAATATATACCAACAAACCAAGTAGCCAGAGGTAAGTTTCGAAACAGTTTTTGAATTTTATTACATACGAACTATGAAATCTAGATAAATCAAATCAACATAAAAACAATAATGTTTACCTAGATATCATTTGAAGGGGATATAATTTATTCATCTTTTAAGTTTAAATACATATAATTGCACAACAGTATCTTTGTGGTAATTAAATTATTCGTGCAGTTTAACAAAACGAAAAATGAAATCATTGATAAAACTATTTCAATATGTAGATTATGTATTTAGGACATAGTGGTGGCTAAGTTACCCGTATCTTATTCAAAAGATATCGTTTCGAATCCTGGAATAGAACATGTAGGTACTGTATAAGTAGTTGTTTCAAACCTGTATCATGATGTAGCATTTAGTTTGAATTAATATGCTATAAATGAAAGAAAATCTTGTGTTATACTACAAGATCGATGGGTACAAATTTAAAGGTAGACCAAAAAAAAGATGGATGGATTGTGTGAAGGATGACATGATGATATGCGGTGTGACAGAAGAGGTATGTCAGAATAGAAGAGTGTGGAAGGAAAAGACATATTGTGCCGACCCCAAGTAATTGGGATATGGTGAAAGAAAAGAGAGAATGAAAGAAAATCTTGTGAGGAATAATGCGCTACGATATTGTCAAACTTACATAAGTCTTCAAATCTTTACGTGCCTACCACGACGTTGTCATTATGAGCGACAGCTAAGCGAATCATGACGAGCAAAGAAACAAAAGTGTAAACATATATAAGCACACCACGAGTTCCCACTCTCAACTTCTTCCCTTCATCCCTTCCCCTTCATCGTTTCTCTCGTCGCAGCACCTGACGCTAAGCCCCAGTTTGTGATCGAGCTGTTAAATTATCGTGACGATTATACCGTATATTTTCACTACTGGGGTATTCACGGGCTGATATTATAGATAATACATATTAAAGTTCCCCTTTACGATTTTATAAATTAACATCTTTATCGGCTAATCGATGGTCACTACTGGAAGTGAACCTCCCCAAGTTTGTATAATATATTCTGGTCCATAATACTCATCAAGCCACAACTGGAGACCTCGTGTCATCTCGAGTCAACTCGTAAGTCTATTGAGAGATCCATAGTCTTTGTTTAAAATTTAAATAGGTATCACTTGAATAAAAGATAAATACTTTAGGCAATGCATAAGTAGTTAAAGAAACGTTAAGTGAAAAACTTTTAATTCCAAAATAGCCTGTTTAAAATTATGATTATTAATATTTAGGGCTATAATTTTAAAATATACACTAAATGTCAGGACTAGTCATAAGATTCCTTAAATTTATGATAATTACATTTATTACAGAACATATATATTAAAGAAATTACTGTCTGTTTGAGTCGTAAAATTACAGGTGTTTTCACTTTTGACAGGTTTGATTCAAGATTCAGGCAGGTCACGGGACATTGTGACGTCTAATAATTAAAATAAATAAACAACGGTTGGCTGTCAAAACGAAGACAGTTGTCTCTCTGTGGTCATCTCACAAGTGAGATGTCATGAAGATAAAATTTTGGGTATCAAAATAAAGATCTCGACGAAACGTCCCATCAGATACGTTAATAGATTGAGACATAAATGTACTGGACAAAAAAAGGACCAAAAACGGGTCGCTTATCCAAAAAAGATGACTCGAACAAAAAAAACCTCCACAATCACATAAATCGTAAACACCATTCATGTTTTGAGATCAGCAAAAAAATTTGATTTCCTTAACGATAAATCGTCGTCCGGTGGGCGAGATTTTTTTGATTCATAATTTGGTGGTCATATTGCAAAAAATCTCATTGCAAGAAGTGTTACAGAACATATAAAAAAATTACTTGATGTGGGTCGTGTTACCAAGAAATAAAAAGGTGCCGAAAATAACTTCAATTAATATTACAATTTGCATTATGGAAATAATATGTAAATATAATTGTGCCTTTCCTGATGAGACTATCCTAGCCATGTTAACTGCTTTTTGGGAGATGCTAAAACATTTGGAATAAAGTTTCATACATATAGAGACTAGATATTGGAGTATGTTTATTTATTATTTTTCAGTGTTATTCAGAATGGTTATTAGATATGATTTCTGTTTCATACGAATAAATGTAAGTAAATTAATAAATATACAAATAACATAAGAAAGAATTAAGCTGTGCGTCTACATTATCAAGGTATGGTAACTCAAAACGAAGTGGAATGGGCCGCTGTCCGAGTAAAAGAGAAAATTACAATTAAAAAAGAAACAAAATACCCGACGGACACTTGAAACATAACAGTCGGTCGTAATTGCTTCCAAAAAAACTCCGATTGTCGGCATAACACGGCAAACGGTTGAAATATTAAAATCTGTCGACGCGGCGTGTCGTACGACATAGCTGGACAGCGGGAGTCGCTACTGGACCCGATCTGACTGACGCGCACGGGCTTAGGGTTGCTAGAAAATAACTTCGACTCGGAGAACTAAATTTGATTCGTTATATTTTATTGAACTAATTGATCTGTTGGTAATTTGAAATATTAAAAATATAGTGAAATTGATTATTATATAATTACATACTAATTGTACCATAGAAACTTCGTACGAATCGGGTTTAAATTATTCAGGGTAGGTTGTTATGATAATTTATAAAGTTATAATATATATAATGTAGTAAACTTGAAACACATTATGAAGCTGCGAACCTCACAGGAGAAGCCTCCTTGAGCGCGGTGCCTCAGAGCTTAACGTCTTTGTTACCACGGAGTCGGGAAGCCCACCGAGCTCGGTTATTTAAAGTTTTTATTTAAACAAACAATAATGTTAATAATATCTATATACAGATCAGTCAACATCAAAACATAAACTTTTTTGTTAGCTTAGAAATGAGCACAGGCTGCTCATTTAAGAAAGAAAGAAAGAAAATATTTATTTCAATTTGCGACTCACACAATACAAATAAATAAGAAAATAACAATAAAAGAAAGCCGCAATATATGAAATGAGGTTGGCACTCAGTCTTTCGCTGTGCCGAAACATGTTCCGACACAGCACTGGTTTTCAGTGCCCACCTCCATAACCTCATATGTCCTCAGACCCCAAGTATGTAGGTGACTTTGAACCATTACATTAATTAACAAAATATATAATTATAAGAATTATACAATAATATACCCAAACAAAACAACGAAAAAATACCTGTAACTAAATGTTAGTGAATTTATTCTAGAAACTGTAAACAACTATAAGATATCTAAGTATTACTTGAAAAATGAACATACAAATCATGGATATAAAACTAATTACAAATTCCATTAATTCCTGCCCCCAGGTAAGTAAAATCATATGTACTATTTATATAGAATTTCCATTTTCTGTCTTTGTATTATTATCTTTATAATAAAGTTCATGATAATAAAAATCTATTCAAGGTCATTAAAATAAAATAAACAAAAAACTTTCATACTTCTACGAATAGAATCATTTGTTCACAGATTATAAGAGAATAAGTGTGTGTGGATTTTTCGTCACAGATAAATTCTGAGTGTTAACCTGAGTTGTGAGATTTCGGCATTTCTATTGCCTATCTCAATAAAAAATAATAAATAGCTACTGTGCTGATCCCATGTGACTAAAAATGGTGAAACGGAAGAAAGATTACCTATTAAATATTGTGTTAGAAAATTTGTGAACAATCATAGTTATATTGTCGGCAGATATAGCCAAGTCTTTTGATCTTGGTTTTAGCGACTTGGGCCGCGACGAGGTACGTAACAGAGCAGCAACCATACCACGTGTTCCCCAGAAGCGACAGCGGCAGCAACTGGGTGTAACTATTCAGATCGCTGGCTTTGTCGCTGCGAGTCGTGGCCTCTGTCTTGATCTTTGGTACATTTGTATCCGCCGCACCGTGCGTCGCTCATCGCTGCTGTGTTTCGTACAATACAAATATCCCGCCATGATGCTCAACGACTCGTGGCATAGTTCATACATATTTTACTTTTATTTTTCCAGGTCGCCACGTCGCGCTTAACGATCGCTCATAGCGATAAGGTTGTGGCTGGGCTGTTAGCATCGGTCTATCATTAACTACAACTTACAGTTGTGAAATAAATGCAAGGTATTTGATTTGAAATTTGAATTTGTGTTTATTAAACTTAAAACTTTAAATTCAACCGAATTTCTTCAAAAGTGTCATATGTAATACGAAATTTAGGTCGATATAAATATCACAAATATTAAAGAATTTAAACTGGACGTAACTTGCAATTGGCAAGAACGCCACAAACCATAATCGCATACTCAGAACAGGACATAAAATACATAAATTAACTCTTTCAACTTTTTAATTGAACATGGCGTACAATGTAGTCCATGGTAATTTTGCAAATATTTTTCTAATCTACGCCACTTCTGTTAAATACTTCCTGTACAAAAATGATATTTTCCTATTCGGAAATATAATATAACCTAATACAATAAAAGAAAACTTAGTTACCTACATTCTACCTATAATCCCTCAAGACTAGAAGCAGAAGACTAAGCCTAGGTCACCGTCTTCTATGGGTAAGATGCCTAGATGGCTGGCTACGTTTCTTCGATGGATTGTCAAACTAAGCTGTTGACCGAGGTTGGCACTAGCGCTCCAACCGCCTGTAAAGCCTTTTAGTAGAACTTCTATAGAATAGGACGATATTTAAGCACAAACAACAGTTCTTGGTGAAATACATATCTGACGTTTCGTCAAGTTACTTCATGACATCAAATTTTTACGTTGAACGAAAAATCAATTAATTGTATGACAACCCTAACTCTAACCACGGGCCGGTCATATTTCAGACATTATTACTCTTAAAAAGGTGAAGTTATATTCATCGATAGATATCAAACGACATTGGTACGATGACAAAAATATATGTAAAATAATAAAAATGTTTACTTATAGTGATGTTATAACGGTTAAATACTTATGCTTTGAAGGAATGGTAGCAACACTAATCTTGGAAATAGTTAGATGGTTCAAGATAAAGTAGAGAGTTCTTTTAGTTCGAAATGTTATTGTGTTAGACAGCTCAACCAAATTGAGTCAATATAGTTGAAATGCACAGACCTAAAAGGACATAACGGTATTCAAAGTCATTAAATGGCTCAAGTTTATGTTTATATGGATAAATTTAGTTGATTCAGCCAAACTGACAGACAGAAATGGACACTGAACAGTCTAATATCAGCTTAATGCCTTAAGATTGTCGTTATCGTCAGCCAATCGCAGTCCACTGCCGAACGTAGGCCTCTGCAAATCGGCGCCATTCATCCCAATCCTCTGTCATCCTCATCCAGTGCCTACCGGCGACCATGCGCAGGTCATCAGTCCATCGGTTTGGAGGGCCTGCGACACTTCGTTTACCGAGACATGGTCTCCACTCCAGGACTCGTTTGCTGCTGCTAAAGAGACGTGACCGGCCCGCTGCCACTTCAACTTGCTAATTTTGCGAGCTATATCAGTTACCTTGGTTCTCTTATGGATATCCTCCTTTCTAAATCTATACATATGCGAAACACACAATATAGTTTGCTCAAAGACCCTTTGAGCAACTAACAATTTATGAACCAATCATGCCGTCAGTATCTACGTTTCGGTCCCGTAGGTCAGGACGGTGAGGACGCAATGCTCGAAGACTTTCGTCTTCAGGCATTGTGGGATGGTCAACGAAAAAACATGACAACGCATAAGAATTCTTCCCCCTCGAAGTTGTTGTGCCTGCCTACCTGTATTTTCTGTCCAAGGTAGGCATATAATGTTGTTATTTCTTAATAATATGCACAGATACAAAATTAGACATGAGTTTATTTGTTTTTTACTTATTTCCACTTCACAAACTTCGTTATAAATCAATTACATAAAATCGTACGTTAGCTCTCTAGAGACAGGAAGTAAATTCAGGATACTATTCATTCCATAACATGTTGAGGAATCCCGTTGCACATATCATGTAGAACGCACCTACTTGCGTAGTTACAGCAGTCGAAATACATAATTACTTTAATGAAATAATAAAAATAAGTAACAAATACCGGGACTAAGAGTTTTAACATTATTATTGAGCATACTATGTAGCTCTATTTTAGTCAGTAGAATAGAGCTAGTCATTAAAAATTAAATATAAAAACTTAATTAGGTTCTTGCATTTCTCTTACATATCGCGAAAAAGTCGTGGTAGCGTAATGGCTAGCGCAAGCGTCCCAAACCCAGTGAGCGCGGGTTCGATCCTGGCCGGAACGCATGCACCGCTTAAGCAGTTTTCCGACCTAATGTGCATATTGTTTAATTGTAACACGCTAACAACAGTGAAGGAAAACATTATGACGCAACCTGCTCATCGTGATAACAGATCTGTCAATGTGTGATGGCGTGGCGGGTATACTGCCCGTTCCCCTATAATGGGAGGCCCGAGCCTAGAAGTAGGATATTTATAAGCTGTTATTATTATATTTCATGATTTGATGGTGAAATCCGCTTAAATATCCGTTCCAGGGTTTAGGAGGAGTTAACAGATTACAGACTTTGTTTTATATTATAGAAAGACTAGCAGTGTCAGAGAAACTTCTTAGCATTACCTGGAGGACGACGGCTATATTGATAAATTACAACGGCGGCACCCAACGCGAGTGCAGCGTCACTTTTGTGATTATCTTCGTCTATCCCATGGAAACGAAATCATTTATCGGTTTAAAAAATATTCTAATCGTCTTATTCATATTGAGTAGAGGAAGTTTATAGGCTTCTTTAAGGTTCTTAAAGAAGCCTAAAGCCTAAAGCTACTCTAACTCAATATGAATAAGACCGTAAGTAAACACTTACGGCCTTATTTATCCCGGGTAAACAACCAGCTTATAAGCTAGCTCGGTGTCTAGTAAGAGTCGAGTAGTTTTTAGTTTAGAAATTCACAAAGTAACATTTTCAAAATCTGCTGATCCGAATTAAAACCCTACTTTTTTCTCATTATTAAATTCATTGTACAAACTTGACGCCCCCAACAAGTTTATTATAGCGTAGAGTATGCAAGTCAACTAAGAAAAGCTCACACTTGCGGATAAGTTTCGGCGGTAAATTCAACTGTTTCAAATCTTTCATGTATGCCAGCAGAAAATCATCTTGATCACATAAAAATGATTGTGATTTATGTTGTTCTGATATTGTATAGGCATATATGGAAATGTTTATTTGAACACAAATTATTTTTAATAAAATAAAATAGTTAATGGACTTTTTTGTTTTATTCATTTCACATAAAATAAAAATAAATATGTTGGACAGTGTAAACGAGTCTGTTCTATTTTACTTTCATGTAGAACGTCAAATATGTTATGGATATATATATGTATGAATAGTACAGAAGTCTTAGACCATAAAATATACTTTAATATAATTTTCAAACAACATATTTAGGTCATGACAATCTGTGAAATCTCACTTCGTTAGGTTCACCAGTGAGTTTCTTAGGAAGCATCCTACTAATGACCCATGTGATTAATCCATAAAACAATTTAAACGGTTTAGTTTTCGTATGCATAAAAAATACTAGAATATAAAAATTAAATTTAGTTTTAAATAACTTGAAACCTATCGATAAAACGATGATCACCTCACTATTTACAGACACCCCATTGGCTTACAAACGTTTTATGAGCAACTCTCACTTTAATGTTACGTACTCGGTTTTATTTAAAATATAAATTAATAAAATTTGTTTTTCTTTTTTTAATAAATTTTTGAACAGCTGTCATGATTTTTATTAGCATTACTAGCTACTACAAATATATAAATTGTTGATTTATTTATAACGTTTTGGTAATAAGTTGATAAATTTATACATAGTTCTATTTATTTTTTATTTTTCTACCATACTGTTATTACATTATTTAAAGGCTAATGTATAATATAAGGGAGGATAAAGATAATCGAGAGTTTTTTTCTTAGTCAGTCCTCTTTACAAAATTCTTCAAGAAACACGTTACAAAATGAACATATATCGAGATCTCCTCACATAACTCTTGTTAAAAACAAAAAAAGTTGAAAATTAAGTCCTTTTTTAATTTCTCAATCGACCAAGGGCCCAGGCCATAAATAAGCAGGCGGTATAAAGCTATTCGGACCTTCTGCCACTGGTACAGATGTCAATGGAGAGATAGCGGCACGGTACAAAACGGGGTACACGGCTATCACATTAGCGGCTGACGCGACGTCCTGTACCCACGGAAGGGAGGGAGGGAGTTAATACTTATTCCTATAAATTAATTATTAATGGTACTTAAGAAAAAACAACACCGCTTCCGTGGCGTGTTGTTATTTAAACTACGCGATACTAAATCAGGCACCTAGGCATGTATTCTTTATTCATTCACGATTGAGATGATAATCCGATCAAATTAAACAGGATTTTCGAACCCTCAAAACTTCATAGTGCAGAGTAATATTGTAAATTTTAACGATTATATTATTTCAGTTACATATTTGAGGTGCAAATCCTTGCTCTTAAGTATCAAAATTACATCTAAAGAGCTTGCGAAAGCTTAACGAATATTAATAATTTGAATATTTCTTTTGTATAATGAGATAAATATTACGATGAATTGTTTACTATTATAGACTCATTTACAATTTATTGTTGAGGTAGAAATGTTTTAATAAATATCGTCATGTTTCTCGGAATGTATTTGGGACGCAATTTCTTCTTTATCTGTCGACTACTATTACGTCTTCATAAGAATGAAACCGCCCGAGATTTTAGGTGTCGGGTAGAGGAAATCTCAATGGATCAAATTTAGATTTCCTCGACCCATCATATTTATAATAATGACAAATATAATGCGAGCTAAAGTGGCTTATTAGGGCTTGATTTCATAACACAATTATGCTGTTCACGGTTCCATCTCGCTCCAATCTCGGGCCGATTCAATCTCGGTCTGTGTATACTACTAGTATCACAACACGGTTCAATTTCGTTCCAATCTCGGTTGAGCCAAGTCCGGCGTGATGTGGAATCGGAACTAGTGCGATACCATAGTGAGAGTTCTCTTATTCTTTCTATTTGACCGGATCAAGATTAAACTGCAAACGGCATCATAGTAAGAATCGAGCTTAAATACGATATATTGCATCGAAATTTCTCAATCTGCACGAATATAAGAACAACAATCGATTTTCAATTATCTTGTGGATTCCACCATTTTTCTCGATATTACTACCATTCAGAACTAAAATGGGCCCCCCATATATTAGCGAATATACTAAGCTCGGCAGCATATGCAGTAAAAAAGGTAAGATTCATGACTGATATTGATACTGTTACTTTGGTTTATTTTAACTATTTTCACAGCATTATGTTTTATGGTATACTATTGTGGGGTAATGCAGCTGACATAAATGCTATTTTCGTCCTGCAAAAGCGTGATATTCGCTCAATTTACAACATGGGACCGCAGGAGTCCTTGCGAGACAAGTTTAAAGAAATAAATTAAATTAATAAATAAATTTTAACAGTGGTTTCACAGTATATACTTGAAAATGTTATATGTATGTATAATTTGTATGTTGAATATGTTAACAAAAAATATCTCTAAATTTCCCAGATTAGGTGATTTGCATTCTAAATAGTAGGAACATAAATAAATTAGAAATTCCCACATACAAGCTTCATAAAGTTTATAATAGTTTCGTTGGGCTATATAATGCTCTTCAACAAAATCCCAAAAAACGTTCAACAGTTTGCAGTAAACAATCCGAAAAATTTGTAAAGCAACGTTTGTACGAGAAAGCTTATTATACGACGAATGATTTTTTTAGATGACCCCTCCGAATGAGTATAATGCGATCGCCACCACACTTTTTAAGTAGTCATTCATTTAAATTACTTTTTTTAAACTGGTATTGGCACACATGGCACTAGATAGGATAATAAATATAGATATAGACATAAGGCACACATTGCACATGCACTTCCTCACAACACCAGCATGTAAGAGATACACTCTACATTGGTATAAGTTTAGTATTAAAATTAGAATAAATTAATATAATAAGTTATTCGTAAGGTACACCACGACACAAAAATCACTAAATTAATGTCACACACAACAACAAAAATAATCAATAAGCGTGTATGAACTCGTAAAAACTTTCTTAGAAATTAAGTTGTAAAAAAGGGTACGGAACTGGAGTCCGTAGAGTTGTAAAAAAACCTTGTATTAGTATAAACTATAATTTAAAAAAAGACGAATAATTATTATTATTATGAACTAAAGCTAGGTTGCTGGGGAGTTTGTTACGTCGCTTTTTCTGCTTTAACAACAACTAATATTGCATTGTAAGCGGTGGTAGACTCATGACTTTCAATTAGTAATCTGTAAGAAGATTCCATTTTGAAGTAACTACATTCATTTTCATTTTCAATAACTTTCCTGTATAGATGCTGCTGTTCTATATCAAGTTTCTACCCTGACTATGATATGTCTGAATAATTAGAGCACAATCAGCCGAATTGTTATCAACTAAAAAAAATTAAGGATAAAATAAAACTTTACAACGTTATATATCTAAGCGACAGTGGTCACTTAACATCAGAATAATCCAAGTGCATTTCGGTCCATGCTCTCCGATAGCATTCGTAGTAGCGACGAACGTTTATTCTTTCTTGCCCCAATTACAACTTGTATGACGGCTACAATCAATTTTTGGTGCTTAGATTTTTCCATTACCATTACTCGATTTTTGACTATTACTGATTTTACAAGATATAGTTTTTCCAAATTCCTATAGAGCCAACAACGGTTTTTGAAAAAATATCTGTGACATTCATGTACAGCCAAACGGACATGAAAAAATTATAACTTCTTTTTATTACGAAACCGTAACATTTCCAGACTATTTGATTTAAGCGACATTTTGTGACAGGCTTGAAACATGTTGGGCATTTTTCAACTTAATGTCTCAAACTTGAGGAAATATAAAGAACCTGATTTCCAATTAAAGTATAATGGTCTTCTTTTTTAAGTATCACAGGTTTATTATTTATACGCTTTTAGTCATTTGTAATTTTAAATATCTAGATAACTCTTTTTTGTACTTCAAAGCTTATACAAACAAAATTAGAAAAACATAAGAGACAGTACAGTAAAAGCGATCACTTCCAGACAAGCCTAGGGATGGATTGATAGATTTTTAATAACTGACGGCGGTACAGTTAGTAAATAATATTTAAACACTCTACATATAAATACAAACATACACACACACACACACACGTATATATATATATATATATATATATATATATATATACACACATTTATATAACGGCATTAGGAATTATTATATTGTAAATTTGTAATGCGTTATTAAAGCATGGTAAGGAGTTTAAACTTTTGTTCTGACATATTTTCCAAATGCCACTTAACGAAAAGCTCTAATACACATTGTTATTATTTTAATACACAGTAAGTACACCTTTAATAGGCATATTGACTTAGGCTTACCGATTTGTCACCTATAGCACATGTGTATTGAGTTTCCGTAAAAAGTGGCCGTACCAATGTAGGCGACTGTCTTTTGTTCGTATGTTTAACTAATAAATACATTCTAGTGGGTGAAACGGTCTAAGCATCTACATCCATGATAGGTTTGAATCGCTCACATGATTCAATGTCATTTACATCATTTTCCTACGGATCTCCAAAAAGCAATTTTAATACATGGAATATTATCTCTGAAACTAAATAACAGATTTCGTTCAAACTAATTTGGTTAAAAACATTTTTAAGCTATACTTCATTGATTTTTTCCAGAATGTATATCACACTATATCTTAAAAGTTATAAAAGGTACAGACACTTTTAAGAATTTGGATAATGATTTTTATGATCTCACCACCTATTGACTTCAGTAAGAAACTTGGAAAAATGTCTTAAAGAACCATGAATTTCGTTATGATTTTTTAGGAACTGCCTAACAGTACACGCGCCTATGTATTTCAATTTTTTCCATGCTTCAATTACAATTTAATAGTTACCCCTAAACCAAAAATTAGCGAATAAGTAGCATGATAAGACGTTGCATTATAATAGGTTGGGGAAAAAGTCTTTTCGCATATAGTATGTATGAACTTGTAATAAGATCTCTTTGGCTATACCATTTATTCTGGCTGGTATCATTAAAAAGTTTTAATTTTAAAGAAGACAATTCCAAATTAAAATTAGAAAAATGTGTGATTTTCATTTGTTTTTCTTATTGTTAAAATGACTGAATCTAATGAAGAAATTCGATACATTTTAAAATTTTACTACAAAAAAGTAAAAATGCAACACAAGCCGCGAAATAAATTTGTGATGTTTATGGACCTAATGCAGTATCTGTGAGAGTAGCGCAAATTTGGTTTAAGCGTTTTCTATCCGGAAATGTTGATATCAAAGATGCACGTCGCTCTGGTCGCCCTGTTACGGACAAAATTGATGCCATTTTTGAAAAAGTGGAGCAAGATGGGCATATTAGTAGTTACGATGTAGCTGGAGAACTGGGAATAGAAAACAAAACGGTTTTGGCGCATTTGAAAAAAGCTGGGTAGGTAAACAAAAAAGCTCGATATTTGGGTGCCTCAGGAGCTCACTGAAAGAAACCTAATGAACCGTGTACTCATTTGTGATTCTTTATTACGACTTAATGAAACCGAACCATTTTTGAAGAAGCTGATAACTGGTGATGAAAAGTGGATCACGTACGACAAGAACGTGCGAAAAAGATCGTGGTCAAAGGCCGGTCAGGCTTCACAGACTGTGGCGAAACCCGGATTAACTCGCAACAAGGTGATGCTGTGTGTATGGTGGGATTGGAAGGGCATTATTAGTTATGAGCTGTTACCGCCAGGCAGGATCATCGATTTTGAACTGTACTGCGAACAACTGATGAGATTAAAGCAAAAAGTCAAGAGAAAGCGGCCGGAATTAATCAACAGAAGGGGTGTGGTTTTTCACCATGATAACGCTAGACCTCACACATCTTTAGCCACTCAGCAAAAATTACGAGTTTGGCTGGGAGGTGTTAATGCATCCGCCGTATAGTCCTGACCTTGCACCTTTAGATTTTGACTTGTTTCTATCTCTACAGAATTCCTTAGACAGTGTCAGGTTAACAGCACGAGAGGACTGCCAAAACCACTTGTCGCAATTTTTTGATCAGAAGCCCCAAAATTTTTATAGCAATGGGATCACGTCCTTACCTACAAGATGGCAAAAAGTTATCCAACAAAATGGCACCTACATACTTTAGTCAAATGTAAATAAACTTTATAAAAAAACCTTTTGAATTTTTATATAAAATGCGAAGAAACTTTTTCTCCAACCTAATATAACATAGAATAAGAAAGACCCGGCATTAGGAATTAGGTAATTTTTTGTAACTAACTACTAGTCTAGTAAAAAACGAATAAAAGTACCTTACTCGGGCATATATCGTTTGCTCGGGTTGAAATAAAATAAAAAAACCGAATTTAGACGAGATTATTTCGGTCTTTCAATTTGCATAGAAATAAGACATAAAAAATAAAATATTATTAAAAAAGATCATAAAGTGACTTTTATAACTGTTTTTCGTTTTATTTATATTTATTGAAAAAGTGCCATATTTCGTTATTTTTATTTATGTACCGATTTCACTACAAAGTGGTTAATTAGAGAATATATAACTTCCTACCAAATTTGGTACATATAAAACCATTATTTTCTTGGGCAAATGATTGGAATGATTGGGTAAATGATCAGATGAATCAATATAGTTTTTACCAATATAGTTATAAAAACATAAAATTTTTAGCGATAAATTTTTTAAAAAACATTATAATTTTCCTTGTTTGAAACTAACACTCAAACATAAACCTTTGCTTTACGGTTGACGGATGCGATATACAAGTTTCAATAAGGAAATACCAGGATTAATCGTTTATTATTATTATTATTATTGATTTTCCTTCCCACAAAATATAACAATGAAAGGGAGAAAAAATCTTAACTATAGGTGGAAAATTCGAAAATCATAGATTACTATTTAACTTTAATGGTTCATTACATTATTCTAAGTGTGGTATATTTATTAAGCATTGCTCGTTAAGGCCTCTATAGTTTTAGTAAATTGATCCTGTGTATGAGATTTTTGAAATATTTTAATATATTTAAAACTTCTTCTTAAAATATAATTCAAGAAGAAGGAAGACATCTTTGTCTTCCGTGATCACGGCTACTAAAAAGTGGCCGAAACGTCTAAACAAAAATAAAATACTACGCTCAAAACCGTTCAAACGTAGGTTTAACTATGTGTACCAGTTGAAAAACTTAAGATTACACTATGTGTGGATATTTCAAAATATCTTATTCTCTTTTCATCTCCCAATTATTAAGAGTCGGTACAATTATTTCGTATTATATCTTATTACGAATCAAAAAAGATCTATACTTATATATGTATGTATCCACACATCATAATTACTTACGTCACACACAGTCTTATAAAATTCTCGCGGTAAATAAAGATCATATTTTGGCGAAGCAAGCTGGGAAACTCCCAGTCGTCCTAATTTAAATTGCAGTCAAAATCAAACAACTATTTCTCTTAGGAATTGAACAAATTGAACCTTTATGAAATCATTAGTCTTTCTATCCATGTAGAAAGGTGTATTTTATATACCGCTATGTAAAGTGTAGTCAAATCACAGATAAAATAAAAATTAAAGATGAAGGCCTTACATGTAACGGAATGGTGAAAACTTTATTTTTAAGAGTGTACCTTACATTGAATATGCGTTGTCTGACACGCACTTCGCCGATTTTTAACGTTTGTTAAACACATTTCAGAATAATTCTAATAGATAAAACGTATCGTTCACCTTAAGGTTTTTCAAAATAGTTATAAAAAACCATGTAGATTAAAAACGAAATGTATCAATTCAAATCAACCGACTCTTTAATCTGTCAACGAAGTATAAAAAAACCTAAGCCTCGTAATACCAAACACTCCATTCTTAAAACCTTCGTGACATTACTATCTTTTATCAATAAAATAAAAAATACCTACCCACTTTTTGTCGATGTAAAAAAAAGCTTTTTTTCGGCCAACTACCGTGGAACACAGGCCACCCTATCGGTATGATCGTAAGACGCTACTCTGTAATGTCCGATACGTAAAAAATAAAAGTCAAGGCACATTTTTGGCGGGAAATAAATCACTGTTTAGACGCAGCTATACTTTATTTATGGAGGTAAATCGAAACCAACGGTGGAAATACTTAAAACAAAAGGTGAGGACGTAAAACGCACAAGAGCGTTAATATTTTATTGAGTTCCGTATACAAAATAGGTTTTAACTTTTACAAGTCGCTATAAACTTTTATGTGAAACGGAACATTTAATGAATGACCAATATTTGTATTTCATCTGAATATGTTAAAATTATACGTTCTATTAAAAAAAATTGTATCAATAACTGGCACTCGGCGTCCTAAGTAATATCCATTAGAAAATGATATACCATGTGCATTGTACATGCTTTTTTATCCGTGCAGGAACGGAAAAGGAATACTAATTCCTGCGGTCAGACGGCCTGTCAAAAAAGGCGACAAAACAACCTACAGCCAAGTGGTAGGGCATTTGCCCGACTGGATGGCTACCACCCCTGATATAGAGCAAACCGCCATAACAACCTTGACTTGTGTTCCGGTATAAGTGGCCAGGTTCCAGTCCCATTTATGAAGCCAGCAGCACATAGGTAGCACCTTTAGTGTTGCAAAAGTTCATAGGGTACCATTTTCCATCACATTTGGGCGGTCAGCCTCTCTGCTGTACTCAAGCAATTAAAAAAATGCTAACATACAAAATAAACTCTTCATTTAGTGATTTATCATGAATTTGATTATCTTGATTACTAAGAATAACAATTGCTAAATAACAAACATAACCCTCAGAAAGTCCTGAATAATATGTGATCAGATGGCGCTTTTTTGTTGCTCTTTTTATTATTTAATTGTTTAAAAACCTTGTTTTTACCATATCAATCCAAAATGTTAAGAATTAATAAGTTGTTGAAGTGAAACTTCTTTAGAATCGTTGTGATTTGAAACTCGATGAAACGATAAAAGCGAAACTAAAAGGAGATAAACATATAAATCTATAAGAATAAGCATGCCAGAGAATGAGATAGAATACATTATAGGTATTTAATCACTTATACTCTATGCTCATACAGATAGAGTTGGACATGTTTTGAAGTTTTTCGTTAATACTTCCAATTTCGTGTTTTAAAGTTAAATATATATATGAAATGTGACGTCACGAAATTTAGAATCCTCCCACCCCTTGTCACACTGTGTTTCAATTCTCCTATGAGTAAACTGAACACACACAATTTTTTTTTATCTAAAAACTATGATTAAAAAAATTAAACGTCAAATAGCGAAAAAAGATAATAATAATATGTTACTATCTACTCAAATAGTTTAGGAGCTCTCTAGAGTTACTTTTTTCACTGAGCGATTATTATATAGAATATTATATATAACTACCTATCCTCGTTTTCTGACATTCAAAGACCTACAATTTAGCTGAGACTTCTATTAGATGGAGCCAGCTTTTGCCTGTTTACTTGAAGATCAATCTAAAACTTGGGATATTCATGAATGAAGTCACTGGATGAAATCACGAATATAACCATATTAAAAAAAACATTACAGTTTTGAATTATAATTAGAAAAGCGGTTTAGTTTATGGATCTTTTTTATTTCACACTAAACTCTAAAATAGGGTAACAACACAACAACTTCTGACCGCAGATGGAACATCTTCATTACGACGTATAATTTACTCGCTCCCGTTATTGTATAAGGAAGCGTATATTTTTTTATCCGGGACTGTTACTGCCTTATTTATGGTCACACCATTCGGATATTTTAGGGGGAGGCCAACTAGCTGGGATATTCCTAATTATACAATTGATATATTGTATTCAAAGTAGTGGATTGAAGATTTTTCTTCTTCATTATTAGGAATATATGGCAAGGCTTGTAGATTTCTATTGTGTCAAATCCGTACATACATTAAATTGGAAAACATCTCTGTATGCTTGTGAAGGACGTAGACTACCTTTGATTCTACAAAATAGGAGATATTCAGTCTTTTCGTATGAAATAACTAATACGTGTTTCACCGTGTCGATTGAAATTTTCTTCATTTACGTATTTTGTTTAAAATCATTCTGTATAGGCTCTTAGGAACAATTATATACACTATTGTGCAAAATCACATACAGCGCTTAAATAAATCTAAAGAATAATAATATCATATGCTAGTGAATACTTGTGAGTTTTTCATTTGAATGAATGGACGAGATATCGTCCATTTATTTTGTGGTATTAATACACTGGTTTTTCGAACGATAAATCGAACATTTCATCCGCAACGCTTGATTAAAATGATTTACTTCTTTTTCGTAACTCTCTCTCTCTCTTTCCTTTATCGTTAACATGTAATAATCATAACAACATTCCAAGTACGACCAACATTTTTGTGGCTTACTCCACATAAAATTGATTTTGATTATTATACAAAATTCGTTATTTACTTTTTGAAATTCGGTGTATTTTAGACTACATATTTTAGGGTTGCGTAGAAACTAACATGAGATGTTCTTCATGTCAGCGGAACACAGTAACAAGTATTGGTCGAGTTTTAATTATAGTATGGATGGACGATAGTCTAGAGTCTAGCAAATTGAAGCCTACGCGGAACTCTTTTTATTCCAGAATTCAAACCCACGTCATTGGAATCAGATCGTGGTGCTCTAATTACCAAAAGGCAACATAAAACACCAGAAAATCAACGTTCAATATTATGTTTCATCCAGTTCGACCTTCAAATGCGATTGGTCTCCACTTTGAAATAAAGGGACTGTTTTAAAAAATCAGTAATAATTAAATTCTCATGAATATTTTACCGCTAGGCATAATTGATATATTGTATTAATTATTATATATTTTTAGGTAAATTCAGTCGTAGTAGTTTACTGAATAAGGTACCCTCGTCTTATTCTGGTAATATGGGTTCGAGGGGAATGGTGAGAAGATCTACACATCGATGACCGATATATGAAACTCACCAATGGCACTGAATTGTTTATAACGTCAGGCATAAGGCTGGCTTGACCTTTATAGTCGGACCTAAGATTAAGACCTATAATTAAAACTTGCACTATAAACTTAATATCATTAACGTTCTAAGAAGGTCTCAAATTGGCAAAAAAGTACACAAATTTCTCCATTTCTTTGACTCATGACCTCCCCATTGCCCCATCTAATAAATCCACGTTGCCCATCTGCCGGAATGATTTGTTAGCGATACGTCAATTCACGTCATGTCACGTCACCCGTCAACAGTACGTGACGACAGAGCACAAAGTTATCGTACAGATACACTTAGGGACTGCGCCACATTTAGTTGCAAGGTTTCGTGCTGATTTCTTTTTCTTTTTAATACATACATGGAGTTGTTAGCCTTAGACTCTGAATGTGAAATGCAACTTTAGAATTGATAATTATGTATACAGCCATACATATCATCCTGCCTCTCTTCCATAAGATCGGGCAGAATCAACAATCTACATTTTGTACTTCATAATTATATTATACATTGATTAATCTTTTTCAACAAGTGCGTGTATTTGAACTGTTGTTGAACATCTGCGAATTATTTATAGCAAGTCTCCGATAGGTACAAACACTAACAATATAATATTTCCACCTGCTTTTAAACACATATTTTGTCAACCCCCTTTTATCCGTCCAAACCGTAAAAAAACCATAGCGATCATTTAAGTACCTACTTTAAGCTACGGCATAATAATATATTTATGTGTACTATTCCTTATGAACATACGCAAAGGAAACTTGAAGATGGTTATTATATCTTTTTGTTCGCAAATATGCTTCTCCAATTTGCGAAATATCCTAGTAAGAGGTGTTTATTAAACCACATTAGCTACTAATAAGTGTAATTAATAGCTTGTGTTGTCTGCATCGGGAATCAATTAAGTATATTTTAAAATTGTGTGTAAAATCGCTGTGGCTGCCTGAGAAAAGATATGAAAAGGCCTTGACTTTTCAAATCATTCAATATGTTAGAATCGATCGACGGCGAACATTGTAAAATTATACTTCGCTAATAAGTAGTGCATTCACACGAGATACAAGCCACTGACATCTCGTCTATTTCATCATTATACCAACGCAGTAATGTAGGATAATCCTTAATAATAATGTAACACGTACGCGACACCGAAAGTTTGGTGCCAGATATGTGAGCGCTACAATCAGATTGTTAAAGCTACGTTGCTGGGAAAAATTGCATTTATTTCATATACTGCGATTATATTCTTGACAAATACGTATATACACTTATTGTAAAAAAGTTTATTTACAATTTTCTGCAGTACAGGTTGAAAGTAAAAAAATATGTTTTAAGACCTGCCAGGCTTATGTAGTATATATATATATTATACTAAAAAGTTCATCCATTAGCCACATGACAGGCGGCTCACCTCTAATTTTACTTTTTCGTGATTTTATTTCATAACTAGCGTTAGCCTGCGACTTCGTTCACGTTGAATGTGTAACAAAGATTACAGTTATTTTGCCAATATTTAAAATCAGACGTTATTTCGAACAGAGCAGTGATTTTTAAAGTGAAACTTCTTTAGAATCGTTTTGATTTGAAACTAGATGAAAACAAAAAGCATTGCTAACGGTACTAAAAGATAAACACATAAATAGGACTAAGTCTGCGAAAGAGTGAGATACTATTTTCACACTGTGCAGTGTAGATTAGAGAGGAGCAAGTCCCAAAAATCACGTGGTTTCGATGTTAGAAAATCCCGGGAAATATAAAAGTACCGGATTAGTCTGGCCTGCAAAGTGTTCTGTAATACCAAACTAAGACGTAATAAGAGTAAAACGGCCAATTGGCATACTATTTTAGCCGTGCGATCGATTCTCAAAAAGTATCTGGGATTCCCTGGATACAATATACCACGGCATTTAAAAAAGAAGGTAAGCTGTCATTTTATAGTACAAATCGTGTCTAAATAAATCAATTTCATGCAACCTCATCCCTTTAAAGCACTCCCGAGAAAAGTCCCGTGGAATTCCCGGGATACAAAGTATCGTAACATTTGAAAAAATTTAATTAAATATAAAAGCAAATTTTTACACATTAGACAACTTTAAATCAGTCCCGGGAAAATTCCCGGGGATCCCCAGGATACAAAGTATTGCAGAATTTAAAAAACTGTGTCAGAATAAGCTAATTTTTGTGCACCGCAAGTTTAAAACGCTAATAAGTGTAACAGATTTTAAAGAAAATTTGCTATCGATCAGTGAGAACCGCTTCGAAATCGGCATAATAAATTTTGCGAGAATCCCGAACAAACAAGAAATCTAAAAAAAATGCCATCGGACTCTCCGTCCTTCATATAGTCTATTCATTTTCTTGAATAGCTTCAATATACAGACATTGCGTTTTTAGATTTTTTCAATAGTATAGATTGTACTAATAGGACGTACGAGTCATTCTGATCAAACATCAAAATATTTCCAGTGATTCAGAAAAAAACTGTGACGTAATATTAATATTGACGAACAGACATAACGAAATATCGTTAACCTATAATGATAGGGATTCCGTTTTACCTAAAAATCTTAAGGAATCCTCTACAAAGTCAACTCACTCAAATGATCTAATTCAATCACACATTTTTACGAAACTATTTTTACATTTTCATTCTTAATAATGCAACTTAGATTAATATCTTAAATGACCCGACCATTTATTTTAAGGTTGCCACCCACAACACATTCCTTAAGTTTAGGTGCCTACGCTGTGGTGCGTGTTACAAAAACAAACAAAAATATCAAGATTATTGGGACAGTGACTAAAGGGCCACGTACAGCTACCACAAACAGGGTAGCCAATCGAAAAGCTTGACGCAGATTGTGCAATCGCAAATCTAAAATATTTGAAAAACAGAGGATTCGCCAAGTGGCCATACATAGTTCATAACTTGGCCATTAAACACATCACTTATTTTGATGAACAGGATATTATTTCAAGGAATCTAGGTAAAGAACTTTGTCATATAAGAATTTTCACAATTCACTTCAACTATAAAATTCATATGTTAGTAAAAATATACTCTGATACACGTAGTTATGCTTTTTGTACATACTCACAAGTCAGTTCATTTTATCAAATGGGATGTACAATTTTTATCCCAATAATATTGTTACGTGCAAGCGGGAGTGCGCATATAGGATTGAAACTAAACGCTTATATTGACTTACAGCCGTACGTGATTCTTCCCTAGAGGGTAGCTTCTTCACGCACAACTAACGGCGCACTGCCCCGACTATGAGATGTTTACTCACAATACCATCACTGATATTGCATAGACCACCTCCTACTAAGCTTCACTCTTCGTTCACTGAACTACCCACTAAACTCTCCACTAAATTCTTCATTAAACTCGTCACTATCTTCTACTAAACTTCTCTTCCAGCTCTCTAAACTCGTCACTATCTTCTATTAAAATTCGCGTTCAAATCTTCCGTATCGCATTTGTTGATTCGCCGTCTTCAACTGAATTCTCTGTTAATATACTTATAAAGTGTATTATCTATGATTTTCTGGTAGTACTGCACCTTACGCTGCTTATATACTCGGAAGAATCTTCTGGAACCCATAATTTCGATCTTTATTTTGTTCATCATCTATCCCTTTTTAAAATGTAGCTGTCTATGTCTTTTCATTGCAGAATCTTCTATCTTTTTCTGAAAATCTTTAAACCAGCTTACACTGCCAGAACGTACTACCCTCGGTCGCCACAACAAAACACTTGGTTATCTCTTGAACGAAAATGTTTCTATAATTTTATAAATGAGGGCCGATTTTTCAATTACCAGATAAAACTTATTCTATAGATAAAACACAACTTGGGAAAATTAAAAATGACAGTTTCATGAATAAAACAGTTGATTTGTTCCACTTTTGAATTTTCTCAGGTTATAATTTATTAGACTGATAACTTTTATCTGATGATTAAAAATCAGCTTGAAATTATACAAGATTATAGTGAGAAATAAATAATACAAAAAATATTTTTGTAATACAATAATACCCTGGAAGTCAAGACCATAGACTTGTTACGAGCTGGGGTAAAAAATATTCAAGTGCATAGCAATGCACGCACAGTGAAGAATTTCATTTTGAAGTTCATCATATCTATAAATGATGAACTTCAACTGTATAGTCTTTGTCATATGGCTACGGAATCCTAGAAAACATTTAGTAGAAAGTATCTCATATCTAAATAAAAGAAAACTATTGACTTCAGTCAAAAACTCATGGTTGAACATTATTATGATTTTTCAAAACTGTCTATCGACATTCTCCTCATCCTCATACTGGAACTATTTGTTCGTCAATTCATTTGAAGCCCAATTAAAACTGGCAAGATGTAGGGAACATATCTAAACATTTCACCCCCGCCGGGCCCCGGTAGAAAGGGTAGACCCAAGAATAGCTGGCTTAACTTTGTGAAGGATGGCGTGTGAGACGAGTCAATGGCATTACAAGAAAGGATGGTGACAACTGGAAGAAAAAGTATGATGTTAAAACCGGGATACGAAGATACTCCAAACGCGACCGGGTTTTAACCATAAAAAGTAATTGAATAAATTAGCGTATTGTAGTAATTCATCTAATAAAAAACTAATTAGTAACTAAAATAATAAACAATAATGACATATAATAAAAATGCAAAATTAATTATAAATGATATGCCTAATTGCTTAAAAACAAATGTAATAATTTACTAATGCTACAATCTGATTGGAATAAATAACGAAATATGGCATGCTTATAGATATACGATAAATGTTTTTGGATTCAAATTATTTTTTAAATTCAATAAGTCATTGGTGGTCCTATTAAAATTTGGAAATCCATTGGTGGCGGCTCTTGACAAATTACTATTGTAAAACATGAAACATCTGTCGTTTACTATGAGTACATTCGTGCGGTGTATTATGCTAATTAAATAAACGTATGGATATTTTAGACCAATTTATGAATCGGTATAAATTAAACTAGGACGTTGGTGCGGTCTCGCTCGCGTGAACCCGCATTCAGTTCCTCAGTAGTCTTTTGAAATGAAAACATATTATACTCAAAATAATATATTAAACACTAAATACGTATTTACTGCTTAAAGTGAAGATGTTTTTTTATAAATGATGACTTCCATTTTTACAAGTGAATCATTACCTTGTTTTGAATTTATTTTTTGATGAGCAGAAATCCGTTTTCGAACTTATCACCTTATGTGACTCGCCAGTCTGCTGCTGGAATACCCAGTAAAACTCCCCGTACTTCTTCCATTCGTCTATAGCCAGGACCGAGGGAAAAAGGTAATCGCCTACTTCGCATAAAACTTGGCACAGAAATGTTTTGACTAGCTGAACTACGTAAGCTTCACTGGCGTTTAATTTACATAACAGATATAAAACTTCTTTAACGACTAAACATACATTATTTTGTTGTTTTTGCATATTATCTAATTGGTCCTTCAGATTACATCCTATTGTCATACATACATATACTTATATAAGCTTTAATATTATATACATATTATAAATTATTTTTAGTAAAAGGGTTATATAATGTAAAAAAAAATTAAATGGATGACACGCGCTTTGCCTTTCGGTTCACATACAGTGAAGGGGTCTGTAGTCGTGGCGACCGTCCATTTTTTTGTCTTTTGACTATTGCCTTTTAAAAAACTTTTAATAGAAAATACTTGATATCTCAAACACTGTTAAAAGTTTTATTTAAACAAAATTTCTTTGAATGAATTTTGAAGTTATAACAAATATTTGTCCCACGGTTCAAAAGTTACAGGAGAAGCATATTTTATATGACTACTGCTACCCGTAAATTTTAGTACTTGTTTTAATTTCACTACATCATTGAATAGCAATATTATAGAATGAATACACTTTCATCTCAAAATTATACCTATCTGAAACATATATCATTGTCCTCCCTCGGAATGGCCGCAAGCCTTTCGCGATGTATTACGCAATGCCAATATAATTGATTCAGTCAAACAGGTCGCCGCCGCGAGTTGTTGGAAAAGGGTCCATACCGGTCGCGAAAACTGCGATGGCGTTCCCACAAAAAGCTACTTCGATACAGGCGGGTGTACGTTCGTTGATTTATTACTATTGTATTTTTAAAATAATCGCTTTATCTCCAGACTGTACCTGCGTCTTGCTATTAGGTGAATTCAACTGGGTTAAAATAATTATTTATTTTTTAAAACTTTTCTTTATAGGGTTGTCTTAGTTAGGAAACAATTCATTTTTTGCAATTAAATTATTTGAAAAATACTTTTAACGGTAATAAAGTTCTTTAGAAGAATTTAATACGCATGTAATTGGTTTTCAATTATTCTTAGTGACGGAAACCTATCTAAAAAGTGCTAATTGTCGTTGGTTGAGCTGGAGTCCAAAACCTCTATTAAATCATAATATTACTCATTAGTAACCCTAATTAAGGCAAGCCAATGCGTTTTAATTACAACCACTATAATTAAAATAGGTCGTTTGAATAATTAATTTCTTTTTATAAACACCAGATAAGTAGACTAATATATTTTCAGGTTAAGCAACTTATGCTTCTGTAAAAAAGAAACAATTATACTTTTGGAGATAAAACTATTAAAATGAGTCACATTTATTTTTAAACTGGCGTCCAAATCCAATGGATAGTAATGGTTTTAAATGATTTTACAAATAAAGATTAGTTGATTAAATAAATACTAATACGAGTGAAACACTTTCCCTTGGTTCGCCATTTGACATTTCTTCACAGAAATTGATCGTAGTAAGCTAAACTATGATGTGTTATTTTTTACAAAATCAACCAATTCGATTCCTGAGCAGGGCAATTGATTTTTCAAAAATCTAATAATACCACTTTAATTTTCGTCAACGTCGGCCTCGAGACTCCTTTGAGTGTTTTTCGCTATTTCGTATAATTTAGGATTATACCCTGGAGCCTGGACTCTGGACTCCTAGACTCTTCTCTTTGAAAAGTTCACCATGTAAATTATTTGGTGAATAAAATATGGATGGATTGTGTGAAGGATGATATGTGGTGTAACAGAAGATATATGTCAGAATAGAGCAGTGTGGAAGGAAAACACATATTGTGCCGACCCCAATTAATTGGGATATGGTGAAAGAAAAGAGAGTGAAAAGTACTATAATCAAACTGACGGCCTATGTGTTGAGTGGGCTAAACCTTTTCCGACCTTGCTTACTTGAACACAAAGACTCCGGGTTCGATTTCTGGTATGAAAAATTTGGTAAACAAACTCTTTATTATTATTTTATTCTGTATGTCTTATAATACCACGGACCATAAAAATGGCCCGGACATTTGGAGGGCTTGCGTGGGGCCATGGGAAGGCCAACACGGAGACGCCCCTTGTCAGAATTCTTTGTTTTCTCGTATGGCTCGTACTTATAATACTAAATTTTGTAAAATTGATCTGCTTGCGTCCTCAAAATACAAATTTAAAAATAACAATATGAATGAGTTGCTGAATTTTACATAACACAACCCGACTATGTTTAATTTCAAATTAATATTTGCTTTGTAAAGTTGTTATTAGAGTAGTAGTTTATATAGGGAAACCTGTTATTGGCCTTTTTTTTATTGTAAACGTTTTTATATTATATTTGTGTATTCGCTGTTAGTTTTCTTAATAAATAAATAAATTTTATAATACGGTACGGGTATACCCGTAGAGTGGTCCGTCGTAAATTATCCATAACATAAGCGTAATTTGGGGATATATTTGTGTTTGTCTGCCGATTATTAAAAAAAACTTCAACAAATTTTACAGAACTGTTACTTTACTTTTGACGTTTACACATCCATCAAGTTATATATTTGTTGACAGTGAAGCCCACATGAAATAAATAACATAATTGTCGTACTTTAGTGTTGTGGATAACATTATAGTCATGTTCTGAGAGTCATATAACGTACAGAGTACTAAACCATCGACACTATACGTAAATAAATCGGAAGTAATCGTTTCCAAAATAAAAAATGTTTTAGTTTTATAAATTTTTTTTACTTTACTACAAAAATGGCTTATTTTAATACATATAAAATTGAAATCAAACATATATAGATAAGTCAAATTGATGAAAACCTTATCTATAAACGAATTTAATTTTTATAATAAATCGAGTCGGTGACTCATTAGGACATTACTAATCGATCCGTCATCCAACTGTCAAAATTAAAATAAATGCTTAAAAGGGGTATACATGTAACTAATTTCAAGTAAAGCGAATAGCGATAGACCACTTCAATAAGTATGTTTACCATGTCTAATGAGATTCACTTCTAAATATGTAATTCCAATGATATAATTCAAGTGAATATAAATTAAAACCATATAAATCAAAGGTTATCAAAATACAACGTAGATCTTTTTTAATTTGAAGTTAAATATTTTTCTAAAAAAAAATTATTTGATTCATATTACTTTTCATTAATTATAATATACTAGCGGCCCGGCGCGGTTTCACCCGCGCTCTGTCCCGCTCCCGTGGTATATAGCGTTATGTTCTATATCTATGGCACTCCCTGTTAACGTAGCTTTCTGTTAACGTAGATCCAGAGATTATCCCCTACAACGTCACAAAATCATAAACTTTACCTCTTTATAATATTAGTATAGATAAAATCGTTTAGGGTATTCACTCAATTACAGCTAACAGAACACCATAATATTTTTATAGTAATATCCCATATCATAGCAAAAGTCAAAATCGACCACCGAATTGCTATAGATATAAATCAATTTTGCCAGCCCTAACTCGATCAGGTTGCTGCGGCGTATTTTTTGTTGCGCTACTTTTTATCGCAAGTCTTGGTGGACAAAACGCAATGTCGCACATGGCCGTATATTTAGCCGGATGAATTATTTATTTATTATATATCGTGTTGCATTGTCTTTAAGTACATAAAATATGTTCTCTTTATGTTCTTTATGTACATGTATAGATACTATATTTTGTTCTAAAAAGGTTGATAAATAAATTGGCTAGATCATTGTTTGATCACATATATTAAAGAGTTCCATAAACGTGACGAACCTGGACTGTAATTATCATTTGTGTAAGAAGGAAATTTAAAAAAAATATATTTCATCGAAAATACTTCATCACTCTAAAACTACTAGTTATTATAATAGAATAATAGCAGCCCAAAACAACCCACTGCTGGGCGTGCCCTCCCGTTAATAGAAACGGAGAATATCCGCCACGCTTGTCCAAGCCGGCTTGGTAGATTTGACAAATCGGTTGTATCAATTTGCAGGTTTCATCACGGTGTTGTCCTCCATCGTGGTAACTGTAACAACATGCGCATTACGTCAGGAAAATTGCCAAGTGATGCGTATTTTCTGGCCAAGATTCGAATGCATTTGCGCATACCCTCGGACCGCGGGAGTGGTCAACAAGTGGTATGTAAGGAGATTTTCCTGGGGGCCAGCTCTGCATACGGCTTCCCTGCGAAAGGAGTTGTGCGATACTGGACTAAAGATATCCTATACAATTATGTACACTGAAAATATTTTTTCAACCCCCAGTAACATATAGCTCATATCGGATCTACTGTGTAAAAAGCGGCGGGAGGACTTTTTTAAAGTACGCAGTAAAAATCTTGAAAATATGAAATAAACGTAAGGGGTCAACAAGTAACACTGGCAACATATAGTTGTATATGTTAACCCAGTGTTAAACTGTGACAGATTATAATAAGTATCCTTAAGCTAGATAATAAGATGAATAGTAGAATAGATAGAATGTAAATAAAAGTATGTATAAAAATATTGGTAAAATAGATAAAACGATATAAAAATATAATAAATATTAAGAAAATGCAATAAATAAGCAGAAATAGATGATATATAATAAAAATGTAATAGATTATAAGATAGATAGATAAAAAAGAAAGGACAGAAAAAAATTACCTCTCACTTTATTTCCCTAGGATTTATAAAAATAGATTAAACAAAACACGAAAAAGAAAATTCTGTCTTGGCATATGACCGAGGAGTAGGCGAATAAAAAAACGTATGGCTACTCATAATGTTTATATAATTCTGAGGGCATATAGACTACATATTCCTAACAAAATTCCAATCGTTATTGAGAAACATATGAAACTATGAATACAAACACAGATGAATATGGCTAAAACATATTTAAATTAAATATCGCACATCTCTGCACTAGACTGCTGTCACTGTGCCTAGAAGGTTAGTATTACCTCGCTTCATAAATAGTATGGAAATGTAGATTAAACAAACAGAAAATTCATAACAATGTAAACGCAAACTCAAGGAGCGGAGCGTCCTTATATGAAAAACGCTCATTAGATCGTGCCCTACGTTGTTTAAGTAACGCACATGCGAGGCAATTAGGTTTTTTATTACAGCTATATGTCTTTTGGTTACGCGGCACCCTTCGTAACACAACACCGTAATACGAGGTTCGATTCCCACTTTATCTATTCTGTTACAGTAAATCTTTCGCCGGATGGGGGTGGTGCTTATTTTTTCTTTCTAGTCGTTAGATCGTAAGTTATATGACTTTACGAGATCTTTGGTACGGGTTCACTGGGGTAAATTTTCGCTGACTTACTCCACAAGAGTAGTCGTGATAGCGTAATAGCTAGCGCACGTGTCCCAAACTCAAAGTTCGTAGGTACGAATCTTCGCCAGAACTCATTCACCACTTAAGAAGTTACATACATACATACATAACTTCACGCCAGTTCCCTTGCGGGGCAGGCACGAACAACAGAGTGCCATTTAAGAAGTTGTCTGTCCTAATGTGCATTCACAATTACCAAGTGCTAACAACGGCGAAGGAAAACATCATGATTAAACCTGCGCATCGAAATAACCAATGTGTCAAACCTGCCAAGCCGCTTGGACAAGTGTGGCGGGTATACTGTCCATTCCTCTATAGTGAGGGGTCCGAGCCCAGCATTGAGGCGTTTATGGGCTGTTATTATTATTACTATTACTCCACAAGAACTCATTTTATATTTCCGAGTCTGCTGCTCCAAACGGGATTCATGAGAATAGCACGTGTGACCGATAAATTGAGAGGCTGATGATCAACATGTGACGAGGAAGATTTAATATCATCTGACTGAGAGAACATTAACTAGAAGGTTGATGAATGTACGAATAAAGTTAAACAAAAACAAAATGAATTCATAATATTAAGGATGAGATGAAGATTCCTGGCATGATAAAGGTACACGGTGTTAAACCCAAATGATTGGCGAAAAGTGAAAGGAAAGAGAGAAGAAATACTTTTGCATTTTCTTTTTAATCGAGCTGTCTGCTTGATTTTTTCCTTTACATCATAAAAAGAATTTATATATTACTTGAAATCTTTGGTATAATTCCTATTCTATTCAATAATTTCAAAATGTCAAATATTTTTAAACCCGAACTCTGTATAAAGGAATAAAAGTAGAGAAATAATTCAAAAGAAGGTCCTATAATGTGGAAAACGGATAAACATGTATTTTTCTTAAGAACTAGAACAATTAATATAAGAGTCAACGCCTAAAAGTTGGCTTTCATCTACGAAAAACAATGGATACTGAACCAGGTTAGTTACATTCCATTGTAATCGTACGAGGCCTTATTAAAAGATTATACACATTTATTCATGGGGATACTACAGATCAGCGGCTTACACTATTTTTTATTTTTTTATTATTATTTATTTTTTATTATTTTATATGTTTTATTATTTATTTATTATTATTATTTTATTTTTTAACATTAGCCAAATAACTATTTAATAATATACGGTTACGGCAATACTTAATTAGATTTTATATATATATAAACCTTCTATAAAAATTACCTAATGCTGAAAACCGCATAAAAATCTATTAAGTAGTTTAAGAGGAGTTAAGAGGAGTTACGTGATTTAGGAGTGATATACAAGCCAGACGCAGAAAGCGACTTGGTTTTATACTATGTAAAGACCAGTAGTTCACTAACAATATTTGTCACGGAACGGTAGAGTAAAATTTACATACATACATACATAACTTCAAGCTAGTTCCCTTGCGGGGTAGGCACGAACAACAGAGCGCCATTCAGACTTATTCTTACACACCTCACTTGCCTCTTTGACATTCATAACTCTTGTCATGCACGCTCGTCTATTCTTAGTAAAATTTAGTAAAATAAAAAAAAGTTACAATGCATATCTAATATCAATATCCGATATCAATGTAACAATAAAGACATACAATTGAATGTAAAATCTCTTTATTTAGTTCACAGGTTTGTGAGCTAACCGATTTAATTAGTTTCTGATTTTCCTTAAAGTTCCAATACCTTCGAAATCTAGTCAAGGAGCACAAAATATCGTGCTCCTCAATACTAGTGGTATTCAAAAAAAACCCTAAGAAAATTTGCACGTCGAATAACCGATGCACGAACCACAAATCCACCTTGGACAAGCCCAGTGAATATACTGCCTGTTTTCATAATAAGATACAGATATTTAAAAGCTGAAATTGTTTCAGTATATTATAGTATTCATTTAATATGTTCTCACGGATCACTTCAGGCTTGTTGGACTATAAAACCGAAATCGCCGGAAATAAATTCCTTGCCTGGTTATAAAGAAGCTAAAAACTCCAACCCGTAAAAATATGTTGAACCCTTAACCGTATAATGTAAGGTAATGCCGCGGTAATCACGCAACGTTTATACTTACAATAACTCCGTATTCGCCCTGTGAAATAAAGTGCCACAGTTGCTCTTGACCATTATCTATTGACTGTAATGATCTGTGACAAATAGAATGTCTACCCCTTAGCAACTTTGTTAAAAGTAAACAATTCTCTTTATATAGAATTGATACATTATTGAAAAGATAAAGGTTTATAGGTATTTTACAGATAGATAATGAGAGGTGAGTGAGGGCTTAACACATAATGATGATTGTGTGGTACATTGTTTTAGTCCTTGCCAAAGATTAAAAACTTTTACATCAGCAGCAGAAGACTACGTTATAAATTACTTTGTATGTAAATTAGTCTATGTGTTACCAAAAACAGCTACAGTATTCGGTGCGGACAGTATTCGAAGATTTCTTCAAGTATACATTTTTCAAATTTGCTTCCATTTTCAGTTCAATTATAAGTGGCTGGCTGGCTATATATCTGGTTTTATCACTGCTTAATACACAAACGTTTAAGGCAGGATCCTTTAAACTAGTAATAATTAGGTTTTACTAGTGGTTAGCTTTAGAAGACCTGCCATAATAATTCAAATGAATTTTCACGTACACAAATAATGTAATTCGAAAAAGTAGGAACAATTAATAATAATAAAAAATATTCTAGAAATTTCCTGTAATTGTAAAGTGGAACAGAATTTCAAAAGAATGTATGAATTCTACAAATCACTGGAACTACGCTAGCGCGATAGTATGACAGTGGTTCAGGTATTAACATTTAATCAAAAGTGACTCACTGTCGTAGTGTTTGTGAAACAGCTGCAAGTAATTGTTAATTTAAGTTTTTTTTATATATAACACATCTTGTAAATTAATTATGAATTAACTGATGATTAAGTGATACCCAATCAACAAAAATATTATATAGATAAATAATTTATTCCCGATGTGTTAATACTTTTTTTCTGGTAGTATACACAAATTTGTGTAGCTACATTTTATTTAATTATAACTACAAATCCAACAACCAAACTATAGGGCGATGTTGAACTTAAGATAAGAAAATTATAATAAAAGTTTTAGATACACTTACAGTATTTGGTAACGAAGATCGTTATTATAATGTAGTCAGAATTATTACACCGTTTTAACGGCTATCAAACTGATTATTTTTACTTTAAAATTTGGTTCACTTGGCATGGTTTAGTAGCTTTTGAAATGCGACTATGGGTGCACGCTCTTTACCTATTACGTTGTATAAACGATATATGCATAGACATATTTTATTTAAACCTGATAAATTTCATAAAGCAATACCATACAAGAGCTTGTCTTTAAACATTCTGCGATATTATTGACAATATTGTTCTCGTAAGTTCAAATGTATGTACTATTTTAATAATATATTTTACAGAAGAAACGAGTCCTATTTTATATAACTTAAAACATTTAAAAGCAACTAACCTTCATTCGATCGACATTATCGTCAGAAAGTCGATAACAACACGGTAAATAAAATTAGTACTCAGTTACTAAGATTTATTGATGCAATAATGCGTCAATTATTACAAGCCGTTATGCAATATGTTGAACTACTTTCGTTTACTTTTGATTATCACATCAGAAGTACAAACTTTGTAATAAAATAATGTGATAACTTTGTAAGTATTATTAATAATTATTTTTTAAAGTACTTTTACTACCTACTGAAAGTAACTCTTTCAAATTTATTTAACATCACAGTCAAAATGGAATAACTTAGCAAAAACTCCATTTTTTACCATGTAACTTGGTCGCCATTGGACTCTTTAGCAACAAGGAAACGATATAGTTCTTATCTTTACTATCAATATTAACAATTAGTAATGTCTTTTCACTAAAAATTGTCATCGTAAATTTTAAAGATATTTAATATAAAATCTGTTGGTGTAATAAGATGATGAGAGTATATAATTACGAATGAGGAAAATCATTTGGCTTATATTTAACTGGGGGATTAAAAGCTATATAAGATTTATGGTGTTTCAAATGATAGAAAAGAAGTAAAATAAAAGAAATGATATAAAAGCTATCTAAATCTGACCTTAAAACTCTGTTATGAAAGAAACTAAAAAGAATAATTGAAATTTATAAAAACCGATATAATATTAACGATACACGTGCTTAAACAATAAGGAACTTTATTAAAACACATACATGCCATAACTAGCTTGAAAAAAATAGTTCGATTAACGAAAGATCCGTATGTCACGCACAGCAACCACGTAAAGAAGCACCGGCTAAACACCGGTTCATTGAAATGGGATGAAAGTATGATGAACTTAGGCAGCGACACGCGAACCGCGCCTTCGTTGTACATACACGTGTGAGACGGGTTTGTCAGATGACCTTCTTATTTATTAGATCTGTCATGGCACGATTAGTACATTTAGTCAGTGTTAAAATAATCGAAGCGCTTGAATAATAAAGTCTTCTAGTGCAAAGGCACCAACGACACCAAAAGCAAATGCACCCCCTAACTTTTTCTTTGTAAAAACTCAGCCTATCTATATATCTATTATATTATACATTTATTATTGAATTATGCACGTCTCATATTAAACGCGTAGTTTCGTAGCGATCAAGCAAAGCCTTCGGTCTATATCGGGGCCTAGTCCTCCCTGCATCGATATGCAGGGAGGGACCCGATGGGTCCTACATACATTATAGGTATCTAGTGTAATAAAGATTTTACTTTACCCATCAATAGTATCTATGATTCATACCTGTCATTCCGGCTTGGACAAGTGTGGCAAGCATAGCATCTGTTCCTAATACGAAAGACCAGTCGCAGCACAGGAAAATGAATTTATAACAAAATTAGAAAAATAGAAATATATAACGTAGAAATAATAATCTACCCATTCGTAACCCTGTCATCGCTATCAAATGATATCATAACGCATCGCTGGACTAATAATGAATGTATAAAAATATTAAAAAAAAAACAAACAGGATTGCATATCGCAGACAATTTATATGCACACGGCACTGCGCACACGCTAAGTTCCAATTTTGAATTGAATGCGGCGGAACTAAGGTGCGGTTACACCATCACAATTTTTTTTTTCATTTTATAGTAGATATGTGCGCGGCTCCGACGTGTCGCGCCTTCGAGGCCGTCCGGCGCGCCGCCACCGCCACCGCCACAAGTGCGTGGCGCGTAGTCGTAAGATGTTGATCGATTTGTGAACAATTTCCATAATATTTGTATACTTTTAGGCAATTTAAGTATTTTAAAAAGATTTAGGTCTCCGACACCGTTGTTAGCATTATATAGTGCAGATGGATGATAAGTCTAAAAGGAACAGAAGTAGTGTTCGCATCTTTGAATTCTGCCTATTTATTCCTAGTTTGAGAATTGTTTGTGACGTTTTACGAAGCAAATATAGATGGAATAGATTTAAATACAGTAACTTAAAAAGCCTGAAATTGTCACGCACCAGCACTGAGTCGCCGCCATTATTCAACATGGCACACTGTCTCTATGGTAGTCAACAGCCCAGTCAAACGAAACACTTTTTATCATTTTACTAAACGCCGACGCCACGCCACCACTAGCAAGTTATGATGGCACATTTTTACGAGTCAAATAAACTAGTGATTAAACATTAATTCCATAATTATATTTTTAAGGTATGATGATAACAAAGTAGTGTAATTTTCGCTATTTAATTATGTCAGAATTATTTGTACAAGGAATGGGTCGCCTACTTAACTAGAAGAGCTTGTTTACTTTATTTTGTGATGTTTCTAAGCAGAATTTCTTGACGAATTTATTTAAATAGATTTTAATTTGTGTTGATTTTAAGTACAATCCTTTTCGATTATACTCGAAAGTGTCTACTCTAGTTACAAATTAATTAATTAAGAAAATGTTTGGTAATTTGCTGTTCTGCAATAATTTAGTAGAAGATAGATAGAACATTTAAAGTTCATCAATATAAATCAAAAATGTTCAATTACCAAGAAAGTGATGTATTACTTTCTTGGTTAAAAAAACAGGTGGCCTTATAGCTAAACCAATCTATTCCAAGCAACTGTTTGTTGCTTGTTTGTTTGTTATTTGGAGTTTTCTTTAAACATAAATGTTAGGATTAACTGCTTTTCTATATTCTAACAAATACCTTTTGATGTTAATTTAATAATAACATATTTTATTATGTTTAAAAGAAATGATTTTTTGTAAATAAAAGGAATGAATATAAAATAATAATTATTTATTTTAACATCAAAATTGTAAGGACGTATGTATTATTTTTACAAACAAAGTGTATTTTATGTAAACTTAGAATTTTATACCAACAGGAGTTGAAGTTGGGGGTCATGTCAGAAGCGTGCTCATCGCGATTCCTGCTGGCCCAGAGGGCTACAATTCTGACCGAGATTCACCCGAGTGCAGTGCACGATAGGGCGTCCCCCGCAGGCGACGCTCACCGATGCGCCCCCGTCGGTGTGAACTCTCGCGCATGCGGCGAAGGGAGCCGCCACCCTTCACACAGCGCCAAACCTGGCGGGTCGAGACAAGCAGAGTGCCGTACAGGCACGTGGAATGTGAGAGGTGGAATGAAAGATAAGATGGACGAAATGATTGATATAATGAATGAGAGAAGCCTGGGTGCCTTATGTCTGACAGAGACAAAGCGGAAGGGGTGTGACGTCGATGACCTCCCCGGTGGCATGCTTGCTCTGTGGCCCGGCGTAGACCTGGACGAGCGTGCAAGTGGGGGGTAGACGTCATACTCTCATCCTGCTTTGTGTCTGGAGTAAAAGACTATTGTCTTGTGAACCCGAGACTTCTCTGGGTCCGTCTAAAACTGGGGATCACGCGAGTTTTTCTGGTCGCAGCTTATGTTCCCGTAAGCTCAGCGGATCCCCAAGAACTCGAGAAGTTTTGGGAGTCTGTGAGAGAAATTCTGGATCTGGCTGAAGGGAACGAAAGACTAATTATGTGTGGTGATCTTAATGGCTGGGTGGGGACCAAACGAAACGGCTTTAAGGTTGTCCTTGGACCCTATGGTGACAAGAGAGTGACGTATGCATGGAAAGAAACTTGCTTGTGTCGAACACCTTATTCCATCATAAGGATATTCACACGTATACATGGGGAATGAATGATTAGAAAAGTATGATTGATCTGATTTTAATAGATAGTCGCCTCCGAAACACAATAATGGATACAAGAGCCTACAGAGGCCCCACTCTTGAAACGGACCACTACCTGGTGATAAGCCGGTTTGTGGGCCTTTTCAGGAAGTGGAGACACTGGCGAGTGCGTACCAATTTCGGGGAGCTTGAAAGAATAAAGTGTGAAAAATTGGAAGATGTTAGTGTAAGGAGTATGTATGCGCGCCTAGTCGAAGAAAGGCTTGCAATAGCGGACTTCTCCGACTTAGATGTGGATAATGACTGGGATGATGGTATGAAAGAAAGTATAGTGGAAAGCCATAGAAGCATGTGGATGCGCAAAGAGGCACATAACAACGAAAGGTGATGAATGGTGGGAGGCGGATGTTAAATCTAGCATAGAGAGAAAGAGAAACGCCTGGCTGGATTATGTTGCATCTTTGCAACAGAATGACAGTATGAAAGAGATGAAGAAACGAAATTTATCGCCTCTGCAAGAATGAAACCAAAGCTTTAGTGAAAGAGAAGCGTGAAAGAATAAAATTGAAGGAAGAAGAGAAGCTGACGGAGAACTTCGAGGCGAATACCAAACTCTTTTGGAGAGAGGTTAAGAAGTCTCGGGGTTGTTCGTCAGCTTCCAGAATGGAAAGAATAAAATCTAAAGCAGGGGACGTTCTTGCTAACCCACAAGAGGTGTTAACGCGATGGAGTGAATATTTTAGAGAAATGTATGATAATATCCCGGATGCTGGCACCACGACTGTGTCTGTGACCGACTCCGAGGAGTCAGCATCCGAGATCACTTTGGAAGAGATCGAATGGTCGATAAGAAGTCTGAAAAATGGAAAGGCAGCAGGAATCGATAGTGCGTCTGCTGAGATGATCAAATATGGTGGAACCTGCGTCCGGGACGCTTTCCTGTCCTTATGCAACTTATGATGAAGGACGGGAAAGGTTCCGAAGCTCTGGAGGCGCGCTGTCATCGTGCCCTTGTATAAAGGCAAGGGGTCACGTATGGAGTGTACCAGATACAGGGCCATCAGTTTGATCAGCACAGCATCTAAAGTGTATGCGAAGATTATTGAAAAGAGAATGAGAGTGGTATCTGATGGATTACTGTAGGATGCACAAGGGGGCTTCAGAAATGGAAGGGGATGTATGGATCAAGTTTTCTCGCTAAGCAATATCGTAGTGAAGCAGCTGGCTATGGGCCGGAAGGTTTTCTGCGGTTTTGTGGATCTAGAAAAAGCATTTGACAGAGTTGTGCGGAAGGACCTCTTGGACATATTGCCCAGATATGGGATTAATGGCCAATTGATGCGTGCTGTGCACTTACGAGGACTGTATGCCATATGTGCGGGTGTATGGCAGCCTGTCGCCCTGGTTTGACGTCAATATTGGCGTCAGGCAGGGCTGCGTGGTGTCGGCTTTGCTGTTTATCCTATACCTGGACGATTGTCTCCAGAGAATAAGATTGATGGATGTTGGGGTGCGGATGAGTGATCTAGTTGTAAGCACCTTGCTTTATGCGGATGATGCCGTGCTGTTAGCCGAATCGCCATCAGAAGTGCAAACACTAGTCACAATGATGAAAGATGACTGTCAGGCGAGAGGCTTACATTGGAATGCGAAGAAAACAAAGGTTATGGTGTTTGAAAGAGAAGAAACCAGAACGAATGCAAGGATAATGGTCGATGATGTTATGCTGGAGCAAGTGAGTTTGTATATCTTGGATGTGCTTTTAGCAGGGATGGAAGGTACACCGCTGATATAGAAAGAAGAGTGAATTTGGGGAATAGTTTGATTGGAGCGTTAGGTAAACTTCTAGGCGCTAAGAACCTCAGCCAGAAGGCCCAGCTTGCCATACACAACGTGGTGCTGGTACCTACGCTCACGTATGGAAGCGAGAGTTGGGTATGGAAGAGAGAGCATGAAAGTAGAGCAAACGCGGTCGAGATGCGTGCACTGCGCAAAATCTGCGGAGTGACGCTCGCGGACCTCGTTCGTAATACCGAAGTAAGAAAGAGAGTTGGTCTGAAAGAGAGTCGGTCTAAAAGAGAGTGTCGGGGTGAAGGTAAGGAAAGGAATGCTCCGGTGGTTCAGGCATGTGGAAAGAATGCATGATGAAAGAATGACTAAACAGATATACAATGCAAAAGTGAATGGATGCAGAAGTCGTGGAAGGCCACGACAAACCTTCCATGATCAAATTGATCGTGTACTAGCAGAAGGTGATGTCAGGAGCCTTAAGAACAAGCAAGTGAGGTGTGTAAGAATAAGCCTGAATGGCGCTCTGCTGTTCGTGCCTACTCCGCAAGGGAACTGGCGTGAAGTTATGTATGTATGTATGTATATATATATACACATATACATACATATATATATATGTGTGTATATATATACACACATATACATACATATGTATATGTGTGTGTATATTTATAATTTTTTTTTTTTATACAAACTTAATTTTATACCAAAGAAATGTAAGTGTTTGGATTACAAGTCAAATATACCGGACGCCGAACGTCGGTCTCTGAGATAAACGGACTGGTTCCGATATCTCGAGAAATATATTAAAAACTCAAAAAAAACAACACAAGGGAAGTCGCCTGATAATCTTTCGATGGTAAGTGCAGTTTTGACTTTTATGTGTTAATAAAATTGTAAACGTTTTGTCGGCAAAACGTGCTCGTATCGATATCGGCATGACGGCAGGGCAACAACGTTTTGTTCTTCGAGTTATGTATTCATTTTTACTTTTAAAGATATCAAAAGAGTATTAATGCACTTTTATTTTCATTACGAATCATAAAAGTTCACACCTGACATACTGGCTGTTAATATAGTGGCTGCCATTTAAATATATTGTGTAGTATACTTAATTTCATTTTCCTACTTATTCTTTTGTTATAAAACATAATGGCGTTTATTTCAATATAAGGTTGGTTAGTGCTTGAAGCGTAACATGAAACATAAATGTAATTTCTAAATTGTTTTTTGAGTGAAAATTAATAAATTAATATTTTAGCATGAATTTTGTATTGCTTATTGCATTTAAATAATGAAATAAACTTTGTTTTATTCAAATACAAAAATAATAATATTTGTAATGTTTATTAAGTACCCATAGTTTAAGGCTGGCGTCCATTTTGCTCAAAGATCCATCGTTGCTATGCAACATGGCATTTGAGGAACGTTCCAGATAAGTGACAGTGGTTTGGGACCAATATTTTATATATAATTGTTACATGTTTTATTTTGTTCTAATTTTAATATAGATTGGTTTCAAACTTATTTTTAAGTTAACATTGTTTTTCTAAATAATTTAATTATGTTAATACAAAAATATTTTACGTCTATTTTTTATTTAAGCATTTTTTTATATTTATATATTTTTTAATGCAATCAGTACACAATTACTACTATGTACACATACAAATTTATTAATACAAATTATTAACTCGCATTGGCTACATATATAAATCACTCACCAAGGTTCGCTGTCATGATCTCCTGGTCTTTTGGTTTCTTTTTTCTCGGACGACCTTTTTGCCGCGGAGGGGGCGCTGCGGCTCCGTTGAAGAACGGGCCTTTAGGAACATCGGCTTCGACCCTGGAGAATTCCGGGGACGGGTAAGGGGGATAGTGGGCCACGGAAGGGGGTCCCGAATACGGCCCTGGACACATTTGTGGGGGACCGGGGACTGGCATGTGGGCCCCATACTCCGGCATTGTTTCGTAGTGCAGCCTGTGAGAACAACATTATACAATTTACGACGTAATCTACCTCTACTTATATTATAAAGAGGTAAATTTTCCGAATTTGTTTGTAGAAAGTGATCTCTTGAATTACTGAACCGAGTTTGAAAATATTCTTTCACCAATAGAAAGCTACATTATTCATGAGTGATATAGGCGATATTTAATAGTGATTAATAACAATTTTTAATTTCTTAATGATGATGTACATGTCAACTATATATTAGCTTGGGCATCCATTTTTAATTTACACGCTATCAGAGGTGTACTTCTGAGGATGACAATGGAATTTATAAAAACAATTTCCACGTCGACAAACAGTTTAATGCTGGGTTTCTATATTTTACTTAATTGTTGATAGTTACATATATAGTTGTGTATCCAATATTCTACCAATAGTAATTATATTATTGGTAGAAAATTGCATTCACAATGCAGTTTCTGTCAAATTTTAACCATAAAAATATTTAAAAAAATATTTTGCTTTGACTTTGATGGATCAAGAGGAGAATTGCTGGTAAATACCTATATACTGTATTAAAATGTTTACAACTGCCAAGGCTTCGGCCGTTGTGTTTCACGGGAACCCTTACCTTTTCACGAGACTTTCAGCATTCTATGTTAAGTTGTGGCATAATTATATAATTCTATTAAATACATTTTAAATTACTTACTTTAACATTAACAGTCTTATCCATATTAAGTTAGCATAAGTTTGAAGGATTCTTTAAGATTCTTAAAGAAGCATTCAAAGATACAAATAATATATTAATATTAGTAGTACCAGGTAAACGTTGCTTGCGTTGTCATGACGACGACGTATTAGTAAATTGCAACGACGACACCAAAAAAAAAACCGCATCCGCAGCGATACCTCTTTTGTTTTATATAAGCTAACTCTGCGTCGAGTTTCATTAAAATCCACTTAGTAGTTTTCAGGTGATGCTCTAACAGACAGACAATAATTCTAAGAGTTGCTTTTTCAAAATTAAAAAATCAGGGCCTTACCGGCTGGTCTGGTTAGTCCCTGATTTTTTATTTTTTTAATCATTACACAAACTCAACTCCTCTACAAATTTATCATATTATATACCTATATAGATAGATTATGAGGTCGCCTGAAGTCGGTTGGGAAGTTTGTTGGATGAAGAGGAAGCTTAGATTGAGGTGGAAAATAGTCAGTGCCTATTTTTTTGTTTTATTTTATTTAAAGGGAAATATTTACCTATATTTTTATACCTACGTGTAGATATATCGTCTCGATACAATGTCGAGCGTAGCTCGTAGCCTGCTTACCTGCAATATACAGCCGAATCCCTGATGCCGAAGGTATCCCCTTTATTCAATGGTGTGTTACACAGTGCACATGAGAAACAGGGCACATGAAACACCAGGTCACGAGCACGCATCACCAGTTCCGAAGCGGAGATGGGAGTGTTGCAGCGAGCACAGCGTTTTGAACCGTATAACCTGGTACAAATAAATACTTTTATTTGTTAACTGCTTAATTTATAGTCTATAAAAATTCAGGGGCTTTTATTCAAACTAAGTTCTGCTAAGGGACATATTTTGAAAATTATACATAAGTATAAGGACCGGGATTTGGGACGCAAACTTGGGGAAGCCTACGTCCACCAGCAGTGGACTGCGATTCATTGACGATAACATAATTTAACATAAGTTAAAAAGTTAAAGCAATATAGTTAAATTCCACACTAATCTGTATACACCTCTTCGCAACGTGTTATTACTATTTAATGCTTCATGCTGTTCAATGCGTTCACTTCGACACCCAGAATCCGCACTTTCTCTTCTCTTCTTCGCACGGTCTTTGGCATACCTTGTATTGAGACCATAGGCATGTTTGTCATCCTTCAAACGTCAATTCGTCATTTCTTGAGCCTACCCCTCCTACTAGGACCGGCGAAGGCGGAATGGCTTGCTTCCGTGAAAGTGATATATTACAAACAAGGCATTACGATGCTTAACAATTATTACATGCTTATAGATTTCGATATTGTCTGTCTTTTTATCAATAAAAGAACTGTTTCCTCCGAAAATCGTTAAATTCAGCATCTCTTTAAACTTCACTATCAATACTAGAGGATATTTTCAATAGAAATTAGTAGACACAAATTATTAATTCAGAAACAAAAGAATTCTAATAATAAACGGCAGAAATCTGCTTAGCAATAAGCTAAAAACTTTTGCATTTGATTATTATCTCTTTTTTTTTATTAAAGGATAGTTAAATCCTTACTAATATTTGAGTATTCGGTTAGATACTAAATAATATTGCAAATATTAATATAATAAATTCCTTTATATTTTTCTATGTCAATGACCAGTGAAAAAATTATAGCGCACATGTTAATCAAATACTGAAGTCACCGGATATCTGCAAATTGATATTCATTGTTTAAAGAAATATAGACAAATGTAAATAGTGTTTTTCTAAAATATAGAATATCAGATCGCGTTAATTTAATTTAGGTAATTCTAAGCAACGGATTTCTTTGTTTCATGGGTACTGATCGCGACGTTGTGGGGCTTGACCTATAATAACAAATCAAACAAATTTATATCTGCTCATGTACAATGAAAGATTCCGTAGAAATGAATGTGTCAACTGATGGATTTGACATTTGGCCGCGAAAACCACAAAAAGTATTTTTAACCGAAAATATCCCATACATGTATGTCAAACTACGGAACGGATCTCCATGACACAGATTTTGAAAAAGTGTAATTAAACAGACAAACTGTTAATCTATAATATTATAAAATTGTAAAATTGTAGTCTTTTGTTTTTTGTGTCTTTTGTGTTTGTCTGTTTTTTTGGGATTCACGCGAAAACTATTGGGCCGATTTCGATGCCGTTTTCGTTGACCCACAGCAAATTTCCGTTAACTTAAAATCTGCAGTACTCTTGATCCCGGGAATCCCGCAGAAATTCTTGGGAGCGATTAAAGGGGCCAGGTCGAGAAAAATTCTGATTCAGATGCAATATTTTAACTGATTAAAATTCTCTGTGTAAAACAGCTGTGATCTTTGCTACCCATCCAACGTGGACGAAGTCGCGGGTAAACTCTAAGTATATAATTTCCTTCAGTAACTAAATCTTTTCTTTAAATCGGAAATGTAATGTGCTCGACTCCTAAATGAGCTGTTAGCCTCTTTCGGTCCAATGCATCTGTATCAAAATTTAAAAATTCCAGTAAATAATTTTCGCACCTACATGTTAACATTGCAGCACATCCTCCAGAGTTTGTTAGAAATTCGGCAGATAAATATTGTATACCAATAATAGTGCCCGTCAGTTTGTTCGCATGAGAGTTCAACTTTATATGTTCTGAAGTCTGCAATACCTACATATTATATCGAAATAGGACAAACACCTTAATTTAAAATAAATTCCCATATTAATAATTTGCATTTTCGATTTAATTTTATATGTTAAACTGACAGACCGATGAATATAAGTGTAAAAGCTAACCAAAAAAGAGATGCATGGATTATATAAAAATGACATGACATTTTGTGATATAATAGCGGACGTATGTCAGAATAGAGGAGTATGGAAGGGAAAGACGTATTGTGTCATGGAAAATAAATTAGAGAAAGTGAAGGAAAACAGAAAGGGTAATTATTAAAGATGCATAAACCTTATAATTATAAAATGTATAAAAGAAACTGTTATACTATACGCATTTAACTTGTATGCCGGTCAAAGGCGAAGCATGTCCTTCACCATAATAACATAAGACGTAGTGTATGTTTCATAAAAATATACGAATACGATTTAGGGTTGATTTTACGATCATCAGATAAAAGTCATCAGTCGAATAAATTATAAACTAACTAAATTCAAAAGTGAAAGTATTCAACTGTTTTATTCATGCAACTGTAATTTTTAATTTTCCCACGTTCTGTCTTATTCTTATTTTTTAAAAAAGTCGTAGTAGCGTAATGGCTAGAGCACGCGTCCCAAACTCGAAGGACGCCGGTCCGATCCTGACCGGAACGCTTGCACCACTTAGGCATTTTTCTGACCTAATGTGCATATTCTTACAATTACCACGTTGCTATCAATGATGAAGAAAAACGTCGTGATGCACAACCTGCACATCGAGATGTGTCAAACCTGCTAAGCCGCCTTAGACAAGCGTTGCAATGTATAGTGGGAGGCCCAAGCCCCGTAGTGGGACATTTATGGGCTGTTATTGTTATGTCTTATTCTATAGATAAACTTTTATCTGGTTTTTGAAAAATCAGCCCTTATGGCACAAATATGGCTGCTCTCAAGAAAAAAGAAATTCCTGTTTTACAGTAACTATTAACTCTAAGCTAATTTATTAAGCACCAGATAAAAGTAATTCGAAGAATAAAATACAACATAAAAGAAATAAGTATTGCAGTAGTATATAAATAAGTAATTTAATTGTTTCAGTTTTGTATTTGGTCATGTTATAATTTAGTTGATAAATAAATTTTATCTCAATAAACCGGTACCGTAAATAAATAAAACATCATAAATTTAATTTATTATAATAAGTATATATTCCATGTTATAAAACGAGAGTATTCTAAATTACATATATAAGGAAATTATTAAACTAACTTAAAAAAAGAGAATTAAATAAAAAAACTATGACTCAAATCGTTGCAAGAGGGAAGCGTGCCCAGAAGGCTGGCTGCACTGGCACGCTGTGTTGCAATTCTGATTCGTTGCGCGAAATACGAACCAGCCTTCTGGAATATATTATAAAATGATCGATGTTTTTTCCCTAACATAACTAATCATAAATAAAATTATTCCTGATATACAGAATTTCTAAGAACCGGCAGAAGTTTTATTTATCATTTATACTTGTATTATTTCAAAGGGAAAAACCATTTCAGTATAAAGTTTCTTTCATTTATTCCTCACTATTATTATTTTTATTATATGTAACATTTGTATTTTTCTACTTCTGTTTGTTTATGCTTTGGTGTACAATCAAAAGTACTACCTAACATCGTAACTGCCCGATTAGCTCAGTTTGTTTGTTACAACCCTACCACGACTTTGTCGCAATGAGCGTCAACTAAACACGACGCGATATATGAAAATTAGGACAGAACAATTTCTTCCCAAACAGGATACGAACCCACATCAGTGTAGAAACGCTAACGCGTGAAGCAATATGCTACCAATTTATTTTTTTTGTATAATTTACATACAACATTAATTTTAGTTTTACATAGATAATGGTAATCTTATTGAATAACCTTTATATAACAATGAATTACTCAAAAATTAGCAATAGACTAACGTTTTTAGGATTTTTATTTTATAATTTTACTTATTTATTAGTAGACATGATATTCCATTTAAGACTACACTCACATATAAGCAATAAAAACAATTCGATTTTGAAGTAAAATCTATACTAATATATAAATATAAAGTAATGCATTATTTGCGAAAGTGTTTTTATAAACATGATATTAATCCTTATCCAAACAAATACGTTATTCATCACAATTATTTAATTTAAAACAAAATTGCCATTTACATCATTCTATTTAAATGAATATCTTAGGAGATATCGCAGTTTTAAAATAACATCACAGCAAAATAATTATCAAGTACCGCGCGCGCACTTTGATGTGCAAGGCGGGCGGGCAATCATTAAGATTTAAAAATATTTTCACCCTCTAGTTAGCGTTAGCCCAAAGTAACTCTTACACGCGGGCAGAAGCTAGTTTTCTATAAATTATAACAATAAATGGACAGATGCGCTAACAGGGTTGTATGTATATTTAAAGGGCTATTTCTCTGTATTACAAAAATTCTCTTAAACTTAATATATCACACGGTCTGCGTATAGGACTCTTTCTGATTTAATCAGCAATGAGGTTCCAATAAATAAATAATAATAAAATAAATAAGCGTGATGGCTGCTTGAAATGAAAACAAAGACGCAAACGTAATCTATAGTAAATAATCATAAAAAATACTTCGAGTAAATTATTCAAATAGCCTAGACCTGTGAGGCCGAGAATGAAGCCACAAGTCGTGACCGCTAGGCCACGAAACGGGAGATTGCATCTAGGGCCACACAAATAGCGGGCTGCCCCGCGCCATCTTTATTATTTCAAGCTGTTATCGAATTGCTTCTACACTCGCATATTTTAAATTTCTACCCTTTACAAAGCGTTACTATAATAATAAATGGATAAACGACACGAAAACATAAAAGAACAAGTTTTCAGGTGTAATAATAATCGCACGATGTATATCAAATATCTTATGCCTAAATTAAACATGTTCATTTCTGTCTTTCAATTCGTGAAAAGGGAGATTTTTTTTAAATAAATGAACCTAATTTGTTATGTGTATTTCTGTTACTTATTTATACACAACATTGTATACTTTAAACATAAATTTGTCTATGAACATACTCTATAATCTAAGAAACACCATTAAATAACAAATAAGTAGATAAGCAGTTAATAAAGTCACATATTAAACACTTTTTTAACGATTAAGTTGGTTTATTTTTTTTCAATTGACAATGTCCCATTTCTATAAGATTGAAAGACAAAATGAACCGTCTATTTTCGGCATTTATAACACATTAGGTTAAAATTTTACACGAAAAATTAATCACGTGCTACCAAAGAATAATTGTAAATTCAACCATCACTTGATTAGTCATTGATCACGAACTATCTATACTTTCTATACAAATAAATAAAATTGAAGCGTTTCTCTGTGATTGCAAAATAAATGCCAAGATATTGTTATTCATACGACCGAAAAACAACTCATCTCATGTCATTGACAATATTAAGTATTAAACACGAAGATTTTTTTTTTTACATTTTTGTCCTATTTTGATATCTCGCTGGGTTTTGAAAGATATACAGTACTTGTGCTGCCGAAGTCTCTGCCACAGCTAGAACATAAAATAATTTCACGAATAACTATGTTTTCGTGTTCGCTTTTTTGTATTACAAAGGATACAGTTTATTTTTCAGTGTATATTTATTTATATAGGCTTATTAAGCAAAGTGCAGCATAAAATATCTACAAAATGTAAACGATTCCAATATGAAGTTGTTGAACTCCTTAATAATCACGTACATCTTCAATAGACTACAAAAATGACAGTAAAAATACAAATAGGTGATTTTGTCGCTAGTAATGATTTCTACCAGACAATCATTGGATGAGTTTGTTAGGAGATGTGCTACATGTATTATCATTACTTACGCATTATATTATTTCTGCTATTTAACGAGGCAACGCGACCGGTCTTTAGGAAACGTTCCCTCTTTTGAGTACAGTCTGAATCTAGCTTTTCTACTTAGTAATAATATTAACGAATTCAAAATTCAGAAATATGGTTTTATTCATAGTAGAGTTTTATTTATTGAATATAATAATGAGATGAAAATAGTGAATATAATGACAGGTGTATCATGAAATAATAATAAATATTCATAATGCAATAAAGTATGGCAATAACACAAATATAAAATCTTAAATTATAAATAAGGCTTTAAATAAACACCGCTAACACAAACACGTATAACAAACATAATAAACTTGTACATTATTATCGTAATATTCAAATTATACCCCATAAATAAGCGATGTGCAAAAGATTGTCGTAATTTTAATGTCCACAAGCCATTAAAAGACTATATAAAATAAATATTCTACATAAAATAAATAAACTATGACAGCTCAATGAACTAGTTGAAATTAAAGGAAATCCATTACTGTTTCACGTAAAATTGATAAGCGTTAGAAATACCGTTCGCATTGCTTTCTCGTTTTGATTAAGGTTTTTATATATAGAGATACAATTACTTCTCATACTCGTTTTTACATATATTTTAGGAAATTCAAATACGATTTCAAAAAGTACTAAGCTCATACATTGTTTGTCGGTGAGAATCACGGAAGAAGAGTACTAAGGAGTAAGTAATGACAATTAGTAAAAAACGTAACTCGTAAGTTTTTATTGCGGTTTTTACATATAGAGATACAATTACTTTTCATACTCGTTGATATGTATTTTTATACATTTTTTGGAAATTCAAATACGACTTCAAAAAGTACTGCTTTTACATTGCTCGTCGATAAGAAGCATGGCAGAAGAGTGCTAAAGAGTAAGTATTGTCAATTGATTAGTAAAAAACATAACTCGTGATACACTCTGCAGACATAGTTGGCGCCACTGGGTCTTTCTTGTTTTATAGAAGACTAGCTGATGCCAGCGGCTTCGCTCACGTATATTAGAAATAGTCATAATTTAAGTAGTTAAAAAAGTAGTGGTTGTATTTCGAAAAACACCGACATACCTTTATACTTATTTCTATTCAAAAGAGGAATACAACAATTTGGGCTTCTTACTTGAAAAATGACGCTTTTTTATACAAACTTTCATCCCCGTTTTCACCGCACCTACAGTATAGAAAGAATGCGCATGCAAATTTTCATGGTCCTAGCCCCAGTAAACTATACGTACATATCAGTCAGTCAATGAGGCCAAGCAACTATATATATCCATCCATCCATCCATCAACCTCTTATTATTCAAAAATAAAATTAAACTTAAATTAATCAAAAATTGAAAAGGACTTAATAATAAACTCCTTTTCAATTTCGTAAAGCTCATGACATTGTGTCCGATTTTTCTATATCTTTATATTTATACTTGGCTATATCATTTAAAAACCCACTACTTCAAAAAATGCAGAAATAAGTGTTTATATAAAATTCATACATAGTATTACGCCTGTTTCCCATGGGGATAGACAATGGCTATTAAATTGCTACTATCTTAACACTCACCTTTCGTTCAATCTATTTTTAATAATGTTTGTTTGAAGCGCTTATAAAAATTATTTCATTACTACCTAATTATTATATAAAATATTAATATATTTTTATTTGAGAGTTAAGTGTATATTTATTATACTGTAGTCGTTTTTACTAAATACTCGTATTTATACATTTAAAGTAATATTTGTCATTATATATATATATATATATATATATATATATATATATATATATATATATATATATATATATATATTTATATATATATATTTATAGCATTATTTGTTCAAAGAATTGTAAAACGATTGCATAATATTAAATAATTGTCCTAATTTAAAAAAAAAACAATTGTATCTATTTCATATATTACATGGACAGTTTATCAATTATAACTGTATTTACCCTCTTTTGTTTAACTATCCTAACGTACTAGGATAGTTAGATAAAAGAGGTATATAACTATAATAGTACGGAAGATAGTACGGAAAAATCTTCTGAGATGGGTATCAAAATCAACGACACGAAGTCATTCATTTCTTTTTATACCAACATTGATTTCAATAGAGGTAACTTGACATAAATGTGCAACATATTTCACTCAACGTTAGTTCAATAAAACTGGTTCTATAAACTTTAAAAGAGATATACGGATCGAAAAATGTTCTAACACTTTTTTCCTTTTAGAATTGAAAGTGTTTTTGCACTATCATAGGGCTGTCAAGTTAACAAAAATAGGAAAAAGTTTACCATTCATTTGGCGGCTCTAATACAGATAATATAAAAATGTACACTAGTATGCGGAAAAATACTAAGGGCCGATTTGTTCATCATCAGATAAAAGTTAGACATCGAATAAAATACAGCATTAATAAATTAAAAATTGCAGTTGCGTGAACAAAGCCGTTAAGCCGTTTCACTTTTACATTCAGTGAGGTTATAATGTTTTCGACGGTTAACTTTTATCTCATGTTTGAAAATTGGCCCTTAGAAAACTTAAATTGTTTATAGACTTAGTCCATTAAATCACATTGAATGTGGAACAATTTTTTCATCGTCAAATAAGAATTATTCATGGAATAAGTTATAACTTGACTAATGGACGATTTTTCAATCAGCAGTTATAAATTAATCATAGAATAAAGTATAACATGGAAAAATTAAAAATGTCAGTTGCATAAATATAACAGTTTAATGGTTTCACTTTTGAATTCACTAAGGTAATAATTTATTCTACTGATAACTTTTATCTGGCAACTAAAACTTGGTCCGAAATTTAAAAGTGAAACAATTTACCTGTTTTATTTATGCATCTCTAACTTTTAATTTGTTCTTAATTTTATCCTATGTATAACTTTTATCTGTTGATTAAAAAAATCGCCCTTAAATCTTTTAATTTAGTGCACATAGATTATCATCAATTTCGGAATAACAGGTTATACTGATTTTTTATTGGCCTCTTTTTTCTAAGTGGGTCAAAAAGTTGCCCCCCTAATTTATTGGAAAATATAAATCCTGATTCGTATTGCATGCTAGGTAGCTGTCGTAAAGGAACTTTCCGTTGTTTACTTTGGTCTAGGTATCTGGATATGAGTAACAGATATAACTTGCTTAGCTTGAAAATAATACAAAATATGTGTGTGTTGTTTTTCTGACGATTTACACTTATATATCTGTACTATGTACATGTACATATATTACATTCATAGTAGAGGGATGAAAGTCGCATAACAAAAAAAAAGACAAAAAGAGATGGATTATGTGAAGGATAACATTATGATTTGTGGTGTGACAAAATAGTCGGGATGTATACAAAATAGTCTTTGGGTTCTACACAATATATCTTTTCCCTTAATACTCCTTTATTCTGGAATACCTCCTCTATCTATCCTCTCGATCACATCACAAATCATCATGTCACCCTTCACACAATCCGTCCATTTTGTTTTGTTTTTTTTTTATTGGGCTGCAAAATTGAATATAAATTATAAACTTTTTTTATATCTAAGTATATTGACTAAACCGTTTCATAGCTTAACACTATATTCTGTTTATGCAAACACGGCATGCATAATATAATTGATTATATGCGGACTATGTATGCGTGATCTTACGAGTGGTAAAAACGAAATACAAGTAGGTGTGACAAAGTTAAGAGGATTTGAACAACAAAACCTTGAGTCGTTTCTTAATAGAAGGAGCAGAGTCCTTACGTAATTACTATAGTTCATTCATTCTGTATATTGATTGCATTGTATTACACTTATATTCATTCATCTTACAATTTAATATTCTTTTGGTTACATAACTTTCATTTCTCCTCATTACATGCCTATACCACACCATTTTCACCTTTAATACATTTTATTTTATTATTTTATTTCAGGTCTCAATAATATTATGTAGACGACCAACCCTACACAAGCGCCATTTTTACGTGCAAACACATAAAATAGAGTTAAAATGCAGATTAAGTAACGCCACAGTGCGCAACGTAGCTGATTGGGCGATAAAGTGCGCATGCGCACGTTGCATGGTGCAGCCGTCGGCACATCGGTGTATAGTAGAGCTCGATGTAATGTAATGTAAGTATGCGATCCCAAAGTCACCAAAACGTCGACTCTTCTATCAGAGTGCATTGTAGGTGTTTTAAATAATCCATAATTATTTCCCAAACTTACTTTATATGAGCGCCGTGGAAAACCGTATATAAGAATCTCGCCCTATGGTGGGCATCATTAAATTCATTCCCCATTCATGGCAACAGTCCAGCCGAGGTAAAACTCCTTAGGGAGCTCCCTCGAGCAAGTTGCCCCCCCGGGCTCGAGCGCCTTCGCTTCGCGAAGGCACTCGCCCTAAAGACCCCGGTAAAGTTGTAAGGTCTTCGGACCAACAACATAAAGTCAAGTCCAATAAAAAAAAATAAGAATCTTGTCTTTGCGACTTTTCTTTCATAACATCGCGTCGATTGCTTTTAGAATAGACGATTCGACAAAACCATAACAGCACCAGCAGACTACATAAGTAGTATAACAAAAATTAATTATACTATTATTTTGTTTAACTCTGGCCACACTTTATCCATACTAGTAATACTAAATGAGAAAAACATTAAAAATGACAAACTCAATAATTTACCGTGTTTACCTTAACGGTCTCAACGGTCTGTTTCACCGTTTTCGCTAAATGTTGCTAGTGTCTTTTCTTTATAATTTTAAGCACCTAACATCTGTGAAGACTTATTGATTTACTTCTGATAGTCTGTTTGAATATGAAGTTGAAAACAAATTTACACTCTAAATATATTATGAATACTCTTCTTAAGGGAATTCATTGTCTCGCTAACGCATTACCACATTTTTAAAGATATAAATTGAAATAATTCACTTACAAGAAATCTGTGTTCAACGAATCTGAACAAATAATATTATCTACGAATGTATCACAAAAACCATTGTCACTCAGACGAGGTTTCATATAATAATTATTGAAGGAACTCTTTTTAAGTAGAGAAGTAAAGTAAAGTAAAATAGAATACTAAAAATACTCATTTCTAGTATACTTCTTCCGTAATGGAGTAAATACATATATATATGACATTTTTTGTCTTATATTTCAGATACTTGAAATCAATAGCGAATATATAGGTATTTATTTTATCATAAAGAAATGAAACAGTTTCGGCGAATTACACCTTCGAAATATACACGATTGAAATAAAGGTTAATTAATAATAACAAAATGCAGTGAAACGCACGAACCTGACTTTTATAACGTACCATGCCATATATTAGAAAACCAGCGGTTCCATTGTAAAGCCGTGAAACATTATATTTTATAGTATAGCAAATAAAGTCGTGCCGCAGGCTATTGTGTTCGCTGTGACGAATTCACTCGTTATTGCCGATAAGCGGCCGGAACGACGCGTTGCCGAATATTGGATGCCGAATGTTGTTTCTACCGAATTGTTAATTCGATCCTCGTTAAAGAAGGCGTCGATGACCCTAAGAGCAGTTTTAGGGATGTTTTAATTTATTTTTAGAAATGCTACACTTGTATATTAAGTAGGCGACAACTATTCACGTAACTTCACTTGCGTAAACTTGGGAACCGTATTAATCATATAAAAAATATCCCATGTTCCGGGATAAAAAGATTCCCGTATTTGTCCTTGTTATTCAAGATGTTTTCTTTATTACATATATTAGGTTGGGGAAAAAGATTCTTCGCATTTTATATAAAAATTCAAAAGGTTTTTTTATAAAGTTTATTTACATTTGACTAAAGTATATAGGTGCCATTTTGTTGGATAACTTTTTGCCATCTTGTAGGTAGGGACGTGATCCCATTGCTATAAAAGTTTTGGGGCTTCTGATCAAAAAACTGCGACAAGTGGTTTTGGCAGTACTCTCGTGATGTTAACCTGACACTGCCTAAGGAATTCTGCAGAGACCGAAACAGGTGAAAATCTGAAGGTGCAAGGTCAGGACTATACGGCGGATGCATTAACATCTCCCAGCCAAACTCTCGTAATTTTTACTGAGTGGCTAAAGATGTGTGAAGTCTAGCGTTATCATGGTGAAAAACCACACCCCTTCAGTTGATTAATTCCGGCCGCTTTCTCTCAACTTTTTGCTTTAATCTCATCAGTTGTTCGCAGTACAGTTAAGAATCGATGATCCTGCCTGGCGGTAACAGCTCATAATGAATAATGCCCTTCCAATCCCACCATACACACAGCATCACCTTGTTGCGAGTTAACCCGGGTTTCGTCACAGTCTGTGAAGCCTGACCGGCCTTTGACCACGAGCTTTTCAGTGAGCTTTTTTCAAATGCGCCAAAACCGTTTTGTGGTCAATTCCCAGTTCTCCAGCTACATGGTAACTACTAATATGCCGATCTAGCTCCACTTTTTCAAAAATGATATCAATTTTGTCCGTAACAGGGCGACCAGAGCGACGTGCATCTTTGATATCAAAATTTCCGGATTGAAAACGCTTAAACTAAACTTGCGCTACTCTCACAGATACTGCATTAGGTCCATAAACATCACAAATTTTTTTCGCGGCTTGTGTTGCATAATTACCTTTTTTGTAGTAAAATTTTAAAATGTATCGAATTTCTTCATTAGATTCACTCATTTTAACAATAAGAAAAACAAATGAAAATCACACATTTTCCTAATTTGAATTTGGAATTGTCTTCTTTAAAATTAAAACTTTTTAATGACACCAAAACCAGCCAGATACAAATGGTATAGCCAAAGAGATCTTATTACAAGTTCATACGTACTATATGCGAAAAGACTTTTTCCCCAACCTATTATATAGCTTTAGTTATTAGTGCAATAAAAAAAGAAATATAGTGTTTGGTTTTTATAGCTTACACCGCTGTCAACAGTTCTTACTTGCTTCTTGAAAATGTACAGAGTATTACAGAGTGACTTTATTTACTAAAGGTCCATTCCAAAATCTTACCAACCGCTAATTTGCGATAAGCTCCATACAAGTCAAATTTCAACCGATAGTAAGGCAGGTGAATGAATAGCAAGATATAGAGATCGGCCATTAATATTCTTACCGATGTTTTCTTCTAGAAAGAAAGAAAATAAAAGACTTTATTTGAAGAAATAGCGACGCACATACATTGCTTACATATTTCATGATGGAAATAGTATATAAAAAAACAAGTTTTGTTAATTTGTACGCCACATTTCAGCAGCACTGTTTGCACTCAGCTTGTTGTTGTGCCAAAATTATATGCGATACAACCCTGACTTTCAGTGAAACCTTTCTTATGTTGTGCTACCATAAACGACCCAAATAAATGTATTAATCTAAAATAACTATTTAATTAATACATACATACATACATAACTTCACGCCAATTCCCTCGCGGGGTAGGCACGAACAACAGATTTAATTAATAAACGATAATATATTATAATATCGCAATGACTTACTTCTATGCGCAAGGACTGCTTAGAATACGTAAACGCTTATCGTATACAATGGAAACTGATACAAAATGTATAACTAAGCTACTACTTTTCTAGTTACTATCTACGTGATTTGCTTCCAAGACTAATGGGTGACAAAAGCTTTGAAGATAGATGCGGTCGGGTCGCATACGCGCGACAGCGACGCAGTGGCGCGCTAATTAACCGCGGTCGCGTCGCGACTCGTAAGTCGAAGTCACAGTGTCGCGCGTCAATCGCCCGGAAAGGACGCGGCACCCCTACCACGAAATTTGAAGGAACGATAACATACCGGCCAATCATATTGTGCATCTATATCGTAAACAAAATTTGAATTATTTAGAGTGTGTCCCACGAAAAAAGTCCCGCGGCATAAAATGGAAATAATTATAACAGGTTAGTTAGTCCAGCCGTGTTGTTATGTTGTTTTTATCAATCGTTTTATGTAAATGTTACATTTTATTAGAATTCTATTTACTATTATTTTTATTACTATTAAATCAGAATATTTCTAAAATTATTTTAGTTTTCTGTCATTCCCTGGCACGATCGCGACCGTAGCATCTTCTGTCCGCAGGGTTTCTTTCATACAGATTCTACACGACGCGACGTCTAATCATAAATGATTATTTTTAGGACATTTATTTCTCAGTTTGTTTGAAAGTTTGTCTTGATCAGGCCTCGAAACGTCTCAATGGAATTCAATGAATAATTTCGTATATGTTTTATTTCAATATATTATCATCTAAGAGCACCGAAGGTACCTTAACGAAGTAATTTCTTTTAACAATCTGCCCATATCATGGCAGCCTCTTAGTAAACAAACAAATTAACTGTGCACCAGAGATCGATAAAATATCATAAAGGTATTTTTATAAAATTATCACCCGTCAGCGATAACTAGCAATATATGCGAGGTGAGGTTACAGCTGCTTGCTCCCTTGCTCATTTCACTAAACGGAAAGCGCGTAGAGGAGAGAGCAATATGTCACATTCCATGCAAGTGTCAAGTATCGCGTTCAGAAGTCATTTACCGGGTGACGCAGGAAAGACTTCAGATTGTTTACTAGGGATAAGTAATAAGTAGTACATACTGTATAATTTATTCTTTTTCCAATAGGGGTGCGAACACATGGACAAACACACAATAAATTCTAATATGTTTACATATAAAAGCACAGGCGTTGTATGTTGTTGTTGTATTCTGTTGTTCGTGTCTACCCCGCAAGGGAACTGGCGTGAAGTTATGTATGTATAAAAGTACAGGCGTTCAAAAGACGTATTATCATCATCATAATCCGAGCGTTAAATCCATGTTGTGTTCAGAGCGTTCGCTTCGTTGCCCGGGGTCCGCTTTCTTCCTTTTTCTTCTCTACTTGGTGCGGTCTTCAGCATCCCTCGTTTTGAGATCACTGGCACGCACGCCCTTGACAACGTCAAGCCAGCATTTCTTGGCCCTTCCCCTACGGTCGGGACCTAAACAAAACACTATGTGTGTTTAGTTGATTGGTGATTGGTGACTTTGTCCGCGTTGGACAGGTAAAATTTGCAATCAATCAATGAAAATATCACATACTAATCAATGATTTTTCCTCTGCCCACTTTAAACCATTCCCATGAAAATTCTTGCGGGATTCCCGGCATATTAAGTACTGCAGATACTTATTCGAGAATGTGCTTGCTATCGAGCAACGAAAACTGCGTCAAAATCAACCTAATAGATTTTACATGAAACCCAAACAAACAGACAAGAAGTATAAGTTGTATCGCGAAATCAGCTAATTTTTACCCGATTCTTCTCCCCGCGGATTCCCGGGATAAAAAGTATCACAAATTTTATTACACAAATCATACTATCGATCAGTTAAAAAAATTGCATTGGAATTCGAATTTTTTTGACCAATCTCTTTAAATCATTCCCAGTAAACTTCCCGTGATAAAAACTACGGTAGATTTTAAATCCAAGAATTAGGTATCGATTCCACAACCACCGAATGAATGAATGAAACCACATCAAATACGGCCGAGTAGTTTTAACGTGAATCCCGAATTTCCGAAAACAAAACCGACAAACGGACAAGAAAATTATAAAAATGCATCATTTTTTCCTTCATTTATATAATAGTCTAATCCAGTTTTTTTCATAGCTTCAATGGATACGGCATTTTTAGAATTTTGTAGTATTATAGATAGATTTATATCGTCAGAAAAAGCAGGTTATACATAAGTAAATTTGGTCTAATTACGCTATTTACTTTTTTATTGCCTGAACCAATCAAATAGGCAGAAAGGTGATTAGAAGTAATTACGTTAGAACGTCTGCATCACCAAGAGCGTTACCAACATCGATTTTCAAATTAAAGTAGTAGGGGTTCGAAATTATTTCTGAACATCATAATTTTAGACACAACATGGTTAAATTAGAATGAATTAATGGTCGCGCACGGGCACGCGGCTCACCTGGCCGTTAGTTCATATTTCAACATGAACGCACGAAAATAAAGAATTTCGGTAAAGTTAATTTTTGAGTTGTTGAAAGATTACTTGTAGACAAGACCTTTTTTCTGGCAATAACAAGGTAGATGTACTATTTTCCAGTTGAAAGTAATTGAGTGTTTTCGATAGCTGATATTTGAAATGAAGGTACTACTACTTGGTAGATACGTATTGGGAATTTGCGAGGTTTGAAGTTAAAAAAGAAATGTTTAAAGAATATGCGGAAAGGTTGGAGCAACGGGAATTTTAATATATTTATATTAATATTATAAAGAGGTAAAGTTTATGAGTATTTGAATTCGAAAATTCTTTCACCTATATTATTCTTGAGGGCCATAGGCTATGTTCCATTGTGATTAACAATAATAATTTTTATTTTTTTAATGACACCCAACGAAGTGGGCATTGGTCAGCTAGTAGCTAATAAGTAGAGTGCATTAACAGTCGATCACTATATATTTATTTATTATAGTATAGTATTTGCACTTCGAAAAGGCGAACGAATTTTGACACTAGTGAATAAACTGTATAACACTCTATACAAATAACTCTTGTTTTTCTACTAATTTAAAAAATGGGAAACTCTTCTACCCCAGCTGTAGAACATGAGGCCCTCCGTCTTTCTCGCAGAGACCCTCAAGATCAAATACTGGACTCTCCCAAACACCAACGCCGCCGCGGCGTTGGCCAGTTCTACAGACTCGTCGTAGGTACTACCACGGGCCGTGATGAGGGTGTCACCTGCGAAATAGATTACCCCCATCCCGCGTAGAACTGGCGCTCATAGGAGACAGTCGTAGGCGATGTTCCATAGGACCTCTCCCAGCACTGACCCCTGTGGAACACCGCACGCGACGCATCGCCTACCCAGATCTGGCCATGGTCGCCCATCAGATACTTTTTTTAAGGCGGAGGAAATGCATTTCGCACACTACCGGGTCCTTTACTAGGGATTAGACTAAAGCGACGAGAGGTGAGACCACGAATAGGCACCAGAGTCAAATTGCCGGCTTGTGTGGAGACTCGACTAGTCAATACTGCACTAAAACCACCCTGCTCCCGTGTGCCCCGCGCTCATGGTAGGAAAAGCGCGAGACTTAAAACGTAGTTACGCCCACGCTGATCTTAGCGCATCAGTGGTTGAGAGTGCCCCGGGAATCAGGGCAAACTCACTTCGTCAACAGAGCTGAAGACTCCTCTGCTCCCTATATGCTGGAGGGCTTTTATGCTTTACTTGGCACCGACTTCAAGGTGTTGTGAAAAGAAGGCAGTTAATAATTAATTTTTTGCTTTTTAATTTTAAGGTGGGTTTTGTTTTTGTTAAAAAAATAATACTATCAGTACAATATTTATCAATTAATAGGTTACAAATATTCGAGAGGGTTGCAAACAATAATCTACTTATTCTAAATGTAATAATATCTATAAGCTAACGAAAATACCTTATTATTAATTATTTGGCCTCATCGAGACTCGGATGCCTTTGACTCTTTGATTCTCAACTAAGAAACCTAAGGTCTATATATCTATCTATATTGTTAATGTTATGATAATATTCACACGGTGTTTTATAAAGAAGCTAGAACCGCTCTCAGCCGTTATCTGCTTGTCCAATTTTTATCACATTCTGTCAACCAGTACGATTACTTATCCACTATTATGAGAAGTAACTCGAAAAGCTTTTTATGTATATTAAGAGGTAATGTTCGTTTGCCTGTATGGTTTATTTTTTAACTTTATTAGGAAGCGGTGTTAATATTGACGCTTTGATAACTGTACTGTCTATTGAAACCGGGATTGTATTTAATACTAGTACTGACCCGCGAAACCCTTCACGTTCAAAGAATACCAAAACATTAAAACGATATTGCCCTTATGTTCAATCGAAGATGCTTTCTATACGCAATATATTTAGGAGCGGCCGCTTCATAAGGAATATTAAATTTTATTCAGGAATTTTGATTACTACTATCAATGTTCATTTTTCACGGTTGGTCAATCACAGTTACTATACGCAATTTGTTGACGCGTGTCCTCAAGCATGTAACCAACTGAGCATGAAACCGCATTAACGTATCGATGAGTTAATGACGATACAATGTACATCATTTTCCCCATACATCTATAAAATAGCAATAAATTACTGTAACGTTTTAATTTCTAAAACTTTAGCCATAATCGTGTTTCGTATGATGAAGGAGAGTTCCGATGGTCCTCTGCTCCCTCCCTCTATCCCATCTTCCGTATCCTATCCCCCTTTGTTTTTGATGACGCAGGGGTGTCTTTTCTTGAGACACCATTTTCGGGCCTGGGGGAAGGCTTGCTGAGGGATATGTGGGACTCTTCATCGGCCGTCTATCCCCTTAGCCTCCGAGCGGAGAACAGGGGGATGGTGGACCGTCAAACTACCCACTAAACCTAAACTTACCCCCTAACTAACACGCTTTTACGGAGCACCATAGGAACTAGATCAATGGGTAGTCCATCTGTGGCGCCCCAAAGCTTGTCGACGAACCTAGGGTGTCCTGTGGGGGAGAACATTCTCTTCAACAACAGGGGGGGAGGAGTCGCCAAAACCGAATCTTATCCCCTTATTCCATCCGTCTTACCCTATCCTGTCTCATCCTAAAGGCTGGCAGCGGGTTGGCTTCACGCCTGGTGTTGCAGACGTTTCTAGGCGACGGTAGTCACTACATTAGGTCCTCTGCCTGTTCGTTATCTTTGCTTTGCTTTTTGATTTTATAAAAGTTAAATTGCGATTAGTAAAACTGACCATATTATTAAAAATTGTGTTTGAGTTATGAATAACCTCCCAGATAGGACCCCGTCTCCTCCTTCTACGAGTATGATGCTCACATTATGCTCACACATATATTATGCTCACACACCGTTATGCCGTCAAGATGAGGGCGCGAGGTGTTCCGCACGCACTCACCTCTCCTCCCATGGAGCGAGTTACAAACCGTCCCACGTAAAAACCAAACCTGGAAAATGCCGGAGTATAAAAGTACTCCCCCGGCAATGGTTGTGGCCCGTGAGGCCCCCACCTGCCAGGGCACGCTGGGTTGGGATTGTTTCCACTTTACCGTAGCCCTGGCATAAGGCGCAAGACGGAATAAATTGGATTATAGTGGGTATCCCTAACTGGGGAGTAGCAGTGGCATCTCTAGTTCTGCCTAGGTGTGCTAATGCCACACCCAAACTGACGAATCTCACACACAGGCCGCGAGTTATCCCCTTAAGGTTCTGCTCCTTATCGCGATCTACAGTCCTCAATAGGATTTCTTCTGGTTAAAAAAAAATGGGTAATAAATAACCTGACAGAGCCCGCAGTGTAGCTAAACCATATATCCGCGGACCTGGCATAAGGCGAATGATGCAAAACCGAAGGGTTTTAATGGATTATCTCCGACTCGGGTGGTCATAGCAGTTCTTCAGTCGGGCTATTAGTACCCCGACGTGGCAAATCCTACACGCCCCCACCACACTTCTCCCGTAATGGTTAATCCTTAATTTCCACTCGATAAAAGAAATGGATTACGGATATGCAATGGATGACTCGAGGGGCGTTTAAACAACGAAAATTTCGTTTACAATATGTACCATACCAGATATCAGACCCGAATCCTTTGGGTTGCAAATGAACTAGGCGGTCTAAGGAGTAGACCACTCAACCAAAGAGGAACCGTTTAAATACATTGCTAAATCATCATAGGAAGAATAATCTATACAGGTGTCGTAAGCCCAAGTAATAAACCAACATTCGTTGCGTGTTGACCTTGGTTTTTCATCTAAATCTTATATGACATTTGTATGCATGTTTGTAACTCAATAAAGATGTTACGAGACATCCATGCCTACTGAAAGTTATGCCGGCACGAGAACAAATTGCTTTTATGCAATGAACCAGAATGGTTGGAACAGGTCTATTATTAGTTCTAGGTAATCCGTTTTTCTTCTTGCTTAGATATTTCTTGTGAGTTGTGGAAAACTTTACTATGCCTCTAGGAAAGTTATTTAAAATATTTCGTAAGAAGTCAACAACTGACTATTTATGTGTCAAGCCAGTGATAAGCATTCATAAATATTCGACTGTTAAAATAAACTTAAGGATAATAAGCATAAATCGAAAGCTGGACTCATATAGCAGAACTGTTAGGCAAATTGTAGGTGTTTGACTGACGACAACACAAAACTCTGTGGCAGTTCAAAAAGGTATTTTTTTTTATAGCAGGAGATCAGCAGACAGGCAGACGGCCCACTTGATGGAAAGCGTTTACCATCGCCTATGGACATTTGCAACACCAAAGTTGCTACAAATGCGCTGCTGCTCTCTTAAGGGAAACTGGAACCTGGTCACTAATGCCGGAACACAACTCAGGGTTGTTATGGCGACATCTTTTAGACCAGAGGTGGTAGCAATCCAGTCGGGCAAATGCCCTACCACCTGGCTGTGGGTTGTTAAGTCGCCTCTTACGACCGGCCGCCCGGCCGCAGGAAATTGTATTCTTTCTCCGTTCCTGCACGGATAGAAATATAATATAAAGGTATTTCATGAAACTTTTGTTTGACTTGAAATATTTTTATTATTGTATCAACAACTAGACTTATTTATTATGTATATGCCATATTAATTCTTGGGTATTTACCAAATTTCTAGAAAATTAGCACACATTTACTTTAGAGTTTTATAATAAAAACAAGGTGCTTTTTACCCCGCAAAATTATGATTCTAGAAAGATATGGCGTCATAATTTATGTGATTGAAACAGTTTCGAATGCCCTGATTGAAAGTAATAAGTAAGCTATACGTTCACTCAAAACTTTTAAACAAACAGAAATACCTACTTAACTTCGTTTTATTACGATTTATTACATTTTATTGCCGCTCAAGGTATACACATAAAAATCGATACTTTATGTTTGTGTTAATTGAATCCATTTGTGTAATCTTTTAATTACACACTAATTTATTTATTCTATACAGTCGTACACACTTTGGTATGCAGGAAATAGGAGCGACACGGATCTTGTATATATAGTCTTGTATATATACTAGTATATATAGTCCAAATATCTAAAAATATTACTTAAAGGTAATACATATTTCCATACTCGACATGCATGTCCGTGACATAGGAGACAAACTGCAAGAGTGTCGCTTACGCTGATACGGCCACGTTTTACGGAGACCGACTAGTTATGTGGGGAACAAATGTAGCCATGGCGCCTCGTCGGAGGGGAAGGCCCAAGAAATGTTGGCTTGACGTTGTGAATGAAGGATGACATGCGTGCCAATGGTCTCAAAAGGGGGGCTGCTGAAGACCGCGCGTAGTGGAGTAGAAAAGGTAGGAAAGCGGATCCTGGGCGTCGAAGTGAACGCTCCGAACGCAACCGGGACTTAACGCTCGGATGATGATGATTATAATGACTTATATCCATACTTAAACAAACAAAATGGGCAGACAGAGTCCCCAGCTCTCAGAGTGGAGCCGGATAAAGGAAACCTATAATACCGCACTGCGTTACAAGAACTTAGTATTATATAATCGAATTGGTACGAATAAAGGTGGAATAGTTTGCAGTAGATACATTATTATTAACCACAGAGACGTAAACTACGTGTTTACTAAATAAGTTTACAAACACAAGTTTAAAAAAAGGCTTTACTTCATTTGACGCCATTAATCACGTAGGCTCCGTCTATACAGTCTATAGTTTCATTCGCCTAAGTTTCCATGGGGTTATATTCATCTGCGGTTACTAAATCATTCCATATCTCACATAAAACAAGCGGCCTAAGAGTATTTTACCTTTATTACATCAACGTCGTCTATGAACGTTTGAAACACCAGATCCGTCGCTAAAGCTTTGCCGACTTCAAAAACATTTCATGAATATATTTCCTCACATTGTAGCGCTGAAGGAAAACCTTAGGTAGGTACTTCCCTCCAAGTTTTAAATGCACCCCAAATATACGTTCTAGACACGTTGGTAGGAAAAGGCAGGTAGTTCCCTTCAAGTTGAAATACATGTGTTAGAGAGCTGGTGATGAAGATCTTGCTGACAGTGAGCAGTAAAGAGGTGATATAAGGGCGTTGCCACCAGCTTCAAACAATTTCTAGAAACATTTTAGGTTACCAATACTATGTTTTAGAATTTCAATACACGATATTAACTTTATACCAAATCCTATCCAAAGCGGCTGTGCCAAACAACATACTTTTCATTATGATATTATTTTTATAATATCTAAGCAAGCTTACTTAAGTTATTCATAGCAATCTTGTTGTTCTTCGTAACCAAGGCATGGAGTACTGATGTTATTTCTAAATTTACTTCAAGCACGTTTCCATACATCAGATTTATTTGTAAACTTGTAGTGTTGAGAACAATAAATAGTTTTTATTATTATTAAAAAGGCAGACAAAGTAAGGGACAGACCGATATGACGATATCATAAGGGATCCGTTTGTACGGAACCGTAATTAGTGTGATTTGTTTGTTAGTACATATTTTCTAATCTCAAGTATTAATAAAAGTTACACATTAATAAATTATAAAAAATATTAAATATGAAAAGAGTTTCGGATAATAAAAGAGTTTATTATAAAGTATACGGTAAGTTTATTATAAGTACAAGCGATAAGTAATCGCAGAGTTTATTCTTTTGAAATTCTGTGTTATTCGGTAATAAACAATAATTAATGACTTGTTCAGATTTAATGTTTTCATAAAAATATTTAAATAGGTTACCTTTATATGCAAGAAATCACTTAGTTCACATACTATTTAAATTATACGCTTTAGTGAAGTAAAACGCATGTAGTAGTTCAAGTGCGCGCCATATAGCTTATACATATCTAGTCCCTTTTTAAAATAAGGCTATTAACAGAATTTTTGAATTTAATAATACATGCTTGAATATCTAACATATTGTTTAACGTCGTCATAGTGCACCACTGAATAATCTGACAATTTAATTTAGCGTTTCTATTCAAATCTTTTTCTTCTTTACAGGTTAGAAGTAAGTTAAACGTAGAAGTTATTATAGTAGTTGAATTAGCCAAAAATTAAAACAATTGGCTCAACCGGGATTTTTCATTCAACATAATTATATCCATATATATGTATGTAACATGTACACAATTTGCAAGTAATGTGAATCTTCCAGTAATCAATTTTTCATCTTAGTTCGTCCTAATAACCATCTATGTCTACAGATACTAAAACCACTTAACGACAATAACTCATTTATCATCAATAAAATAAAAAGCTGAAAACATTTCAATAGTATCTTATATGGACAGTAATAAAAATCTAAAGCAGTATGCAGTAGTTTGGAGCATAAAACATTCATTTAGATAAATCAAATAGGTATGGTAAAATTCGAATGACATACAAGATTTGTGTAACGTATTGAAGTTGTGAACCTAGTTACATAAAAAGCTCGATGTTTTCATGGCCTTTACTAAGAAAAATTAATACCATAGAATAATATGTATGACTACAATTAGTCCACATATTCATTCGCAAGATATGGACAAATAGCTTCGTCAAGTCTTCAGTGAGAATTTTAAGTCCTTTACTACCCAAATTAAGAATAGTTTTTTTATATATAAATTTGACAAACGAACGCAACTATGTCTCTAATTCATTCTTTTAAAATCGTAGATATAAAAGTGGGCAAATTCTTATTATTTTACTTACATATTTCCGCCCTAAAATGCACGAGCAAAAAATGTTAAAAAATCATAAATTTGATCAAGTTTGAAGTATCTATGCTATGAAAGCAAATAAGAATTCGAATATTAGGTTGATAAAAATGCTGACATGTGTCTACCGGCCAACTGTTCATAATATAAATGTAGAGATGCGTGTATTTAATGTAAAACAGAAGATCAAAGTTGACTCATAATTAGCTGCTATCTGTTTGAGTTACATCCTTTACACAATACTGCTTTTACAACTGCAGAGTTGCTTGAGCGTTCATCCTCAGATCGTAAAGCCGTATCACTTATATACGCAACGATTCTCAATAGCCTTGTTCTTGCGCACTGTGGGGTGTTACAAATTTCCATAGGAGACGGTAGCCACTTCCTATTTGGTGGGCCGTCAGCTTGTACTCCAGCTAAAATATAAAGAAAAAATTGAACCATTGAAAATATGATGCAGAAAATCTTAGGCAACGATTCACACAATATTGTTATTTGCTAAATATAAATTTATACCTATTTATACATTCTCGTGCCCCGCCTCCTAAACACAAGGAAGTATGGAAGTATCAAATATCTGATCCCGCATGTTACTAATACGGTCGACAAATTGCGGTATAGCGGGACCTCGCGACGGGGCGCCAAAAATCACTGTTTACAAATAAACACCGGGCCGCACCCCGCTGAACACAATGCCCAGTGCTGGGGTACACTGGGACAAGCTAGTTTCTGGGTTACCAGTGCTGAAAGACTAAATTACTGAAAATGTGTCGTGTTACATTTATTAATACATCTTTTAAATAAATATACAGTAAATAAATACTTTAATTGTAAGATCCAATTTCTCGGAATTCACTAGAATGGAAATACGCAATGACGATCAGGAGAGTCTTTTAATCAATCAAGAATATTTCTTTATTTACTCATTTCATCTTTGCTTAACTTTTGTAAGATTTAGTAGGAGAATAATGCAGCCACATCTAATACCAGTGATATGGGTTCTAATCCTGGTCAGGGCACTGTTTAGACAGTTTTTTTTATCTAATGTGCACGTTATATATTTACAATTATTATACATAAACGGTAAAGGAAAATATCGCGAGGAAAACTACACCGATCGACGAGTGTGGCTGTTGGAACGTCTATTTATCTAAAATGGTGGTGCCTAAACGTAACAGTAGGACATTTATGAGGCGCTCTTATAATAGATTCGTAACATAAACTTAATTACATAGGAACTATATTATGTACCTACTTAATAATTGAACAGAATATCGTAAATTGTATACATAAAGTTACACGACACGGCCGCAGTGCCACCGCCTCGCCTCCATTACGCGGTCACCGATCGGCGACCGCACCGATATCGCACTTTTGCTATCAAGAGGACGACAGTAGTAGGACTGCTGTATGGGAGGGTGAACAACGTTTCTATAAACACAGAAAATAGAAATCTACAGAATAGCAGCACGATGTCTATGCCGTCTACACGAACGCTTATAGTATGCAATTCCAACACTTTGTAGAAATTATTATATTAAACTTAAACCATAATATTTAGATCAGTAGTCATCGATCCTGAATCAAATTTTACTTTAAAAATACTCTTTGCTTTTGTCCAAAATTTTTGCGTGCTTGCTTCAACATCGTGGAGTGAAAAATCTAAGTGGATATTATTATTAGATTCGATAGATTTAGATTTTGATATTATTAGATTAGATATTATTATTATTAGATTGATTCATAAATCCCAAATAGTATATTGCAGCCTGAACATATAGCAACCCTGTATACCCCGCGGGGTTCGGTAGTCTCTCCCTCCCTTCCCGCCAGTTACACAATAGTCGCCGTCGTGTTGCCAGCGGGTCGCCGGCGACGTGCGGCGCCCACAACAATCATTCTCACGTGAAATTGTAAAATAAATATTATTATGCTCTGAGAACTAGATTGTCGTAACATAAATTCATTGCGTAGTTCACAGTATTAATATCATAAATATTTATTATTAATTAGTTAGGAATTTTAAAACCATGGGCAAAGTCACGGAGAACTCTTCCCTCCCGTATTGACGATTTCTCCGCGACTTTGCCCATAAGAACTCGGGTTTGCATCCTATGCGATTTATTTATTTATTAAACCTTAACAAAAATACCCTGCATTCGTCTTCGACCTCTAAATTACTGATTCATTTTATGAACTTTGTTTCATTTCTAAGCCCATGAAAATAAAACATACAAAAATCAATGCTCATTATTATACCTACGTATATTAAAAGATCCAATTAATACAAATGAGAGTTAACAGTACAAGAGGCGGTCTTAATACTATTACCGATATATTCCAGTCAACCTTTGGATAGATGAGAAATGTAAAACCAATGTCAAAATGCATTTCAATAATTTTATGAAACTTGGTTGGTTGGTTGTATATGGCTATACTATAGATGGTTAGTATGCTTAGTTCTTAATTTTAAGTAAATACTTATTTGTCAATGCATCTGAATATCAAAGCTAGATTTAATCATATATCTAGGATATGTCAATTAATTATTGCTTGTTATCTGTTTTGTTATCCGAATAATTAAATATATTAAAATAACTAATAATACATGACACTCGTTTCCAATATTTGTTTGTAATACTATTATAGCGATATATTGTAATACGCTTAAATCCTTGGTGTATTATGATCGCGCATTGACGACCCGACCATTAGTTTCAACTTAGCGACAGGCGACGCGACGATCAAAGCTATCGCCTTGCCACTGGATGAGTTGACTCATGGCATGCTTCTTTATTTTTCTTTTTTGTTGCTCGTCACGTTGCGCTTAGCCATCGCTCATAGTGATAAGGTCGTAGCTGGACCTTTAAGATTGACAAACGAAACTGTTCATAACCGATTTATTCAACAACACTATAATATTAAAACAATTTTTCCTGTAAAAACCGTGTTTGTAATCAACATTAAAGTTACAAAGCCGAAATAAATATCCCGTGCAGTTAAGCTTTAACTAGTTTGATTTGGTTTCTATTTACAAGCCATTCTGTTTTCAATTATTTTCAATTTGTAATATTTATTTTTAATAAGTTTCTGAATGTCTCTCCGATATTATGTAATTGACCGTGCCATCGCATATTTTAAATATAAATAATTCCAATGTTTAAATAATCATTATTTTGATTTTTGATGATCACTCAAATACTAAATAGAGTAACAACAAAAAGAAATAATAAAAGCTCTTTAAAACAAAACATAACATAAACAAATCAACAACACACCACTCTACAACAATAGATCCACTCCACAACATTCTACAACAAACAATATGTTACATTGACGTTTCAATACCACTCGAACAACAATAAATAATTATTTCATTTATTTACCGCCAAAAAATTTCTCATTCACCCTTTGGTACTTGACTTATAAAAAAATACGGCAAATGCATTCAAAAATATACTCTGTAATCAAATCAGTAGACCATACTATTCCCTAATAATGTTTTTAAATATGAAATATCATCGGGTACAATAGAGAAACACTTTGATACTATAAGTATATAAAGTTCATTTTCTAGTAACAGCAATGTAAGTTATCAGGGATGTTAATACACTGTCAAAAGCTTTATAAAGGTAAGTCCCCATTGAAGTGTAACGAAGCGGAAAATCGCATTATATTGCTAGTTTCGCACACGTATTGCGGCAAATGTTGTCACTTTTTATTAATCGCTTGTACAAACCAACACGTCTGAATATTTTATGAAAAACAAATTCTCTGTTAAATATAAAATGTAGGCAGAAAACTTACTAAACTTTCGCTTTAATGACGTTTATTATTTAAAATTTTAAAGAGTTCGCTATTATGAATCTCACACAGGATAAAAGCAAGTAGCCATGACCAAGTTGGACTCGCATAAGGAAGATACCTTTACCTAGCTATTTTATTATTTATTATTATTAATTATTTATTAATCGAAAACCAAATGTAATATGCAATATACTAGTTGATGGTACAGTATATTCGTACGGCATTTTATTTCTATACACTTTACATGAACACTACAATTATTTTTATCAAAATTCCATAACCAACTATATTTATCCAAAACCTTGTAAAATTATATAATTTCTCATTATTTAAAACGTCGTAAAGAGGCGGGCTATTCTAATATAAGTATACTTCTATATAACCATATACTTACTCTGTCGAAAAGGTACCGGGAAAATATCAATAATACATAAAATGTTAGTTATTCATTCAAATTTATTTTATTACCCACCTCCTTCAGAAACCATACACTTACGCCAACGAATAATTCAAAAAACAAAACATTTTTTAAACGCTATTTCCGGAATTGAGTTTAGTTTTTTCGCAAATTCTCCTTTATGTCTTCTACCGCATGAAAACGGGAGCCACGAAGTGGTAATTTGAGTTTAGGAAAAGAAAGAAGTCGGCTGGAGCCATATCTGATGAATGAGGTGGTTGCTCGATGGTATTTATTGAGTTTTTGGTCAAAAATTTGTTCACAATGATAGCTTTGTGCGAATGCGCAATATCGTTGTGCAAAATCTAAGAATTTTCTTTCCACAACTCTGGCATTTTTCGTCGAATTTGCTTTCTTAAAAACCGTGTAACGCTCAAATAATATACCTAATATGCCGTTTGACCTTTTGGTATGAATTCCGAGTGCACAACACCGCGATAGTCAAACAAAATAGTCGACATGACTGTGACTTTTGGTCAACTTTGGCGTTACTTTTTCGGTTCCGGTTAAGTTGGAAAGTGCCTCTCCGAAGCTTGTTGACTAGTATGATAGTAGTAGAAGTAGTAGTAGTAATATTTGTAAACCCACGTCTCGTCACCAGTAACAATGCGTTTCATAAATGTTGGGTCGGAATTGACTCAATTGACTCAGCGAAACTTATGCGATTGACTATTTGGAGAAAATTCAGGTCTTTTGGGACTAGCCGAGCGGCGACATACCCAATAATTATTTCATACCCAAGTAATTATTTAAAATGATACCGATCGACTTGTGAAACACAAAAAGTTCAGCGGCTATTTCTCTCAAACTTGAATGAGGATTTTCAGACACTGTTTCCTTCACGTTGATGGCCTACTAGGGCGGGACAAATCTTCCAGTATATCTCCACCGCTTCTGAACGCTTTGTACCACTCATAAGCATGTGTTTTTGATAACGTCGATTTACTGTAAGCGTTCTGTAACATTTTCGATGTTTCCGAACACGAAATTCTATTGGCGATGCAAAATTTAAGACATACCCTTTGTTCGATATTTATGTCCATTATAACATTCGCAATACACACTACATATGATCTAACTAAAAACAGCACTGCATTTAATCTAAATGACCTATGCAACTGAAATTCCGCGCCAAAATTAAAACGTGTTGTGCCAATCTAACAACAACAAAAAAACAAATAATTGAATTTGGAACAATAAACAAATCATCCATTCCCGATACTTTTTTTATAGAATGTACATAAATAGACAAGGTAAGACTTTTTTTACCAGTGTATCGAAAATCATATATCTAATAAAAGTAGGAAATTACTTGGTTTTTAAATGACTGGTTGTGTATTTATTGTCTTACTAGGCATTTGTTAATGTTTTGTGCTTGCCAAAACATGTAAAAACTGTATCAGAATATTATTTCACTTCCGATAAGCTTTATAAATAATTTTAAAATGGCATACTATTGAGATTAGTGACATTTTTTCGTACTGGGGTGTAAAATATTTTGAAATGTAGGTACTAGGTTTTGAAAGTATCTACACAGTCGAGTAGTTTTTGAGATAATCAGCTGATTGTCACATATACAGATTAAAAAATATTACCATAGATATACCTATATAATATATAATTATAGATATAAAAATATCACAACGATCTCTCGCATAATTAGTTCATCACAATCGACCCCAGGGTAGCAACAAAATAAATCTTAGTACACAATAACCTTAACGATTGCCCAACCACATTGAATCGTAACAATAGGAGAAACCGCACAATATTATTGTCAACAGGCGCTTTGCTGTAAACAGGACGACAAAAAAATCGCTTCCGTCTTTACATCTGCTTGTAGGTCAAATTTTTTGTATGCATTGTACACACGGTTTTAGTTATGGTTTTCAATCAAGTAAAATATACATATTCCAAATATTGGTGATGTTATAATTTGTAAATTTGTGTAGTACCTGTGTATTATAATTATTCCACCAATATTACAAATTAATTATTTTATGAAATTACTGTTAATTTTCCTAACTTCTATAAAGAAGTCGCGTTTGTACAATGAAATTAAAAAGGGGAAAAAACAAAGGCAAAAATTCTATAAGTCACATTTTCGGAATATATAAGTATAGGTCTGAATTAGTTCCCTGATGCTTTTCTTTTTTTAACCGACTTCCAAAAGGAGGATGTTCTCAATTCGTCTGTATGTTGTTTATTTTGTATTTATGTTACTCGATTTCTCCGTCAATTGTGGACCGAATTCTATTTTTTTCTTTATTCGTAAGTGCATACTCCCGTGGTACTCGCATTCTTATCAAGTCAGGATCTGACGAGTGGATCATAGGGAAATCAAGAGTAACCCTTATTAAAGAACACCGATCGCCCATATTCTTGGGAAAAAAAAGGTTAATTTTTTGCATGCATGTTACGCGATTTCTCCGTCAATTATGGTCCGATATCCAAAATTTTATTTTAATCGAAAAGATATACTCACGAGGTGGTCCCATGGTAAACAAGTTAGGATCTGATAAGTAAGTCCCAGGAAAATCGAGAGAAAACCTCGAAAATTGTTTTTTACATGATATTGGCGTCAAATGTGGATCATTTTCATTTTTTTTAGTTCCAAACAGTTATTCTCGAGGTGGTCCCATTGTCACCAAGCTTGGATCTGATGAATAGATCCCAGAAAAATCGAGAGCAACCCTTGGTGACAGGCGCCTACACCGAAAAGTGGGATAGCAATCTTGTATAAGCGTACCAGTAGTTTATTTTTTACAGGCGCTTAATATTGATACAACCTAGGCGCCGACAAAGATAAAATCCACGTACAGATTGTAGAAGCACATTTACTACCCGTCGGCATTTGAACTAATAACATTGAAAGTATTGTAATTCTTTTATGATCCTCTTCTTTTGTTTACTTATTTATTGGCATACATTTCTAGAGAACAGCTTATTGTTCTATTGTTTACGGCCACTTGCGGCTGAAATCATTAGCCAGATGTTACGGATATAAAGTACAAGCTGATTCTAGGAAATTCGGTCCACGTTGCCGGGCGGGCACATTGCATTTGTGCAGTATAAAACGATGGCCTGGTTGAGGGAGGGGGGGCAGTCGAGCGAGAACCACGATCAAAGCGAGACGTGTGTACTACAATCGGGGATCTAATAATGACGGACTTTCTGCATTTTATTGAATTACGACCTTCTGCATTACGTTTGGACTTGTTGTGTCCGGTTATATTTGTACCTGTGTTATACGTGTTTGTATAGTTCTAATAAACTCTATAGTAATTCTAACGGCATTTAAATTCGAGTCTCGCACTCGTAACAGTATATTATTTCTAAAGCTATTCAAGTGTTTGCGCAACTAAAAATTAAATAATAAAAAAATTAGAAACAAGAACAAAACCGACTTGAAACTCAAAAGCAAAAAATATTTTTTTAACCAACTTCTTTCTACAACATATTGAAGTCATACAACATATTGCAACACCAAAGGTGCTACAAATGCGCTGCTGCTTTTATTTATTTATTCGACATACAATAACAGCGTCCATTTTTACAGGACTGATAGAATATTATGTTACAATCGTATTAATTAGGCAGTACGGTGATAGAATACCTATGTATCTTTTTTATGTTGCAAATTTGGAGCAACTCGGCACCGTGAATTGAATCCTATAGAAATTCTGTAAGATTCCACTCACACAACTCACTTATGAATAAAAAAAAGGTCGATCGGAGCTCTCATTTCAGTTCAGGTAATAAAAAATCAGATTATAGTATGTATGCCAACTCCCAATTAATTACTCAATCGATTATCATGAATATATTAGATGTTATTTTACCATATAGTAATTAATTATAAAAAAGGATCCAGAATTACCTATCATCCAGAAAAAATACTATTTCCGAGAGATAGATTGTCATATGAAATGCCATCGGGGCCGCTATGAGTCATGCATGCCACGGCATACGGCGGAACGGACCGCGGTCGGGGCACAGGCGGGCGAATAATACGTCATAGCCGAAGGAGCGACCAGGAGCTCAATTATGCTATTCCAATATCTTGGCGTTGTGACGACATTCACAGTACGATTCCATTGCGATAGTGTCAAAGATTCGCATTCTACTAAATCTACAATATCTTCTCGATATAGTCACGACGGAATAATACTAGAAATAAATTGGTATTACCATCAGCAGAAACGGCGTTTAGCCAAAATGAATATTAACAAGCTACTAAAATCTTTAAAAAAAATTCGCAAGTTTTTGCTTAGAAATATTTACAAAGATAGAGTGGCGTGCCACGGGTACGCAATTGGAATTTGCAGAATAACGAAATCTGAGCCACCTACGATTGAGACAATAATGTCCGGTGATTTTGACGAGTTATTAATAGTAGACTTAAGCCTCTGAAACCAGACAGAAGGGATAGAACAGACGTCGCTGACATTTACGAGCATGTCCCTGTTGCAAATTTTCATGACAAAAAGTCGAAGTACCGAACGATCGCTAGTATGCAATAATGCAAAGATAATAATAATATAATGCACACCGTCTTTTACTTATATTGTTACAATAACGGTCATATAACTTTAGAAAAAATAATGACCCTCTCCACATTTGTCTTTTTTATTGCTGAAGCACAGTAGACAAGGTGACAACCCAACTGTGATGGAAAGTGGTTACCTTCGCTTATTGGCATTAGCAACAACAGGGGTGCTGCCAATTTACTGCTGGCCTCGAAGATGAAACTGTAACCTGGCCACTGATGCTGAAACACAACTCAAATTGTTATAGAGGTATTCTCCAAAACAGGGGTGGTAGCAATCCACTTGGGCAAATGCACTACCACTTGGCTGTGGGTTGTTTTGACGCTTCTTATTAAGGCCTCCCCAACGCAGGAATTAGTATTATTTTTCCGGTCCTTTCAGAAGATTTCTATAGTAAATAACGTGATATTTTACTCCGCAAACCAGTTGCACCCGATTGCATGTTCTGCACGTATTTAAAGCATATTCCACGAGTTACAACAAAATATGTATTGTATGTGTATAACATAAAGGTGCGGTTCCACCAGAGAGTCGCACTGTGTACTGTGCTCCACAATGTACGGCCCAAATGTTACATTTTTGCATAACTTTCAATTCCGATCGGCAATTTTCGTTTGCACAGAAAAGTGCGGTCCGGTTTTCGACGTGTAAATAATCTATATTGAACTTTATTCGCAAGGAAAAATGGCAGAGTGTTGTTTGCTATGTATTCTTATCTCTGTTATGCTTACCCGATTCGAAATACGAGACCGTAGTTTCCTGCGTTGATAAAATTGATCCATTGCGTAGTTACATCAGGAGGAATAATTAATCGTGTAAAACTGTACCTAATGATGGTGGAGACACGTGAGTAAACAATAATAAAACGTGCGCGCACTCTTTTGAAACGTTTGCGCACGGCCGCGAAACCCTTTTCCTGCAATCATGGCCGGTTCCTGTATGTAACGTTTCCTTCACTTGCTATGCATGCACATTACTGTTATGGAACTTATATAAAATTTTAACCCGTAGTAAAGCAGATTAATGATTAGTAAGATAAAGGAACCGATTTATTCATCGTTGAAGGGTATTAGGTTATAAAGTATAATTGAAGTGGTAGAGAAGATTTAGCGCACACGGACATTTTTTCGATTCTATGCGTTCGCGTTCGCATACATTATAACATATAATAAAACTATTGCATTACGGAATGCTAAAACTACAGAATTAAACCTATCCAGTAGTGTGAGATTCTACATAATTATAATGACTATAAGAAAAAAAATAAAAAGCATGTGACGTTTCAAAATTTGGTTCTGTTTTTCAATTATGGCCTGATAGATATCGAGAAAATGAAAATAATACGTAAACAAAGCAGTACCAAACTCATAATTACAGAAATTCCAATACGTTTTCCTGCTTAGCTATATCAAGAACTCTAGAAGAACGTTCCCAGGAAATAAATGGTCATGTACAAATTTACTGCACAAGTTATTTATAAAAGTTACACTCAATACTGTCGATAGATACAGACAAAAATGTATCTGCAACTCAGCTGTGCGATTTCAAAACCTATTCAATGACACTGTTTTTAAATAAATGTTTGTTCATTGCCAAAACATATGAAAACTGTATAAATGTATGATATTATTCTCAATAAGCTTAATATATAGTTTTGAAATGAAATATTGTTTAAGATCATGACATTTTTAGTGCTGTTGTTAATTTTCTTGGGAATCACTTTCAAGGTTTTAAAATTTCACAGCTGAGTAGCTTAATGCGGGTACTGCTGAATTTCTGCATATAAATATTCGGGAATAAATATTCTAAACACGATTCTGGTGGAGCCGCACCGTAAGTGACATTGTATTGGTAAATTAAAAACAATCGCATACCATTGGGTGACCAGGTGACCTACCATTTTGGCTATCGTTATCGAGAATTTAAAACAGCGTGCAGTAAATTCTTTGATAGGACAATGTAGTTGGCTGATAAAGGAGGGCCTGGTGACCCGGACGCGCGATAACGCGTCTGCGTTCGACGGGCGCGTGAACCATTGCTTGGACATTGCTTGCTTACAGTGGACCATCTTCTGCGATATTGTGTTTTGTCGCATATTAATACATGGTTTACCGTTACTTATTAGGTTATCATATTTACTAATCGCCGGTTCCTTTAATATCTTACTATTCGTTCACTTGCCTTACCATCGGTTGAATGTTGCCATTAGGTACTTATATGGAGCTCATGTAAAATTTTAATAGGCAGTAAAGCAAATGCACGGTGAGTAAAATATAGAAACTGGGCATAAGCAATATAGACCATAAACGTCGCACATCATACTTTTGCGTTTTTAGAGGAACAGACCTTCATTTACCTCAAGCTTTCAAATTCAAAGTTTATATTCAAAGTAAATTTCACTAGAACATATCTTGTGGATCGTTGATTTAAAAATGAAGTGTACTTCCTACTTTATGCAGACTTGCAAGATGGATTAACGAGTTTCGTACATCGGTTATTTATAGGTGCAGGTTTTATTGCGATGTTTTCCTTCATTTCCTTCGGTATTCGAACCCACGTCATTTGAAACTTGAATTTGACACACGAATACATTAGGCACTAAGTTACCACGGCTTAATTTTATTGGCTAGAAATAACATTACTTGTGACCACGGCAACTGACCGACGAGTATAATGTAATTCTGTTGATTAAATAATGCTACGTGGTGTTTAGAGTCATATGAGACAAAGGTTTAATACTGATAATATTATCTGGTCTGATTAAATAAAATCTTCTACGGATACTTCCATTAATACATGCGTCCAGAATCAAAGGGATACTAACTAACCTGGTGAAGAGTGATAGAAAAGTATGTCCATAAAATGGTTACTTAAAGATGAAGAACATCTAATAACTTGTCACTTGGCTACCCAATTTTAAAAAGGTTCTTAATCACAAATATCCCATATCTCAAAAACCATATGTTCTATACCTTCGATTCCTTACAACTTTGGAGTCTTATTAGTAAAAGTCTGCTGAAGTCGTGCAATAAAAAAAATGTGCTTTCGGATATTATACAGAGAGTCAGCACACTAAAAGGTTACGGTCGACGTAATCAAACTCTTTAAAATAAACCTATCCGGACGCCGTCAATCTACAGAGACCCCACTGAGGCCTGGAATTAAAGCGAGGTCATAAAGCATCCTGATGCAAAAAGCACATGAAATGCGAGTGAAATTTATAGACCCGTGGTCAAAGAGGTCAGAGCGACTTACAAACGACTCAAGATTAAATCTATATGGTCATTTAACTTCTTGATCGTCAGATTAAAAGAATAAGTATTTCTGAGTTGATGAATCAGGTCTTTTAAGTTATGAAACTTTTTTACGTGTCATTTTATCATATTTTTGTCTGGTCTTAATTTATTAACAAACTAAAATTCACTATCGGGATTTCGTTCGTATTCAATGAATAGCGATGCTAAAACACATAGTTTTCAAAACACTATTATGTAGTCAATCCTCAATGGAAGTTGATTAACCAAATCTTTTTCTTAAAAAATGTCATTGTGAGTCATAAAATGTAAGTCTGAGAAAATAGCTTTAAAAAAATTGGGTATTTTAAAAGCTAGGAAATCTAGAGGTCAAAACTCCCGAGATAGCTACATAATTTGCAAACTGGAATATTATTTTTTATATTTTAAAGTTTTATAGTTACACTAGAGGTTTCGCCGCGGCTATGCCGCGGGTCAGACCCTGTTGCGTGCCTCTTGTTTAAAGAGCAAACATTAATACAAGTTAAATTGTATTAAATTTTCATGGTAGCGTTATTTCCCCTCGGAAGATTCACTTCATTTTATATCGCAAACTATCCCACCTCCCGGGATAAAAAGTATATATGTCCATTTTCGGTATTAGAACTACATTTAAACAAAATTACAGCAAAACCGATCCAATACTCCAGTAGTTTTTCCGTGAAAACAGGTAGACAGACCGAGTCAGTATCGCATTTTTTTTATAAATGATATTTTTTTATATCTATAAACTTGAGAAATTATTGGTCTCCCATACAAACTTTCATCCCCTATTTCAATCCGTTCTAGTTTTATTTTTACGATATAAAGTAGTAGCCTGTGTCTCGTCTATCATCTGTAAACTACAAAAGTGACCATAATGACCGATATGATCGAAATGACCAAAATGACCAGTGACCAAAACAACCAAATAGACCAAAATGACTAAACTAACCAATGACCAAAATAACATCAGTAAAAAAATCTATCCTACTTTCGGGAATAACCCTTACATAATCTATCCGTTTTCCGGGATGAAAAGTATCGGATGTCTATCGTAGGTATTGAATTCACATATATAAGTATATACCGAGTTTCAGCCAAATCGGTCCAATAATTTTTACGTGAAAGCATTACAGATAAACAGAAAAATATAATTTTATCTCTGAAACTATCCCATTTTTCGGGATAAAAGTATCCTATGTTCATACTCGACATTGAATATTTATAAAAATTATATTATATAGTATATATTAAAATATATACTGAATTTCAGCCAAATCAGATCTGTCGCCAAATGTGTCTTATTTAAAGCGTTAAAAAATAACGTCGTTAACGCATAGCCACATTAGCGTATATGCAATATTTAGGTCATTAACAATGTTGCACCTCAAATTGCGCATTGCACCCATCGCCACATCTGCGTGAAACAGCCTATAACTTTAAGTACATCCCAGATAATGCCGCACCATAAGACAATTTTGTTCAGAGAAAATATTAAACATCTGCGTAATAAAGTATAGCGGTAGTTAAATAACAATAAAACATTAATCATAATTGTTATAGCTGTTAGGTATAATCGCAATCAATGTTTATAAACATACAACGAATAAATTTTGTATATTTAAGATAAAAATTAAACAATATTGAATACACTCATTAAGCGCGTGATGACTCAAGTCCCATCTATTTATATCAGTTAAATAAATAATATAATGTATTTAACAAAAAACATTAATGACATGTCTCTGATAGTCACTTACATTCCTGGTAGGAGAAGCTCAAGATAAGATACTATGTTTCTTAACCTATGAATTGTATAATATGCAGGCGCATTGCGATGGGCAACTGACGGCAAAGGGACAAAGAGAAGTAGGAAAAAAGATTACCTGGCCAACAGTCTGCCGCTACGTTCTTCTATCAGAAGGCTGACTGGGGGTTTACACACAACACAAGAATTTATGGTAATATTAATAAGAAATATATTTGCCGGGTCTTCATTACTCGTGTAACAGCAGTGAGCAATTGAAGTGTATTGCGTTTGTTAAGCGTATTCGGTATTTAAGAGTTTACTTTTTCTTCTAGATGACGAAGACGAGGAAGGACGATTTACAAAGGAAATTGCCTAGGCGCAATCAGTATTCGTTATATAATAAAGACCATATAAAGGAAAGCAGGAAAAATTGTTCGATTTGGGCCCCGATGTAATAATTGGGCCAACACTTCAAGGCTGATCAACAACCATGACCGATTAAACCTCGTGAACAAAAAGAAAAACACCAGAGTCAATCATTTACTATTCAATTCATTTACTATTATTTTCAAATACCTCATTTATCCCCTTTTTCCAATAATTTGGAGACAGCACTGTATGTCTTAGCTCCATCTTGTCTGACAAAAATCGTCTATGACACCACAAATCTTTATGTCAAGTCTCTCACACAATCCATTCATCTTTTTTGTCTACGTGTTCTTATTTATCAGGCAATATTCCAGTTTATAATCCTTTTACCAAATGATTTTACTCCCTCCGCATACATGCCGTTAGCATATGGTAATTATAATAATACATACATACATACATACATACATACATAACTTCACGCCAGTTCCCTTGCGGGGTAGGCACGAACAACAGAGAGCCATTTAGGCTTATTCTTACACACCTCACTTGCTTCTTTGACATTCATAACTCTTGTCATGCACGCTCGTCTGTTCTTAAGGCTCCTGATATCACCTTCTGCTAGTACACGATCAATTTGATCATGGAAGGTGTGTCGTGGCCTTCCACGACTTCTGCATCCATCCACTTTTGCATTGTATATCTGTTTAGTCATTCTTTTTCATAATAATACACATTGTAATAATGTGCAGGATACGAACCCATTACATTTGAATATTGCGCGAGTTCATCAGCTACTAAGCTACCACGACTAATGGGTTTGATCCAGTGTAATTGATAAAAAAGTAAGAACTCATTCGACATCGAGATTTCGGATAGGATGAATGTTTATCTACTTTAAACCCATACTCACAGCCGGCAATAATACTACATCGCCGCTGAACCGGGGCTCGTTAACAAGTTCAAAATAAATGATAAACAACCAGCTATCTGACAGCAATAACTCGAAGAGACTGAAATTCTAAAATCATTCGCTATCAGACCGTAGAACATAAACTTTACAAACGTTCTTACACCCTTCAAATTATCAAAACATCCCTACGATTAAGTAACAAGGTGTGCTTTCGTTTGGTGAATCGTTTACAGATGGTAAACTTAAATTTGTTATGGTGTAAAAATGATTTTCCCGTGCCGTCGGGAGCTCGCGTGACGTCATGCCCAATGCGCTTGCGCATACTAGCGGCGGATTAATGTGATCAAACTCCTTTGTAACACGCGATTATTTTTTCGACCAAGGGTCATTTGCCGTAAGACGTGATTTTTTAAATTACATTCACAACTCAAAATCCCCGCTGCAATAGAAAAAGTATCTATAAAATAATAACAGGTTTTTAATTTACTACAAATATGTATTTTATACATTGTATATTTGATCGATAGCAAAGTTCAAAGTCATGTTATCCGAATCATACATAACTAATAGTTATAATAATTATTATTGTACAGGCACAATCTAGTAGCCAGGATCGTCCACCAGCAACTTGCTCTTAAATACGGAATTGTCTCGTCGGAGGTACCTTATTACTAATACAGGCTCGAGCCAGTTCTTGACAATGGTCAATATCTGCTCTAGCGGGACCGATCAATTATCCCAGACAGGACTGTTGTCGCCGCTAAGCCTGATATTGTGATAGTTGATCGGTCTGCGAGACGTGCTATATAATTGTAGATGTTGCAATTCCGCATGATGGTAACCTCGTGAAAGCCGAGAAAGAAAAACAAATAAAATGTATTGATCGACGGGGAAGGAAGTACCATGTGGAACTTGGACTCTACAATCATAATATCGATAGCGGTGTCAGCGAATGAACTAATAGTGACGAGCCTTGACCGCCACCTTGAAAGGCTCTCGCTGGATATCTTGGTGAAGGGTCGGATACAGAAGGCAGCCCTGCTGAACACAGCCCGTATTGTGAGGAGGCTCCTGTCTCTGGAGACTTAACAACCGCTTGGACCCTAGGCCCCGCTGCCAGCGGAAATCAGAAGAACATTATGAAAATAAAACCAAAAGTTCCTGTATCATGCAATTTGATAGACACAACAAACAAAAATGTTTGTTTCCACGTGATACTGAATTGGAATATATGCACGCATATACATAACAATCCGTGCACATTAGGATAACTGATGTGGCAAATCAACCAATCCGTCTTAGACAAGAGTGGCGGGTATATGTACAGTTCGTTCACGTAAACAGAGTGGACCCAACCTAGCAATGGGAGGTTTACAAGTTGATATTGTTACATAGCAATCTGTGTGCAAGTATGTGGCTTTCCTTAAACTGAAAACAGAAATCACAAATCGGAAAGTGTCAATTGTTGCAATGTAGCACAATATTATAATATAGCCATCCGTCGAGAATCTGAGATCATAAGTACAAAGTCCTAACCTCGACCCGGGAATCGAATCCGATAACAGGCGCCCCGTTACGAAACATTTGAACCCAGATATCTTAAATCGAGAAATAACCGACTTTAAATCGTTTATAATAAAGGTTTCTTATATAAAACATAGCTCTTGCTGTACTTATTAAAATATTTAAGAAGACAATGTAGTATTGTGGCAACGAAAATGAGGCGAATGTGAAAGAAAGGAGAGATATATGATGTAGATGAATAGGCTTTATTTTCTTTAAAAATAAAGAGAATTGGTACGATTTTTTTAAATCTTCAATGAAATCGGCATATTATTATTTTTTTTTATTGTAGGAGTTCAGTAAACAGGCAGACGGCCCACTTAATGGAAAACCGTTACCATCGCCTATGGACATTTGTAACTCCAAAGGTGCTACAAATGCGCTGCTTATCTCTTAAGGGAGACTGGAACCCTGTTCCTAATGACGGAACACAACTCAAGATTGTTATGGCGACATACTTTAGATCCGGAGTGGTAGCCATCCAGTCGGGCAAATGCCCTAGCATTTGGCTGTGGGTTGTTTTGTCGTCTCTTACAACAGGCCGCCCGGTCGTAAGAAATTGTATTCTTTCTCCGTTCCTGTACGGATAAAATAGAATAAATATCGAAAATAATAAACTACAATAATAAAAATAACATTTCACCAATTTCGGTTACAGTCACCGCCATGTACTGTGAAAATTAAGGTATTTACAAGTATAGCCAATTTAAATCAAGAATGTGTAATTACGATTTGGGAAGGTCAAAAATGCACCATAGTAATAAACACGGCTCAGGAAATGGTTAGTCGAGCACACCTTCTATAATCATGAGGAGTTTATATCCCATAATATGATATCATTTTAATTTTATTTATGACATGTGAACTGATGTAGAAATTGACTTGTAACTTTGTTATGAATGAATGATTTCAGATTTCTGATTTCTAGGTTATACAAGTAAGCGTACGTAAATAGTAGTATGTTAGCCGTTTTTTGATCGGATCTGGCATCAAGCCTCTTTATTCGGTTCTCTTCTAAGTTCTGGATATATTGTTTTATTAAATGCAACTAGGTACACCAACCTTAAAAATGACTAAAAAGTCTCTGTAGGTGTAGGTGTAGGGCCACAGTGTGTGTGTCTTTTGCACATAACTTTGAATCGTAGACGCTGCAGTACACCAAGCTCCAAAAATTTCTAATTAGTATAGACTACAACTACATATCTACAATCAAACACTTTTGAAAATGTTGCATTACAAATTAGACATTTCTTATTTATTTAACTTTGTGTGTGCAATGGAAACAACTGATGCTATTAAAATCGTGTTCACGTGAGAGCGGCTAATTCGATTACCCAAAACTCTCATGGTTGTACTACCATAAAATAAATACATTATCTAAGTTTCATAAACAAACATAAAAAGCCAAGATGTTGTGATAACACGCCGCGGGAGCCGAGACTAATAAATGCGGAACCGATTTCATTAAAAACGGTTATCTACACTCAGTGCCGAGTAACACGTGACGATATGATATTTATTCAGTATTTTGTACATATAATTTAGTTTAAGTCGTGGTAAAGTCTCTTCATTAACAACAGTGGGACCTACTAAGCACAAAAAGCAGTTTTATATCATTTTGATAAGCAGTTTTATTTACAAAACAAAACTTAACATTTTCTGAGTACATTTACCATAATAATGTATATTTTTTACACCATCAGAAAGTATAGATTTCAACGAAAAAAGCTGATATTTTGATGTGAGAATTTTCGATTGAAAATTAGGGTGCTTTTTCGATATTAAATCAAAATAAGGTAAAAAATTAATATTTTAAATCAAAAAAATTACAGTGTGTTTGGGACATAAAAAGGTAAGTTTTCACCAAATTTCATGTTTTTTTTTGTAAAAGATAAAAAATGAAATAAAAAACAAATACTTGGTTAGTTTATGTGAAAACAAAATATGTAAATACAAAAGTCGTAGATCTTTTTATTACTTACAACTTTGCCATTAAACTTTTTTCCATAGGACTTGTAGTTTTGTCGGAAATCGAGATAAACTGTTTTTTGCCCTTAAATACTCACCCCCTTCCACTTCCCGACCTCAGATCGCCCGTAAATTATTTTTCCTTCCATTTTTGTTATATTCTATTCCTTTTCCAATGGGATTTATCATCGTATTATTTTTTTTGGTTTCAAAAATTATCGACCCCGGTCTACAAGCTTAGATGTTAGTAAAGAAACCGGTATAGTGTCAAAGGCCTTGGCTAGATCTAAAAAGATTGCCAACGTCCTTTGACCACTATCCAGGATTCTAGTTCTTAATATCTATATAATTTCAAACATAATTGTGTTAAACGTCCACGAAACCTATCTTCCTTCTAAAGGGAGATCGCAAGTAGTAACAATTGCAATTAAAATAAGAATACCAATTTAAAAAAAATATTTCAACATAAAGCAAACAAAAAACTAAAAAGAATATAACAACTCATTTCATTAAAAAAAACACAAATTAAAACTCGACTACGTCGAATGTTTCGCTGTAGGACTATAAAAAGGCACTCAGTCGAAAATACCCCATATCTCAAAACTACTGAACGGATATTATTCAAAACAATTTTCCTTATATTTTTAAGTTTTACAACCATGAAATTATTTTAGTATTATCTACTTTATAATTTAGAAGTTAGGGGGGGCACGATGTTCACGATTTTTGAGAGCTAATAACTCGCCACCTTTTTACATGATTAAAAAAGTCGTTAAAAAACTTTTATTAGGCTTTTTCATAATCTGTCTAAAGATAAATTGAGAAAAACTTCAACCCTTACTTACGTGTATAGCGGCCACCCCTAACCTTAACTATTTTCGTGACTTCCCTAAATTTTGTAGCGCAAAATAGATTACATGTTCCTGTCAAATTTTATTCATATAGATGCAATGGTTTCATAGAAAAATGGTACATACGGATACCATATTTGCCGAAGTGACTATGGACCCATAAAGTTACAATAATTGTAGGATATTGATTGTTTTATGCGAGAACTATATTTATTTATGCTATTTAAATTCTCTAGTAAATATGTCTTATGCAATGTCCACAAGAACTATTTATTGTTTATTGTTTTTAATATTGCTTTTTTTTAAGAAGGGACGTATTGTTGGTCCAGATATATTATAAGAGCCAGGCGCAACACATCGCCTCTTCCGAATAAGTCCAGGGTATATTAGTATGTATTCATACTAGACTTTAGACATATTTAAAAAAGAACAAGTACGACGCACATAAACCCAGACTGTCTTTTAAAAGATTAGTCAGTATTGTACACGTTAATATTAGACGATAAAACGGAGATATACGATAAAAGAAAGTGATGATGGTGTTATATTCTAGTCTATATAGATAGATAGATAACTCTTTATTGTTCACCAGATTAAAAGTCAACTTACAAATAAACAAACAAAAATGTATGGATTTTTTTATTTATTTTTTATTGCTAGAGTTCAGCAGACAGGCAGACGGCCCACTCGATGGAAAGCGGTTGCCATCGCCTATGGAAATTTGCAACAGCAAAGTTGCTACAAATGCGCTGCTGCTCTCTTAAGGGAAACTGGAACCTGGTCACTAATGCCGGAACACAACTCAAGGTTGTTATGGCGACATACTTTAGACCAGTGGTGTTAGCCATCCAGTCGGGCAAATACCCTACCACCTGGCTGTGGGTTGTTTTGTCGCCTCTTACGACAGGCCGCCCGGCCGCAGGAAATTGTATTCTTTCTCCGTTCCCTCACGGATAATATAATTGATGCATGGTCTTTCTTATCAATTGGGTAGATTGCGTGAAGGATGATATATTGATTTGCGGTGTGACAGAAGATGTTTGTTAGAATAGGAGTGTGGAAGGAAAAGACATATTGTGCTGACCCCAATTAATTGGGATATATATAATCTTTCTTATCAATCAACTAAAGCAAAAACTGTGAATAGATATACCTATATACATCGGCTAATTTTTCTCTAGATAGACTAACCCACGATCAACCGGTCGATCGCGACCGACAGTTCGAGCACATTTTACATAAAAATACCTACTGTGCCTTAGAGGATGTGTTACAGTATTTCTTATTGTAATAGTTAACAATATTATATTTTGTAATCTTTGTAAATTTATGTTGTTGCGTTTAAAATAAGGGTAGAAGCAGCTGCTCTGGTATATTATAAGACTAAACATTCATTATTATTATATGCGTGTTTGTTAGGAAATAAAAATAAAATCTAGAATTGAAATACAAAATAGACGGCGGATGATTCGATGTACTTCAGGTTGTTGTTGTTGTTCGTGCCTACCCCGCGAGGGAAATGGCGTGAAGTTATGTATGTATGTATGTATGTATGTATGTATGTAAATTTATGTTTCAAAAATATAGTTCACAGTTTTAATTAGAAGATAAACTTTAAAAAGACAATTTACAATATTTGCTATTATTCAATTTATTTAAACACACGCTTTTATTCTTTATGGAAGTCGAAGTTTTATGATTGAATTAAAATAAAATATACCTATTTACCTAAGGAGATCAACGGTTATAGAAATTTTACAATAATTCGTTACATAATTTACAGTAGTTATTCTGTTACATGTAAATAAATTCGTTGCTTAAATTTAATTAGTAACTAATTCAAATCCAATCGACATCTGTCAAAATTTTTCGATTAAATATTAATTTATATCGTACATATTAGAGTCAACGAGTTCTTAACCTTCTTAACCAGTTTTCTATTATGTCCCTGCTACACCTGGGATAATGTTAGTGTTAGTGACCGTTTAACGCAGATTTAGCGATAGGTTTAATGCGTTATTCGTAATATATTGTAATAATGTAAATTTGATTTTTGATAGTATAATTTTTTTTAAATGTCATGCTTTCAACAAAATGGTCTTAAGTTAGAAATTTAAAACAGCAAAAAATATTCATTATTTGCGAAACGACATTGTTATTGACATTAAACATTGAGTGATAGCCCATGTATACCTACACACTGATGAAGATAATTAATAACGTTTTTTTAACGCTATAAACAAGAGGCATTTGCCCACATTCACTAAAATTATTCTAGATTGTGAACATAAAAGTTGTATTTCAAATAACCTTTTTTCACAAAACGTTTTCTAATCAATAAAAGTATAGTATTATATACGTAAAGAGAATTAAAACTTCGGATAACGAAGTCAAGACGAATTCATTTATTTATACAGTCTCATAGAACGATGCTAAGTTTAATGGTCAATTTCTCCAGTCGTTTCAATGTATCAAATATCAATCATCTCAGGTACGCGGCCCAGGTTGCTGCAATTCTCCAGATTTGATTAAAATCTCCATTTTAAAATTTCATTGAAAACTAGCCATAATAAAAACTCTACGGCCCACGATAAAACCTTTTGAATTAACATAATTAAATTCATAATTAGAATTTCAAAACAATACAGTGAGTTTAAGAATGATTTAAGACAAAGTCAAAATTATTTATTCAAAAACGCGTTTATTGGAGGCATTGTGATGTTAAAAATTCCGGCTCATAAACATTTATTACGAAACATAATACTTTGGTGTTACGCATTTTAATCTGAAGGAAAGCTCTTATATGTGGATATCAGTGTTCGACTACCACAAATCCCGTTTGTTGCCGCCTTAATAAGACTCTATAATAATTATATTTAAATGTTAAATTATTTTAGTGTCACAATTATTAATCAACTTTGGTCTGGTCTCTGATCGAGTCCCATAAGCTCCTGCTTATGCGACCGTCTGCAGCCTAATCAGAGTAGCAGTTCAATGAGTTAGCGTTATGAGTTTGTTATGGGTAATATACAAGGAACCTTTCTGAAGCCGATCCCAAACACCCAGACCATAGTAAATCACAGACAGTTCCGAACTTTACCATGCCAGGATTCAAACTTGAAGTACATGGAATCATCCACCGTCTATTTTGTATTTCAATTCTAGATTTTATTTTTATTTCCTAACAAACACGCATATAATAATAATGAATATTTAGTCTTATAATATACCAGAGCAGCTGCTTCTACCCTTATTTTAAACGCAAATGCGCAAAAATCTTACTAACTTGTTAAACAATAACTTTTGGGAGCAGAACTTCGGTAATGTAGCTAATCGTTAAAACGTTATTTTTAATGCTATAATTTACACACAATCGGATACAGTCACTAACACTAAGATTAACGCAGATCTAACAGAGGCATTATGGAAATTCTAAACATTTTATTTGGTCATATATAGTAAACAGGTTTTTTTTCGGTAATTTGTATAAAGTAAAACAATTATGCTGAATTTTTAACCGCATTTTGTAAAAGTATAAAAAGAAGTTATTTCTTTTGGTTAGAAAATATTTCTATATGATTACCATATGTTACACAGTTTAATATCTTGTCAGTGAATTTATATATTAACAAATTATATCGGTCGTTTACATACATATAAATGCGTGTTGTAACGTGATATGTATTGCGCACAGTGGTCAAGCGAGATCTGGTTGAAAGCTTTTATTTTAGGGACCAGTGTTTAAATATTTAAACAAGAAAAAGAGTTTGGATTTCCTCAGTTTTCTTGTACGAAGAAACTGTTACATCCCAGGATCAATTAGCTATAATGCTGACGGTATGCTTCATCAGCATCCCGTGCCACACATTTGAAATGCACTCAAGACCTCCAGCAGTTCGAATCGCGCCACTTATAATTTTTTTTTTTAATTGCAGGAGTTTAGCAGACAGGCAGACGGCCCACTTGATGGAAAGCGGTTATCATCGCCTATGGACATTAGCAACAACAAAGGTGCTGCAAATGCGCTGCTGCTCTCTTAAAGGAGACTGGAACCTGGTCACTAATGTCGTAAAGATGGCTATATTTTAAAATCATTTATTTTAATTCGTAATATAAGTTATATTACTATAAAATAAATATCCCTTTTAGAATTTAAAAATAATATATTTTTAGCCGTTAAACAGAACACAACCCTTAGTATAACTGTTCGTTTGACGGCAGCGTACGTGGCCCGAAGCTCTTTATAACTGAACTAAAGCTCCAGGATACCGTTGCAGTGTCTCAAGAGTTAACATTGAATTCTTATTATATGTAAAGTCCATAAATAAAATATTCATTAAAGGGACTACAAAACATGAAAATATTAATACGTATACAACAATGTAATGTCTAATCAAAATTAAGGTAATAAGTATTAAAGTTAATCACATTTAGTTTTATATATTTTTACAAATAATATTTGCATATAAATATCATTACACTATTCGTTTAAGAGAATAAATAGCTAAGGAATAAATATACATACGTTTGAGTAAAAAAAAATTGGGATGGTAAACTTCCGGGAGAGGTTTTTAAATAGATTTAGTTTTTATATTATTTTTTTTATTAAAAATCGTAAATGACATATTTAAGAGACTCCAAATTCTAATATTAAAGATATAGATAAAGGCAATTTGACATCTCATATTTATAGATTCATGGTACTCCTATAAGTTAGCTAAATTTTATATTACTAACCCTGAGACTGCTGAGATAATCATCTGTAATACAAGATAACGGCCCCTGCCCCCTAAGGGTTTCCTTTTTACTTTTGGAACCCTAAAACAATTTATAGTTAAAGTTCATTAAGGTAAGAAACCTTTATATTCTGAGGCCGGCACACGCTTGCCATGTTTTAATATATGAAGAATTTATTTTATTACGTTTATTACTTATTTGGACTGCTGAAGTGGATTGTTTGCATTATTTATCTAGCGGGTTGTTACCGGTTAAAGAGCTTATACGCTACAATAAATGTTATGCCGAAAATTACGTGGATGGTTCCATAATAAAGTACAAAAGTAGATTCCATTGTAATAATTAGCTCATAATTATTTTTACGGCCCCTGTGATATAGTGGATAGATATAAGAATATAACCCATACAAATATGTTATAACTCCGGTCATGTTATTCAGACTCAGAATAAAGGTCGTTAAAGAGGTTGGCATAATAGTATATATTTATTCTTACGATATTAAGAGGGGTTTGGGATGTCGCGACGAAGGACAAGGCATGAAACGTGTACATAAGAGGTTCTTTGAAAGTAAGTGAAAGTTATATAATGAAGAGTGACCCTTATGTGACAATTAGAGAGAAAAATCCCTAAACCTTGAAGTAAGTTTTCTAGAAGAAACACACACATACATAATTTTCATATCTGTCATAGAATACATTTCTATGAATAATAAGGTGGATATAAAATAATTTCTTGAGAAAAAAAGCAAATAAATGTATTTTAGCCCTGTAAACTTCGCCTGGCTTACTACATTCGCTCTGGAAAATTTTGTTCCCATTCCCTGTAAGATATTTGTCCTGAGTGTTAATAGGAAAGACACCCTATATTTTATTGCTTATTACTTTAACCATTTTGATATTTTCGAAATACCTATTACTACACGCTCACCTAGTTTCAAGAAAGATCAAGGCTTTCTTTCACTTCGACTGCCGAGTACAGTTAGAAAAAAACTGTTAGATTTAACTAGATTAAAGATTTTAACATTTCTTAAAACTCAGCACAATAGCTCTTTAGCATCTCAGCAATACTTGGGAAACACTACGCTATTGTTATGTTCGTTATTATTACTTGGATTATGAAGTTATTATTGTATAACTTTTGAGATGGTACATTTATAATAAAAACGTCGGCCAAGTGCATGTCGGTCCACGCACATTGGTTCTGTAATAATCGACCGCTATTACAGTTCTTTGGTTCAAAAACTACTCACTCGATCTTGTTCAATCTAATTTTCATTGACATTGTATTGTAAGACTTTGATTTTTTTAAAGTTTCTACCTTATTGTTCATAAGGATATTCACACGTATACATGGGGAATGAATGATCAGAAAATTTTGATTGATCTGATTTTAATAGATAGTCGCCTCCGAAACACAATAATGGATACAAGAGCCTACAGAGGCCCCACTCTTGAAACGGACCACTACCTGGTGATAAGCCGGTTTGTGGGCCTTTTCAGGAAGTGGAGACACTGGCGAGTGCGTACCAATTTCGGGGAGCTTGAAAGAATAAAGTGTGAAAAATTGGAAGATGTTAGTGTAAGGAGTATGTATGCGCGCCTAGTCGAAGAAAGGCTTGCAATAGCGGACTTCTCCGACTTAGATGTGGATAATGACTGGGATGATGGTATGAAAGAAAGTATAGTGGAAAGCCAAAAGAAGCATGTGGATGCGCGAAGAGGCACATAACAACGAAAGGTGATGAATGGTGGGACGCGGATGTTAAATCCAGCGTAGAGAGAAAGAGAAAAGCCTGGCTGGATTATGTTGCTTCTTTGCAACAGAATGACAGTATGAAAGGGATGAAGAAAGAAATTTATCGCCTCTGCAAGAACGAAACCAAAGCTTTAGTGAAAGAGAAGCGCGAAAGAATAAAATTGAAAGAAGAAGAAAAGCTGACGGAGAACTTCAAGGCGAATACCAAACTCTTTTGGAGAGAGGTTAAGAAGTCTCGGGGTTGTTCGTCAGCTTCCAGAATGGAAAGAATAAAATCTAAAGCAGGGGACGTTCTTGCTAACCCACAAGAAGTGTTAGCGCGATGGAGTGAATATTTTAGAGAAATGTATGATAATATCCCGGATGCTGGCACCACGACTGTGTCTGTGACTGACTCCGAGGAGTCAGCATCCGAGATCACTTTGGAAGAGATCGAATGGTCGATAAGAAGTCTGAAAAATGGAAAGGCAGGAGGAATCGATAGTGTGTCTGCTGAGATGATCAAATAGGGTGGAACCTGCGTCCGGGACGCTTTCCTGTCCTTATGCAACTTGTGCTGGAGGACGGGAAAGGTTCCCAAGGACTGGAGGCGCGCTGTCATCGTGCCCTTGTATAAAGGCAAGGGGTCACGTATGGAGTGCGCCAGCTACAGGGCCATCAGTTTGATCAGCACAGCATCTAAAGTGTATGCGAAGATTATTGAAAGAGAATGAGAGTGGTTGTTGGAGAGGGAATGAATGTTTGTATTAATTAAAAAATAAAGATTTTCTGTATTATGGTGTATTATTGTGAATGACTTTTCTCTAATATGACAGATAATATATTTAAATTATTAGAATTAAAACTACAATAGAATAAAACCTTTTTTGTCGTGAACAGTGGTATCCGATGGATTACTGTGGGATGCACAAGGTGGATTCAGAAATGGAAGGGGATGTATGGATCAAGTTTTCTCTCTCCGCAATATCGTAGAGAAGCATCTGGCTATGGGCCGGAAGGTTTTCTGCGGTTTTGTGGATCTAGAGAAAGCATTTGACAGGGTTGTGCGGAAGGAGCTCTGGGACATATTGCCCGGATATGGGATTAATGGCCAATTGATGCGTGCTGTGCAGTCCACTTACGAGGACTGTATGGCATGCGTGCGAGTGGATGGCAGCCTGTCGCCCTAGTTTGACGTCAATATTGGCGTCAGGCAGGGCTGCGTGCTGTCGGCTTTGCTGTTCATCCTTTACCTGGACGATTGTCTCCAGAGAATAAGATTGATGGATGTTGGGGTGCGAATGAGTGATCTAGTTGTAAGCACCTTGCTTTATGCGAATGATGCCGTGCTTTTAGCCGAATCGCCATCAGAACTGCAAACACTAGTCACAATGATGAAAGATGACTGTCAGGCGAGAGGCTTACATTTGAATGCGAAGAAAACAAAGGTTATGGTGTTTGAAAGAGAAGAAACCAGAACGAATGCAAGGATAATGGTCGATGATGTTATGCTGGAGCAAGTGAATGAGTTTGTATATCTTGGATGTGCTTTTAGCAGAGATGGAAGGTACACCACTGATATAGAAAGAAGAGTGAATTTGGGGAATAGTTTGAATGGAGCGTTAGGTAAACTTCTAGGCGCTAAGAACCTCAGCCAGAAGGCCCAGCTCGCCATACACAACGCGGTGCTGGTACCTACGCTCACGTATGGAAGCGAGAGTTGGGTATGGAAGAGAGAGCATGAAAGTAGAGTAAACGCGGTTGAGATGCGAGCACTACGCAAAATCTGCGGAGTGACGCTCGCGGACCGCGTTCGTAATACCGAAGTAAGAAAGAGAGTTGGTCTGAAAGAGAGTGTCGGGGTGAAGGTAAGGAAAGGAATGCTCCGGTGGTTCGGGCATGTGGAAAGAAGGCATGATGAAAGAATGACTAAACAGATATACAATGCAAAAGCGGATGGATGCAGAAGTCGTGGAAGGCCACGGCACACCTTCCATGATCAAATTGATCGTGTACTAGCGGAGGATGATGTTAGGAGCCTTAAGAACAGACGAGTGTGCATGACAAGAGTTATGAATGTCAAAGAAGCAAGTGAGGTGTGTAACAATGGCTCTAAATGGCGCTCTGTTGTTCGTGCCTACCCCGCAAGGGAACTGGCGTGAAGTTACGTATGTATGTATGTTCACAAGTTAGAGGGATACATATTTTTTACAACTTTGGTAGTAAAATTCTTAAATAAAAAGTCGTCATTCAACATTCCTACAATATTTCAAGCCCCATCTAACGATAAAAGAACATAAGCTTGAAGGAATCCCAAAATGCGATCGTAAAAGTATAAAATCAAATTAAGAATTCAAAATAAACACAACTTGTGAAAAATCGAGTATTGTTCCTAAAGAATGATTGTGGTAACAATGTTTTATTGACAGAGTTTCATTTTCAATTATGTTTTCCAAATAACGACCACGCAAATCACTTACTGGATTGCTTTTCTTAGAATTCTCACTCATTAAATGGTGGAAAAAGAATTTATCGCAAAATAGAGTAACATTTAAGCTTTTAATTAATCAGAGATATTTTAAGGTCACGGATGGTATAATTTCAGAACTAAGGCAGGTTTTACTCCTTGGATATTTTAATTATCAATATTTATGAAGTTGTTTTTCTCCACGTACATGGTGATATTATTGTGGAAGTAAAGGAAACATGCCAACAACCCACCTTGTAGAATGTCACTGTCGTCTATAGACACACATGGAATAAAGGTGCTTCAATTGTGCTGCGGCCTCGAAGTAAGGACTGGACACTGAAGTCGAAACTTAGGGTTGTTGTGGCGGCATACTCTAGACCTGGGTTGGTGGCCATCCAAACAGTTTTGGATTGTTTTATCGGCCTCTTACGACAGGCTGCTCCGCCGCAGGAAATAACATTCTTTAGTCATTCCAGCACGGATATATACTCTAGACCTGGGTTGGTGGCCATCCAAACAGTTTTGGATTGTTTTATCGGCCTCTTACAACAAGCTGCTCCGCCGCAGGAAATAACATTCTTTAGTCATTCCAGCACGGATATATACTCTAGACCTGGGTTGGTGGCCATCCAAACAATTTTGGATTGTTTTATCGGCCTCTTACGACAGGCTGCTCCGCCGCAGGAAATAACATTCTTTAGTCATTCCAGCACGGATATATATAATAATACCTATGCAGATTGTATTGTATTCGAAGCCAATAAGAATGAGACGAAGATACCTTAGCCACCAAGCTGCACCAATAATATGTGTGTATGTGAATGTGTCGTATGCTCAACTTATGACTATTTATAATTGTAATATAATGTATGTCTTTGAAGACCACGGGCCGTAAAAATGGCCCGGATATTTGGAGGGCTTGCGTGGGGCCATGGGAAGGCCAACACGTAGAGGCCCTTTGACACATTTCATGTAAATGTGGCGTAACACTAACCGCCGATTATCCCTGTCTACACCATTTAGTAATGCACCCAAGGACAAGCTCCGGCCATTGTAGGACTATTGTGGGAAATGAGGACAAAAAGTACCGGGCTATTGGGGTGAACTGCTAGTGGTACTAGGGGTCTGGGAATATGGGGACTATGGCGTCTGCCCGTCGCAATGTTCAAGGAACATGGAAAAAGGAGCAGACGGTGACTCGCCACTCCTTGCATGGGCCCCAAAAAATGCCATAGAAGGCAGGGGCAACATGGGTGTGAGTGGCTAAGGGGTGTAGAGAGGTGGGCTGCAGGTTCACCGAAGGTACTTCTGACGTGATGCCATTTATCACTTCCACCCCTGGAGCTTCAGTCTTAGCTCTAGCGATCTCCACTCCGTGCCGGCTGGTTAAGGCAAGTACGGAGGCGGCGGCGTTGCCTTGGCCCCCGGAGTCAGGTACGAGGTGTCGCTACTCACCTAAGGCTTCTTCACAAAGCCCTCCAGCGGGATTAATTGTAATTATTATGAAGTTAATTTTATGCATTGTATTATAGGTCCTGAAATAAAATATAAATTAATATAACATTCCTTGGTGGAAAACTTGGGTAAGGATTGTGTAAAGGATAATATGATAATTTGTGGAGTGACAGAAGATGTATGTCAGAATAGAGGAGTGTGGAAGGAAACGACATATTGTGCCGAAATAATTGGGATATATATGGGATATGAAAGAAAAAGAAGTGTAAGATAAAATATATAAAACCTTAAAATCAAGTTCTGAACTCACTGCAGGAGTAACATCAGCCAGTGACAGGTGATAAAACACGGGATTTATTATTTACAGAATGACCTTGAATAATAAAATGCTAAGTGACAAATCAAAATGCCATTTTACAAGACGCACCTGCTATAACCAAATTAGGTTATATGTGGTCCATATCGATGGTTAATTTAGTCGTGTTTTTAAAAGGCTTGCTATGTTCCATTGGTATATCAATGTGTTATCACGAGGAATGACAATCGCCCTGTAGAAGTCTTATACTAATACATAAAGCTGAAGAGTTTGTTTGTTTGTTTGACTGAACGCGCTAATCTCAGGAACTACTGGCGGACGACGTCGCGGGCACAGCTAGTATATTAATAAAACCATCTAAATCCTACATGGCTACATTGCACATAAGTCATTTAATTTTATTCACCACTTGGCTTTTTGATGTTTTATTACTTAAAATATATTTTTATAGAGCAAGTATGCAAATTTAATAGATTTAATAAATTTATAGAGCAAATATGTTAAGACGCAAAATTTTCGAATATTTAAATTAACCGATTTTACTTACGACAAATCTGTACTCCTCAAATATTAACAATAAAATAACGAATGTTTCACAGATATTTGATTTTGTTTTTATTGCATATTTCTTATATATAAAAATATATATTGTGAAATACTATTTAAATGTATGAAACTTTATCTGAAGCAAAATGAAATTTTATGATACATTCGTAATTTTATTGTTAAAATTTGTGGACTATATATTTCTTCGTAAGTCTGTCAATTTATTTCAACTTATGTCAATTTATATCGATATAGCGTACTCTATTTAGATAGCTCCTTAAGAAGTTTGTTTTCATTTATTTATATAATACTAGCTGTATTCATCAGACGCTGTCCTGCCCTTAAAAAATATAAATCTACAACCCGATTGCAGCATCGGTTTCGTTCTCATCCCTGCTCCGTGCTGTTTACGGGGTGAGACGTGACACCGGTAGACGCCTGGCGGGAATAACTGATCGAATGGTAACTGATCAATTATCGACTGCCGAGGTCAAATATCGCTATTGAAAAATAGGGATTGGTGGTACAAAAATAAAATCCATATTTAGGGGTGGGTCACCCTTAACATTTAGGGGTATGAAAAATAGATGTTGGCCGATTCTCAGACCTACTCGATATGCACACAAAATTTCATACAAATCGGTTCAGCCTTTTCAGAGGAGTTTGGTAACTAACACACGCGACACTAGAATTTTATATATTAGATGTATATACTTATATAATCTAAGGACTACAAATTGCTTGTAACCAAAACTATAAAAAAAATGTATGGCTGTCAAAAACGAAGAATTGAACTTGTACCACTTAACATCTGCAAAAATTTCACTGTTTCAAACAGATAAATTACTTTGACTTTGACTATACAGCAAATATCGATTATAACGACGATGAATAGACCACGGTCATTCCGTCGCTATACCCGGAAGTAGCCGTATAGGTAGGTAAAAAGAAAGAAATAAAACAATTATTATGGCTAGACAATAGCACAATGCACATATATCGCCTAATGTCTACATAATAATAACATTTTATACATGTGTATGTTAAAAATCTGTAAGATTGCATTGTTTCAGTTTAGATTACTGTGATATGTACATATCGAGGGCTTCATAACAAATGGACGTACAGACAAAAGTGCAGTTTTACACACGGGACAAAATTGTGAATAAAACAAAACTAGTTGATTGTATAAGGCTGAAATTTGGAATACCCGTCTATTTAGGCATACTTGCATACTGGTAAGACTTTCTAAATTGTAGCATGCATAGATTTTAGTAAACAACAAAAAATGGCATTTTTGCGTATACGCCCATTTGTTATGAAGCCCATCTATTTACCAACGTCATAACTAAACATTTAAAAAATGGGAAAGCTTTATGAATCTATGAATAAACCTTTGTGTGTTTTGGTGGTATAGATGTAAGACGGAAGAGAAACCAATTGTTTCTACAGAGAGAATATATAAGCTAGTTCACCCTTTGAATTCCAGCCATGTCAAGGGTGAGCTCTTGGCTACCGCAAGTGAAGTCTCAGGTTTATACAGACTTGATGGTTGTAATCCGGTTGTAGATGGGACTGTGCTGGCGACGGTAAAAGCAGGTGACCCGTTGATGTTGTGGCATCGGCAGCCTGGACACGTAAACGAGAGAGACACAAACCAGTCTGTGACGAACCAAAAAAGTTCTTAACAGTGTGTTTGTTTGTTGACTCTGCTCTTGTGTGTAGACTCAATCGCAATCTCTGCAAGGGATTTCTAGGAAATTCTTACAAATCGTTCAATAAAACTAGTCGCTGTATCCGAAATCATCGTTATGTCTGATGTCGCTATAGCCAACGTATTTTCCTCTATAAGTATACTTTAAATTCAAGGGATTTATGTATTATGTCGCTATAACCAAAAAGTCGTTACAGCCGAGATCCTTATAAACAATATCCACTGTAAATGTTTCATAATAATCTATATTAATAAAATTGTTTGATTTCATTTGTAGTGTCTGGCTGGGATTTCAAAATAAACGGTAAAAGTTTAAATGAAAACGTTCGTTTGAACTCACCATTAGACCTTCCTCAAAGAGATGTGAAATCACATGAAACTTATTACGTAGGTGGCAGTCATATAGTCAATACTGCCGAAGGTCACAAACTTGGAAGCTTTCGCTCCATGTCTTAAAAAACAAAACATTCTAAATTCATAAAAAGCACAGTCATAAAGGAGTGATGTACCAACCAATCAGAGGCCGGCCTGTGATGCGCGGGCGCAATAAAAACCGCACAAATATACGCACTCGATGTGATGACGACTCTTATTGGCAATTTAACAAGTGTCCCCTCGTCTCAGGTTTGATTTAAATGTATCCATTTATTCAACAACAAAAATTGTGAGAAGCCGCGTTTGTATGTATGAATAGATAAATAAAATTTAAGAAGCTCCCTTTGATAACGTATATATTAAAAATAATAATAATACACTTAAGTAGATTGTGTTTGAATATGGACTGATCGTATAATAAAAAATAACGCTTACGAGTTAAATAATACAAGCGGTATTATTTCGCTCCTTATAAAATGTCCATATCGGGGCCTTATATGAAAATCGATTCTTTAGGAGTTAACTGCAATAACAGCCCACAATTGTCCCACTGCGGGGCTCGGATCCACCATGTTTTATAAGGCTGTTCCTTTACTGTGTACCCGTAACACTTGTTCAAGCCGGACTGGCGGATTTGACACTCTACCTCAATTTGCAGGTTTCATCACGATGTTGTCCTTCACCGTCAGCATGTGGTAATTGTAGCAATAAGCACATTAGGTGAAAATACTTCTAAGTGCTGCATGATTTCTGGTCAAGCTTACAACCCACGTCCTTTGAATTTGGGTCGCGTACGCTAACCACTAAGACACTACGGTTTTATTATATTTCATAGTATTAAATAGTACAGGGAAAATAGACACTGACACGATAGATGAACAAAGTTCTTACTTATCGATATGAAAGATATAGACGCTGCATAGACCATTAAAAGTGTTTTACGGTTTTATTTTTCCTTTTTAATTGAAAGTCACTGATTGAATCAAATCACAACACATAACGTCGAATGAAAACATTTGAACGAGCTTGTCACATCGGTCCACTTGACTGCGGCGGCTCACTCGTTCGCACTCGATGTACAGTCGTTGAGTAAAGATATTTTTTTAGTGATTTGAGAAGCTTTATCATAGTTAAATTATAGTGGTAGTCAGTAGTCGCTTTTGCATGATAAAAAAGAGCAAGCCCAAAATATTTTAGATGACTTTTTTTATGTCTTCATACAAAGCTTTTGCTCGCGGCTTCGCTTGCGTTAATATTATCTCACGGGAACCGTACAGTTTTCTGGGATAAACAGAAGCCTGTATGCTATTGATATTCCAAACTATATGTCTGTACCAAATTTGATTTAGTTCCGTTCAGCCATTCTGGTGTGGTTCATTGAGCAATAAACATCCATCCAAACTTCACATCCAACAAATATTTAAAACGCAATTTTAATATTAGTAAATGAAAAATAATTTCTGTAAGGATCTTATTGATTATGATATTACTTCCAAATATAGTAATAGATCACTATTATATGTAGTAGTATATGGAGTTAAAAATTCTACAATATCAAAGTAGATAACTTCTTAATTCTATAAGTCGCTTGATGTTCTCAAGTCTGTTTCTTGTGTTATAAGCCATACAAGTTTACAAATAAACGCGTTACCTTCGACATTAATCTTTAATATGTTAAAATAAAAATGTAATTGGATCACACACAGATAGATAGGTCTTTGATTATTTTATTTTATACAGTACCTTTGTCAGCGACGCAACATACCAGATAGTAGGTGTAGGATTATTTTACAGTTTAAATTTTTATCATATTATATAGTCATGGTGGTACAACAATACGAGTTTTAACCAATAAAGAAACAAAAATAACACCTTGAAATGTCTTTGTAAATGTAAATATACATTTACTTAATATAGATTAAAAAAAATATGAATATTTTTTTTTTTATTGCAGGTGTTCAGCCGACAGGCAAACGGCCCACTTGATGGAAAGCGGTTACCATCGCCTATGGACATTTGCAACACCAAAGGTGCAAATGCGCTGCTGCTCTCTTAAAGGAGACTGGAACCTGGTCACTAATGCCGGAACACAACTCAAGGTTGTTATGGCGACATACTTTAGACCAGAGGTGGTAGCCATCCAGTTAGGCAAATGCCCTACCACCTGGCTGTGGATTGTTTTGTCGCCTCTTACGACAGGCCGCCCGGCTGCAGGAAATTGTATTCTTTCTCCGTTCCTGCACGGATAGAATAGAATAGCCAAAAAAACAGTAATTTTTGGTTAAAAGATAGGCTGGCACTTGTGCAAAAATCACCAATAAATTGCACTTTGTAAAATTAGAAAAACCAGCTATTTATTTTGAAATTGGCCATACCAGTGCCAAAAGTATCGGAGACAAGTCTACAAATATAGTATAACGATAGACAAGATAAATCTGTCACTCCATTATACAGGTCAAGATAAATGATAAATAAATAACTTTCGTTGGTGATTGTACCACATTGACAATAATGATTATTGAAAGGATGAACATGGGATAAAATCGGACCGTCCAAATGATTTAATTTTTATTTTGATATGTCGAGGGCTTTAAGTAATATTACATGTTAGAAGTAAAACTATCCACCGCTCCCAATGTTATCATCTACTTACCTTATGTTGCGGATTTTGTTAAACTCTGTAAACAACAACAGAGTAACAAGTAAGTAAGTGAAACAAAGGGTAAAAACAGAAATATTTGTTGACACCTGCACCTGAAAATTTACTGTATATTTTTTAATTGTTGCTAGGTAGTCTGCTTCGTCCTCGAGGTCGCTTTTAATTATAATTTAATTATAGTAACAAATACTCAATAGACGTTTTAGTTACGAAATGAAATATTGCCTTTCGAAACTAATCTGAAGAGGTTTAGCGGTAAAGATAAGATTTTTGTAATAATTACAGCCAGCATTCTCTTTGGTTATAGCTACGAAAGAGGAAAATAACTCATCAGCATGGTGTCTATTACTGTTTTATTATCAAAAACATATTAAGTATCAACTTTATTTGATTAATTAAATTTAATGTAATTGTAGCAATCGATTGAAAAAAATCAGAAGGGCCAATTCAAAACGGGACAATCTGAAAGTGCAACATTAAGAATTTATTTCGTCTGTCTGTCTGTTAGAGCATCACGTAAAAACTGCTAACCGGATTTTAATGAAACTTGACACAGAGCTAGTGCATATCCCGAGTCAACACTTAGTACACTTTTGATAACCTTTAATGATGTGACTTCCGTGAGCTAGACGATATCTATACCGAGATTTGTTCTGCATTAGTTACTTCAGAATAACAATTCAGTGGACGCGTACACACAACAATAAATTTAAGTACTGACCGTGGGAAATTGAATTCAATTACAAACATAAACTGATAAAATGTTCGTCATTCTACAAAACTAAGTAAAGTATCTTGAACTACTCGACCTTCACATGACCGGTATATTATCTATCAATCTAATTATCAAAAGCAATTATCAACGACAATCAAATATTTCCTTCAATCGCCAGCTCCATCAGACCCTGCAGGAATACCATCTGCCATTAACGTAATATGAACAGTTTAATAACTTAATATTATTTATGTTTAATATAAAAAATGGAATCTTAGCTCATAGGGTTCTTATAGTCCAATCCAAAAGCATAGCGGTTACAAGTAAGCGACAAATGCACATTTTGCCAGGTGGTTGCATTTTTGTAGAAAGTAAATATGACATTTTTTCCAATTAAATCAACAAAGCTGCGTGAATATCCGTATCTTTTAATTGAAACAGTAATAGCATTACACCCGAATTTGCGAGTACATAAAAATATGTTTTTATAACATGTGCGTTCCAACAACGCAACAATGATCAGATTAAAATAACGATACGATACAACAATATATGTGGACGCATTATAAATCCTAAAAGTATGAATTGTTCATCGGTGATATGTAAAAAGATCGCGAAGATCACAAAATCGCTGATAGACCACCAGACGCTACAGATGGCCCCCCAAAGCGCGAGACTGCCATAGTACGCTGTTGAATGGTCAATTAAGACGTAGACGAAGCCAACGCAAATGCCATAGGATGCCTCAAACTGGACAGCGAGAGCCATTGAGATACCACCGTTATGCGGGTAGGCTCCAACGCCTCCAAGCCCCGCCACCGTCGGATACTCACCGGTCGAGTAAAAGTCTGGGCAAAGAGGTCTTCCTCGTAGCCCCAGTCTCCTAATCGCCTGTAATAGCAAAAGAGGAAGAAGATTCCAGAAAAAGGTAAAAATATAAGCTAAATTAATGAATATTTTTTTATATTATGCTCCGAAAAAAAAAACGATCAATCTGGCTATCCAAGCGGCATCAACTATTATACTTTTATAAACGATTTCATTTAAAACTAATTTTCTTAGTTACTTAAATTCCGAATATATTTGTCACAATCTCAATTTCTTGTACAATCATCTGTTTAGAAAATAAATTATGAAGTGAATAAATTAAAAAACAAAAACGCAACCCTTTCTTTTGTATACTTTTAATTGTCAACCGGACCGAATGGTCAACCTAGTGACGAATCGAATCATAATCAATCGAATAAGTAACATACTAACACATAGTCTGATAAAACTATAACCCCTTTTGGATTTGCCGTAGTCGGGCAGAAAGTAGCAAGTCCATGGATAGCAATGACATTTGTAAAAATAATAATAGTTCAGTTGTTTTACTTTTGCATACGGTCTGATTATAATTTAGTTAACAGTCAACTTTTATTTAATTTTGACGAATAGCAAATCAGATCTTAATCTTATAATACTTTAATGTAAATAACTTTACTTGAAGAAACAGCGTCATATTAACATTGCTTACATAAGAATGAATATATATTATGATTTAAAATTTGATATTTATCGCTAGCTTACTTGTCTTTACGATTCTGTAAAAGAAATTGAAATAAATTTGTCCTAAATAGCCTCTACAGCTGATCAGGGATGTGTGCTGCAGTACCCATACGATTGTAAGTAAAAGTACTATCACTCAACTGTATTCTATCCATGGTTTCTCAATAGTTGTGTGTTTACATACTGAGATCTAGTAAAGTATTTCCCTCGCTTAATACACGCTATACGCGTTTAAATTGGACCAGCCCGTAACCTCGACGTCCCGTAGAGATGTGACTTCAAGATGGTGCGTGCTCTAGGTACAAGATAAGCCAGAACTGTGGGCGGTACAGACAACGTACATCAGATATACAGCGATGGGTGATGCCACGTGACGTGTCGTAAGAACTGCAGGCTACCGTGTCAAAATTTAAAATAGAATTTTTATAGTTAGAAAACAGTTATTCCTAAGCATTTCACTCGGTATTTAACTTGATTCGAGGTTAAGGTTTTTGACCTTAATAACCATTATTGTCAAAGTTCCTTTCGAAAATTACAAAATCCATACTAATATACTTGAAGTACGATGAGCGTGACTTTGTTTGTCTGACAAACGAACACTGAACGAGCCGATTATTATGACACTTAGTGCGTACTGTAGTGTATAATAGTGTATATGTGCTACAAATATCGGGGATACGTAAAATACTTTCGTAAAGTTAATTAAATCATTAGCGTCCCACTGCTGGACTCGATCTTTTCCTATTTTTAGATTGTTTTTATGGGATGAGAATGTGAAGGGGATGTGATTATGCTCTTACCATCTTGATATCTTTTTCAGAACTTTACATAGCACAGTGAAAAAATTAAGAGGGGCGGATACTACAAATTTGTAAGCGAATATCTCGGCGCCTATGCAATAAAAATAATTACAGTGACTTTATAAACTAATACAATAAAAGAAAACTTAACATAGTTATATTGTATTCTACCCAAAGTCCCTCAAGACTATAAGTAGAATACTGGAGCCTACGTTACCGTCTTTCATGGGGAAGGTGGCCAGAAGACTGGCTACATTTCCCCGGTGGATCGCAATACTGAACCATTGTCAGAGGTAGGCACCATTGAATTAAAATAAAAATTCAAAAAACATGGTCATTAATTTTGAAGATTACGCACGCACGCATGCACGCCACGCACACACACGGTAGGCGACCGCTAACATAGATTTTGCCAATTACACTACATCATGGCATTATAGTAGCATATAAAATATACCATCCTGCCACATAAACATACTAACCCGGTAGTTATGTGACGTTATATTGACAGATGGAGAAACGGTATGACGATTTCAGCAGGTGTCCCTTTTGTCCAAAATGGCTACGGTGTCCTACAAATCGACTAATTTCGTAATGCTGATAACATATGGATTGGTGGGTGGATGAAACAAATTGAACCAATTTGGTTGAAAGAGGAAGGACTGAAAGAATACAACAATATTGAATGACTAAATGTTAAATGTATATGGATCATAATATTTTCTTAAGTTTTCGCGACTTGTATACATAATAAAACTACGTTTTAACGGTTTTTAGCGCGGTATGGACCGCGTATATGGATTAATTTGGTTGCCTCATCCGAATTGATATACTAAATTGATCCGTCTAATATTGGCTTAAGCCTTATAGTTTATTGGAAGCAGCTATAAATACAGTCATTTTGTAAACCTTAAATAAGTTATTGAACGTGATGTAACGCTACAAAGCAGACAAAACGTCAAAAATGTAGAAATAAAATTATATTTAATTACGCGTGACTACGTCACGGGACCTAAAGATGCATAGTCCATTATCTGTTAATACTCGCGAACACTAAATGAAATATTACGCTCGTATTTTATGCAGAAAGGTAATTTATGTCAATCGATATTTAAAAATCTCTATATTTGAATGCTTTGGAAATTTTGGTATTGCAATAAACACCTTAATGAATCTTAATAATACCTTAAACAATATGGTAAAATATAGGTGCAGGTGGAATCAAGACTAAATGTTATATTTTTCGAGATTAACCTCCTTATACATAATAGTTATATGCGATTTATAGGATCGTTTAAAATATTTAAAAAAAAAGCGTTATTTATAATCGCATTCTTAATGGAAATAGAAAAATGTGATTATAATATTCTCTTGATTCTTTTTTCAAAGTACTTCGCTTTTCATTATTTAAAAATTATTTCTTATTACTAATGGGTAAAAATTAAGTCTTAAAAAGTTTCTTTTAAATTTTTGATTAATTTATCTATAAAATATGATTTAAATAATAAAACGACCAAAAAATTAATTGTTTAAGTAGAGTATTTTAAAGACAAAGTTTCATTTTTACTGGCCGCTTGTTACTAGCTTTACGCTACAGTTTCTAAATCTTTTACTTACCGAAAGTAATCGTTCTTGCAGAATATATTGCTATCCCGTGCATAGCACCGTTGCTCGCTGTCCAGCGGCATCTTACATTCACAACACCTTAAGCAGGGAGTATGCCACCTTCGTTCTAACGCTAATAAGTAGAAACGGTCAGTTATCCTCGACCCGCAGCCTGCGCATGGGTCATCACCCGGCGGTTGTGCCGTCTCATCGGGCGGTTCTCTCTTTCTGCATGACGTACAATTCCTGGGTGACCCCGGCGATGCTGCTGGAGCCACTGGTGATAATTCCCCGCCGCCTTCATATGCCGACGAAATGTACCGCTCGCTTTGTTGCTGAAAAAAAACAGTAGTATTAAAGGTTAATAATTCAAGGAGTAGGTAATAACTAAAACGTGGGTAAGAAAAAAGCAAATTCAAATGTATAAGTAAATATAGAGTGTTGTTTTATTATTTTTAATAAAATATCCGTGCTATCTTCACACAACCCGGGTTACCCAAACTGGAGAAAATGGGAGTGTCTATACAATTTAATGGTCATATGTGCAATTGTGTATAGTAGTTTTGCAGAGATAATTGAAGCCTGCTAACTTTGTGTGAAAAACAAATGATTTGGGCGAATCTCTTGGACGCGTCATTATCCGCAACCACGCTCTAAGTTTTAGTTTTCTATTATACTATTTTAATCAATAAACCAGTATGACTGTTAGCCATAACCCTCCGAAGCTTGTGCCACAGTCCAGATATTAGGTGTAATCATTTTATTAACACCTACTGTCCTGGGCTAGCAGAAAGACGCGCAAGTACACTATATTTACCAAGACGCAGTCTTAACTCCAGAACTCCTCTGATTTATCGACTATAAGGCTTGCATAAGACGTGAGCTACCCTGTACTATTTTCACACTAATTTGGGCAAGCTACGTCGCTCACTTCGATTCTCTTACCGATATAAAATATCCTTGTTTTGCATTTTATTCATACAAGAAACACCGAATGCTTTTACACAATAAGCTAATGTCACTACTACGTCCTATAAACATTTATAAACTCAACAAATATTTACTTAAGTTATATAATAACTAAGGTATTTGAATAAATAATAATACACAACAGTGGGTGCGCAGGTCATTAGGATAAGGATGCATTATCTTGACATTATTTAGGTCATTCTTATAATATAATTTAAATAGATATGTATATAATCAAAAACGGCATGATCAAATATTAGGAAGAAAAGAACTTGATTTATTATTATTTATTAACATCTTAAGCCAACTATTGTCGGCAGAATATGGGGTGCTTAGTGCACATCAGCGCTATATACTTGAATTAATTATTAGAAAACACAGAAATGTCTCTTTACCCGATACGACCAAACGTCCAACCAAAATTATATGCCCCTGCATCTCGCATAATACTAGTTTTTCCATACATCAATTTTATATCATAAGTTCTTTTCTGTATAACAAAGTACATGATAAATGTGATATCGTATATTTAAACAGACATGAAATCAAAGCAAGCACACAAAAGTGGCTTATGCAACTTGATTACCAAAAACTGTAAACTTATTATATAATATCATATAAGTTAACCTTATTATATAGATCAGAATATTGTGACCCATCATTTGCACACACGCACGCACACTCGCAATCACACACACACACACACACACACACACACACAAGTTAACATCTATTTTTAAAATTTAATTTTAGGGATAAAAATTCTTCAAGCACACACGTACTTGGTGTCCCGCGATACAGCCTAGTCTTAGTGCGGAACCTACTATGTAGGCATTATTTCTGTGTATTTTTTGACAATAAATTAATTTTTGATTTTGATTTGATTTTTTGAGCTTTTCATCCAAGGTTAGGGCTAACAAGCTTTTCCTTCACTTTCTATTAAATCCATATCTACGTCATAATTCGCAGAATTATCAAATGCATAAATACTACTAACCTTTTATATATTATTAACTTTTAATTATCAACAACCAAACTAGACTTTTATTGTTAATAGTAAAATACGTTTCTGTTGTATTGGAATGTGCTGTTTGATTATTGCCCTGACATCTCCATAACCTCCGACTACTTTTCTGGTACTAAAATAATCATATTTAGGAAATTATTGAAAAATACTAGAAAAGTTAAATATAAATATAAACAAGCAGCGACTTTGGATTGATTTCCAATTTCTTAACAATTTGTGTAAAATCACAATTATATATGTGGATAGATTATCCAGTAATGATCCCACTATAATATCATTATTGGTAACTAGAAGTATTTATAGAAAAGAAAGAACTTACTTTTAAAACACTTTTACAAAATGTTATATTTAAACACCACATATCTATTGCAGATGTGTGCCTGGGTAAGTAAAGGATATGAAGAAGCTCATATTGTATGTAATTGTTTAAACTTAGCCATTTTGTATTCTACTCTAGTTTTACGAGCCTAAATAAATAAAATGATATATAAACCTAAGGGTGGTCATTCACTAAAAGCATTCGCGTGTAATCAAACAGATTTATGTATCACATCAGTAAACTCATCCCGTATACATATGTGCATACACCTATAATGATACAAATTGTGGCATTGTATTACTATACTACTCGCTAATGCTCGTGGTAAATAATAACCAGAAGTGAGTACAAGCACCCCCTTGAGATGGTTTGCTTTGCAAGTAGGTCACAGGACATAATGTTGTTTTATACAATTATCCCACATTCTAGAATATATTCGCTTATGATAATAACTGGATAATAATATATAAAAAAATAATGATTTTACGAGTGCACGATACGTCACATGGTAGCAAGACATTTTAGTTATTTTCAATACAGTCGATAATTATCTTAAGGGTTGATTTGTGCATGATTGAATAAGGTTACAAAATATGGCATAACCAAATTAACGACCGAATAAAAAATAATAAACTGCAAGTCAATTTATTTTAATACAATTCGGTTTTGGTAGATTCGCAATCATCCTGTCCCATATATAGATTCTTAGAAGCTTTGTAATAATTATTTTTCAAAGAACTGTATTCACAAAAAACATCGATAACGACGATAACGTAACAAAGTTTCATATGCTAAACTTTTTAATGATACCGAGAAATAAATTCAAATACTTAAATAATAACACAGTGATAAAGTTAAATTTCTAGCAACAATCAGTCTATTAGTAGTTAGTATATTCTTACATTGTGTTCTAGAATTAAATAGATAATTAGACAATAGTAAGCGGCTTCAGTGTTTTATTGATCAAAACGTTAGCCCGTTAATGAAATAAAGCAGGGCAAATATCGTAAACGAATTTTCAATAATATACTCCAATTTGTTTGACCTAAAAACCACAACCACAACGACACCAGACTTGTACGTTATATATTAGGTTGGGGAAAAAGTCTCTTCACATTTTATATAAAAATTCAAAAGGTTTTTTTATAAAGTTTATTTACATTTGACTAAAGTATGTAGGTGCCATTTTGTTGGATAACTTTTTGCCATCTTGTAGGTAGGAACGTGGTCCCATTGCTATAAAAATTTTGTCCGTAACAGGGCGACCAGAGCGACGTGCATCTTTAATATCAAAATTTCCGGATTGAAAACGCTTAAACCAAATTTGCGCTACTCTCACAGATACTGCTTAGGTCCATAAACATCACAATTTTTTTTCGCGGGTTGTGTTGCATTTTTACCTTTTTTGTAGTAAAATTTTAAAATGTATCGAATTTTTTCATTAGATTCACTCATTTTGACAATAAGAAAAACAAATGAAAATCACACATTTTCCTAATTTGAATTTGTAATTGTCTTCTTTAAAATTAAAACTTTTTAATATAAAAGAAACAAAAAAGAAGAAAGACTGACTTCTGTATATAAATCAAAAGATGGAGAGATTTTGTGCACTTGTATGAAGCATCTATCATCAACATCCCCCTCTTTTTATCTTTTAAAATAATAAATATAATATCGTAGGACTTCAAAAACTTCTAGAAAAATTATTTACCTTGTATGACAAGTAATTATTGATATATTGGATAGTTTCGGGTACACGACCTTTTGGTATCCGTAGACAAAATATAAGTACAGTACACTTTCTTCGCAATTATAGAACTCATCGTTGTAACCAGTCCCATCCGCCCCGCTCTGTTATTTCATGGAAGTCCACATATGTATATGGTTACTTTATTAGGTATTAAAAAAGTTTACTTCAGACACAAATTTCAAAACTACATCCCTACCTGGCTTCCTCATCAGCAAAAGTAATTACTTATAGTTGTTCTCACAGATATTGTAATAATAACACTTATAAAACCGCAGGAGGGCTTTGTGCCAAAGCTTTGGATGAGTAGCGACAATCCGGACCCGACTCCAGGAGGCCAAGACAAGGCCCTCACCTCCGTGCTTGCCTTAACCAGCCGGCATGGAGTGGAGATCACTAGAGCTAAGACTCAAGCTTCAGGGGTGGAAGTGATAATGGCATAAAGTCGGAAGTAACTTCGGCGAACCTGAAGCCCACCTCTCCACACCCTTTAGCCACACACCCATATGGCCCCTCTCCAATATTGTGATGAGTCACCTTCTACCCATTTTATCCATGTTCCCCGAACATTACGACGGACAGACGCCTAGTTCCAGATCCCTAGTTCCATTAGCAGTTCATCCTAATATTCCGGTACCTTTCCTTCTAATTCCCTACAATAGTCTTACACTAACCGGGGCTTGCTCTTTGGTGCATTTTTATATGGTGTAGACAGTGTCACGCCTCATTTACATTAAAGATGTTAAGGGGCCTCTACGTGTCGAGCTTCCCATGGCCCCACGCAAGCCCCCAAAAACTACGACCTATTTTTATGGCTCGTGGTCGGTAGAGACACATATAACATTACAACGAACTAAAAATCAAAATTAAAACGATATAAGGTAATTCCCCAAACTAGAACATCATATTAATAACTAATAGTTTATAAATTATGTATGGTTTCAATTATACACTTTATTTGGGACAGCTTTGCCCAAAGTTTAGTAAATATAGTACCTACTCCCTAGCAGAAACACAATAGCCATAATATATTTAATCGAACTGGATATGTTAAAAATATGATGATAACAATAAAAATTACCATTAACATACAAATTTATTCGCGTTTTTATGCAAATAAACGGTTTTGAAAGCTGAATAATTATAATATCATTATAAGAACTACATATACATATATGTTGTTTTGCTATATTCTTCTTTTACACTTTTTTGTAATAGGTAATATATATATATATATATATATATATATATATATATATATATATATATATATATATATATATATATATATATATATATATATATAGATTTAACACGCTAACCTAGAAGGTACCTGCCTATTCACACCCAGGTTATAGTGCACACTCCACTGGTTGCATTTTATCGAGACAGGCATGGTGACAAATGTTTGAAAACACATTTCTTTTATAAAGTTCAAAACATAAATGTCGAAATAAGTTTTTCAATTTACAACAATTGAACAAAAAGTTATTACTGTTCGTCTCACACATACTTAAATGTGTGGCCAATCTATTATTTATCTACACTCATAAACATATATATAAATACCAACCACTGAGAGTTGTCAACTCCATATGCTTCGTGCAACTACGACACATTTATATCAAGAAGTATCGCTGTGTTGAACTGGGATTGTCTTTGTCATAAACCATATCGAGGTATTGCTCAATTTTGTTGTAAAATAGGATAATATTATGTCAAAAACATAATATCCTCAACATCATATTTGCTTAAATTTCAATGAAGCACGCAGCCAGTGTATGTTCAAATACATACTCAAATACCTTATTTTACTGTACTCTGTAATCAATGTCACATGAAAATAACTTTGATTATTTATACTGTAAATAAAAACTTCGTTCAGCACGATTCTTAATTATTTATTCGACCTTAGATTAATGTTAAAATACCAATCAAGTTATCTATCAGTTTCAAACTACCGAACGACAACACAATCGCCGTGTTTTTTTTTTAATTAAAAATTGTAATACACTTGATTTCGGTTATAATAATGATAAAGGGACCATTATTTTTTTTATTTTTATATTGCAGGAGTTCAGCAGATAGGCAGACGGCCCACTTGATGGAAAGAGGTTACCATCGCCTATGGACATTTGCAACACCAAAGGTGCTACAAATGCACTGCTGCTCTCTTAAGGGAGACTGGAACCTGCTCACCAATGCCGAAACACTACTCAAGGTTGTTATGGCGACATACTTTAAACCAGGGGTGGTAGCTATCCAGTCGGGCAAATGCCCTACCACCTGGCTGTGGGTTGTTTTGTCGCCTCTTACGACAGGCCGCCCGGCCGCAGGAAATTGTATTCTTTCTCCGTTCCTGCACGGATATTATTTTTAATATATTATAATTCCGTCACTACATCCGGAAGTTACTATATAAATAGGTAGGAAGAAAGTAAGAAAAAAAGAAAACAATCATTATTACACTTCACACCAACTTCTAGATGTTGTAGAAAGAAGTCGGTTAAATATTTATTTTTTGATTTTTAGTGAGAAATCGGTTTTGTTTTTGTTAAAAAAAATCTAATCAACGTAAAATAATATATTAATATAGAAAATAAATAACAAAACATGTTATGGAAAAGTGTGCAGTTGAACTGTCCGACTTAATTTCCCCTGCACTATTCTATCTTCGGAAGACGAGCTCTTCTCCGTCAGCGCTCCACAGTGGAAACACCACCAGTTCGAACGAAACGTTTCGCCTCCACGTTCCTTCTGCGTATAGCAGAGTTGTGGTCAGAGATGTGACTTATCTAAGATACAAGTATTTTAAATTAGTTTATCACTTTAGTGGCCCAACATTCCGACCCGTATAGCATGACTGGTCGTATGATAGATTTATATATTTGACCTTTTAGTTTCAGTGGCATTAGTTTGTCGCACGTCACACCGGTTACCTGTCTCCACTTCAGCCATGCTACATTTATTCTTCTCCTTACATCCCTCTCTATATCACAATTATTCTGCAGTAGTGAACCAAGGTATTTGAATTCGGGGTTACATGGTAGTGTGACTGATTGTAGTTTAAGAGGCACAGCACTAGAGGTCCCGCCGAAATCACAAAACAGGTATTCGGTTTTGGTTCTGCTGATTTTTAATCCAACGCCCTCTAGCGCTTGCCGCCACCTGTTTAGTTTGTTTTGAAGTGCTACCCCATCTTCATCCACCAGGACAATATCATCTGCGAAGAGCATGCACCAGGGGGCCTCATCCTGTACCTCTGCGGTCAGTGCATCCATGACCAGCAGAAACAGGTAAGGACTTAAAGCGGATCCCTGGTGCAAACCTACCCTCACAGGGAACTTGTTCGTGGTTCCTACTGCAGAGCGGACAACACCATATGGAGATTTTTATGTACCTGTCTGTATTTTTCCATTAGTTGTCGTATTGAAAATATGGCATCTGTTGTGCTACGACTAGGCATAAACCCGAACTGGGATAGCGTCACCTCCGTTTCCTTTCGTAGTCGGTCCTCAATCACTTTCTCCCATGCTTTCATAGTATGTGACAGCAGCTTTATTCCTCTATAGTTATTACAGTCTTGGATGTCACCTTTTTGCTTGAATAGCAATGCAGGAACTTCTTAGTGAAACCAAAATGTAGAAGTTATCTCCGTTGAAATTAATAGCAGAATGTATTCAAAGCCTTCATGGAGATAGACACATTTGGTAGGGTTGACAATAGTCAATTGCTGGATCTGCAGGGGGACCATAGGCGAAGTTTGTTACCCATCATGTGGTATGTGCGTTCCCAGGGTTCTTAAATTAGGCTGACTAGCAGTACCTCCCTTGCCGCCGATTGACTTTTTGAAGCGCATACTTGGTGCCTCTGTACCCCTGGTATAACCTCGTCTCAGCGATCACTGAGTCGCCGGCGCGGCGGCGCCTTCTGCTAAATTTGGTGTATTAGCGATGCACTAAGTTTTGATGCACACCAGTACACCTGGCGGTTGGGCCTGTGAGAGCCCACTCTCGGCATTGCCACATCGCACATTACCGACATCAGCAACCGTAACTGCTGCTGCTGTATGATTAAGACCTCTTGGAACGTCTCCCAATCTAGATGATTCAAAGTCCAGCGTAGTCTTTGGTTGGGGGAGGTTCCAGGGCGAGAGTTGCCGAGCTCCAGTTGGGGACGCTAAATCGTATGTACCAGTAGTGGGATAACGTCATCACTCCCGTCAGTGCCTTCCGGTCCTGCCAACCTAACCCACCCTGCTGGCGTACATACATGAAAGCAGACCTTGGTTGAGGGCCACGAGACCGAACTTGATCGCCCATTCCACGAGCACCTGAGCACGCATTGGGCTGCGGCGCAATGGTTCAGGTTTGACTGGAGGAAGTGTAGAGCGCGGTGCACTATTTGGAGCTCTTTTTGCCTTCTTCACTTGCTGCGGCTGCGACTGGGTTTGCTACTCAGTCGCGGCTTTGTTCTTTCTTAGACCTTTGTCTTGTTTTTTATAATTAAATGTTTATCCTACAATAAAAAATCAACATTTTTTGTTTACCGAGTTCTGCCTCTACGTAGCGACTCTTCTCTTTTGGGTGTATGCTAATTTGAAGAAAGAAGAAGAAGAAGAAAGGTCTCAATTAAAACCTTAAAAATATAATATTTTGTCACATTTGCGCGATCTATACATAATTCACTTAATAAACTTAAGTTCAATAAAATTGGGATTTCTTTCAAAAGGTATCTTTTATCTTTAAAAAGTATTTAGAAGATACGTATTTATATCTAGTATTTCAAATACCATTTTCAAAAGTATTTTGTATCTAGTATCTCAAATACTTATTTTAACAGTATCTAGTATTTTGTATTCAGATACTCTGTATAGGGTATCTGGTACATCTCTGGTTGTGGTATGCACTACCAGAGTCAGTGTTTCCCAAAAAGTACTCCAGATATCTTCAAGTCTCGTATGTATAGGTATTATCTAGGTAAGCGTGTTCCATCTTCAACCGCATCATCGTCCCATATTAGGCGTGATGCTGGTCGAACGCAAAACTATTTACCATAAATTTTTTGTCATCTGTGCTCCAAAGTCTCCACTTATAAATAGCCAATCTTTATTTATTTCTGTAACTTTAGTTTGTAAAACTAAAGCTGTTAGCGCCTTGAAATAAAATAAAATAATTAAATTGTTTTTTACAATATAGTAGATGTAACAAATATGACCAGATGAAACATCGTGATTCATGAATGCTAGTAATAATCAATAACATCACTAAAATATTTAAAAAAACGCTTTTAACGTTTAGATTTAAATAAATTATGTTTATCAAGTATAAACGAAGGTAGTAGTATACATTAGGACAACACTAAAGCATTAAAAAAGAAAATGATATAATAGACTGGTTATAATAACTTAATTGTAGAGCAATTATAAACTCACTTATCTATATTATTTACATGCGACGAATGGGTAAATTATTCCCACAAAGAAGTTCATAAAAAATTCAAATAGCCTTTGAAAACTATTTGGATGAGCTTTTTTATACACGCTTTGCGAGGCCAATTTTTGTACGTGCAATAATTTTTAAAATGTTTCCATCGAAGTAACTGGTTTGCTTTAATCTCATCAGTTGTTCGCAGTACAGTTCAGAATCGATGGTCCTACCTGGCGGTAACTGCTCATAATGAATAATGCCCTTCCAATCCCACCATACATACAGCATCACCTTGTTGCGAGTTAACCCGAGTTTCGCCACAGTCTGTGAAGCCTGACCGGCCTTTGACCACGATCTTTTTCGCACGTTCTTGTCGTACGTGATCCACTTTTCATCACCAGTTATCAGCTTCTTCAAAAATGGTTCGGTTTCATTACGTCGTAATAAAGAATCACAAATGAGTACACGGTTCATTAGGTTTCTTTCAGTGAACTCAGGAGGCACCCAAATATCGAGCTTTTTTGTTTACCCAGCTTTTTTCAAATGCGCCAAAACCGTTTTGTGGTCCATTCCCAGTTCTCCAGCTACATCGTAACTACTAATATGCTGATCTTGCTCCACTTTTTCAAAAATGGCATACATTTTGTCCGTAACAGGGCGACCAGAGCGACGTGCATCTTTGATATCAAAATTTCCGGATTGAAAACGCTTAAACCAAATTTTCCCATACTCTACATACTATGTGCGAAAAGACTTTTTCTCCAACCTATTATTAACTGTAAAAGATTTCAAAAACCACGCGAAGTGAAGAAGAAATAATTTAAGAGCCGCAGGGTCCGAAACGAACGATCTTGACCGAGATCTAACACTAGGATGTTAATGATATTGGATTATAGAATTGTTTTTCTTCTAAGGCTAATCTATATTCAAGACTAGATGTACCAAGTGGCCTACCCAAGTTGGATCCCATTGATCCAGCTCTTATCCGTGCTGATTGTGCACCACCAGGCAGGAGTATATCCTAAATGTTTACCTAGACGCGGTTTCCAATTTAAGACTCACTTTCTCCCTTAGTTATTAGTCTTGCACCAGAAGCCCACTGCTACTTATTAACTTTACGACCAGTTGTCAGTAAGGTTACCTTGGTTACCCTTACGGATATCAAATGGTTATTGTGGATAAAATCAGAAATTATGATATCTGATATCCGTCACACAGCCCGCTAATGATATGAGTGCTAGTCCCACTGCCGATGTTCCCGACTGAGTACCATAAGCAGGTAAAACGCAAATAAGTTTCGTTATGGAAAATTTTAAGGTTTCCATATTTAATTTACTTAAGAATGTTCCCAAATGAGTTGTTTCTAGGTATGAAAATCGAATCTGATAACGTAGCTACACGGACAACGGTGTTTTTATTACTCGTTCACTAACTATGCTCCGCGGTCTGACAAGCGTTCATTTGTTTCCCCGTTCCATTGAGTCATGGTGCTAAAGCTGATATTAGACGGTTCAACCAAATTAAAATAATTAGAACTGAAAGACTTAGACTGAAAGAACACAACGGAGATGAAATGATTCAAGTTTATGTTTACTTGTATCACTTTGGTTCTTCTTCCCTGGTTTAGAGTATGACGCCATAACAGCCTTGAGTTGTGTTCCGGCATTAATGACCAGGTTCCAGTCTCCCTTAAGAGAGCAGCAGCGCATTTGTAGCACCTTTGGTGTTGCAAATATCTATAGACGATGGTAACCGCTTTCCATTAAGTGGGCCGTCTGCCTGTCTGCTGAACTCCTTCAATAAAAATGTTAAAAAAATATTCTTACGCCCTGGCAGTCGGGTCACGACTGACCATGTGCCGACATCACCTGCACCTAACACAGTTAATAAGTAACAGTAAGGGGAAGTATCTTAACCGTTGCAGCTACACGTAATTGTCCTTAATAGATTATTCATAATTTTTCGTGAAATTTTGATCTCCATGCTGATACTGATTGATACTGATCAAACATTTCTATGGGACTAACCCAGATTGGAGTAATAAGAGAGTCAGAAATCGCAAAAACTTTTTCCGTACATCTTGAAGAAAGTCCAACTTACCTCTTTATTATTTAATACTAGCTGACCCGGCAAACTTCATACCGCCTCAAAATCAATAAATAAAAAACGTTGATTTCTGAACGACGGGACGAACATCAAATCTTTGACAGGTAGGAATAGTTTTTAAGGGAAAGCGAAATTGTTGTCTTTACTATATTCCAAGCATTTTTTTCATATTTACTCACCTTTTAAACCGTCCCTGGACTTCCAAACAAATAATTCAAAACCAAAATTAGCCAAATCAGTACAGCCGTTCTCGAGTTTTAGCGAGACTAACGAACAGCTATTGATATTTTTATATATAGATTGTTGTTGACTGAATTAAAAGATGAGATTAAAAAAAATTCACACGGAGCTTTTCTGACGTAACAAACTATCAAGATTGGTTTTTGTTTGGAAATTAATAACGAGTTGGAAATTAGATGGTTTTTCTTAAATTGGAATGATCCATATGAAATATATATCTTGAATATAACTAAAATAATAAGTAGCTCCGTGACACCTCGTGTATTCAAAAATAATGTGGATTTTAATAATTTATTTGCAATAACAATACTTTATTTAATAATAAATGATTTCACGCTGAGTCATAAAAATGTCAAATCAACGAAATTATTAATAAATTTATACCGATAATTAAAATTTAAGTGTTTCTAATTGCTTTCAAATTAAATGCCAAAATTTAAATGAAAATTAGAATTTATAAGATGCCTAACCATAAATGAGTGCTTTACATTTTAGTCGCATCCGTCCGTCTATACATGACCGTTATTTTTGCAAAAATCTACTGGGTACCTATCTAAGTAATATGTAATACTAGCTACGGCCCCCGGTTTCACCCGCGTGGTGATAGGTTATATTTTGGATAATTCACACTATATCTTTATAAATTATAGCCTACGTGTTACTCTGATGTGTAAGCTATAAATATAAAGTTTCATCAAAATCCATTTAGTAGTTTTTGCGTGAAAGAGTAACAAACATACAACCATACACTCTTACAAAAGTTCGCGTTTATAATATTAGTAGGATAAATACCGCTACACAAGTGTGTAATAAAACGCGAAAAAATTAGTGCCACGCGTGTAACTGGATTTTAAAAAATAATTTTCAGTAAATATAGTTATGTGCAGTCCGAGTAAGTATTATAGTAAGATTTTGAACAATCATAATGGTATTTTTAAGGAGTCTTTTATCTAAATCAATTGGTGGCGAAATTTTAGCTGCTAAAGTCGTAAAAATTGTGTCCATTGTCATTATCCCCTCCAACTCTTGAACTAAGAGGATGAAAATTCAGGAACAAATTAGCACGAAAGATCCAACAATAATTTCAACGAAAATTTCTTTGAACAATATCTGTTCAGTAGATTTGTGATATATAGTATTTTCAAAGAAATGCTTTCTTTATGATTTCGTAGTCAAAAGAAGAAGACATTAGATGATTGTCACCACTACGGAACGCTTCATAGTTCGTGGACTGCCAGGCACTTTCCACTATTACTACTCTGAAATAGACTGACGCATTTCAATTAATATTTTAGGTATTAAAAGTAGAAATTACAAATTGAATTTTCATATATGTCCCATTACCATATCTCAAAAGATTGAGAATTACTTTAATCTCAAAACAGCTTTAAAGTCCATCAATTTATTTAAATTTTTATAAGAGACATTAAACTATATTCTTTAAAGGTAGCATAACCATTACATATTTTTCATATTCAAGCAATCGATCTCGACTGCTGAACGTAGTCGCCTAGTCAAATTTACGCCACATATCTCCGCTTTTCTCGTTCAGTCCCTGCTGGATTCAGGTACAGTCGCGCATTCAGGATACCGAAGATATCATTTATAAAGTGAGTCTCTCTCTTTTTGTTCACCTTCTCTCAATTATTTTGGGTCGGCACAACATGTCTTTTCATTCCATACTCCGCTATACTTCGTTATACAAACGTCCTCTGTCACATCACAAATCATCGTATCATCCTTCACACAATCCATTCTTCTTCATTAATGGAAGTATGGGCATGTAATGGGGAGGGATGACCTCCTCATTACATGCCCATACCTCCATTATTAAGTCTTCTTCCTCTCAATTTTAATATTTACAAAGTGACTACAACACTATAACTAAAAGACGTCGTATATAAGTGGTCAAGACACCCATGTCTCATTTCAATGACGTGGGTTAAAAAAATACTCCGTTGTATTAATGTTAGATATACATCATCATAATTGCAAATTTTATTTTTATACGTACATATATAATTATAAGGTGAATGCACCTTGAGTCAGTATATTGTGAAGCTAAGTAGTGTTGTATACTTTAATAGTCGTTAATTGAATAATGCAGAAGCGTTCCTAAGGGGTCCCAAGGTTGAACAAGCATTGATCTCCCAATAGAATAGGACTACTCCACGAAAGTGCTTTTGTGGTTTTTAATTACTATGTGTGATATATTGTAAAGGATATTGCAATAAATTTATTAGTATTCTTTATGTCTTCTATAGTAATAAAAGACGTAAAGGCTACTTATTTTCAATGCGTGTCTAAAAGAAGTACTCTTTAGACACACTGAACGATATCCGCTTAATATAATAAATTAAAATTGCAAGACTTGTATTCCTAGCCTAAAAGGCAAATTCTGGATTACACACAAACATACATACAAATAAAATAATCGCCAGACAAATATGTATTCCCAAGCTAAGCAAGTTATACTTTTGATATTGATAATATATAACGGACAAGTGTGGGGTGCGTGCGCGTGCGTGTCTGTGTGTCTGAAGAATTTTTAATACAATTCTATTTAAATTATGTAAAGATGGTTAATTTAAAACATTTTGCACTTTAATATCTAACTTTAGATGTTCTTTAACTTGACTTATTTAAACATCATTAAATAGCGTAATTGATAACACCAATTTTGAGCGGGTAAACTAAAACCAAAATAAACTTGTAAAGAAAGGAAAAATATATACACACACAGATCTAGCACAAACAATGTCTTTTTGCAAAATATAGCAAATAAAATCAACATTAATCATCATTAATCAGCAAAGAATTTCTACAAAAGAATATGCAGAAAACTCTTCGATGCCACCCATGACCACAAGGCTAGTTTCATACTTCCAACAGTAAATTAGCATTGAAGTAGATCTACGTTAGGTACCTATGTCTAATGTCGGGCATTTGCCCGACTGGATGGCCACCACCCCTGGTCTAAAGTATGTCGCCATAACAACCTTGAGTTGTGTTCCGGCATTAGTGACCAGGTTCCAGTTTCCCTTAAGAGAGCAGCAGCGCATTTGTAGCACCTTTTGGTGTTGCAAATGTCCATAGGCGATGGTAACCGCTTTCCATCGAGTGGGCCGTCTGCCTGTCTGCTGAACTCCAGCAATAAAAATGAAAAAAATGTAGATAATGATGAAATTACCTGTTGGTAATTTTTGTTAATTTCCTGCATCAATACAATATAAGCACAATAAAACGCTTATATATCAAAATATTAATTTTAATATACATGATTAATTACCGCAATAGTTATAATTTTTCCCTTATATGAGACCTGTTCCAACACAGAATCCAAACCAATCACAACAATTGAAAGCATGAACTCTATAATTTTTCCGTTTGAAAAATTGTACTGCGCAAGCCTTGACCGTTCGGGATTTTGCTGGACAAAACCTGTAGGTATCCACCGTGTTTTCTAAATAATTGATTAAGCCTGGAACTGGATGAACTATAAGAATAAAGTCACTACAGCCCAGTGAATAAAATACTCGCATCTCACCCGAAAAGCGCGGATTCAAACTTTGAGCGAAAAGCATGCACCAGTTAGTTTTTCTGACCTACCGTGCATATTGTTACAATTACCACGAGCAGATTGTTGAGGAAAACAACATACAAATGTACACATTGATATTACCTTGTAAGCCCGCTAATCTGCCCTGACCCAGCGTGGTTTACCGTTAGTTCCTCTCCATGCTCGAGTCCAACAATGAGACTTGTACAGTCGACTATTATTAAATATGAATACTAGAGTTTTCCCCACCCCTAGGGCAGAGTGAAACATTAGAAAGTAGCTCTATTTTACCAACAAAATAATTTTATTAGGTTTTATATATATAATATATAAACCTTCAGTGAAAATTATCCTAACTGATGGTGAAAACTGCTTAAGAATTCATTGCGTGGTTTAGAAAGAGTTTGCGGATATACAGACAGATGAGGACAGCAATTATGTGTTATAGTATGTAAAAAATGTTACTAGTATCAGAAGTTGCACGAGATTACCCACTGGGAAAAAACCACGGTAACTCGTTAGATAAGCGCGATGTGTACCCAAGTAGATCATTCAGGGTTCCATACAAAGCAGTGAGACACACACAAAATGTGTAAGCTGTCCATCGAGCGCCGTGTGGCAACAAGAGAACACTAGAAATACGCGCGGCACACTCCAATAACTTCGACCCCTGTCACCTGGTTATAGTCACTGAGTTGAAATAAAGTGGTTCGACTTTACATCCCAACTTCCTCGTGGAGAACGAGTAAGAGAAGACAATATTTTCTTAGATTCGATTTAAGCCTATCTTAGAATATGCTTCCCAATGTTCTCACTAAGAGAACTAAGAGATTCCCATAACCATGAAAATAAAATTATGAAATCGAAAATCATAATGTAAATCAGTTGGCGATATTACAGCCGGTATTATCAATGTAGCATAAATCATAAGCAACCAAATAAACCAATTTCATTTAATGTTTATTGAATGCTTGTAAATAATTATGAATACTTTGTGACACCGATTTAAGCCTATTTCGGAATATGTGTTTTGATAGACTTACAACGAGGGATGCTAAAAACCGCTCCAAATGGAGAAAGTAGAAAATCGAACTCCAGTGTCCAAAAAGGGTCATAACCAGGACTTATGACTGAAGGAATAATGACTATGCAGGATATTTGTACATATCGACCTTTATCAAACCGTAAGTTGTACAAGCCATATGCCAGTATTTTGAGTAACAAGTTTTGGTATATATAATTCAGCCGTTACTCGTATTCTTTTATCTTAAAAAACAATTTCGAAGAAAGTGAAATAGAGGTTAAAAGTTTGCGTGGGAACTGGGAAACCTATTTACATACATACATACATACATAACTTCACGCCAGTTCCCTTGCGGGGTAGGCACGAACAACAGAGCGCCATTTAGGTCCATTCTTACACACCTCACGTGCTTCTTTGACATTCATAACTCTTGTCATGCATACTCGTCTGTTCTTAAGGCTCCTGACATCACCCTCCGCTAGTACACGATCAATTTGATCATGGAAGGTGTGTCGTGGCCTTCCACGACTTCTGCATCCATCCACTTTTGCATTGTATATCTGTTTAGTCATTCTTTCATCATGCATTCTTTCCACATGCCCGAACCACCGGAGCATTCCTTTCCTTACCTTCACCCCGACACTCTCTTCCAGACCAACTCTCTTTCTTACTTCGGTAAAAAAAATGAACCTATTTATTATTCTTAAGTTCGGAATATGATAAATCATATTTAGGCCTTCAGTAAAGATAAAAATAAATACTTCTACAATGTTGCAGTAGCATTTTTACTTAATCAAATATTAAAAAATCTCGTGTCACGGAGTTTGTGGCCGAACTCCTCCGAAACGGCTTAACAGATTTTATTAGAATTTATTTGCATATTTGGTAGGTGTGAGAATAGGTCGTAAAATATATTTCACCTTCCTATGATATTTTTTATGGCAGAACAGCGTTTGCGGGGTCAACTAGAATAATATGGTAAAACAATTATAAATCATTTATTTATTAGAGCCTATTCTTACTCTTAGTCACGTTGTACGAAAACCGGCAAGTTACGTAAGAAACTGAACAAATCCGCCGGGTCCCGGTTACAGACGTAGGCCCAAGAAACGCTGGCCTAACTTCGCGAAAGATTATATAGGATAAAGGTGTCTCGAAGATAACGATGATCATGCAGAGTGAAAAAGTAGGAAAATACACCCAAGCTCCGAAGTAAAATATTAGGACATAACTAGAGTTTAATGTCGCCGGATAAAAAATTACTCCTATTTTTTTTATTTCATGTTAAAAAGGCGAAGCATGTTACAGCCGAATACATTATTAATTAAAATAAGGAGAATAATATTAAGAAATGATAATAAGAAGCCTCTTATCTATTTCTCAAACTCATACACAATACACCATAAATAATTACATGATAAATATAAAATATTTTTAAGTTAATTATTATGTTATATTTAAATGCAATTATAAAAACTAAACTAAATTATAAATAAACTACTAAAATTAAACTCTAAAATCTAGTGCCAGACCGTTGTCAGTTGGAAACATGATAAATGTATTTGTACTACACATTTACTTTACATAAACTTTTTACAATTAATGTCAAATTTCTGCTAATGATGATTGAGCCAAACCGTATCAATTTGGTTGAGTAGCACAGAATTGAATGGACACGACCGGTACTCGATGACATCGAATGAATCAAGATTATGTTTAGGTACATAGATCACCTTGGTTATTTCATCAAAATTGAAAAACGGAAATTAACAGTCTAATACTGGCTTAAGGTAAAAGAATTGAAGTTTAGCCCGACAAAGTCCGACATGATAATTTTGATAATTACTAACAATAGTAAAAAGAAATGCTATTTAAATACCACTACCAGTTTAACCGCAGATTGTTCAAATAAACAGTCTGGCAAATATTTTTAAAACGTTGAACAGGGAGAGAGTTTCTGTGGAAAAACTTTAACAAGAAAACGTTCTCTCACCGTGCATTCAGCAAAGCGTAATAAACACTATCAAGCGCGACGCGTCGGCAAAGTTTTGTCATAATTTCTTTTATATAACAAAAGCTTTTGTTATTCTTTGAAAGTATTACGAAAATAGGGAATTATTTGTTAGACTTATCTCATTAGTAAAGTAAATCTCGACTCTAAATACAGCGCTTCAATTGGACCTAATTAGAACTTTTACACTTGGAATAACTTTCTACGAGATACCAAAAATAATCTGAAAAATAAATATTTTCCAAGTTACTTGTGAAACATGAATGTTTTTGCTATATTTTGGGTACATATTCGTTTTTGTTGTTTTTTTTTTATACCGTTTAACGTATTATTTATTTTACAAAAATATTCAATTACAATTGCTTCAATTAGATTGCTGTTTGATAACCTTATTTATCTTTGAACAGTGCACTTTATATCAATATAATCACATTTAATTCAATCACTGTCGTTCTGTTTTTATTCTCTCCCTACAGCTTTGCGTCGACCAATTGCCTGAACAAATTTTCATAAACTTCTGTAAAAATGTACCCTAGAAAACGTAGATAATAGGTAAACATTTACAATAAAACTACAATTTCTAGTTTGAGTTATTTTTGGTATTTTTAACATCTGGCTTTTCAATGCCTGAAGATGCTGGCAAAATCAATACTAAAACGCCACTGTGGCCATAAAACAAAAAAGTAGTCGACATAAACAATTAATTACTATATAAATTGATTTCCTTTTCCCGCCGCAATTTTTATGAATGTCATTAAAGAATTATACATTCTTAGTATTTTCTATAAATATTTTAAAAAATAGACAAATAATTTATTACCGCTGGTAAGCGCAGGCCGCTTCTCTTCTCGGTATGGCTAATTTTGTAAACATTCAAATATTTTTAGCTTAGGAACCCCCAACTTATGTCTATGCCTAACTAGGTATAATTAAGAAAACTACGCTTTAACGGTTTTGAGCGCGGTAATTTATTTGATTTTTATCCCGACGTTTCGGTCACTTTTCAGTAGCCGTAATAACAGAAGATTAAAATGTCAAGCACTAGTCAGAAAATACTCGTTATAATTAGGTAAAAATAACAATTACTCTGAATATAAATCAAAAGTCTTGACTACAAAATATTAATATTAATACAAATATTACTATTTTCTTTTGAAGGGTAACTATAGACTCAATAAATTAATTTTTGGTATAGCTTTAAGCAAAATTATTAACGTGTTTTATATTGATATCTGAAAATATTTTGATTATTATTAATTATTTGAAATGTATTTAATTTATTATTGCTCATTTAAAACTTCCTTAAATATTGTTTTATATTTGCAAATTTATGTATTTTTAAATAAAACAACTGATGTTGAATTATTTTGATTATTGGGTGTATCTTAATATTCCAATGCCTTATACTTCTATCTTATTCAAGTTACTTTTATTTATAGGAGATTTCTATTTATAGTATAGTTTTATTAATTATTATTACTAATTTGTAATAACCGATTCGTATTTAAACGAATATATTTAAACCTGACTGAATTGCGATAGGGAACTATACGTATTTTTATGTTTATTTTATTTATATTTTGAATTTAAACCTTTGAATTTCACACACACCGATTTCACATACGCTTTTATAATGAAAATGCCGGCGCAGGATTGTAGCTATGCGGATATAACCAGTTACACGTTACATTTTTATCTTTTACTAATATTCACTTTTTACCAACTGAATACACACAAAAAATGTTTATATATAATTGTTTTTTAAGACCTACATGAACTAAACACGGAATCCTGTACCTCAAACATCACTATATGAAATTTTCTTTATTTTTAAATTACCCAGTGCATTGCTCCCCTCTCCTCGTACACTCCCATCTGGCGATGAATTTTTCCGTTGTCTATTTTCGAAATTGTTTTGGGCCTTTGCCCCACAGCACTCACTCACGTTACATAAGACGACCGCACGGCACCGCGGTTGACGGCGTACTGCAGCCTCGTATAGGAGGTGTGACTCTCCGCCCAGTAACGCCCACAACGGCTTCAAGCCACATCGTCACAAAAAATACCTTGTGTATTTTCGTCTATTTTTTTTAAAGAGTTTCGTTTTGGTATTTTATTTTACGGCTGTGAATGGATTGTCATTTTGTGAGGTTCATGTATTTTTTTGTGACTTTTTGTCTGTTTACGAACTTTTATTATGAACTGTCGTTTATTCGCGGTTTTGTTTACGTATTTGACAGTCTTAAGTGGTCTCCTCACAGCATAATGTAAATCTGTTTATCATCATATTTGTAGAATCAAAAAACTCCCTTACGAGCTTAGGTTATGGTTCTTATTATGAAATGAGGCTCTACAGAGATTTTTACCAGAATTGTTTCTTATTTATACTTGTAGGTATGCTGATAACATATGGCAGTGAAGCGTGGCCTGTACTTGAGCGACACAAGTAAGAACTGCGTGTCACGGAGATGAATATACTGCGATGGATGTGTGGAGTGACGCGGAAAGACCGGGTCAGGAACTTCCGCATCCGCAGGCAGTCTTCATGTCCGTGACATAGCAGACAAACTGCAAGAGTGTCGCTTACGTTGGTACGGCCACGTTTTACGGAGACCGGCTAATTATGTGGGGAACAAATGTCGAGCCATGCCGCCTCCGCTAGGTCCCGGTCAAAGGGGAAGACCCAAGAAATGTTGGCTTGACCTTGTGAAGGATGACATGCGTACCAATAGTCTCAAAACGGAGGATGCTGAAGACCGCGTGAAGTGAAGTAGAAAAAGTAGGAACGTTCACTCGGACGCCCAAGGTCCGCTACCTTGGGCGTCGGAGTGAACGCTCCGAACGCAACCGGGATTTAACGCTCGGATGATGATGATGATTGATATCAGTTGTAAATTTTTGAAGGAATAGGTAATTTATTGAGTAGGTGATATTGTAAATCATACAATATTTGTGATACGGACCTTAAGCAAGAGAAAACACTTGTGATTAATACCTCAATAATATCCAGTTTCGATCAAGTAGAGAATGTTTAGACATAAAACGCATAGACTAATTTATTAGGGCGACTACCAATCCACGGGCCAGAGCTTTTCGCAGAACACAGTCGATCAATACAACATTTAATGCTTAATTTAGTTATTACAATTCATTTCTACCAATATAGTTGCGATAATTGTTATTTTATTGATAGTCACATATTCGAACAATTCTCTGCATCGTCTGGATCACAATCCTAATAAAATACTGTAAGGCCGATTGCACACCAAGAAAATTTACAAAAATTATTCGATTATGTTTCTTATAAAATAGGAAAAAATATTAAGTTGTAGTTCAATATATAAGTAGGTAGATACTTCTGACTTCATTATCAATTTTTCCGTAGGTAAACTTCATAGATAACGTCTTTTTTACATGTTTTATATAACATCAAAAGTAAAATATAAGAATGTATTATTAAATATATTATTTTCAGTTACGACTAAGAAGTACCTACCTACTGAAAATTACAAAAATAAGAGATTAAGAAAAATTCTTTCAAAAGCTGGATCTCTTAACAAAATGAAATCCAGCATCGTTCCAAATCTAAAAAGGATCGAAGATACTATCCAAAAGAAAAATAATGAATTGTCAATTTTGAAAAAAAAACCAAGAGTTAAGATCCTTTCATTAGATGACACACAATCTCAGAATGATATTGCTGAAATTTCATTAAACCTGACGTTAGACGATTCATTCTTGTCTTTTAATTTGAATAAATTCAGTAGGTAATGCTTAGAAACAAAACGAGACTCAATGTCCTTGAATATCGTCGTGTCCTTTCTGTTCTGTGCTTTTCAATAAAATTGCTTCAATTTGGTTGATGCAATATTAGCATTACAGGAGCCCTTTTACCATTTACAAAAATATTTTCGAAATTTCATTTTTTTCCAAATTATTTTTTAAAAATATTTTAAATCGGCTAAAAGCAACACACCGAGCGACAAAAATAAAAATACTATCTAAGATGTAGTTGTAAAATCTATGAAGCATGTCACGAGTCGTCTCGGCTCCAATCTTCGTCTAGTCGTTCGTCGCATCGGCCATTCCTAAGCCCAAGGTCATGGCAGGGCGGTAAGTGTACCAATTTTTATTTCTCTAACCAGTCTCTGAATAGTCACTAAGAGCTGGTTTGCATTGATCCTGCTACTAATTCAAATTCGAAGAAAGGCAGTGCTGACTTGGTGCATATTGATTTTAAGACAGTACATCGATACCAAGTCTGACTGAGTTCATTATTCTCGACTGAATATTTTGAACACACTCCATTCCCCAAGTCAGTACCTGGATCAATGTAAATTCGCCTTAAGGACAAACCTTGTACCTTTATGGGCACACAGTCCTAAAAATAAGATGCTCTTTAATTTGGTTGTGAGTTGCACTTCTGTGTTCATTTATGGCCGGTTCCTATATCTTACTATTCATTCATTTGCCTTATCATCAGTAGAAATTTAACATTACTTGTACGGAATGTATTTTCATCCGTGCCGGAACAGAGAAAGAATACAATTTCCTGCGAACAGGCAACCTGTCATTAGAGGCGAGAAAACAACCCACAGCCAGGTGGTAGGGTATTTACCCGTCTGTATGGTTACCACCCCTGGTCTCGAGTATACCACCATAACAACCTTGTTGTGTTCCGGCATTAGTGGCTAGGTTCAAGTACCCTTTAGAGAGCAGCAGCGCGTTTGTAGCACCTTTGGAGTTGCAAGTGTCACACCATCATATCGACGAGGATTACCGCTTTCCATCAGGTGGGCCGCCTGCCGTTCTGCTGACGTTTAAATCAAATTTTAACCGCTTGTAATGTGGATATTAGATGAATCAACTAAATTGAATGAATGAAATTCGAAATTCAGTGACATTGAATGACTCAAGTTTATGTCTATAACCAACACATATAATAAAATATACTACAATATAAACTAACTATAAACTATATATCACTTTGGTTGATTCATCCAAATTGAAAGACAGGAACGAACTGTCTAATATCGGCTTATGGCAAATGAACAATTAGGAAGATATTATATATATATCATACATGGAACAATGATGTTACATTTTGTCGGTTATCTTATGTATCTGCTATACCTGCACCGACTAATAAACACATTACGCACATGTAGCCAAGGTATTAGTGCGTTGAGATAATATAACATTTTTAATAATGATGTTAAATATTAACCGATATCTCAGATATGGTGGTGGTGATCTTCAGTAATGTAGTTAATTAGTAACTCGTTATTTGTAAAGCTATAAATAAGACGTATTTGGTCGCAGTCACTAACACAAACATTAACGCAGGCGGTGCAAAGGCCTCATACCTATTAAAATGTATAATTGCTTAATTGGGTAAGCTTTTGTAGACTAGCGGTTTAGTCTAGTCTAGTCAGTGTAGACAAATTGATTTAAGTATAATAACAGTTCTAATCCCTATTAATATTATAAATGCGAAAGGAACTCTGCCTGTCTGTTACGCTTTCACGGAAATACTTTACTAATATGGCTGAAACTCAATACCTATATATATTTTTTCGATGCCGGGAATGAACATAGGATACTTTTTATCGCGAAAAATGGGATAGTGTCTAAGCTTTAACGGAAAAACTATTCTAACGATTTGGCACAAATTCGGTACAATTGTAGTTTTAATACCGAGGGTGGACAAGGGATACTTCTCTTCGCGGATAATGGACACACAAAGGAGGATAGGTTCTTTTGTTTTGTGATTTGTCACTTTGGTAATTTTGATCATTTTAGTCATTATAGTCATTTATATATGGATAGATGGGGAGAGAAGGGATAGATAGATAAATAAAACTAGAACAGGTTGAAATAAAAAAAAAATTATATGGGACCATTCATTTCTCAAGTTAAAATAGAAAGACATAGAATAGAAATAACTAGATATAAAAATTCATCATCTATAAAAAATGCGATAGTAACTCGATCTGTTATGCTTTCACGAAAAAACTACCCGGAGTACTAGACCGGTTTTGCTGTAATTTTATTTACATGTAGTTTTAATACCGAAAATTGCTGCTAGCATCGCATTCCGCGGCGATCCGCGTTGTATGGATGATGTGTATTGCTTTTTCCGCCACGTTTATGAAATCAAAAAGGATGAAAGTATAAAAAAAACAACAGCAGAAAGTGACGAGTCTTATAATAATCGCAACAGTTCACGTGTAAAATAAACAAAAATGCCTCATACATACAGATTATTAAACATAAATGTAGATTTACAAATATTTGACTAGTGACACAGTATAGTGCAGACCAGTAAGTAACCTCGTACGACTTACATTGATTCCCACTTATGCTACAAGTATGCAATTTGAATCAGTTAAGTAGTAGAAAACGAGTCATTTGACTTGTTTGGCTTTGTTCACAAAAGTTAAATTAAAGCAATTAATTATTTAAATGTTATATGAACCTGATTTGATGTCAAAAACGTAACATATTGAATTTTCTCGATGCAAGATAGATACACTATGTATGGTGCAAAACAGAGAAGCTTTTCGAGAGAGCACTCGTGAATGAGTATAAGCATACCGTATTTAACCTCAAACGAATTACATGAAAATGCTTTGGATCGCTTGAACATTATAGATATATCAATAATTTAAACTGTTTTAAACAAGTATGCTTGTAAATTTATAAACCAGTCATAATATTTAGATTACTATAATTATATTTTTCGGGATAACAATTTTTTTGTCTGTTGCGGTTTTAAGTACAAACTATTGGGCATTTTGCTGACATTTGGTATATGTGTAATTTCAATACCGAGGATGGACATAGGAAAAAATATCAATACCCGAGGGGCAGTACAAAACGCCTTTGAAGAATTAGTTGCCGCCCGTCCAGCTGATTTATTCACGAAGATCATCAATAAACTGGTACTGTTAGCAAAGATGCATCGATTGCATAGGTGATAACTTTGATTAATACAAATAAAAAATATGGAAAAATGTAACCTTAATATTGACTTTCTCGACTATTGGTTTTTACTAATATACTACTTCCATACTGTAATATTGTAATCGTGAAAGTAACCATGTTTGTGTGTTACGCTTTCATGGAAAAACTACTGAATAAATTTTGCTAAAAGTTTGGCATATATGTAGTTTCAATATCCAAAATTCAATACTATTTATCCCGAAAAATGGGATAGTTTTCGATATAGAATTAAGTTAATCTTTAGTAAATCTTTAAGCATTAGGGGAACTGAATAAATTTAATTTGTATTTCACTCCGCAAATAGCCAAGTTAATTTTTTTAGAACTTTTTTATTTTGTTTTGTATAAGGTTGTAGTGGAAATCTCTATTTTTAATCAAGCGAATAACAAACTATAATATTACTTTTTAAAGAAAGCACAGAGTAAGTTATTGATTTGATAATAAGGTATTAAACAAAAAAAAATAGGATAACAACAAAAATGAGAGAAATCTTTGTTATATTTTTTAGTTGCCATTTGTTGTATATATTTATTTTAAATTTTTGGGCGCTTTCGCTGAGGTGAGTATCAAAGAAAATTTTCGTGAACAAAATTCTTTTTTGTCTGAATGTCTGAAAAATGGAAAGGCAGCAGGAATCGATAGTGTGTCTGCTGAGATGATCAAATATGGTGGAACCTGCGTCCGGGACGCTTTCCTGTCCTTATGCAACTTGTGCTGGAGGACGGGAAAGGTTCCCAAGGACTGGAGGCGCGCTGTCATCGTGCCCTTGTATAAAGGCAAGGGGTCACGTATGGAGTGCGCCAGCTACAGGGCCATCAGTTTGATCAGCACAGCATCTAAAGTGTATGCGAAGATTATTGAAAGAGAATGAGAGTGGTATCCGATGGATTACTGTGGGATGCACAAGGTGGCTTCAGAAATGGAAGGGGATGTATGGATCAAGTTTTCTCTCTCCGCAATATCGTAGAGAAGCAGCTGGCTATGGGCCGGAAGGTTTTCTGCGGTTTTGTGGATCTAGAGAAAGCATTTGACAGGGTTGTGCGGAAGGACCTCTGGGACATATTGCCCGGGTATGGGATTAATGGCCAATTGATGCGTGCTGTGCAGTCCACTTACGAGGACTGTATGGCATGCGTGCGGGTGGATGGCAGCCTGTCGCCCTGGTTTGACGTCAATATTGGCGTCCGCCAGGGCTGCGTGCTGTCGGTTTTGCTGTTCATCCTATACCTAGACGATTGTCTCCAGAGAATAAGATTGATGGATGTTGGGGTGCGGATGAGTGATCTAGTTGTAAGCACCTTGCTTTATGCGGATGATGCCATGCTTTTAGCCGAATCGCCATCAGAACTGCAAATACTAGTCACAATGATGAAAGATGACTGTCAGACGAGAGGCTTACATTTGAATGCGAAGAAAACAAAGGTTATGGTGTATGAAAGAGAAGAAACCAGAACGAATGCAAGGATAATGGTCGATGATGTTATGTTGGAGCAAGTGAGTGAGTTTGTATATCTTGGTTGTGCTTTTAGCAGGGATGGAAGGTACACCGCTGATATAGAAAGAAGAGTGAATTTGGGGAATAGTGTGAATGGAGCGTTAGGTAAACTTCTAGGCGCTAAGAACCTCAGCCAGAAGGCCCAGCTTGCCATACACAACGCGGTGCTGGTTCCTACGCTCACATATGGAAGCGAGAGTTGAGTATGGAAGAGAGAGCATGAAAGTAGAGTAAACGCAGTCAAGATGCGAGCACTGCGCAAAATCTGCGGAGTGACGCTCGTGGACCGCGTTCGTAATACCGAAGTAAGAAAGAGAGTTAGTCTGAAAGAGAGTGTCGGGGTGAAGGTAAGGAAAGGAATGCTCCGGTGGTTCGGGCATGTGGAAAGAATGCATGATGAAAGAATGACTAAACAGATATACAATGCAAAAGTGGATGGATGCAGAAGTCGTGGAAGGCCACGACACACGTTCCATGATCAAATTGATGGTGTACTAGCAGAAGGTGATGTCAGGAGCCTTAAGAACAGACAAGCGTGCATGACAAGAGTTATGAATGTGAAAGAAGCAAATGAGGTGTGTAAGAATAAGCCTAAATGGCGCTCTGTTGTTCGTGCCTACCCCGCAAGGGAACTGGCGTGAAGTTATGTATGTATGTAAAATTCTTTTTTGTTCTTTGCAATGATCAAAATGCATATAAACCTGTTTAATGATATTTGATTCCTTCAATTTCACGCATTTGAACTCTGTATCATTGTTCCATGATAGCTACCCTATTTTCTGAGATAAAAGTATCTTATGATTATTTTCTTTATTGACAGTATACATTTTCAACAAATTTCATGAAATATGTTTAATTATAAAGACCAAACGAACAAGCAAATGAATAGTCATTTTCGCGTTCATATTGACTATGATTACTGTCAACGTATTTTCAAAAAATAAAAACGATAATTGGTGTACTGCATACTTTGTCAAAAGTTTACATACTGTGGCGGGGCAAAGCGCTGCTATGTTTATTTTATACATTACGATCTAAAAGAGAGGGGGGCTGAGGCGCCGGTGATAAACGAACTTTGTCAATTGATGTCGGTCCCTTAAAACTATATTTATACCCGCTAATTGACTCAACCTGTGGTCCGTCGAGCTGTAGTGAAGTGCCCCCGCCTGGCATACTACATTCTTGAATAAAATAAGAGATTCACATTGATAGCACCTCTGGTGTTGCAATCACTTGCAAATATCGATAGACGACAGTAACCAACATCCATCAGGTGTATAACCTGATCAACACATGATATTATAATAAGTCAGACAACTGTTTAATGGTCCTATCTTACTAATCATTCACGTGCCTTACTATGGGCTAAAATTTGGCGTCTTAGTTATGAATAATGATAAATAAATAATAGGAACCAGCTATAAGTGGTGCGTGCCTATTCGTCTAAGATCCCAACCCGCGTCCTTTTGAGTTTGAGACGCGAGCTCGTTAATCACTAAGCTACCATGACTTTGAGGTGTAATGCATTTTATAAAAAATGTTTTAAACACTTAGAGCTCATGGCCCACGTTCAGATTGTTAACGAAATTTACTGAGTAGTTAATAATAAATAGTACATCAATGACCCGTAAGTGGCGTGAAAATGGTGGCGTGGCGTCTAAGGGCCTACCCAAACCAGTTGAACTGAACATCAGTGGATTTTAAATTTATGAAATTATATTTTAAACTTATCCAATCATAACAAGGTATTATTTGCAATTGATACGTATGAAATACGAAAAAGTTTGAAACTAAAAAACGTCAATTCGGTTAAAATCTAAGTAGATGGGAGCTTCTATATTACAGATTTCTTCTACCTTGAACGTCAATTAAACGGTTTTAGCGACAATAATTCTTTAAATAGGTTTTTTTTTCAATATATCGGCTTAGAAGAGTTTTTCCCGCAAACAATCAAAGCACAGCCATGTGGTATATCATGAATTCAGTCACATACAAACGCATATTTATATTGGAACAATTGTCATATAGGGAGAGCAATACCCGCGAAATAAACCGGTTAATGAGGGTTCCTATAACACTGTTTTTTACGTTTACACTCTGAACGAATAGCTGGATAAAACCGGTTATGTTTGAATAGCGGTTAATTTTAAAACGGTTCCAAGCCTTGAATACGAATGATTTTATAATCCTCTGCCGTCCAACCCGTCGATGTAAACATGCCCTAAATTGCTTGAAAATTACAATTTGGCAATATTCATTTTGATACGAATGTTTAATCTATACTAATATTATAAAAAGGTAAAGTTTGTGAGCTTGTGCCGTTGTAGGGGGCAATCTCTGAATCTACTAAATCGATTTTAAAAATTCTTTTACTGTTCTACTATATAACATAACGCTATATACCACGGGAGCGGGACAGAGCGCGGGTGAAACAGCGGCGAGCCGCTAGTTCAATATATTTAAAAAAGTATTTGCAAATTTGTAAATTCTTGATTAAAAATATAATACGCATGTACCCTGTTAGGATATTTTCAGTGGGCTATTGTTATTATACCTAGGTTCTCTTACGCTGCGTTCACGTTGAGCCTGCAAACCCCCTTGGCTTCATTGGATCAATATGTATGCCGTATCCGGCATTACACGGAGTAACTCAACATCAGACGAAAACAGCCAATGGAAGGCTTTTATTTATTAAAGCCAACGTTCGTGCAACTCGATAAAGGAAATCATTGAAGGTTCATTGAAACTCACTTACTTTTGAACTCCATTAATTCTTCGAAAAGTAATTATATGACGTTCCTATGTATTTACTAAATAACAGAGCATGAGATGGATACATATGAAGAAAAACAATATTTAACTAGACGTGTTACCGGGGTGTTTCTTGCCGTTTCTCCTTAAATAGCGATAACACGTTGCGAAGCGGTGTACATAGAATAGGAAATATATTTAAATTTTAACTTACATACCTACGTATGCCCTTCAAAAAATGTTCTCCGGTGGAACTTATTTTGATTAAAAACTTTTGAATTTGAAATACTGATATCAGGAAAAAACTTATATAAGTTTAGTCAGCAGAAAGTATCATAAATACATAATACTCATAAATACCTAGGTACTTTTAAATATTTTATTATAATCATAATATCTTGGGTCTATGGCAACGCGCTGCAGGGCCGTTTGGATATTGAACTACCTAGAAGAAATTTGATATATATTAGATACTGATTATTATAATATCGTCAGGACCTTTTTTGCTGATATTTTTTTTCCTCAAGTTATACCTCTTAAAAAAAATTTGAGCTGTCCTTTTGGTGGGAGTTCTTAAAACATCAAAAACTAACATTTTGCCACTCGAGACTCAAAAAAATCGTTTTATATATATATATATATATTATTATATATAGTAGATATATACTTTTTGACACACAACATACACTTATTGCCCTCTGCTGTCTAATAGGAAAACTACTTAATTATATAGTTAACTGTCGTTAGTACCGTTAGTTTTTCTTCCCACCGCTAGATGGCAATAAATAATATCAATGAAAATCCCTTAGCAAAAATGTAATCCTTAAAAGCTCTCAAATCTTATACGACTAATGACGTTGCAGGTTGTTCTTGTAAATAAATTTATTACATTCTTGAATTTTTCACTGATTAAATGTGAAAAAAATATTCTAAATAATAAATTGTCATAAAATAAAAGGAATGATCAACGGCACCGTTTCATAATCTTGGATTTAAAAGCTTTTGAGGCACGTTTTTTATTGGTCAACTTCTTTTGTTCTTGTTAAATTAAGTTTATATACTTAGTTACACAATTGACACTTATTGCCATCTAGTATCTAAGAGAAAGATTAATTACTCATTTTTATCTGTGAGAAACCAATTTAGTTCTCCTTTCTACCACTAGATGGCAAAAACTCATAAATAGAAAAATTACATTATGCAAATGAGAGAACTCGAGACATCTAGTTATGTATGGCGTACAAGCTTTTCAGAGCTTAATTTTTCGGGGTCAATATCACTGGTGGTATTCTTATTCTATGCCTAAGTTATGTGGAGCTATAATACGTATAATATGTCACTGCTGAGCTAAGACCTCCTCTTTTAAGGGGAACGCACAGTTTACCCGCTCGTCCATTGCAGCTTTGACAATTTATTTATTTCGATGGTCAGATTTAATCAGGTTTCCTATAACGTCAACACGTGGTAAATTTGACAATATACACATTAGGTAAGAAATGTGCTTAGCTGATGCATGTTTCCCGACTAGGATCACGTCGTTTAGAACGCGGGATTGAGACTAGACAGAGTTATCCAATAAGTTACCCCGAGTAAAATTCGTAACTTAGCACAATTTACAATTATTACCACCTACCATCCCATACATGAATGCTCGGCCGAGTGGTGCTGTAAGGATAATAGGCCTGGTCGGTGCCAGACATGTTCTCTTGAGGTGGTTGCAGCCAGCAATGAGAGAGGTAACAAGCATAAAGGCAATACTTTGCACAATCTTCGGAAGGAAGGCGATCAGTCTTGTAATGGAGCCATCCGAACCACTCCGCAGGTACCTCGTAAAGTATTGTAAAAAAATGTTATTTAATTAATTGGGTAAGTCAGGAAAGAAAAATATTCAGTACTTTAATGCCATGTCATCACTAGTTCAGCTATGATCGCTACATTCATCCTTATAATTATTTCATAAATTATAATAAGGCCGAACATTTAGCTCAGTAGCGGAGATAGACAAAGGGTATATGTATCTCAGAAAATTTTAAAGTTTCTGCAGGATAATTCATTATTTTAATTGCAGGATAATTACGCAAACGAAGCAGAATGAGCTATTATTATGAAACTTGAATTCAATGCACTTTCGATAAGGGGGGTGGATACTTTTTATCGCGGAAATGGGATGCTATCAGCTATACACAGACCCGAAATACAAGACGCCGAAGACACCTAGCAAACTTTAGTAATAGTATCATACCTGACTTGCATCATAATCCCATTTATAAGAGATGTGATACTCCACCCAGCGACTCCGGCCGATCATGTAATTTTTGTTTTCATAATATTTGTTGCCCAATTCGTCACATCCCACGAGTTTACCTTCCTGCAATTGCAACGAGCCGCGAATATTTCTATGACCTTTTCCTGATTCGCTTGATGCGAATCGCGAATCAGGCGCCTTTATTCACCATAAGCCTTTAAGTCACAAACAAAATATCACCCCTTCAGTAATGTACTAAAACTTACTTTCAACGTATCAAACCTCCAGAGCTTATACAAAGATTTGAAAGGTCCGCCGTTCTGCATAATTATACGAAAGAAACGTGCCCACTTGTCCAACGCTAATATCGACATGATTATAAATAAAAAAATATCCACTCCAATAGAGAAACCAGCACTAGAATATTTGAAAGTAATTTGACAATATTCTAAAGTGACATGTATTCTTTAAATGTTATTTTGATAGTAATTGAAAAACAAAAAATAAGTAGTTTCTTATAAAGTTTTAGTCATTTTCAAGAAAACTCTTTTTTTCGATAGCTAATAGTAGAGCAAGAACTTTATTGGAGGTCCGATAGGGTAAAAAAAGAACCCTATGGTATATATAATACTGATGCCTGTTGTCTCACGGCTGATTATTTCAGGAACTAACTATATCTTACTTTAGCTATAGGAAATTTGGCACACTAGAGATATCCCGTGTATCTATAAAATAAATTCTATAATAACAAATTTACGCCAAAAAAGACTCATTGGTATTATATAGACGGACTAACCAAATTGATTCAAATTTCAAATTTGAAAATCACAGAACTAAAAGGACACAATGACTTTCAACTACATTAAAGGGTTCAAATTTATGTTTAGATGGATCGTTGATTCGTCCAAATTGAAATAAATGAACTATCTAAAATAGCCTTTAGAAAGTATGTATAACAATATCAAAATAATAACTAAGACTTAGTTATTTTTTGAATATGAAGAATATTTTTGTGGAAGATACAAATCAAACACGATTAAGCAACATATTATTTCTTTTTATTTAAGTACAATTACAAATTCACGTACAGATCGTTCACAGCCTAATCCAAATGAGAATATTATACTTGTCCCCCAGGTTTACTCGTGTCTAATAGACACCGAGTTAGTTACATGGAATATATCCGTAATATAAAATGACGCCCTATCACGACTTATTTTAGTTGTATAAAAATGGCATATAGACACTTACGATCTTGTTCATATTGAGTTAGTTTGTAGGATTCTTTAAAAATCTTAAGAAGCCTATTACTCTAACGCAATATGAATAAGACCGGTTTTATTTAACAATAGTTATGATACAATAAGGGCCGCAGATTGGTAATATAAGCTTGAGATTATAACGCGTCTAAATTAAAATACTTTCTCAATGGACCTTTGGCACTTTCTCTTTAGTATTTGCGAGTCTACTCCAACAATATCATTACATAATACAGATGCCATTGAGAAAATGTTAGTTTTAATACACTTTAAAAACTGTTATTTAGCTTATACCAGAGGGCGCAATTTTATTGTACGGATTTTAACATACTAAATTACTTATTAAAAAGCATACATTCTATTCTAACATTTTATTTTAAGCATATAATTTTTGTTCGAGCATCTAAAGCACTTTCAAAAAACTAATTTGGAATACTATTTTTTCTCATAAAACCTTTTTATAGGAATATAATTGACAGAAAGGAATATTTAGTTTCGCTTGAAAGAGCTTTAATTGCTGATATATTTAATTCATCAGGACGAGGGCTGCGTTCCACGTGAGACTCATAACGAGCAAGCTCACGACCGCCATTTTCCCGTTCCACTTGCTTGCGAATATTTAAAATCATAAACTCAAGGTGAACGGATGATGTCGTTAACGATGAAATTCATAAATGTCATTGGTTGAAAATCGCGCCTTTGTCAACGTCTCGACAGAGAGAACTGAAAGATAAATACCTAATGTTCTGTAGCCAACGCCCATTAGATCTACTTCTTGATATGGGTCGTTGTGAGCGCTGCATGAGTGAACATTTTGACATCATTAGTGACGTTTTCGCGGCGACAATGAGGTCTGTGGTTGCTACGTGGAACAGCGAAAGGAGCATTTTGGACGTTGTGGGCTACAAGAGGAACGCGCCCAAAATATTTAGTGGTAAATGTTCCGATTGATGTCACTTTAAGAATGGAAAAAGACAAAGAATGACAATCGCCCAGTGAAAAACTCTGAATTAAGTAGATGGCAGTACTGATCATTCTATTCTTGATTTTTAACATTATACACTCTTATTCATAAAAGTTATAAAAAAGTTTATATGCTCATTAAAAAAGTGCACTTACATTTAGTCTAAAAACATACACATGTATGAAATAACGTATTGTCATGTGCAGGCTTTCTGATAACGTAGAAGTTACGGACATATTAAGAGTTACATTTTCTACAAGGCAATTGATATTCCTAGTATTCTTCTTACATGCCTTAAGTTACACGATGAAAAGTAGCCAGCTATGAAGTAGGGACAAGAAGTAACGACCTATGATATTTCAATTGAAATAGTTTGTATCAAAATGAATAGAGGAAACTAGTATCGCAACGCATTTTCGCTGTTTCTTCCCTGCAAGCCATAGTACATTGCATTCTGATAATAAATTAGATTAGGCTTCAACAGCGTAAAAAGTAACCATAAACAAAAGCTAAAGGTAGATGAAAAATAATGGTAATATACCTTATTGATGTTTGACATCCGAAACATTGTATAAACCAGAGCTATTTAAAAATGGCCGAAACGACAGATTTAAATTATAAAATCAAAAATGAAGCTTAATTCCATTTAAAGCTGAAACTTAAACTTCGAAAATGAACACAATAGCTTTTATAAACTAAAATACTATGTCCTGAATTAAAGTTAGTTAAATCATATAATGGTGTAAAATGGACATAGTACGTGTATAAATAATTACAAATCGTACATACTTGCCAAAAAAAATTGATTTTACTTGTCTAGTCTAGATGGTCAAGTTTTGACAGAATAATAGAGTTATCTTAATTTCACTACGTTTCTCTGACAGTGTTTATAAATGGAGTTGTCACACCTTATATCTACCCTACATAGATAATAATGCCATCTATAAATGGCAAAAGTAATTGGTCGCTATTATTTATATATGGCACTGCGCTTTTCATCATGGCAGCAATGGAATGTATTGAGCGTTCTATACTACTTGTTTTGTACTAAATACTGCAATCAATATTTCTATAAAAGAAACAAAAAAAATAAGGAATACATTTATACCAGGCGACATTCTTTTTGTGCGTTTGTCTATATCTGTAGATCGTAGTACAGTTATGTGACAGAATAGTAATGTATTTCGTGCATCAGTGAAAAAAAAACATAATATGCGAAGACTACTATCGAAAAGTCACATCAAAATACGACATTAAAATATACTTCAATATTGTTCAAATATACTTTAATATTGTTAGACTTTCGTATTAATTGCGCAGGAATAAAACATAGTTTTAATTAAACTTAAAACAGACTTTATTTTTGTCTAAATTATTTAGCAAAGATGACTGCGTAGTTAATTTATAATATGAGCCACTACGCAATAACAATCATAAGCTAATAGAATAAACACTTTAATTCCTGAGAACAAACTGCGGCAAACTTTATTTCTCATAAAACTAAATACTAAAGCAATGGTCTTTACTATAAAATAGTAAAGACATTTAAAAGACACCAAAAAAACTAATAACTCTAACACTATATTAAAATACTGCCGTTTAAGAAATAGAAAACAAACAGTTCATAATCCCAACACAAAACTCAATACTATTAATGTTTAAAAATAAACATCACTAACTAAAATAAATCATTTTTCCAAAGGATAATCTTAAGATTTCTTACAATTAATCAATACACATAAAAGTAAATAATTCACACTCTATGTTCAAAATTGCTAACAGTTGAGTCAAAAATTACATATGCAACGACCGAGAGACAAGAAAATGAAAAAACATTAATACAACAACTTACTTCAAAGTTAGTATAGATTCAAAAAAATAAATTTGAAAATAAAAACATCAGTTAAAAGCTAACTTAAAATACTATATATCGATAAAGCAAGTGAGTATATAAAATCAAAAATTAGGAATGCAACCACTTACAAAAAACATTTAAAAAATAAACTCAAAACTCATCCTGAAATTAATGACAACTAAACAAGAGATAATACAAATTCAAAAGTCTGTCATCCAAATACCAATCTCAACATTACTAACGACTAACAAATAGACAAGAATGAAAGACTAGCTAATCTAAAGATATTGATAAATCAAGATAAAACTTAAAACAATACCAGACATTTGGAAAATGACTATCGATGAAACAGGACACATTGGAAAATTAATTTAATGAATCAAATACTTATTACGAAATTGAGTAAGTTTTATTAAAAAGTAATAAGTGAATCGTTCAAAATTTCGCTTAATGTCGAACCTTAAAACCATTTCATCAGATATTGGCTGCAAATTTACAATTTATGTCCTAATTTGTGTTAACTAACAGCTCTGACGGTTAAGTTGTAAGTTCAATATAAGATATAAAGTCGCCACACTTAGGCAGACAATTGTAGCGAGTTGATGAAAGTAGTATGAACATTGATGTAGCAATATGAGTGTGAAGAGATTTATCGCTGCTAGCTGTAGCCCGTTCTATGGTTTATAAGCCACAGAGCGAGTTCTAAACTCATGGAAAACAGTCCAAACCTTCTGAGACGTGATGTTATCATAGAAAGAAACAGCGGTAAGGGATGACTCAGCTTGCTTAGTACTAATCCGAAATATGATGTATAAATATGGGGCTCCCTAAGCTGACGCCATCGGGTTCATACCATTGATTAAAGTAGTCTTAACATACGACGACAATATTGAAACGCAGCGTGGTTTAGTCGATAAATCTGAAGACGTCATCAGTCAGCTTTTTAAACATATTAAGCGCTTTTCTAATATAACCTGCAAACACCTAGAAATAGTTAACGGTCTCGTACCAATAGGCGCACCCTCCGACGTTTTTGACTTAACAGACGAATTAAAATTTAGCACACAACGATTTAATCAATATGCAGGTTTCCTTACGATGATTTCTTTCGTTATGAGCCCGTGGTTTTGTAGTGGATCAATTACTAAAGCATCCGAGTTTTATTGCAATAACATGGGTTTGAATGTCGGCATAGAACATTCACTACATAAACAATTTAGCTGTATGTGTATATTATGTATTGTACATACATACATACATAACTTCACGCCAGTTCCCTTGAGGGGTAGGCACGAACAATTAAGTATTGTATTATATATTATTGTATTTTAACACTACAAGAATGCTTATTTGCGTTTGGTGTTGCCAAAATGCCTGTAAGAATCTCAGCGGTCTGGGGTCAGCAAAATTAAACTCTACGTGAAGCAAAGTACAGTTGCTACAAAAAAAATGAATATTTACAGCCAACAATATTTTTATTAGTGCTAAGCAGGATGACCAAATTATACTACAGTGACGGAAACCATGGACATTTATATATAATTTGGTTAAATACATGATAAACCAACAAACAATTATTAATTGAATTTCAACATACGTTTCGATATATATTATTATATAATTGATTTAAATAATTTTAGAAAAATTATGTTTTTATAGCCATTCGCGGCTGCAGTATTTTTGATAGAATAACAGAAAACATATCCTAACATTACATCAACTATTTAGTTTGTAAATACACACTAACAATTTAGTAATTTATTTGCAATACCCCGGCCTTTCATGTAACAGTGAATCTTAGTCATCGTCACGGAGTTCAAGTGGTGACAACAATCATCATAAAGTCCCTTACTGAGTGTGAAACAATTGACAACTATAACTTACACCCGGTTTCTGTCTTACACTATTTTTGTTTCATTTTTGTTGCCAAAGTACACACCTTTATAATTCTTGAAAATGAAATTTCAGAGGGGCCCTCTGGTTATATTATGTATTATTTGGTTTTGATGTATTTTCCAGAAGACGGCTAATATATCAAAAGTTAATTAAAGCTATAAATTCAATGGGTTTTTTAATATTTATCATTAAACTTTAACTTTTATAGTCCTTAGTAGATTTTTAATGGGAAAAATATTAATATGACCGAACAAGTAGTATGGGCTGAAAACTTCTTTACATATAATCACCCTTACGTATGATTTAGGAGTTTTTTCTAGTTAATTCCTAGTGTTCGTCTCTTATACTGTTTATTCATTATTTTGTGTATTATTAACAACGTAGCTTTACTTAGAACTGATACAGGTACAGCGGGAAAAACTGGGCATCGTCAATAATTCAGAGATGTACTGAAAAACCACATGAGAGATTGGAACCTAAACCCAAAGGAGTGGAATCAGCGGTCATCAATAAATTGGAGGTGTCAGATCAAGAATATACACAGTATACAGTTAAGCGAATAAATAAGTCATGCCAAACGTAATTAAACATTGGGAAGCGTGAGCTCACACTCTTAGCCAAAATAGGCTATATTAATAAACATGCGAGCACACATTTGTCTCGGGAATGAGACCTCTAATGCCTACAAGGTTATATAGTTAAATATATTATACTATTTTGATAGAGTCATGTAAAAGATCAACAAACAGCAAAAATAATGCAAACCGGCTGTCAATTACTCGTGACCAAATTGAGACGTTGATTAAAGTCACCATAACAAAGTGATGATGATTAAAACCCTCAGTACACTTGCACTTTTTAACCTAAATGAACCCTGTCTCATATATTTGATTAGAATATATTGACAAACAGGCCTCATATACAATATAATTCACGATTTATTCAGAAAAAACCCTATTATAACAACCCCCACGTTTACATTATGCCCCACTTCTTCGGCAGCGAACAGGATAGGAGCGAGTAAAGGGTACAGCTCGAAAACATGTTCCACATAAAGATGTTGTGTTTACATATTCACGCTGTACATTTCTCTCAATACTTTCCCGCTTGCTTCCGTGGAAGTTGGATTAATACAAACGAGGCAGTATATAATTGATTCGTGATATTCACACGCCGTCATCTTATATGTTACCAAATAAACGAATCGCTTGCAAATATGAATAATACTCACGGAAGACTTGTCGCATTTATAAATGTGGTTCAACACTATAACGGTGCGTATGTTAAAAGAAAAATGGGAAAATATATCGCGAAAACATCACTATATTGCTGGCAAAATTCAAGTGATGGCGACAATTTTCATCAAAAAAAAAAGTTTACTTTATAATATATATAAACTGGTTATTATATATCATATGTAATCGAATACCTTACATTACTAATCCTATAGTAAATGTGTAATAAGATAGAGAAGCACGTAGTAAGACTACGTACACATTTGTATAGTCGAGGTAATCCGCGGGGCTAAAATGGCCACTTTTGCAGAATCATAATATTACGAATATACTAAGTGTCAAGGTGACACAGAATCCGAATAACATTTGACGTCCAATATATCACATACAAGTTCAAAAAGGAAAATATTTTATAACAACTATTTGCTCGCATGGATCTAAATTATGAATCAAAAAATTGTTTATATTACAACTATAGATATTTTGTATAGTTTTATAGTATCGAGTCGACTTATGAGTAGCCCGTGCCAATAAAGAAACACTACTTAAATATATACCGTATAAAATAAGAACTACCACTTTTAACCCCAATATCCGATGCGGAAAAATGATCGCATCGACAAACAGGGAAACAATCTAGAACGGTGTCCTTAAAACGTTATACATATATTAAGTAAGGCCATCCATACCTTACGTACAACTATCATAAGTACTTTTCAGAATAACATGAAGAGCGCTCATGTTTATGTATATTAGAAAATATATCTTCAAATATTTAAGTACTAATTTTATATCAATAGGTTGGCATCTACGTTGGAAGAGTTTGGTCTATATTATTAATATATTTAATTCAAGAAATAAAATACTGTATTCAAATATGGTGATTAAATAAATTACAGTTAAGCATACTGGTAATCATGCCGTATATGATTTATATACGGTAAATATTTGAGTGGGTATGCAAGATAAATTGAAAACTATCGCGAGAATAAAAAAATATCGAGTCCCGAAGGGGATTTTGATAAAAATAAAATGTTTAATGCGCCTGTGAAGTTCGTATACGTGATTGTGCAAGAACAGACTACTGTTCTAATATGAAACGTACTAACGTTTCATGTCATGATGTATACGGAGCTGAGAGAAGTATTTCCCTCTCGCTCCACCCTAAGCCGAACTCGTGTAAACATTTCTTTCGCCCTGCACACATTCAGGTGTAATAAGCGTTACGATTTATGTGACTGGATCTGTGAAAACTCAAGAAGCAACTAGCACTTCTTTCGAGGCATATTTAATTTCGAAGTATCGAAACGTAATATGCAACAGACAAGACTTTTTAAATCATTTCCCCTCTAGGACAATATTGTTGCTTTTAACAAAAATTAACTATGTATTTTAGTTTTCAAGCAAATTAATCACGACAATAATCAAAATATAACACATTTCTTGTATTAAATATCTTAACTACATCATATTTTAGTAATACCGAAAAAAAACTCAATCGAATTAATTAAAGTACTAACCCTAATAAAAAAAAACATAAGAAAAAACTTTTACACAATACAAAAAGTTTCAATAAAAAAATATCCCTAAAAATAACGATTTCAGAAAAAATGTCTAATAATGAGCAACTCAAAATACTGTAAGGGAAGTATGCAAATCTATTAAGTATAATATATTATAAAATTCTAAAAATGTCGTGTCTGTACGTTGGAGATATTTAAAAAACAACTAACACAATAACAACACTATATAATAATGGTGCATTTTTTTTTAGATTTCGTGTCTGTTTCTTTGGGATTCACGTAAAAACTACTAAGCCGATTTCGATGCGGTTTCCGCAGATCTAAATCAAATTCTTAGACTTACAAAACCGTGGGAATCTTTGTGGTAAAGATTTACAATGGCTAGATTAAAAAAACCGAATTTTAATGTGATTATTTTCACTGATCGATAGCAAATTTTTATGTTATAAAATGTGATATTTTTTAATCCGGTAATCCCGCGAGAATTGTCCCAGGAACGGTTTGAAGTTGTTAGGGTGCATAAAAATTAGCTTATTCCGACAAAGTTTTCACTAATACGACAGCTTACATTATATTTTAAATGCTGCAGAATTCGCGCGGAAATATCAAGTCGAACGTAGACGAAGTTGTGGCATATTGTAGTAAAAAAATTAAAACGTCATCAGGTTCATATTTCAGAACAACTCTCAGGCAATAAATCTAGATTTAAAATAAGCACTTCAGAACTTACTGTTGAGTTTAAACTCGCTACTGTATACTGTTCTGAAAAATAACCTTTTGGCATAACAATTATTTTGCTGCAGATTATATAAATTTACAACGCAAGGATGTTAAGAAATGCGTCAAAAAAGTTACTGAAAAATTAAGTTAACTAATTACCGCTGAGCCTATAATAAATAAGCCTCGGCAAGAACGAACAACATAATACCTTGAAGAATGTAACCTTACAAAAAACATACATACAAATATATGTAATTTGAAATGTTATATAAAACCAATACTGTTGTGTCGCTTTATCTCATAGATTTGCTGTTTTTAACCTTAAAAAGTATCGCATTCTTTTATAAAACTATATTATAGTTTTTAATGTGAATAACATGTATTCATATAAGAAACTATAAACGTTTTTTAAATATGTGAAGTTCTTGCAATAATTAGTTTGATATTTTAATCATAAAGTTTTTATATATTAGGTTAAGGTTTAAATATAAAAAATATGTTGATTTTATTTTAATCAACAAAGCGATGTAATAATGATGGTGACAATCCAAGAGACTGCAGTGATGATCAAAAATCCTTAAATTAACCTATTTCTCGATATTTATTATATGTAATGTAATCAAAAAGAACTGAACTGTATCTTGTTTAAACCAATTTTCCAAATATTTTTTAAGCTTTATTCCACGTTGAATTTTTCATATTTAACACTTTCAAGTACATGGTAGCGAGTCATGGTCGTAAATATATAATATTATAACATTCTAAACATGCCATATCTATAGGTATACATTGAAGCTATTTAAATAAAACCAACTGGAATAGACTATATACATTTTATAGATTTCTTCTATTTATTAATTTGTCTGTTTGTTCGGGATACACATAAAAACTACTGGACCAATTTTGATTAAAATATGCGCTACTTTTTACCCCGGGAATCCTGCGAGATTTTTTCTGGGAATAATATAAAATGGCCAGATTGAAAAAAAAACCGAATTCCAATGATATTCTTTCACTGATCGATGGCAAATTTTATGTAATAAAATGTGATATTTTTTTATCCCGGATATCCCGCGGAATTTGTTTGTACTCGTTCGTGTACATAAAAATTAGCTTATTTCGGCAAAGTTTTCACTAAAACTATAGCTTAGTTTCTTTTTTAAACGCTGCGATACTTTGTGGCCCAAGAATGTCGTGAGAATTTCAAGTCAAGCGTGGACAAATTCGCGGCCACATCCTAGTAAACAATGATTAAAGACATCGTAATTACTCTTTAAGGCTTGCCTGATGATGGAGGTATCATGAGTTAGGAAAAAATAAGATTGATTTTTGATTACCACCGCCTACTTGATTGTCATTACAAAAAATTATAATTGAATTTATCGTTTTGAGCGTAGTGGAAGCTGAACATTTTCAGTTAAAATTAAAATGTTTAATATATAAAGCATTTTGATTTACGTTTGCGAAGCTCCAAAGGTGCCCGGCGGTGGTCTATAGGTTCCTGGTAAGGCCATCACTTGTTTCTTGGTAAAAGCATATTTTCGTGTGCCAATATTCTTCAACGCATTCTCACGACGGCATCCTTCGCTATAAATATATTTAAAATTAGTGTCAAGGTCTTTTGGGTCAATGATAGATGTTGTAAGAAAATTCCCTGTGGAGTTTGAGTATTTATCATCATGGAAACGCCTGTTTCATGGGGGTAGGCAGAGACAATGAAATTTTACTTGTTATGATAAAGTACTTTAGTTTCATCTATTTTCATTATTATAATAATAATAAACCTCAGCCAGAAGGCCCAGCTCGCCGTACACAACGCGGTGCTGGTACCTACGCTCACGTATGGAAGCGAGAGTTGGGTATGGAAGAAAGAGCATGAAAGTAGAGTAAACGCGGTCGAGATGCGAGCACTGCGCAAAATCTGCGGAGTGACGCTCGCGGACCGCGTTCGTAATACCGAAGTAAGAAAGAGAGTTGGTCTGAAAGAGAGTGTCGGGGTGAAGGTAAGGAAAGGAATGCTCCGGTGGTTCGGGCATGTGGAAAGAATGCATGATGAAAGAATGACTAAACAGATATACAATGCAAAAGTGGATGGATGCAGAAGTCGTGGAAGGCCACCACACACTTTCCATGATCAAATTGATCGTGTACTAGCGGAGGGTGATGTCAGGAGCCTTAAGAACAGACGAGCGTGCATGACAAGAGTTATGAATGTCAAAGAAGCAAGTGAGGTGTGTAAGAATGGGCCTAAATGGCGCTCTGTTGTTCGTGCCTACCCCGCAAGGGAACTGGCGTGAAGTTATGTATGTATGTATGTATGTATAATAATAATCGGCAGAGAAACACATTTTTATATTTCATATTGTGTATCCCCAAATTAAGCAAATTACGCTTGTGTTACACACCAGACACCTAAATCATAATCAATAACGGAGAAAATTCGATTCCGAAATTGAACATGCCAGGAATCGAAGGAGCCTCTGAGTTGCAGTGAGCTACGCCGGCAAAGGCTCTTAATCTCTTCATACATGCACGTTTATTTGAGATGCTTTTTAGGTAAACTCTCATTAGCACTTCTACTATTTCATCATGGTGTGTACGTCGAGGATTACCGGCACCAACTCTACCATTCAAATTGCTGTCATACACTCGTATTGTGGTTCCACTTTCATCCATTCTCTCTACGTTCCCAAACCACCTTAACATTCCTTTATCAACTAGCCATTACATCGTCTCCCAACTCACAACGGAATCGATAACGTGAGAATAATGCAAAATACCACTGTTTTTATCAAATTTCTTGTCCATGCAAAGGTTGTCTGGAAGAAATCGCTAAAGGCATAAAGACCGCCTAACAATATATTAATTTTTTTTTATTTCTTTTAACTGTATCTTTTAGCACACAATAAAGCATATTCATTCAACCTAAGCTCACATATATTGACATAACAATTAAAACTCAATCGATACTGGGTGGGTCATTGAGTAAGAGATTGAATTAAATTTATTCAAATGCAAAAGTTTTTATTTAAAATAAGTTCCACTGGAGAACACTTTTTTTATTGCAGGAGTTCAGAAGACAGGCAGACGACCCACTTGATGGAAAGCTGTTACCATCGCCTATGGACATTTGCAACACCACGGGTGCTACAAATGCGCTGCTGCTCTCTTAAGGGAGACTGGAACCTGGCCACTAATGTCGGAACATAACTCAAGGTTGTTATGGCGGCATACTTTAGACCAGGGGTGGTAGTCATCCAGACGAGCAAATATCCTGCCACCTGGCATTTTTGAAGATCATATATATAAGTTAAAATTTAATTTTACTTCGATTCTATGTACACCGCTTCGCAACGTGTTATTGCTGTTAAGGAGAAGAAGCGGCACGAAACTCCCCAGAAACACGTCTAGCTAAATATTGTTTTCTTTATATTTCATAATAGCTGATGCTCGCGACTATGTCCGCGTGGTGCGGTTTTTTAACTATCCCACGGGAACTCTAATTTTTCGGGATCAAAAGTATTCTATATGTTGACCAGGGATATAAGCTACCACCATACAAATCGGTCCAGTCGTTTCGGAGATTAGCCGGTACAAACAGACAGACAAACAGAGAAACAAAGAAACAAAAATTTGAAAAAATCTAAATTTGTTCTATTTCACTTCTTACATCCCCCTGACTCGGTTTTTAGCATTTTTTTCCATTGTACAGAAATTCGACTTCTACAATTTTATTATATGTATAGATTCTATTTATATCTCAAGTTCTCTTTTTTTTCTAAGTTTTATACACAAGTATGTTACAGAATTACTTTTTGACGAATTATTGGAGTTGTAGCAAATAGTGCATATTCAATAAGACCAAAACACAATAAAAGGAAAGAAAAATATTATTATTATAGTTATAATAATGACATGACGTACTTAAATGTTATGCTGCAATATGTCTCCATAAATTCCTTACAAGCTTGGCAAGACAAAAACATTATACAAAATATAGTATATGAGGTTGGAGCGAGCTGCTATGTAAATGAATTTTTGTCATTTAAGTATTCTTCAATAGTGTAGTATTCCTTTTTTAGCAAGACGCTTTTTAATTTGAATTTAGTGAAAGGCAGACCTAACATTTTACCTTCTCATGATATCCAAGGCCTTCTTGGCCTCGTGTTCGGCGAGATGATACTCCGCCACAAGCACTGTACACTGCTCTAAAGTGGCCGACATACCGGTCCTGTCTTTAGCACTCTTGCATGACGTAAACCTCACACCTATTTGAAATTCGAAAATTATTTTTTTACATTTACACGGCTTACCGAAAAAGCATTTGTCTTTCTCTCGCTCTTCACATTCTTGCGAGAAACGAAAGTGTGAAGTGGTAGGTATTAACGACCAGCCCCTGTGGTCGTTGTGGTTTTAGAGAAAATAATATTTGACTATTTAAAATGAAAGACAGCTGTCAGTGGCCTGCGGGCTGCGCTGGTGGCTATTTAATAAATATATAATAATTAGTCTAAAAAATTTTGTCAATTCCCAGACCCGGTCATTATAGTATATCTATAAAATTATAAAACTAGGATAAGCCCGCGACTTCGTCCACGCTTGATTTGAGACTCCCGCGGGAGTTCGGGCTGCACGTAATAACTACTGGATCGATTACGATCCGGTTTTCACTGCGAAGAATCCCGTGGGACTTTTCTGGGAATTATTTAAAATGATTACGTGAATGCAAAATAATTATTACCATTCATATGTCTGGTCGCCAACGACGCTAAATGCAATACTTCTATATTTTTTGGCGATTTCTTCTGAACTGCTATCTTCAGATTCTCGATAACTTCTTCGAGTGGCTTCGATCTTGACGATGCTAGAAGTTAAGTTATAATTTATTCCTAGAGTTCTTTCTTTTTCTTCTTACCGCAATACTGAGCCATATTAAATAGGCAACATTACTTATTTTAAGTGTTACCATATAAAATAATAAACTTCCTTTTGCAACATCGACTCCAGTGCATTATTTTGTGTTCCTTTACAAAATATATTCCGATCACGGCCCTGCTACACTTGGTGTAATGTTATTGATTATCACCAAACACGACTTCCTTAGCGTTAAAAAATAACGCCGTCAATGATTAGGTACATTATGGTGTATAAATGAATTATTTGTCAATGATAAACGTTATTAAAAATGTGGCATTCAACCCGTGACTACATCTGTATGACACTAATACCACTATTAACACTAACATTATCCCAGGTGTAGTAGGAGCATTAGTCACTAATAGTGTTCAACTTTATTTATTTATCTTCCAAAATGTTTTATTTAGTTCCAATACTTATAACTTTGTTAAAATTCTATTTAAATAAAATATGGTATAAAAGTTAGCTGGCGGTGACATTACTACACACTATTAATTTTGCTAACAATAACTTATTTGGTCATATTATATTTACTTTTTTCAGTCTTTTATTCATGGAGGGTAGAAATAAGTTTTGAATGGGGAACAAGTTGAAACTGTCCAGCTGTAAACAGCAAGTTATTGTTCAAAGACTCACCGAAATAGAACTAGCGTAACAAATTGGAATGATATGAATTTAGCAGCAATTATTCACAGAGTGAAGTGTGTCGAGTTAAAAAAAATATAAATTTGATGAATTTCTTTGAAATTTCATTTTTTTAATATTGTTTACTGTTTACAAATAACTAGGCACTGGAAAATCAAATATAATCATATTCCTTATCGATGTTTATCTATATTATAATAATTTAAAAAAATGCGCTATAAAAAGCGGAAGTCTTTCTTTAATTTTTTAATTTACTATCCTACTCTAATAATTTTTGGCGCTGTTTCTAAAATATTTCCACTTGCTACAATGACGCCATCTAAATTGGCTGCTTTTCAACGGACACATTTTGATACACTGTGATGGTCCTCCTTACTTCTACCCACCATACTTTTATTGTATACATATTTTTGTATTTTCGCAGTATTACTATGTTCCATAAGCACAGCTTCCATTTAAATTGTATCTATATAATGGTGTGATGACAGACAGGCGATGATAAAAGTATAAGATTTCCATTGTAAGTGTTAGTTTATTGAGCCTTAAAATCATACCTCGCGATGCAGCCATCTGGTCTGTGGGGAATATTTTGGAATATTTTAAGTAGTATTTGTAAATGCGATCAATATTATCACTGTTCGAGTGATGTTGAGGCAAAGTTTCTCCTAAAGCTTCAGCCAAAGAAGCCTTTTCATTGATGCCGATGTTGAAGAAAACCGCTGTTATTGTGAAGGACATATGCTGAAAAATAGAGAAGATATACTTTTTAATGCATACTTTAAAAGAAAACTTATATCTCAAAGTCAAAAACCCATATTTTTAAACCAAAACAATTAAAATTCGAAAACTGAAATTAATTCTCAAGTTGCAATTTTAAGTCTTTAAAAATGTATAAACTTTTTGACGAATTATTCTTCTTTAACGGCTTATACCTACCTATCATCCCTATTTTTTTTTATTTAACTACACTTTTATATATTTTTTTATCTCTATAAATATATATAAACGCGAAAGTTTATAAGAATGTATAGATGTATGTTTGTTATTCTTTCAGGCAAAAACTACTGAATGGATTTTAATGAAACTTTACAATAATATAGCTTACACATCAAAATAACACATAGGCTATAATTTATAAAGATATAGTGTGAATTATCCAAAATATAACGATTTTCTATCACCACGCGGGTGAAACCGCGAGCGCAGCTAGTATATAATAAACCTACTGTTTTTGGTAGCATTTCTGATGTTCTCTCATTTCATAGGTAATGGTGACCCCACTTCTCGTTAGATAAGACAGTCTGCATATTTTGGTTCAGTTTTGCCAATTAAAATAAATTTAAAAACATTGTAATATCCTAGACACTTAAAATCACTTTATTACTTAATACGAGTATGGGAAAGTTGGTGACGATATTAAAAATAAACACAACACACCTCCTTATTTATGAACCTTGCGTAGAGTTGATCGGCTACAGGCAGTTGTACGGTGATCGAACCTCGAGCCCCACTCACTTGCGGCGTCGTCGAGTTACTAAGAAGTACAGAATATTTCTGATATTAGATTACTTTTATATAATAGTACAAAAAAAAACTAAAATAAACAGCAGAAACTATTGTAATTTGTAACCGATCTAATTATGTTTAGGACCGAATTGTTAATCGTTAGATAAAAGGTATTCATGGAATAAAATACAACATGAATAAATTACAGTTACGTGAATAAAACGCTAGTCGGGTTATAATTTATTCGATGGATAACTTTTATCTGATGATTGAAAAATCGGCCCTTAAACTTATAAATTGAATTTCAAACTTACTACCCAATTTAATATGTTTATCCTGCTATTTACATATACCGTTAACTGAATATTATTGTAAAGTTATTTAATAATTAACAAACAGACTGAATGTCATAATAATAATAAATTAATATGGCGAGGTTGACACTGAAAATCAGTGTTGTGCTAGAGGAATTTCCAGCACAGTTTAATGGCAAGTTGTTAAACTCATTTGCAGTAAATGCGCACAAAATCTTAAGTTTAACCATAGAAATGTATAAATTCTTTTATACGTCCTTGTATTATCGCTGTTAATTCAAATAAATTACTCCTTTCTATCTCCTTTCAAACATATAACTCTGTAAGTTTTCAAGGAACACTTATAAGGCATCACTAAAGCTCATTAAGTGATGCTCAATATAACTGTTCAAAGAAATTATTCATATTCACCTGTGCCCAATTTTGACAAGATTGAAGACTACGGTCTGCAGGTCTTCGATAGCGACTACCATGTCACCCCACATGGCCTTCTCGGTGGAATAAAGGCTGAGGAGGCCCTCAAAGCCACAGAGTGGTCCTAGTCCGCTGCTAAGTAACTTCACGACCACTTCCCCAGGGACAGAGCAGAGCCAACAAAGCAAGCCTGTTGTTACTGTGGTCAGCTAATATTGAAAGAACAAATTGTTCAGTGCTTTAACCAAATTGATTCCTCAACGTACCATTGGTACAAAACGAGTTTAGGTGAAATTTTAGTCGATAGAATAGAAAAAGAATTACAATATTTAACATATATTTGTTAAATAAGTCATAAATTTAATTAATATTAAAATATAGATAAACACTCTGATTTGATTGCTATTGTAGTGGATGCACTTACCACGTTTAGTTGTAGATACTTTTATATTATTTCCTTTGCTTAATATACTACGATCCTGGTTACCACACGCTTGGGTTTCCAACTCAATTATTTGCTTATACATTTTTTAGATTTCATTTCATTTTATTTCATACATAACTCACATACTTAAAAGTGAAATAAAAGCAAGAGTATGAGTTTTTGAAACTAAATAAATGCCGTGCTTTTTTGCTCTTAATTACATACATACATACATAACTTCACGCCAGTTCCCTTGCGGGGTAGGCACGAACAACAGAGCGCCATTCAGGCTTATTCTTACACACCTCACTTGCTTCTTTGACATTCATAACTCTTGTCATGCACGCTCGTCTGTTCTTAAGGCTCCTGACATCACATTCTGCTAGTACACGATCAATTTGATCATGGAAGGGGTGTCGTGGCCTTCCACGACTTCTGCATCCATCCATTTTTGCATTGTATATCTGATTAGTCATTCTTTCATCATGCATTCTTTCCACATGCCCGAACCACCGGAGCATTCCTTTCCTTACCTTCACCCCGACACTCTCTTTCAAACCAACTCTCTTTCTTACTTCGGTATTACGAAGGCGGTCCGCAAACGTCACTCCGCAGATTTTGCGCAGTGCTCACATCTCGACCGCGTTTACTCTACTTTCATGCTCTCTCTTCCATACCCAACTGTAGCTTCCATACGTAAGCGTAGGTACCAGCACCGCGTTGTGTATTGCAAGCTGGGCCTTCTGGCTGAGGTTCTTAGCGCCTAGAAGTTTACCTAACGCTCCATTCACACTATTCCCCAAATTCACTCTTCTTTCTATATCAGCAGTGTACCTTCCATCCCTGCTAAAAGCACATCCAAGATATACAAACTCATTCACTTGCTCCAGCATAACATCATCGACCATTATCCTTGCATTCGTTCTGGTTTCTTCTCTTTCAAATACCATAACCTTTGTTTTCTTCGCATTCAAATGTAAGCCTCTCGCCTGATAGTCATCATTCATCATTGTGACTAGTGTTTGCAGTTCTGATGGCGATTCGGCTAAAAGCACGGCATCATCCGCATAAAGCAAGGTGCTAACAACTAGATCACTCATCCGCACCCCAACATCCATCAATCTTATTCTCTGGAGACAATCGTCCAGGTATAGGATGAACAGCAAAGCCGACAGCACGCAGCCCTGGCGGACGCCAATATTGACGTCAAACCAGGGCGACAGGCTGCCATCCAACCGCACGCATGCCATACAGTCCTCGTAAGTGGACTGCACAGCACGCATCAATTGGCCATTAATCCCATACCCGGGCAATATGTCCCAGAGGTCCTTCCGCACAACCCTGTCAAATGCTTTCTCTAGATCCACAAAACCGCAGAAAACCTTCCGGCCCATAGCCAGCTGCTTCTCTACGATATTGCGGAGAGAAAACTTGATCCATACATCCCCTTCAATTTCTGAAACCACCTTGTGTATCCCACAGTAATCCATCGGATACCACTCTCATTCTCTTTCAATAATCTTCGCATACACTTTAGATGCTGTGCTGATCAAACTGATGGCCCTGTAGCTGGCGCACTCCATACGTGACCCCTTGCCTTTATACAAGGGCACGATGACAGCGCGCCTCCAGTCCTTGGGAACCTTTCCCGTCCTCCAGCACAAGTTGCATAAGGACAGGAAAGCGTCCCGGACGCAGGTTCCACCATATTTGATCATATCAGCAGACACACTATCGATTCCTGCTGCCTTTCCATTTTTCAGACTTTTTATCGACCATTTGATCTCTTGCTCTTAATTAAAACATTTTAATTTCAAAACGATTAATTATGATTAAATTTAGATATGATGTTGACGATAGTTTATAGTCTATGCATTAGATGACTCACAGAACGGCACTACTACGCCGCTTGAAACAATGAAGTATAACAATTGGGACATGTGAAATTTACTGACAAAAAAGTACAATTTGGTGCGCATGCAAATGTCAAAAAGAAAATAAATCACACGATTTACACTCACCGCTTGCGAGAAACAAGTGTCCCGCCTAGTCATTAAAGCGGCGTGCTCACGCGCCCACTGCGGTGACTCGCAGCGCAGTCGGAGCGCCGCGTGAGATACACGCAACAAATGCGCTATAACATCTGCACTCGCGTTTACTGCGTCCACGCGATTCTTTATTCTGTCCAGTTGATCCTCCGGAGATAGACCTGGGGCCCGATTATGCTATTTCAATATATTGTCGTTTCATAGATATTCAAAGTACCATTCCATTACGATAGTGTGAAATATTGTATTCTACTAAATTTACAATATCTTCTCGATATCGTCGTGGCAGAATAATAAAAGATAAAAATTGGTATTACCCTTAGCAAAAATAGCGTTAGTCGAAATGAATTTTGAAAAGCTACCAAAAATTTTTCGAAAATCTTTTATCATAAATTGTTCGCCATTACATTGTTATCCGCCTATACGTTTACGAAGTCAGGTACGCATACTAAGACCAACCGAGCTACATACAGTACGCATAATAAAACTAAACTTTCTAACGGTAGTATTAAGCGCGGTATTTTATTCCATTTTTACTCCGACGTTTCGGCTACTTTTCAATAGCCATGATCACAGAAAACAAAGATGTCAGACAGACATCGCATGTTTAGAATTTTAGAATATTATAGATATCTGACACATTTCAATTCGTATCTGAGGATGTAAAGTAACTGTCAAGAAGGCTTTATGTATAATAAGTAATGCTTTCCACGTAACATCACAAGCGAAAGCGTCGTGTTCACATCCTGAGAAATATGGCCCATTTCCGAAGATGAAAGTACCCTATACCAGTTGTCAAAAGTATATACCAAATTTTATGACAATCTATCCATTCAGTATCGTTCACGTAGAATTCAGACATTTCTATTAATATATAAAAAGAAAATGAATATGCAGTTTATTCTTTTTTAATCTATACAATCCTAGGCGCTTACCATCTCGATTGACTGTTGCATTCATCAGGTCTTTTATGTACGACTCAGTGACTACTTCCAAATTGGCAGCCAATCCTTTCAGGTAGGTCAAATTGCCTTCTCTGGCCGCAAAATCAATATCAAAGGAGCTTGAAGCTATTTCTAACTTTGGTTCTGAGGGCTGAAAATTGTCATCAGGACAGTTGTTAGCTGTTATTTAAATAAAAATCAAAAAATAAATTAAGACATAAGTGTATGAACGAGTTGTTTAACATTTAGAAGATAGTTTATTTGTTTCGTCCATTATGCCTGCCTTTATAGAAATTACTGTTAATTGCTTATTTTTAGGTGTATGTAGTGAACGATAAAGAACGCAGAAAGAATACAATTTCCTGCGGCCAACCAGCCTGTGGATAATTGTGATATATATACGCATATCTTTACAGTAGGTTCATGAAAATTTCCATGATTCATTTATTTTCATACTAAGCAGCCAGCTGAAAATACCCTTGGCTTGTAAATATTGGCGAAACAACCTTGATCTTTGTTACCTGTCCAACGTAAACAATGTTGTTGATGATAATGGTATGGGAAATCAGTGATCATGAATAAGATGCTTTAAATAGAAATTTACCTTTCTTTTATTAGCACCCAAGCTATCAATCAGCCCCTTATAAGACACTTGTTCAAATGACGCCGAATTCTTAAAGTCGTACCGCAGACTTCCATGCCTTGTCTTATTCGAATCGAAAGATAGACTCTTATCTTCCAATCGCGACTTTTCTGATCGAAAAGACCTGAGAAAATTATAAGAATTTTCAATAAAGAAATTGACACAAACTTGCTCACAGTAAAATGAACTCGAATCTATTTATTATGATATTCTAAAAATACCGTGTACATTAAAGATATTAAAAAAAACAACTGGAATAGACTATATAAACGATGGAGAACACGATGCAATGTCTGTTTGTTCGGGATTCACGTAAAAACTACTGGGGCGATTTCGATGGGGTTTTCGCTGATAGACAGCTAATTCTTAGACTTCAACTCTGCACAAGTAGTGCATCCCGGGAATCCCGCAGGAATGATTTAAAGTTGTCAGATTAAAAATTTATCTCGAATTCCAATGTGATTTTTTTTACTGATCAATAACAAATTTAGTATAATAAAATGTGTGACATTTTTATCACGGGAATTTTCCTGGGAGTGGCTTGAAGTTGTTCGGATGAATAAAAATTAGCTTATTCCGACACGATTTCCACTAAAACGATAACTTACATTCTTTTTTAAATGCTGCGATATTTTGTGTCCCGGGCATCCCGCGGGAATTTGAAGTCAAGTGTGGACGAAGTCACGGGAAAATCCTAGTATTTTTATAATTTTACAAAACGTCCGCAATCTCATAGATTTTGTGCGTACTTACTTATGACATCATAAATAGGTACAAGTATGAGCCAAAGGGATAGTGTTAATTCTTTTTTGTAGTTGTTTCAAGTGGGTATGCCGCATGTAAATACTCACTGCCTGAGATTTTGCCACAGAACCACAGAAGTATTTTAGGAACTTTTTACGACAGCACGAACGACAACGGGAGTTGTTGAACTTGGCGTAATAATTATTTACCGCACAATAACATGTACCAACTTCGCATTCAAACTCTGATTATACTACATCTAATAATACATACCTGAAATGACTTAAGCTATTCCGCTCATCCATTTCACTTTTAAAATAGTCAACGTCGAAATGCAACTCGGACTGCTTACTTTTCACTTCTTCTTTGGCAGTGAGCGGGAGAGAGTATTTGGACAACTTGCAATTGTTGGCGCAAATGTTTGGCACACTTGAGGACAATGAAGCCGGTACATCGGTGGTTGGGGAAGTCTCCTTGCTTGAGGAACTCGAAGAGGCGTCGAATATATCGCAGTCTGAATTAGTTGTGTCAAACATCGACAGTTGCTCCGTTAGACGTAAAATCGTTGACATTGTCTATATTTAAAACAAAAAAAATGGGGATTTTTTACCATCGGAGTCTGTTGTTCCTGACAAATACAACCTTGAAGTCTTCAAGTCACGAGTGAATAGGTATCTTCTGGGTAGGCGTGCTCCATCTAGGATGAATCATCACTCAACATCAGGTGAGATAGTGGTCAAACGCAAACCTATACTTCCATAAAAAAAAGTTTAAATAATTTATTAACGTGTGGTGTCAGCAGTATCTAGTATATTATACGCGCTATATTTGCGCTAATAGGTGGCAGAGCCATCGAATAATTTCACTACAAAAGCACACTTAACTATACTTCTGTTATACATGTGAACTTGACTCTATTGGTAACACTTACACCACAAAACCTTTGAACTAATTTTGATAACATTTGATATATTCATTTTTTTTATGAACAATAGGATACTGTTTAATTAATATTTACTTCGGGTTAAGAATTCTAAAAAAATTGAATGAATGACTGAAACCGATTCTCTTGAAGTTTGTTATGATTATTATACCAACGTAAAATGCGCTTTGTCTGAATATGTGTATATTAGGTACAGTGTATTGTGTAAATTGTCAAGTCAATTTACTAATTAAAATGTTACTTAAATCGCATTAGGGACCATCCACAAATTACGTCACATGTTCAGGGGAGGAGGGGGTCGACGAAGTGTGACAACGTATGACATTGTGTGACCAAGAGTCCTAAATTTCGTGACGTGACATTTCAAACTGCAAATATTAGAGTTTAACACAGCTTTAAAACACAACATTTGAATTATTAACGAAAACCTTTAAAATATTTCCAACTTCATCTATATGCCAATAGCGTTTAAATTATTAAAAAATAATTTAAATTGAAAGAAAACTAATTGCGGATCTACTGTTTTAATTAAATAATTTCTTGATGTACAAATGCAATATACTCACAAATGTGACCAGCGGTGACAAGGACAGGGGAGAAGTCGAGTAATCATGAACTTCGTATGACGTAATCTGCGGATCGCGTCCTACACCGCTTTGTATGTTTAGTCATAAAAACAATTTCGATTACAGCGACCACTGTGTATAGTATAAATCCGTGGACTGTGCGATGAGACTACGGACCAGACTAAACACTGCCACATATTGTTAATATAGATACAGCTTCAAAACTGAAGATGAAACTTAAAGGTAGAAAAACAAAAGCCCTTGTGAGACACGGTGCCAAAGTTCCCAGGAGCGAAACAGTTTAAAATACATTATCGAGATCCAAGGAGTAATTTAACAAATGCAACATACCTTACTACCTTCCGCCTCGTTGCAGTTGTTCTTCGGCCAACCGATGTATGACAATGATTTCTCTATTACTACTGGTTCCCATAAAGAGAGAATACTCTTCACTTTACCTCTAATTCCTACAAAACAACCAAAGTTTAACAAATATTTCAATATACTATTACATACATACATACGTACATACATAACTTCACGCCAGTTCCCTTGCGGGGTAGGCACGAACAACAGAGCGCCATTTAGGCCCATTCTTACACACCTCACTTGCTTCTTTGACATTCATAACTCTTGTCATGCACGCTCGTCTGTTCTTAAGGCTCCTGACATCACCCTCCGCTAGTACACGATCAATTTGATCATGGAAGGTGTGTCGTGGCCTTCCACGACTTCTGCATCCATCCACTTTTGCATTGTATATCTGTTTAGTCATTCTTTCATCATGCATTCTTTCCACATGCCCGAACCACCGGAGCATTCCTTTCCTTACCTTCATCCTGACACTTATATACTACACAATATACTATTAATATATATTATATTATTCAAATATATATTAATAGACGAACTTGCATGACAAAAGTTATGAATGTCAAAGAGGCAAGTGAGGTGTGTAAGAATAAGCCTAAATGGCACTCTGTTGTTCGTGCCTACCCCGCAAGGGAACTGGCGTGAAGTTATGTATGTATGTATATTATTCAAATAAATATCCAAGATATACATAGTATGAAATAATAGTAGTCGTTTTTTTCATTTTCATGAACAACCACACTTTTTACATTCAAGTTTGAGAAAGCAAGGCGGCGAAATTATTCTATACTAGAGTTTACCCCGCGGCTGCGCCGCGGGTTGACCTCCAGTGCGTGCTTCTTGTTTAAAGAGCAGGAGTTGTTAATACAGGTTATATTGTACTTAATTTTTTTGTTAGTGCTATTTGCACTCGGAAGTTTAATTTCATTTTATATCGCAAACTATCCCATCTCCGGGCATGAAAAGTATTTATGTCCATTTTCGATATTAAAACTACATTTAAACAAAATTACAGCAAAACCAATCTAGTATTCCTAGTAGTATTCCGTGAAAACTTAACGGAAAGACATATCGAGTTAGTATCGCATTTTTATAGATGATGAATGTTTATAGGTATCTATAAACTTGAGAAATGATTGGTCTTATATAAACTTTCAACCTTTAATTTCAAATAAATCACGTAAGCAATCTTTATATAAACAAATATAATAATAATAATAATCGGCAGACAAACACACACATTGTATATCCCCAAATTAAGCAAGTTACGCTTGTGTTATGGGTAATATACAACGGACTACTCTGGGGCCGATCCCAGACACCCAGACCATAGTAAATAACAGAGAAAATACGTTTCCGAAATTTTAAATATTAACTAATGACGGTAACTATTTACAAGTTGACTATGTTCGTGACGTGTATTACGACAGCTTACAACATTCAATATAACTGATTTGGATGCCTTGTTTCACTAATAGTACGTAGACGAGCCGTAGTCTATTGGTATAAATTCGTATTACCGCGACGGAGGACGGTGGTTCGAGTCACGGTATGTTCCCTAAGAAATATATTTATTTTTGACAACAATGCCTTCTACTAACAAATGTGGAGGATGCAAAAATACAATTACAGGCAAAGAATTTCTTATGTGTTCTTTGTGTAAAACAAAGTATGACTTGATTTGCATTAACCTTAATGAGAGGCGATATGGTCGTATGAACGCTGACCTAAAACGTAACTGGCAGTGTCCAGAATGCTGTAACAAAATACCCAAGGAAGACAATACTAATACGCCTGTACGTCCAACGCGGCCTAATTCGCCCACTGATAATATTAACGAAACACCGTGTGTTCCATCTAGGCCATCAACTAGCAATATTGTCACGACTAAACCACAACCTCAACAACAGATGGCGCCTAACATCGATGCTCACATCACTTTGGAGGATATAAGACGTCTATTCAAAGAAGAAGTTTCTAAAATAGTCCGAAAACAGGTGACTCATGAACTGGAGGCCATAAAAGATTCATTAAATTTTTTTTAATGAAAAATATGAAGAAATAAATTAGAAAATAAAGTCGACATTATATAAAAGCTAGAATCTGATAGTGAATCCCTACGTACAATGTTAAAGGAGGTGTCAGCCCGCCTGAGCGCAACAGAGCAGCAAATGTGAGAAAACAACCTTGAAATTAATGGAATTCCTGAAAATCGATCTGAAAACTTAAACAGTGTATTTACACAACTTACAAAAATTATTGACTGTCAAGTTGATGACAATGAGACGATCCATATTACTCGAGTAGCGAAAGCAGCAAGAGATAACGATAAACCTCGCACTGTGATTGTCAAGTTCCGTAGTCAACGTAGTCGTGATTCTATTCTAGCCGCTGTTACTAAGTTTAATAAAAAAAACACTACTGATAAACTTAACTCACATCATCTGGGTATAGGTGGTTCTCGTAAAGCTGTCTTCGTAGCTGAACATCTTACTCTTGAAAATAAGCGCATTCACGCAGCCACACGGATCAAATGCAAGGAACTAAATTATAAATTTGTTTGGGTACGTAATGGTAGAATTTATGTCAGAAAAGACGAGACCCACCAAGCAATCTTCATACGAAACTTAGATAGCTTAAAGCTGGTTAATTAATACCAGTTTTAACTTATTTTGCCTTAATTCATAAGCGATTTGGTTGTTATATTTAAAATTCAATCATATAAATATTTATTATCAGAATGTACGCGGAATTAGAACTAAAACAAATGAAATTTATAAACACATATTGCTATCAAATTATCATATTATAGTATTTACAGAGACATGGCTAAACTCAAGTATTAATAATAATGAATTTATTGATTCTAGATATAATGTTTATAGACGAGATCGTGACTGTAAAGGTGGACCCAAAAAAGATGGTGGTGGGGTTATGGTAGCTATTTCTCGCGACCTACCTTCTTATAGATTTGAATTTTGGGAAACTAGCTGCGAAGATCTGTGGGTCATTATCAGCTTAAGTATGAACAACACAATAAAAAAAATAGCTATCAGCGCTGTGTACCTGCCGCCGCCTCTTAGGTTGGATCGCCTCAATGAATATTTAGATAATGTTAATAAGGTAACATGTGAAGTAGATGATGTGGTTTTGTTAGGTGACTTTAACTTAAATTTTATCAAATGGTCAAAAAGTGATAATAATGCTTATACGTTGCCTTCTAATTATAATAACGCACTTGGTCATTCAATTGTAGATTTCATGTCGATCAATAATTTATTTCAGTTTAACTATGTATTAAATAGTGATGAGAGGACGCTGGATCTTATTTTTAGTAATGTGCTTAACTTATCAGTTATTAGCCCTCCGGATCCAATAAGTAAATTGGATACAAAACATCCTAACTTGGTAATTACATTATCTTTTACCGAGCCTTGCCAGTTCATGAAATCATAGAATATTAATGTCTATAACTACTTTAAAGCTAATTACAATGATATAAAATCTCAACTTAAATCAATCGATTGGAATGAAATTTTTTCAACCTCAAATGATGTCAATCAGATGGTATCAACACTTTACACTACAATTAACCAAATAATAAGTGATTATGTTCCCAAGCGCAAAATTAATAAATCTAGATTTCCACTCTGGTTTAGTCATTCACTCATAAAGCGTCTCCAAGAAAAAGATAAGCTGAGGTTCAAATATCAAAAGTACAAAAATCCTAGGGACTTACTTTCTTTTAATGCTCTGCGCAGTCACTGTCACAAGATATACCAGACTTGTCTGTTGCAATACAAACAGAGCATAGAAATGGGTATTAGAAAAAATCCTAAAGCATTTTGGTGATACATTAAAGAAAAAAAGAATAATAATTCGAATATTCCCACTGAAATGCATGATAATAATAAAATTGCAAAAACCAGTCCCGCAATAGCTAATCTCTTCGCAAATCAGTTTTTTTCGACATATAGCAATTCCGAGAAGACATTTAATTCGTCTTACCCCAACTCAACGCCAAACAGCAAATTCATATCTTCAATACATTTTACTGAATCAGAAGTTTTTAAGAAGATCAAACATTTAGACATTTTCAAAGGCGCCGGTCCCGATTGTATTCCTGCTGTTTTTATAAAACGTTGTGGATATTACCTAGCTTTACCATTATGTATGATTTTTAATCGCTCACTGCGCGACGGGTGTTTTCCGGAGGAATGGAAGAGGACGCGCATCATTCCGCTTCATAAAAAAAATGACTTGAAAAATGTGAAAAATTATCGCCCCATTGCAATATTGTCCTGCTTTTCTAAATTGTTTGAGTCTCTTGTCTGTCCTATTTTAACTAGACATGTTGAACCCATGCTGTCACCACATCAACATGGTTTTCGTTCCGGATGTTCAACACAAACCAACTTGATAGACTATACATCCTATCTTACTAGAGAACTTGATCAAGGTTACGAGGTCGATGCTATTTATACTGATTTTTCCAGCGCCTTTGACAAAGTAAGTCACAACATCTTATTACAGAAATTAGGACATTTCGGTGTACATGGGTCACTACTGCACTGGTTTCGTTCATACTTAGCTAAAAGACTACAAACTGTGGTTGTTAATGGTAGCGAATCGCAGTCGTACATTGCTTCATCAGGTGTACCACAGGGTTCTCACCTTGGCCCTGTGTTATTTTCAATCTTTATAAATGATATCGTTACTAAAATCATTCACTCTAAGGTACTACTGTTTGCTGACGATATGAAGATATTTAAAACTATACATTGTGCTGTAGATTCATTACAAATGCAAGAAGATTTAGGAAGAGTCGAAAAGTGGTGTATAGACAATGACATGAAACTTAACCTTTCTAAATGCTACCACATCAAATTTACCAAAAAAAAAGTATCGGCAAATTTTGTTTATATGCTCGACAACTCTTACGTACAAACAACTAACTCGATAAAGGATTTAGGTATTTTGTTTGATAGTTCTCTTAAATTTAATCTTCATGTTGACTCTATTGTGCAGAGAGCAGCGAGGATGTTGGGTTTTTTAATGAGAAATACAAAAGACTTCAAACAGCCACTCACTAAAATTATATTATACAACACTTTAGTTCGTTGCCACTTAGAATACTGCTCATGTATCTGGAATCCATTCTATAGTGTTCATTCTCAAAGGGTGGAAAAAATTCAAAGATCTTTTACCAAACACTTAGCGTACATCTCGTCTGGAATCTCACACCGTTGCCCCTACTTTATGCGGTTGTCACATTTTAGAATGCAGACGCTTAGCAATCGCCGAATGATGTTCGATGTTTGTTTTTTGCATAAACTCCTCAACAATAGCATAATGTGTACAAATCTTATCCAAGACATAAAAATAAGTGTGCCTCGTCTAATTCCTCGACATGCTATTACGAAAATCTTCTACATTCCTCCGGTTAAAACCAACTTAGGCCTTAGCAGCCCTATCACAAGAATGTGCAATACATACAACCGTTTAAACTCAAAAATTGATGATCTCGATATTTTTCACAAAACATATAATTGGTTTAAAAATAAAGTGTTGACATCAGTTGTGACCATAAAATAATTGATAGGCCGTTCATGTTTGCACTTGTAGTTAGTTATATATTTATTTTTAATTTAATTCTTTTTGCATTTTTAATTTTTTTTTTGCTTTACATTATTAATTTTGACAACATTATTCATTCATTAACTTTTAACTATATTTGTACTTGACACATGCATAATATTGACATTAATTAATTAAGATACTAGTAATTGACATTCGAATTGTAAATGCTGTGCACTCCTTTAATGGGTCCACACATCAGAACTTTTATATTAAAGGATTTGTAATGTAACATAATAATGTGTGTGCTGTTGGTGTGCCTTAAATAAATAGTAATTCGTAGAAATTGTGTCTGTCCGTCTGTCTGATAAGTCGTCTCGATTAAGCTCTAAAATCACTTTCTCACGTGTACAACCAGAGAGTCATCATTTTATGTGTCAAATGCGAGTGAAACATGTGTGTACTATTCAAAAATAATATAATTAGCCTTAAAATACTAAAAGTAATATAATTATTGTAAAATGACAGTATAAAAGCAGTATAATTATTATTTCAAAATAGTACAATTATTGTTTATAAATAATATAAATAATGGTTAAAAATACCTTCAACAACAATTTCGACATCATTAATTTGCTTAGCTTGCATAAGCATTATACTCCTCTCCATATCTTCGATGAGTTCCTCTTTCAACCTTCTCACAGCCACCACGTTATCGTATTCCGCTTGTATCTTATTTATTATAGAATTCAGTTCGGCTTTACTGCTGTTAATATCCTTAACTTGCTGGACCAATCTATTAATAGAAGAAAATAGATTCATAAAAAGTCAATGTTGTTAGTAGAGAAGAAAATAATAGGAATGTTAATTGCCAAACCAATATTGTATTTTTTTTTATTTAAAATCAATTCAAAATCAGTCTATTAATTTCATAATTTTATGTAAGCAATTATTAAAGATTAATTAATAAAACATCAAATGGACTTAAGAGGGCATTTTTTTAGAAAACCACTGTGTCCATGTAGATGTTTGATAGGAAGATGTTTCCTACTATGTCATTGTATAGAAGTATATCTGCTACATGCTATAGTAATTTAACACTTAACATTATTGTTTATTTGACGCCTTTATTTTATTACTAGAGATTACCCCGCGCCGCGAGTCATACTCCGCGTAACTCGTCTAAAGAGCAGGCGTTAATACAGGTTACATTGTATTAAATTTTTATGTTAGTGCTATTTGTTCCCAGAAGATTCACTTCATTTTGTATCGCAAACTATCCCATCTCCCGGCATAAAAAGTATTTATTTCCATTTTTAACAAAATATAATAATATAATAATATAATAAAATTCAGCAAAATCGATTCAGTACTTCTAGTAGTTTTCCGTGAAAGATTAATAGACACACAGATCGAGTTGCTATCGATTTTTTTATAGATGATAATTTTTTATATATATAAACGTGAGAAATGATTGGTCTCGTATACAAACTTTCATACTCTAATTTCAACCCGTTCTAAATTTATTTATCTATACGCCGTCTATCTATCAGTAAACTACAGAAATGAAAAAATGACAAAAATTACCAAATTAACGAAAATGGCAAACCACAAAAAAAACAAAACCTATACTCCCTGGGATAACCTTTACACAAATGTATCCCAAAATCTATCCCATCATCCGAGATGAAAAGTAACCCTTGTCCACCCACGGTATTTAAATTACATATATACCGAATTTTAGCCAAATCGGTCCAAATTTTTCCGTAAAAGCATTACAAACAGAAACACAAATATATTTTTATCCCGGAAACTATCCCCTTTTTAGGGATAAAAAGTATCTTATGTTCATCTTCGGTATCGAAAATATATATATATATATATACTGAGTTTCAGCCAAATCGGTCCAGTAGTTTTTCTGTGAAAGCGTATTTGATGGTCCCTGTAGTAAAGTGGCTAGGCCTTCGCTAGCTTAACGTACTGCAGTACAGACTTCCAGCTTAAAATACTGGCATGGTAAATTTCATGAACAAATTTTCTGTTATTTGCTATGGTCTGGGTGTCTCGGATCGACCCAGAGTTGTCCGTTATATTACCCATAACACGAGTTTTTTTATTGCATGAGTGCAGCAGACAGGCAGATGGCCCACCTGATAGAAAGCGGTGACCATCACTTATGGACATTTGTAGCAACAGAGGTGCTACCAATGCGTTGCCACTCTCTAAACGGAGACTGGAACCGGCCAAAAATGTCGGAATACAACTCAAGTTTGTTAGGCAGGAGTGGTAGCCATCCAGTCGGACAAACACACTACCACCTGGCTGTGGGTTGTTTTGCGATAAGCCGCCTGGCCGCAGCAAATTGTATTGTTTCTCCGTTCCTGCATAGTTATTAATATTTATTTCATAAATAAAAATAGTGTTATATTTAATATATTCTTAAGTTTTCGCGACTTGTATACATAATAAATACATAATAGTGTTATATTGTTCCTTTTTTAAAGTTACCTTATAAGTCCGCCTGTCCTCTCAGCCTTGTGCGTATGCGCAGTGAACGCTCCCACAGTGATTATGTCATGGGAACCGGTCTTGTTCAATGTATCGTTATGAACCCACATCCTCTGAACGTGAAGGTTCACAGGGACAAACTCCAAGCTTGGATCGTCTGTAAAGTTATACAGAGGAAACGCAATTTAACCAGACTGATTTTGGTCTAGATATCATTAACTCTAGAAAGATAACTTACTTCGTCCGTATATACGTGTTTATTCGAAATAACAAAAAAACTTATCAATGTTTATTGTGCGTGCGTGTGTGTTAACAATGTTTATAAAGAGATGAAACATACATTTTTGTACGTACGAATTTACCTAAATATTTTTTTATATTACCGCGGTTTTCAATTCGGATAGTCGCGAATCTGGATAACTGAGGTCGAGATAACCGATTCTCTACAGTACATTAATTTAGAATAAATCTTCTAAAACCTACACAAGTAGCATTTTTCACTAAATCAGTATTAAATTGCAAGGAGCTAATAAGAATTCAAAATTTTGAATGGTTAGGTGTAAAAAAATATGTTTAAAATAATAAAAAAATCAGTAAAGGCTTGCCCTTTGTGCAAGAAGGTTTATTATATATTAAAAGATTTTCTAGACCATCGTGCCAGATTGGAATAACGCGATCACCAACAAATTCATTCACTTTATATACATATAAATTACTTTGTTAAACCTTGTATTAGTTTAAAATACAAACATTAAAAAATATACTTTAATATGTCGGACATGTGCAACCAAATCGGTTCCAAGATTATGAAGAACTACTGTTGACGACGACGAACACTAATGTATGAAACTCACCGACCCGTCTAAACAGGCGATAAGAACATAGGTATAATTTGCTAAGCCTCATAGATCATGTAGACGCGACCGTTAAGCGCAGGAAAGAGACGGGTCGGACTGAGATAGATATAGTTTTATTTTTTAACCGTTATTAATTTGAAATTAAATAAATAAATTATAAGAATTAAATGTATAAAATGTAACAAGCCTTAACTCACTAGGAAATAAATGTTATAGCGTTTTGCCTTTTATTGAAAGTAGGACCCCTATTAGATCCTGGTAAATGAGACCGGGCTACGGGCGTGCAGAACGCCGCCTGGAGCCCGGGACTCAACATGAAAAGGGAACCGGGTTACAGGCGTGCAGAACGCAGCCTGGAACCCGGGACCCAAAAGGGTAGCGGAAACCGGGCTACGGGACTGCAGAACGCAACCGGAGCCCGGGATCCGTGAGGTATGCCTGCACTACTGCCTACTCCGAAAGCGAGTAGGCCATAATGATAGTGCAGGCAGAGGTCCGCGCTCGACAGCCCATGTTTTTGTAATGAGGTAACGGTAAGAGCGCTCAGCGCTTTATATTTATACTAATGAAGCGGGGGGCGAGGAAAATGCCCATTACGACGTCCCGCTAACAAAAACCATGGGTCATAACTATGTAAGGACCCTCAGGATAGGCTAGGATCTAGGGTGTACCAAAATGTATGATAGTGATAAGTTAAAATAAGGCTTAATATATGTAAAATTAAGGAAATAAAGTAAAGGGGGTGTTACGACGAAGCGAGGGGTCGGCGGAGGCGGCTTCTATAAATATGAGACGCCTTGAAGGCGCATTTTGTAGTTCGTTAAGTGTAGTTCGTAGTTCGTAAGAAGAAGCTCCCTCCCGCCGACGCCAACGAAGTTGAAGCCTCCCGCAACATCGTTTTCGGTTGTTTTCATTTCGGAAACTCAGTTACCCGAACCAGCGACCAACCCTCTACAGTCCAACAGTCCACTGCAACACCAACATCGTCTGGTCAGCTTCGAGCCGTGTTGGAAGAACTGAAGTATGCCGAATACGAGAAGCAGAATCGAAAAGGATGCTGCGCAGGCGAACAAGAAGAGTGCGACAGAGATAGCAACAACCTCAACGACAACTGGCAGTGTCACGGCGGAATCCGGAACAGAGACTAGCTCAGTAAAAGCAACGACTGTAAAAGCAACGACAGTAAAAGCAACTGCCGTAAAAGCAACGCCAACGGCGTCGGCAACGACAGTAAAAGCAACAATGCCGGTCTCTGTTGCGGATTTGCAGCCGCAACCACCGCCAGTTTTACGCGAAATACTTCGCAGAAAAGAATGCACTCAAGAAGAAACTTCAAGACCGCAGTCACTACGCTCCACGACTTCCCGCAGACGACTTGCCGAGCTGGAAGCCAAAGAGAGACTAGCCGCATTGAAGTTGAAACAGTTGGAGGCAGCCGTTGAACTCGAACAAGCGAGAATAAATAGGCTACAAGCCGAGTCATCGGACGATGATGACGTCATCGAAGAAAGCGAACTACCATCAAGAAGAGTGGACATGTGGTTCGAGAGACTGCCGCAAACGCAGGAACCACATGCCACAGAACGGAGAAAATGAAGACATGGACACGAGTCACCGACAGCCCTCGGGACTTGTGCTTATTTGCCAACAAGATGGCAAACCTAGTAGCAACAATTGAAGTATTGAACAAGCCGCAGTATTTACATAGCCCAGAGATGCTACGCACGGCAGTGGAGAAGCTGACTCCAATCGTGAGGAACAAGTGGTACGACTATGCAGCTGTGAAGACCGAAGGGGTTCCGGAACTTAAGAAACTTGCGAGCTTCCTGAATGAAGAGGCAGACAAGTGCGCCGCGTATGCACCGATCAACCGCGAGAGCGAGATGGCACGATCGAAAAGGAGGACGGAGCACATACACATAGTGAACAACGACAGTGAACGCGTGAATATGAGAAAAAGTGAACCGTGCCCAGTCTGCAAACGCGATCATAAACTTAGCGATTGCCGCAAGTTCGTCGGTGCGGATGTGAGCGCGCGGTGGGACTTAGCCAAAAAGTGTAAAGTGTGCTTCCGCTGCCTGCGAAGTAGGCATCGACGTTCTTCGTGCCGCGCCCCGCCGTGTGGGGTGGAAAGGTGTACGCTACACCACCACCGCTTGCTGCATCACCAAAGAAGACCTGAAGTTAACGAGGTAAGTCCAAGTGTAGTGAGTGTGACGTCAGTACCGGCGGGAGAAGTGTTAGCGTCCGCGATCAACAGCGTTATCAATGATGGAAGAAACCAACGACGTGCCTATCTGAAGGTGGCCCCGGTCGCTATAACCGGACCGAGGGGCAGTCGTCACACCTACGCACTATTGGACGAAGGCAGCACCGTGACCATTATTGATGCGCAGCTGGCCGAGCAACTGGGACTTAGCGGACCACGGGACCCCATGAAGATGCAGGGAGTCAACGGTGAAGAATCGTCGCACGACTACAGCATGCGAGTGTCCGCCAGGATAAGAGGCTCATATGAAACAGAAGAACACACACTGAGGGACGCTCGCACAATAAAGAACATGAGCTTCTTCAGCCAGACTGTTCATCGGAGCGATGTGCAGGGCTGTGCACATCTGCAGGAGATAGAAAATGTACTCATCTACGAAAGGGCTACACCGAAGATACTAATCGGCCAAGATAATTGGGAGCTGATTATTTCAAATGAAGTACGTAAAGGCCCGCGTCACCAACCGGTCGCCTCTCGTACGCAGCTGGGTTGGGTGCTGCACGGCTGCCGCACCTCAACCACATCGCCGGTCGTGTTCTGCTCACACTTGAGCATGATGGAAGAAGACCACGACCCGCTTGAAGAAATTATGAAAAAATATTTCGAGTTGGAATCACTGGGAATCGAACCCAGAACGCAGGTTAGCGATCCACAACAACGCGCCTTGGAAATTTTGGAAAAGAAAACTCGTCGTTTGGAAAATGGACAATTTGAAACGGGACTTTTATGGAAAGATGAAAGTTCACCTATGCCAAATAATTATGAAAATGCATTGAAGAGACTTCAGAACTTAGAAAAAAAATTGGATCGCGATGAAGAGCTTAAAGCGAAGTATGAAGAGCGAATTGGAAATTTAATGTTGTCAGGCTACGCCGAGCGCGCCTCTACTCCCCCCACCAGCGGGAGGACGTGGTATCTTCCCCACTTCGCCGTCGTGAATCCAGACAAGGAGAAAATAAGGGTGGTCCACGACGCAGCCGCCAAGTATCATGGCAGAAGTCTGAACGATATGTTGCTGCCTGGACCCGACCTTCTTCGATCACTACCGGGAGTCATCATGAAGTACCGGCAGTATCCAGTGGCAGTGTCTGCCGACATAAAGGAAATGTTCATGCAAGTGAAGATCATAGAAGCCGACAGGGATGCATTACGCTTTCTGTGGCGTGGCAACCGCCGCGATAGCGAGCCTCCAGAGGAATATAGAATGACGTCGCTCATCTTTGGTGCAACGTCTTCGCCTTGCGTAGCCTTGTACGTGAAAAACAGGAACGCAAGGGAATTTGAAAATGAAGACAGAGAAGCGGCGAGGGCGATAGTGGTCAATCATTACATGGACGACTATCTGCAAAGCCTTCAAACAGTTGAAGAAGCCAGGAAAATGACAGCTGCCGTTGAAAACATACAGCGGCGAGCGGGTTTCCAACTCCGAGGGTGGACCTCCAATTATAAGTAGGCGATTTCAAGCTTCGCGCCATCCGGTCAAACCACCGTTGAAATCGGCGGGAGCGAAATAGAAAAAACATTGGGTCTGATGTGGCACGTGAGAGAAGACACGCTTGGCTTTCGTGTCAATCAGAGAAGAGTTCCGGCAGAAGTATTGGAGGGGAGTCGAATGCCAACGAAGAGAGAAGCACTGGGACTCATTATGTCGATATTCGACCCCCTGGGGTTCATTTCCCCCCTCACCACACCGGCGAAACGCATCATGCAAGATACATGGAAATATAAAACAACATGGGACGAAGTCATCCCGGAGGAACTGCAAGACAAATGGAAAAATTGGCTGAGAGACTTGATATCTCTACCTGACTTACGTATTCCACGCTGCTACGAATATTCACCGGCAGCGATCAGGGAGTTGCACACATTCGTCGACGCTAGTGAAGAGGCATACGCTGCGGTTGTGTACATACGCACGACACGGGCGGACGGCCGGGTAAACGTCATGATAGCGGCAGCTAAAAGTCGCGTGACACCAACGAAACCAGTTTCCATTCCGCGACTCGAACTTCAAGCAGCCGTCCTGGGAGCCCGCCTGAGCAAGTCCGTGCAAGAGGGACACGACTGGGAATAACACCGTCGCACATACTGGAGCGACTCACGCACTACGCTAGCATGGATTCGAGCGGAACCGCGAACTTACAAAACGTTCGTGGCCCATCGCCTCGCCGAAATAGAAGACCTCACTAAGAAGAATGAATGGCGATGGTTACCCTCGGCGCAGAACGTTGCAGACGACGCACCGCGTAAAACACCAAGCGACTTCAACCCACAACACAGGTGGTTTACGGGCCCCAAGTTCCTGTATCTTGACATAGAAAAATGGCCGCAAGAAACGAAGACCGAGGTGCCAACCACCGGAGAAGAAAAGTGCGCGACATTAACTGAAGGCAACGACGTCATCGTCATCGACTTCAAACGTTTCTCGCGTTGGACTACCATAGTGAGAACAATGGGACGCGTACTTCAATTTATCAGACTATGCAAACGACCCACGAACACGGTGGCAGCCGCGCGCCGTAAAAGAACAAAAAAAAATCCTACTCCAGACGAAGAGTGGAAGAAAAACATAAAGAAGAAGAACAAAGAAAAATCGAAGTGTCCAAAAGAAAATAACGTTGAAAGAAAATTCAAGAAAATCAACGGGAAAATGTTAATGTCGTCTGAGCGTAAACTCATTGCGCTCGCACAACGCGAATCGTTCGGCGATAAACCGCTCGATACGATACATCGACGTCATAACAAGAGAGAGCTCGCCGGTTTAACTATAGAAACCGACGAACATAACATATTGCGACTGCGAGGAAGAATCGACGAGGCGCAAGAAATAAGCTACGAGATGGCCAATCCTGCCATCTTAGACGGGAAACATAAATACACAAAGTTGTACATACAACATGTACACGAGAAACTACACCATGGTGGCGTCGAGATGGTGGTCAACGAGCTACGACAGCGGCTGTGGGTTATGAAGATACGGCCCTCAGTCAAAGCAGTGTTGAGGAACTGCCTCCAATGCCGACTGAGGAGGGCCCAGCCAGCGAGTCCATCGACGGGGAGCCTGCCTGCAGCTCGCCTGGCGCATCACTCGCGCCCCTTCACCTTCACGGGCGTAGACTATTTTGGCCCATTGGAAGTGACCGTGGGCCGTCACCGGGAGAAGAGATATGTGGCGTTATTCACATGTATGACGTCACGGGCACTACACCTCGAAGTCGTCGCGTTGCTGAGTGCTGACTCAGCCATCAACGCGCTGCGCCGCTTCATAGCGGGGCGCGGCGTCCCCACCGAACTCTGGAGCGACAACGCTACGTGTTTCCGCTCGGCCGACCGCGAACTCGCGGAGGCTGGGCGCGCCGTCGAAGAGGAAGCGTCGCGCCGGCAGATCGCCTGGCGGTTCTTACCGCCGGCGGCACCCTTCATGGCCGGCGCCTGGGAGCGCATGGTGCGCACCGTCAAAGAGGCGTTGCGCGTCACCCTGCGCGAGCAGCGCCCGAGCGATGAGACGCTCGCCACACTGCTCGCCGAAGTCGAAGCCACCGTGAACTCGCGGCTGCTCACTCATGTGGCCGTGGGTCCCGACGAGCCCCCAGCCATCACGCCGAACCTGCTACTCCTGGGGCCGAACTGCCACATGCCGGCCCCCGGGAACTTCGAGGCCAGCGACGTGACTGCGCGCGCGCACTGGAGACGCGCGCAGTACCTCGCCGATGTCTTCTGGCGACGGTAGGTGCGGGAGTACCTGCCGCTACTACAATACCGGCGGGAGCCCTATGCAAGTGGTGACAACCCTAAGGTAGGCGATTTGGTTATTATTTGCGACCCAAATCTGCCCCGCAACACATGGCCCCGAGGACGAGTGACTGCAGTGCATCCCGGCAGAGTCGGCGAGGTTCGAGTCCTGGACATGACAACGGCCAGCGGACGAGTGCTGAGGCGGCCTACCAAGAGAGTCGTCGTGCTGCCCATAGGAGAATCGCGAGACGCGACGGCGGGAGAATGTTGACGACGACGGACACAAATGTATGAAACTCACCGACCCGTCTAAACAGGCGATAAGAACATAGGTATAATTTGCTAAACCTCATAGATCATGTAGACGCGACCGTTAGGCGCAGGAAAGAGACGGGTCGGACTGAGATAGATATAGTTTTATTTTTTAACCGTTATTGATTTGAAATTAAATAAAATAAATTATAAGAATTAAATATATAAAATGTAATAAGCCTTAACTCACTAGGGAATAAATGTTGTAGCGTTTTGCCTTTTATTGAAAGTAGGACCCCTATTAGATCCTGGTAAATGAGACCGGGCTACGGGCGTGCAGAACGCCGCCTGGAGCCCGGGACTCAACATGAAAAGGGAACCGGGTTACAGGCGTGCAGAACGCAGCCTGGAACCCGGGACCCAAAAGGGTAGCGGAAACCGGGCTACGGGACTGCAGAACGCAACCGGAGCCCGGGATCCGTGAGGTATGCATGCACTACTGCCTACTCCGGAAGCGAGTAGGCCATAATGATAGTGCAGGCAGAGGTCCGCGCTCGACAGCGCATGTTTTTTTTAATGAGGTAACGGTAAGAGCGCTCAGCGCTTTATATTTATACTAATGAAGCGGGGGGCGAGGAAAATGCCCATTACGACGTCCCGCTAACAAAAACCATGGGTCATAACTGTGTAAGGACCCTCGGGATAGACTAAGATCTAGGGTGTACCAAAATGTATGATAGTGATAAGTTAAGGCTTAATATATGTAAAATTAAGGAAATAAAGTAAAGGGGGTGTTACGACGAAGCGAGGGGTCGGCGGAGGTAGCGTCTATAAATATGGGACGCCTTCAAGGCGCATTTTGTAGTTCGTTTTGTAGTTCGTTAAGTTTAGTTCGTAGTTCGTAAGAAGAAGCTCCCTCCCGCCGACGCCAACGAAGTTGAAGCCTCCCGCAACATCGTTTTCGGTTGTTTTCATTTCGGAAACTCAGTTACCCGAACCAGCGACCAACCCTCTACAGTCCAACAGTCCACTGCAACACCAACCACTACAAACATCCAAATCATGGCAGAAGAACACAACAATGGCCAACGGTAAAAACGTGACTCTTTAGAAATCCAGGAGCCGGCACTAGTCGCTCTCCTCCAGCTTTTTAAAGCAGAAACCTACAATTAAAACTAAAACCAATCTGTTTTTTATTATTATTAAACACAATTTAGAACAAAACAGTCAAGTTTTGAAAATAACAAGTTTTCTTTCAATTTAACTATTAGACAAAGTATCAGAATTAAATCAATAAGTCTCCATAAATGTAAAGTACGTAAAATTACTGTCAATCGATACTGATGATATCTAGCGAATAAAGTAGCACTAACTATCAAGGCGACACAATAAAGTAAAATGTCCGTCAATCAACCAAACAGTCGATCAGTCTTTATTTGTACCAAACATTGGTTACAAGGTCTTATTACAAAGTTCAAAGTCTTCAATTTTGTTTCGCAATTTAGAAGCCTACAAAATATCATAAACAACTAATAACACAATAAATTTGACGGCCTCTATGGTAGAGTGAGCTAAGCCTATACCGGCCTACCTTACTTCAGCACAAGGACTCCAGGTTCGCTTCCTGCCACGCTAAATTTTGGAAATGAACTTTCCGTTATTTACTATGGTCTGGGTGTCTGAGATCGGCCCCAGTATGGTCCGTTGTATATTATCCATAAACTATATATTATATATAAAAGCTAGATTTTAATTAAATAACACACGAATTTAGTCATTTTGGTCTATTAATATAAAATAGTTTGTCATACAAGAGCTCCAAATGTTATATTGTTATTGGCCCATTAGTAATTTATTTAAAAGCATAAGTGTATACAAGGAAAGAGTTATACGAATTTATATTTCAGTATTGAAAATTGTAGTAAAACATATTTTTATACTTCAAATGGAAATGTAAACTGAGAATATATAATGTATGTACCTGTCTGCCGATATGTACGTATGTACAGTCGTAGTATAAAAAGGTTCGCCAGTTTTCAAATTGATTCATTTAACGTTCCACGAGCACATGTTACCTTTTCAAACTAAGTCACAGAACAGAAAATTATGTTAAACTGTTTGACAATAACCTTTAAAAGTAATTAAATCAAAGTCTATCTTGTCTAACTTTCTATCTTGTCTCAGAAACTGTTTAGAGATATAAAATCTTTTCATTGGTTTTAATATTTATAATAAGCGTAGTTATTATATCTTCTTTATTTTTTATTGTTAATCTCAGTGTCTGTCATTGTCAACACTGCCATCTTCTTTTTTCACGTTTCTATATTTTATAAACGTAAGGTGACAAAGTTTTTCATTCCGCGATTGTACGTATGTAATAAGGTCAGTCCATAAAGATTCCATAGTTGGACTCGGGCCTTCCCGTTGTTAGGGAGAAACGGAACCTATACCCACTACACTTATCTAAGGTAGATTGAAGAGTCTCACACATCGAGTATATCGATCGGTTTTATTACAATGTTAAATAGCCATTTATTGATTTACAAAATCTTACTAATAATTAATGTATCTCTTCATGTGGAGATATTCTGTTTTCTCGTGATTTATTTTTAGTCCAACCTTCTTTGCTTCTTCTTCTAGTATTTTAGCCGCTTGTTCGACTTGTTCGCGGCTTTCCCCTAACAAGGCTAAGTCATCTGCGTACCCTATCACCTTATGCGTGCCGTTCAATTACAGCCCCGATTCGAGAGTTAACAGTCGTTTAAGCACGTGTTCCAGCACTAAATTGAAAAGCATAGGTGACAGGGCATCGCCTTGCTTGAGACCAGTAATCACCTCGAATTCGTCGGAAACTTCATTCCCCACTCTCACCCGCATAGTGCTTTTACCGGTGGCTACCATAATTAAGTCAACGAGCTGCTTAGGAATGAGAAAGTCTCGTAATATAGTATAGTATGTAGCCGCCTCCGCTGGCTCGGTCACGTGGAACGGATTAGAGAGGATCGCAGCGTGAGGAAAGCATATTTGGGACGGCCGGTAGGTCGGCGTCCGGTCGGCCGTCCTAAATATCGCTGAAGGACAGAGTAGAGGCAGACCTGTCGGAGCTAGGAGCCAGTAATTGGCAAGAAACCGCACAGGACCGAGATAAGTGGCATGTTCTCGTTTCGGAGGCCAAGACCCACTTTGGGTCGCTGAGCCAACGGAGTAAGTAAGTAAGTACTAATAATTAATAATACATAATCATTTCAGTTGTTTTTAAACCTAATCTTTGTGTAGCTATAGTCTTGTCAAATATTTGCTGCTTGCCAAAATATTTAAAAACTGTATCAAAATATGGTACAACTTCCTGTAAGCTTAATAAGTAATTATGAAATGGCGTGGCTACATGGTCTAAAATTTCTTGGCAAGCACTGGCTAGGTTTTGAATTTGCATAGCTGATTTCAACCCTTAAAATCCCATTTCTGGTCTCAGGCTTACCCGTTGTCAAGGGCGAACGGATTGTATATCCACCACGCTTATCTAATCACCACGCTCATTGGCGGATTTCACATATTTGTGATATGGAAGTGCAGATATCGTCAAGACGTTTTCCTTCACTGTCAGCACGTGGTAATTATAAACAATACTCTTCTCGCTAACAATTTACTAACATTTTGAAACGGAAAAGCGTTAGTCATTAAGCTACCACGGCTTATACTAGCAAGTAATAATAATCAAATTATACTAATTCACCATCAAACAATTAGTTTAAAAAGTTATAGGCAATCAAAAATATTCGTAATTTAGAAACAATCTAATTTACTCATTTAAAGATGGGTATGGGTTTCTTGCCTTTTCTAGCACTCGATTTGAAGCATACTTTGGTGACACTCTGTGCACTCTTCTTGCAATGGCTGTAGTGTTTTAACAATGACATATGAACGTTCACCAACTCCGTCTGTTTATTACGCCAATGTCCAATCTCGCCAACTGACAAGAGGTCTTCTAGAAGCTCTTTTTCTCGCTTGATATATATTTCTCTGAAAAGAAAATTGTTTATACATTTCATATAATGGATATAATTATTATTTATCTCACTGATGAAACGGGTAAATTATACGGAATAGTCACACGCGAACTTTAAGCCATCTCATGCCTAAATAGATCAGTTTCACATCTCGTGTAACAATCGACTATTTGAAACATGGTAGAGCCATGCTGGAATCATTATCTTGAATACAGTTCTGATAACACGTTCGCCTTGAGCTAATTGTGTTTCGTATGATGAGTGACAGACCCGATGGCACACTTCCTCTTGGCCCTATTCATCTCCTCCCTGTCCCCTCTATCTCATCTCCTCTCGTCTATTACATTTCTCCTGTCTGACCCCTCTGTTCAACCTTTATCCTGTCCCCTCTAACTCACCCTATAAGCAGGCAACGCATTTGCACCCTCCTGATTTTGCAAACGCCTATAGGGAACGGCACTGACCATTGGATTGGCATCTGTCTGGCTCTTTGCCAGCAACGCAATAAATAAATGTAAGTTTTTAAAATTGGTAAAATTTTATAGGGTTTTCGAGAAACATTGTATATCGGGATACTTACAAAAGTTGCACAGGAATTATGTAGCACAATTTTGGCTCAGCCATGATCTCGTGAACCGTTATATCACCCCCCAAGCCTGAGTGGAACCTGTACGTAGCCTGATACCCATTCACCAGGTTCTGCTTTATCAAGTTGGAGTATGATGGAAATTTTAGTTTTACACCCAACCTCGGGGGAAGCGAGTGGGAACGACGGTGACATAAGATCTGTTACCAAGACATTAACAAATTAAAATATCATGTTTTATCATGAATATAAAACCAACCAACAAAAAATTTTACTAGAATCTGATCTCTCACCTTTTGAGGGATATCAACACAATTCCTTTCATTAGAGTGGCTAGGGCTTGTTCCAATATAGGAAGGCTCCAAACTCCAGCCGTTTATTGTAACAAATCCAACGGTTCTATTATGATAATTGACTAACGCTATCCTTAGCCTCTGAGCTTCCTGAAAAGCAATATTTTTTGATATAATACAAAAGACGAACGTAAACTACATACAGGTATTATATAAAATTACTTATCTTCGTACAAATGTGTCATAAGGATCTTGTCTTATGTCAGCGTATATGTATAAATAAAGAGATTAATGAAAGTTGAAGAAGCGAAAATAGCAGGTGGAGATCCGCATCTCTACCTGTCCCAATGGAAAACGGGCGTGACAGTACGTATGTATGTAAATATCTTTTCTAAATGAGGATCAAACCCATAAATTACTACAGAAGACCACTATATAGCCCGTATTAATATAATGGCTCTCTCAATTATATTCTACCATAGCCTACTGTTTAGGTTTGTGACAACGTCGTAACTTTCTTTACTCTCCGTACAGGAACGGGAAGAGATTACTAAATCCAGCGTTACGGCGGCCTATCGTAAAAGACGACAAAACAACCCACAGCCAGGTGGTAGGCATTTGCCCGCCTGGATGGCTACCACCCCTGGTCTAGAGTATGCCGCCATAACCACTTTGAGTTGTGTTCTGGCATCAGTAGCCAGGTTCCAGTTTCTCCGTCAAGGCCGGCAGCACATTGGCAGCACCTTCGGTGTTGCTAATGTCCATAGGCGGCAGTAACCACTTTCCATCACAGTTGGGTCGTCAGCCTGTCCGCTGGGCAGCAGCAATAAAAAAATTTGCTTGACGCTTGACTCTTCCACCGAACGTGTGCATACTATAGAACTTCCTTCCGCAACATCACCAGAGCAACACAACATAGGGCTCTTGAAAAAGTGTATAAACTGAAATGTTGATTTTTTTTTATAGTTCATCCTATTACCAAAAGTATATTATATAATATATCTTTCATGATAAATATTTTCGTTCTGAAAGCTGTAAAGGAACAAACAGATACAAAAACACTTTAAATGAACAAAAGGATATTGAGCTTTAATGAAAAACTGCTTCTTATAAAAATAACTATTTAATGAGTTATAACTTTTCCAGTTGTTTAGATATTCATGTATACTTGACATTGACTAGACACAAATCGTACAAAGAAAAATGTAGAGAACGAAAGCTAACCTGTATAGTAGCAAGCTTAAGCGAGGTACACCCCATTGGTACTGCGGTCTCGGAAACTTGCTCCCGGACATCGTACACGACAAAACGCACCAAAGCGTCCCCAGTCAAACCATCACTCACTCGGAACAGGATAGTTCTTGAAAAAGTTGGGTTGCTGCACATCTTTAGAAACAATAAGGCCAAATCATATAAAAAAAATGACGGTTGCAATGAAAACCGTAATCGTCATAGATTAATGGGTAAAAAGCTCTCGAGTCACAAACTCGCGCTTCAAAAGCGATAGGATTCAAATCCTAGTCGGGAAGCATATACTAAGGCAGTTTTCAGATCTAATAAACATAATTATATAACTACCACGTGCTCACGGTGTAGGAAAACATCGTGATGATCGTGTCCAGACAACCGTTGTGTCAAATCCGCCAGTAAGCTTAGCACAAACGCGGCAGTTATGTTTCTATTGTCCTAAAAAAAGAAGAGGCCCAAGCCCAGCAGTGGGTCGGTTATTATTGTTACTAATAAAAACTACATCAACATTATTATAGCGCTAAATTTAGTTGCGTTTGGAGTGTCTACTTCAGTCCAGTGACCGGGGTTCGCTTTCCTAGTTTTTCTTCTCGACTTTACTAGATTTTTTACATTCCCTTTTGTGAGACCATTGGTACGCTTTGACAAACGTAAATTATGACTCCTTTACGACGTCAACCCTAGCATTTCTTGGCCCTACCATTTCTACCGGGTCATATAGAAGCGGCGTGACCAGATATCATAAACCCTAACGCGGTACTTTCGCCTGACTCCACACCTACACCGCAACACATTCATCTTCATGACATGCATCATGTATTGTAAGAGTAGTATATCATTTCTATATCTTGCAGGATTTAGAAAATATGAACATATAGTCCAAGTAATATTTTCTTTAAGTTTTTGCGACTAGTATACATTATTATATAGGTATAACTACGTGAAAAAGTAGTTTTATTAAACTACGTTTTAACGGTTTTAAGCGCGGTCAGTTATTTGTTTTTTATTATTCCGACGTTTCGGCCACTTTTCAGTAGCCGTGATCACGGACGACAAAGATGTCAAGGGTCAATGAGTATGTTAAAGTTTTATTTAGCCTACCGCAAACTTGTTCATTTTAACTATTTAGTTTTAATTTTGTTTATGATTATTATTTACTCTATGGGAGCCTAATCTAATTTACCACCGCTTTGCAACATGTTGTGGCTTAAAGAGAAGAAACGGCACAAGAAATTTCTTGGCAAACATGCTTAGCTCTCATAATTTTATATAATATTAAAATGGGTGGGAGGTAAAATAAAAAGAAATTGTCAATCAAGTTGGTTTGTGTTCCGGTGCACGCAGAAAGAGCTCACAGTATACTGCAAAGTGGCCGAAACGTCGGAATAATAAAAATCAAATTACCGCGCTTAAAACCGTTAAAACGTAGTTTTATTATCTAGTCCATGTCTCATGTAAACTAAGTCTCAGGTACAGCTAGTCTATAATAAGTATATATCGTAATAAAGTTGAATAGTTAGCATATTTAAACATGCCGTGATGCATGTGCATCTGTTAGATTTATTAAAACAGTTGTTACGTTAGATAGTCTATTCAATAAACTTAGAAAAATAATAAATGTCGATGAAAACTCAATTGGGATTGTTCAAAAAAAATTACCCTCTGATTTTATATTTTTGTTACGTAAAATAGGGTATTTATATTTTTGTTACGTAAAATAGGGTATTTTAAGATACTAATTTGAATATTTTTGTGTTTTAAGTGTTAGTTTTTTTAAATTCGATATTGAAAAAAATTCTCCGATGACGTCATTAGGGACTAGTTTACATTAATTCCGTCGCCTATAAATTTAAACTAATAAAACCTGCTAATCATAGTAATCTGCGCTACTATTTAAATGTCACCGTCATTACTCATTACATATCGTGATCATTTTAGTGTGGCCAGCTTAGCAATTTTGTCGCTATGTTCATAATTTTTCGTGTTCAACCATTATTATTTTATAAAGTTATCGGTAAATTATTTAAAGTGACCTTTAGTGAAAAATCAATCTTACAGAGCTTATATTGAATAATATACATACATACATACATAACTTCACGCCAGTTCCTTTGCGGGGTAGGCACGAACAACAGAGCGCCATTTAGGCTTATCCTTACACACCTCACTTGCTTCTTTGATATTCATAACTCTTGTCATACACTCTCGTCTGTTCTTAAGGCTCCTGACATCACCTTCTGCTAGTACACGATCAATTTGATCATGGAAGGTGTGTCATGGCCTTCCACGACTTCTGCATCCATCCACTTTTGCATTGTATATCTGTTTAGTCATTCTTTCATCATGCATTCTTTCCACATGCCCGAATAATATACAGCTATAATTTAATACCATTCATTGATTACCAGGCAAAAAATCCAGTTATTCTATTAGACATCGCAATGACATTACTTTCTTTATTTGTAATAAAATATTCTTTTCGCTCTTAAAACATTCGACCATTAAAATGCATTGATTTGGTATCACATTCAGGTTATCATTTTTAATCTCTGGTGCCTATACATGATTCATTATCAATGCAATGTTGTCTGTTGTCAATGCAGTTAGAATAAAAAGGTTGTATTGTCAGTTTCAATTGAGGGGAGGAGGGTGGGGTCGTTAGTAAGACTTAAAAATCTCTCAGATGTTGGGACGGCACTTCAGAATTCAGTGCATTTTCCCCACCCCAAAAGTGCCCACAGAAGTTTTTAACTTCAAAAATCATTGCGACGTTCGATAAAGCCTTTTTTAAGTCAATGCGTTGGGAGTTAGTTTCATATACACACGTGTGTCTATCTACAAAAATTCAAAATGTTAGTGATTTCACTATTAGCAACCTGGCAACATTGGGTATATCGGATTCAGATCAGCGGTTAATGCGACATTTCTGAATGCTAATAATAATTATTAATTACAATTCATTTTGTCCTTAGAAAATAATTTTGGAATCATGCGACAAAAAAGTGAAGTGTTTTATTATTGAAAATATATTAAATATTTTCTTTGTAAACATGGCCGGATCTTCGCATACGAGTGTCAACTTTGTAAAAGCTGATTCGCAAAACCTACCTAAAGTTGACACTGTAATGTTATTAGAGTACATAGCTTCCAGTACATAATATTGGAGAAATAAGTGTTAAAATCCTGATGTAAGTAGTTTTGCGAACGTGTCTAAATTCATCCTGTTCGTCCATATCAAGATTTCATCAGACTACTTCCTTTTAGAACTTGTGTATTTTATTACAATTACTGTCTATAAATTTCATCCATGTAATAAAACCAGTAATATTAATTACTTATTTAATTGATAGATGATGATAGATGTATATTTTGTGTTGGAGTCGAAATTCGTCTAAAATGTACACCTGTTTTATTAAAAAATGTCACTAATTAATTAGAAACTGACCGATTATTAGAAAACGATTAATATAATATTAATTACTTATTTGATAATATGGTACAATCAAATAACTAATAACCTATATTACTTTCTTATTAATTTATGATACAAGTAAAGTATCTCATATAAATACATACAAATAAAGGAACAGACCTAGGATTGCACCACTGTCCTGACCATTGTATAGTGTGTTTGATTTCTAAGGTATCCTATAGGTCTGACCATATACAACAACTTACCGGAAAATATTAAACTCTCTAGTAGTTTTAAATATATTCATTTACACATACAGCTTAAAAAGTGGCTAATCGAGCACATCTTCTAAAGCTTGAAGGATTTCATGGAATATGAAGATTTGTGACAAACACCTTATTCATTGTAAATCTGTTAATAATATCTTATCTATCTTAATAATCTTGATGTGTAACATAGTTACTAATATGTAGATTTATGAGTGAAATAATGACTATGCAAATCATTAAACAGACAATTTATATCAATTGTTTTTTCATGTCATCTGGAAAGAACTAGCAACAACAACTTTTCTGTACAAGCAAGGGTTATGCTTGAACATAGAACTTTATATGAGTTATGCACTGCAGTTTACATGAAAATTTTAAAAACATAGAGAAAATACCAAATACTCATCATTCGAGCATTAGAAAATACCAAATACTAGCCTGCAGAAAAAAGAAATGGATAAAACAGAACATTTCTGAAAAGATTATATGTCCTAAATTATTATTAATAAGTGTTTTAAGTAAATAAACAAGTTTAACTGCTAAAAGTTATTTAATATTTCATCTTACAAAATAACAAGTCAAAAGATATATCAATCAATTCATATATAAATATATGGCACTCACATATTCATAACTCGCAATAGTTTGCTTTCAGTATAGAAAATCATCGAATTCTCTCATCGAAACTCTTAATGTGAACTCTTAAGCTATAAGCTATATAGTCATTACCTTCTATGTTCATAAGTCTTCAGACAAAATAAAACTGAAATATTTTATGGAGGAATGTTATATATTCATAATTGTTTACATGAATTATAACTACTAACATCTCGATTTATGTATATATAAAATTAAATTATTCAAAATAGCCATCCTTGTTTTCAATTAATTAATTAATAATCTTTAAAGGTGTGGGCCATTCTTCTAGGGTGGTTCAAATCTTTTCAATAAGAATCATTTTTGATTTATTGATATGGGCTCGCTTGAGATAAATTCAGGTTCTAGTAAATTTTCTGTATGCCATTAGCTCTCATCCAGTTCATAAAGAATAATCCAAAGAATTCAAGTCAGAGTTCAACAAAGGCCAATCTTCGCTCCGAACAAAGCCCGGCAAATTGGTTTGCAACCAATTTTAGGTAGACTTAGCTTTATGGGAGGGTGCAGAGTCCTGTTGGAAAATCCACTGCTATCCAGCGAATAGAGTATCACTTAATGGTTAAATCGTTGCTTCCGGACTGTGATTTTGGAAATGTTGCGCCTTGAAGTGACCTCCTCATAGGAAACACCTCATCAAACCATTACACTTCCCTGATGATGAATGCGCTGGACATAGTGTACAGAAGGCTGGACGCATGAACTTCTGGCGTAAGCCGTATTACCGTACTAAACTTTTCTTCCACTATGATGATCTTCTTATTGGTAAACAGGCTATTTTTGGATCGTATCTCTTGAAAAGGTTTCGACATCGTTCCAACCGCAGTTTACGAAAACGCTCGTTTATATAATGCACTTTTCTTTGACTTTTAGTTTAAGATCATAAGTATTTAGTATACAGATATTTGCTAATTGGTCTGAAAAGCTAATTTACATAATTTTATTCTGGAATACGTCGAATGAAATGGTTGTTTATGTTATGTTGTATGACATAACAATGACATAAAAAGGAAAATGTCGGTCGTTTTGTGTTTTAAAACTGAATGGCTACGGTATTCATATGCATTTCACCAGATGTTAATGACGTCATAGGATTTAGTAAGGTCAAACGCATTCCTTAAAAAATAACAGGAAATCGTACGTTTTTTGGAATTTCAACTAGACAGAAATGATTAGAAACACTATTCCTCGAAATGGTTTTTCAAATAGCTAAATTGAAAAAAAGTGAACAATCCCCAATTTTAAATTATTATTTCAAAAAAGTACGTATATTTTGTTGTTCATGACAACAAATTTCGTTAAAGAAACATAAAACTACCGACGACGAAAAATATAAGCACCTAAATATATTTCATCATCTGATAAATTTTAACAAGGGTCTAATTTCAGTAAGTTACAACATACAGCTAACCAAAAATATGCTTATACGTTCATATTCTCATATTTCCATACACAATTTACATAGTGACTAACATTAAATGCAACTTTAAGTATATTGTAAAATTTGATTAAAGTTATTATTGACTAGCCGTACCCGCTACTTCATTCGTGCGAGACTTTAATTTTATATTTATATCCTTCACACCATGGAAAATATCGAAATGAGACATACACGAACATTTTTAATCCAAAATTGCTGTTTTAATTGTTTTTTTTTTTTTTATTAATTAATTGAGCCATTTCGGAACCTATTTATTTCAAACTATAGTACACATTATCGGACAGATATTCTAAAAACAACCATTTATGATTAGGTAACGTATAGGTAAATAGCAGTTTTCATTTAAATTACTCCATTCATTTTGATATCACAGACAGACACATTAATTTTATTTATTAGTATAGATTGCAGTAACCTTCAAAACTAACGAAGGAAAATAATAATCGCCCGCGTTAACATGCCGGAATTTATGAAAAATAAATGGAATCAGTACACTGCTAGGTGGTTGGTATTTGCTTTTCTGAATGGCTACCATACCTAGTCTATAGTATGCCGCCATAAAAACCTTGAGTTGTGTTCCGGCAATAGTGGCCAAGTTACAGTCTACCTTCAGAGAGCGGCAGCACATTGCTAGAAGCACCTTTGGTGTAACAAATGTCCATAGGCGATGGTAACCGCTGATCATCAGGTGGGCCGTCTGCCTATCTGCTAAACTCTTGTAATAAAAAAAGCAATGCTGAACGCTGTCGCTGCGCGGTTTCGCACCAAAAATGTTCAAATCCCTATGGCCACAAGTATAATTTCCCAATTTGGGAATATAAAGTATTTATGTTCAACCCCGTTATTGAATGTACTTACAATGTACATACCAGATATCATATCTAGAGTTGATTCTTAAAGCCACTGATATACAAAGACACTTTCACGTATACGTTTAGATATTGATATTAGTATGGGTGAATATACACAAGCCGTGGTAGATTAGTGGTTAACGCTCTCTTTTCGAAGGACGCGGGTTCGAATCTTGACAGGGAAACATACCACTTGACAGTTTTCAGATCTGATGTGCAATATTATCATAATTTCCACCTGTTAATAGTAAAGAAAAACATTATGATTTAATATGCAGCATAAGATCAATTTATCAAGCCCGCCAGTCCGATTTGAAAAAGTGTAAATCAACTCAAATCATCCTTTATTGCATGAAACATGATACATAGAAAAGATGGTAGGATTATTCCATAGGTTCACATGTTTTTGCCTCTAGGGCGTGCAATATCTTGTGCCTATTACAATTAATAATTCTTATCGATTTAGTATTAATATTACATCAATATTAAAGTAAAGTATATCCTGTCTGTTCCTCCCCACCTAAAAAGTTCATCCGAATCCAGCTGTGAAACATGTATTGACTGTTATTATACATAAGTTATATATGTCATAAATACCTGAACAATCTCAGTGGTCCCGTACTTAAGGCAAACGCCTTTTGGGCTTATCACGTATATCGCCATCATCGGCGACGGTGGCCTACCGTGGGCATCGCAAAGCAAATTGTCGCAGGACAATGCCAGTTCGCAAAGTGGTACTTCGTTCATATCTGATGAACAAAACAAAGCACATTACGGAAAAGTAAATTTAAGCATCGTAACGAACAAGGCAGACTTATACCATCATATTACGTCGTTTAGAAAGTAATTGGACATAGTTCAATATTGTCAAGATCTCCGCGTTTTTTTGTTAAATGAACACAGTTCCAGTGGGATATATATGCCATATCCAATAATAGTACACGCTCATCCCTCCCCCAAAGAATAGAAGTGCTGTGAGACGTGAAATATCACACAAATAATCGAGACACTAGATGAAAGAGTTCATTGTAATGTAACATTTTAATACTATTTTCAATTGTCACATTGAATAGAGATGAATATGCTCATTTTGTATCGAAAATGGTAAGAACGTGTCTAAAGTAATGTAACTCCCCCGAACAGAACGTGTGGTTAACTCAACGCTAATTTCTTTAATACCGCGATCTTTTATGAACCACTTAAGGATGTGTAGCGTAGACAGTCAAAACTAAGACGAGCGTCGTTCGCACGTGGCCCATTAAAACTAGATTTCCATATCTCACTAACGATTACTTTCCTTCCTACTAAAAATGGCAGTTTGTCCTATAGCCGGATATATATGTCCATAAGCTCCGTAGCTTATATAATTTTTAAATAATAGCTCAAAATGGTAGACAGAGAAATCGACTATTATTGATACATAAAATAAAATGAGTACTGCGTAGCAGTAATTGTTTTCGAAGAACTGAGGAACAATCACTACTTTGTCATTCGGCTACGAAATTTAAAAAAAAAAAAGAATTTGTTCGCAAATACCCCATAACTCCAAAACTGAAGAATGGATCATGATCAAACCAATTTTAAATGAAATTATTTTTATGGTCTTCCATTTTATTTATTTTTTAAATCTTTAAATGCGGTCAAAGAGTAGAGTCCCCTCCCTCTCCACCTTTTATACAAGTTTTACAAATTTGGAGCAAATATCTCTGTAACTTAAACAAAAGTCACTAACAATTATCGTTGTCATGTTACAGACCTGTCTAACATAAACTGAAAAAAAATTCAATATAAATTTAATTGGCAATATGGCAGCTACAACGTATTACTATTATTTTCAGCAATCTCTCTTCAGCGTTATGTACTACACAAATAACACATTCTTGCCAAATTATATATATGTATATAAAATAATAATCGCTGTGACATAATTATGTATGCACATAGACAGACAGATAAAGAAACAGACAGACATACATGAACGTTTTATAAATCAAGTTAACAACGAATCAAAACTTACCTACGACGATTCCCTTTTGCAGTCTGTGAGTAGCTATGTCTACGACGGGCCTTATTCTGTTAAGCTTCTCCTTTAGAGCAGCTAGCTGCGATTTTATGGTCTCGTAAGGTGCCAACTGTATCGCCTTCAGCCACAAAGTGCGCTCGGACTCGTGAAACGTAGCCATTCTGTAGCATATACCGTTTTCCCACACTAAAATTAATGCAAAATGGCAAGTGTGAGTTGCATTAAATAGACGGTTCCGCAGATTACTTTTAGAGATGTCACAAGTATGTGGCTGCTATTCGGCCTATCCTTGCAGGAACGGAGAGAGGAAGAATACAATTTCCTACGGCCGAGCAGCCTGTCCTAAGAGGCGACAAAAAAACCCACAGCCAGGTGGTAGGGCATATGCCCGAATGAATGGTTACCGCCCTTAGTCTAAAGTATGTTGCCATAACAACCTTGAGTTGTGTTCAGGCATTAGTGACCACATTCCAGTCTCCCTTAAGAGAGCAGCAGCGCATTTGTAGCACTTTTGGTATTGCAAATGTCCATAGACGATGGTAACCGCTATGCATCAAGTGAGCCGTCTGCCTGTCTGCTGAACTCCTGCCATAAAAAAAAAACTGCCCGAATACTGAATAGCAAACCGTGAAAACATAACGTACACATGACTCAAAAATCCTCTATCCTCTGAATCGTGCAACATAACAGCAAAATAGACACATGATAAACATGAAGATTTAAGATTAAATTCTTTTAATCTCTACAATTTTTATTAAATTTGTGAAGCCGTTTCGGAGCTTCTAGGTGACAACCATTTAGGCAGATTCTAAGAATAACCTTTTATGATAAGCTTTTATGTAAACAGTAGATTTCATAACTTTATTTTTATTGACACTTCAATAGTATTTGAATAGGTTAAGTAGTGTCATTTGGAGCATTTTCCTGGACCATTTGAATAAAGCTTTGTGATTATACTATTAATTAATAATTTTACTACCGACACATAAACCATACACATTGTATATCCCCAAACCAAGCAAATTACGCTTGTGTTATGGGTAATATACAACGGGCCACTCTGGGGCCGACCTCAAACACTCAGACCATAGGAAAGATAGGTAAGATCGTTTCCAAAATTTACCATGCCAGGAATCGAACCCGGAGCCTCGGCGTTCCAGCGACTTCGGCCGGCTAAAACTTAGCCCGCTCAACCACAGAGACTGTCTGACTGACTGATTATAATGGTATTTCGATTATAAAGGGTAGAAGGTACTAACTTAGTTACTTGAAGTCGTACTATTTTTAGTAAAACCAATACGTAACATGTTCTAAGATTTGTTAATGTACTAATTAGTAATTTTTTCGACACTAGCAGCGTCACAGAAACTTGGTCCGCGTTGCCATGATGACATGTTTATTAGTGAATTAAAAAGGCGGCACTAAGAACGCGAATGCAGCACCGTTTTTTGGCTATATTCATCATACGAAATTCTATTGCACGGAAATGACATCACTTAGCGGGAAAAAAAGTGTCCGATGTGTTGACCCGGAATATAAGCTAGTTCTGTGTAGAGTTTTATATAAAACCGGAAGGTTTTACGTGATGCTTCTTTAACAGACAGATCAAAATTCTAAAAGAATAAGTAGTACTTTTTGGGTACTTTCTGCTCCTTTACAGCCCCTCTGATACTTTTCTTTTTTTCAAATTCAATCGACCGTGGTAGCCTTAATGCCTAGTGTACGCGTCCCAAACTCAAACGGAGCGGCATCGAATCCTGACCAGAAATTGTGCACCACTTAGGCAGTTTTCTGACCTAATCTGCGTATTGTTACAATTACCACCTGATAACGGTAAACTGCACTTCGAGATAAACGATGTTTCAAATCTGCCAAGCGGCCTTTCACATGCTCGGGGGATATATTGTCCGTCCCATACAATGCGTGGCCAGAGCCCAGCAGTAGGACGTATATGAGCCCTTATTATTTTATAATATACAAACTCAACGCCCCAAATTTATTATAGTATAGATTGAACATTACCTAGCAATTCCGTAATCGAATATCAATATTAATAAATTATACACATTATCATATTTTAGTTAAGCCCATCATTTATAAAATCGTCCACCTGAACTTGAAAAAGCTACTACATTAAAATACATTCCATAGAATGTATTGTATATTTTAAAAGGGTCACCAAGTGCAGCCGAATGTAACCCTAAACAAAATAAAGCAAATGTGTCGATGCGACAAATACGATTTTATTGCGAAATACGTTACAGGCGAAATTTGATGCGCTTGTATCATTACCACACAATGTTTTCCCATGAAGCAACTTAGCTTTTTTACAGCATGTATGTGTATTTACTTTATTATATCAAATTAATATAAAAATTATTTGTTCGTTATTTAAGCTTAAAGGATTTAATTATTATTTGATTTACTAGGATTCTGAATTACAAAGAGCAAATTTGTGTCGAATAAACTCTAAAATATGTAAGCGGATTTCAATGAAAACATTATGGATTAGAAATTTTATCTTAAATCTTTATATATGCACTGAATCCTGAATATAAAATCCAAGCTCCCGCAAAGGCGAACGCAGCTAGTTACATAATAATAAAAAAACGAATACACCTATTACTCAAACTCTTGACTAGCAGAAAAACTTATTTATGAAATTTGGTACAATAATTATTTAAAGTCTCTAAAAGGAAAGTATTATATGCCATGAGATTTTTAAAGTATTTATTTATACGCCCTTTTTTGCCATTTTTTAGTATCACAAAAATAAGTTTGGAAATAACTCGGTGGTTTGTAAAGCGATGGCCACTTTTCGAACATCAGCCTACCGGAATGATGTCCGTAATAATAGACCATAAACATCCCACAGCTGGACTCGAGACAGCTCACTTTTAGGAAAACGGACAGTATACCAGCCACACTTGTCCAAGGCGGCTAGGCGAGTTTCGCAAATCAATTATCTCGATATGCAGATTTCATCACGGTGTGTTCTTCAGCGTCATCGCGTGGTAATTGTACCAATAAGTAAATTAGGTCAGAAAACTGTCTAATTATTAACCGTTCTTTTACCTTACTCTTGGTTACAATTTGACATAAGCTTCATACAAGTAATAACAAATTTCTTTCGTTAGTAAGGCAAGGCAAGAATGAACAATATGATATAAGAACCGGCAATAAATGATGCATTACTTTCGGGCCAGGAATCGAACCGGTGCCATTTAAGACTCGAGTGCGTTAAACACTAAGTTAGCACGGCTTGGCAATCGTAACTTAGACTTCCTAAGGTTATATGATTGCATACAATACTAATGACGTAAGTTTGTATCCTATTGAAAAGGCATAACTATAAGGCACGCAATAGCTCCCATGAGCCACTTATGAATATTTTATATTTATATTTTAATTAGAACTACACATCTTTAGAGTAAAACCCTCAAGAATGGTGAAAACGGGAGATTCATGGAATTGAAGAGGACTGGTCCACCGACTCTAAGTGGCTCAGTAAGCAAAGGAATAAGCCATATACAAAGTTGTAGGTATAAGCGATTGAATTCGCAATAAAGTGATCCATCGGAAAATCCATGATGCGGCTTCATGTCTTACAAGGCTGACATTATAAAGGGTACATTATCTTATCTGGCGGAGAAACGACAAACTGCTTCTCGAGGGATGATCATATCAAGGCAAACATACTTTCAAGCGCATCTTGGCGAGTCTCGTGACGAACTACGTAAAACGGTTAGCAGAGGCTAGTTACGAACAACAAGAGATCGGGGTCAGTGGCATGCTTTGACGAAGGCCTCTGTCCAAGAGATGACTTTAATAGGTTGGTAATTTTGAAATAGTGATTAAACGAATATTCCGGTCTTACCAGAATAAGAGAGCAAAGGGCGGCTCCTCAGGACATCAAATTCAATCTCCATAAGTTCATCAAGAACTACAGCTATAACACTACAAAACTTCGTATCAGCTATAAAGGCATGCCTTGCAAATTGTTCTTAAAGAAGTTTTTGCTGCATTTACACAATGTGACTGCCAAAACCCATTTTCAGCAGTCATATTATCAACTATGAATACATCTAAGTATGTATACTGTGTCAAATATAATCACATATAATGCGGACATAGAATAAATCTGTATCTATTATTATAGTTAGCATTCAGGCCAGCTGGACAATAGGTAGGTTTGCAACTTCACTTAAAGCCTTATTATAGCTTGCTACAGATTTTAAGCACACTAGGCCTAAATACTTTTTTAATTATGGGTAACAACAAGGGTATACCCTTCTACAGAATCACTAAAACTTACCAATATGAAAAGGCCAATGCCCATTATCATCTTGTGAATGTATCTTTACTTGATGGTGACCAAGGACTATGACACCTATGGGTTCATACCAAGGCTCCGGACCCTTCAGGTAAAAGAGCAGGTTACCACGCAAACGGCACCACCGGACTACACTACCTGTTAACATAGTGCAATTTGGTACAACATTTATATAGTTTAGAAGGACGGGAGGCCTAAAGCGACTTCGACGCTTTATATTGCAAATATAACACACTAGCTGTGCCCGCGACGTCGTCTGCGTGGAACTTGTTTTCAAAACCCTCAGATTTTGAAACATTCTTCATTGGTGCTCCGCTCCTATTAGTCTTAGCGTGATGATATATAGCCTATAGCCTTCCTCGATAAATGGGCTATCTGACACTGAAAGAATTTTTCAAATCAGACCAGTAAGTAGTTCCTGAGATTAGCGCGTTCAAACAAACAAACTCTTCAGCTTTATATATTAGTATAAGATATAAAATATCAAAGTACAGTGGAATGTTATGCTATATCTTACACCTAGCAATATATAATATCTAGACATGTGTCGATTTTACTAAGTGTTTGTTCAAAAATGGCCGCTTTAAACCCCTGAGCATGGTAATAAAAAGAGAAGAAGAACTAGTAGAACATGCATTACAATAAATTAATAGTATATCCAAGAATCATCCATGGTCTGTGCCTGAAATGGAAGAATTAACAACCCAATACTACAATTTCATTTTTGGGTTGTATTATAATGTGAAGACAATTATCTGATGTGTTTTGATAAATCCATAATGTTATGAATTTCCACATCTGTATATTGAAGCGATTAGAAAATAGCAATTGGGGTCTCACACATGTTACAATAAAACCTAACATTATTAATATAATAAAAGGACAGGTGTTAATGTAACATAATATTCACACTTTTAAAACACAATGATAGTAATATTTTAAATTACTATTTAATAATATAAAAATTCAAATTAATTTATTTTCATAAGACATGGTTTTACATAAGTTATAATCATGACACACATGTTTTTACCAAATTAGTGTGCAAATTCAGCTCATACAATTAATTTTGTCTTGAAGGAATTAATTTCTATTAAAACTATACTTAGTCTGGACATAAATACTGTTCCACTTAAAAAGATACAAAATATTACATTTGAATTTGGAATCTGTCATTTTTATATGATTATTCATTGTGTTTTCTCATTTTGGCGCCAATACATTGTACAATATTTTGCGATATTAAAATGGAGTGGAGCGATAAAGAGAACCGAATTGCTGTGATTGCATTACACAAAGTAGGTATGGAGCCAAATGCAATTTTTAAAACTCCACACGCTTGGTATTAGTCAAATGTTTGTGTACCGGGCTATTAATAGGTACAATGAGACCTCCTCTGTTTGTGACAGAAAAAGATCTGGCGGTCCACGTAGTGTTCGTACGAAAAAGGTGGTTAAAGCAGTAAGGGAACGAATTCGAAGAAATCCTGTCCGAAAGGAAAAGATTTTATCTCGGGAGATGAAGATATCACCTAGAAAAAGATGACTTAGGACTTGCAGCCTATAAGAGACGCACTGGTCATTTCTTAACTCATAATTTAAAAAAGAATAGGGTGGTAAAATCGAAACACCTACTGAAGCGGTATGCAACGGGAGGTCACAGAAAAATTTTGTTTACAAATGAGAAAATTTTTACAATTGAGCAACATTTTAACAAACAAAATGACCGTATTTATGCTCAAAGCCCTAAGGAAGCTTCTCAATTAGTCGACAGAGTGCAACGTGGGCATTATCCATTTTCAGTGATGGTTTGGTGGGGTGTAGCTATGAAGGAGTGACTGAGCCATATTTTTGTGAAAAAGGTATCAAAACATTGGCAAATATGTATCAAGATACCATTCTTGAGCAGGTAGGTAAGCCCCTTAACAACACCATATTCAATAACCAAGAATGGTCCTTCCAGCAAGACTCGGCGCCGGGTCATAAAGCTCGGTCCACGCAGTCTTGGTTGGAAACGAATGTTTCGGACTTCATCAGAGCTGAAGACTGGCCATCGTCTAGTCCCGATCTTAATCCGCTAGATTATGATTTATAGTCATTTTAGAGAGTATGGCTTGCTCTAAACGCCATGATAATTTGGAGTCCCTAAAACAATCCATACAATTGGCAGTGAAGAATTTTCCCATGGAAAGAGTGCGTGCTTCTATTAATAAATGTCCTCAACGTTTAAAGGACTGTATTGCAGCCAATGGAGACCACTTTGAATAAGCTTTTTATATTTTAAATTGTTAAATATTTATGTATTAAACTAACACACAGTAAAACTTATAAATGTTATTTGCAATAGAAAAAAAAATTCTTTGTTATAATATTTAAGGCAAAACTAGGTATAACATGTCAAATAGTGTACATGTTCCACTGTAAGATACTTATAAGAGTCAAAGCAGTACAAAAACTATAACAGTAAAAAAAATAATTAAAGCACCATTTGAATTAAGTTACTTGTACAGCCTATGACATCATAAATTTATATACTTGTACAAAATATATGAGACTGTCACATTTGTTGTTGTTGTTGTTATTTACACTAAAGTAGGACCAACAAAAAATCTGTATATATAAGTAACAATGTTGGATAATTTAGATCATTTATAAATCAAGAATGGCTGGATCATTTTTTATAATCTGTGATTTGTTGGATTTGTCTCTACCCCCAATAAGTAGAATAACTATGAATATATCGGTAACAATCACCAAATTTTTTTTCTAAAATAAATAGATTTGGAGCTTTGCCTTCTTTCACAATTGAAAGCTCATACCACTCACACTTATATTGATTTTTCAAAAATCTAATGATACCACTCTAGTTTTTATCAAAACAGTCCCCGAGTCTCCATTAAGTATTTTTCACTATTTCTTATTGTTTTGGATTCAACTAAAGAGGCCCATTTAAAAACTCATCTCTATAATTTTTCTGTATGTGTGTATGTCACTGAACTTCTCCTAAGCCTCTGCAATGATATTTTTTTTTGTGTTTATTTGAATGGGTCCCAGGATGGCTTAGATTTACAATTGGATCCAGTAGGTAGCGCTGGAATTGAGTTCCAAGATATTGATGTCATTTTTGGTGTTTGAGTGGGTCCCGGGATGGTATAGATTCACAATTGGACATGATAGATGGCACTGCAATAGTTTTACATTTTTATTTTTTCTGTACAGGACAGGTCTGCCGGTCTGCTAGTGTTTAAATAAAATAAATACCTATAAACAAATGGTAGAAATTTCATATGTTATAAAGGCAATATTGAAAGTACAATTTTTATACCATTTCACAAGTTTTCTTCTATTGGTCAGTATTTTTAAAAAGGGGATAACTCTTAAAATGAAGAAGTCACAGTTCAGTCACATTGTACAAGAGATAAAATTGTGATAAACTTCAAATTTTCAATTAAAGTAGTTACATATGTGAAAATTATTTCCTGTAAGCTAAGGATGTAAAGCACATTTAGACATGTTAAAAAAACGCATTTTTATATCATAATTGATATCTATTACAAAATTGCTTTATGTGACATCACCTTCTAAACCACCTGCATGTTTGACCAGATTAAATCAATGTATATTATAGATGAATTAATTTGGGAACAGAATGTGTTTAAGCCATTTTAATAAGGCAAAAAATTATAAAATTATGATGCTCATTTAGTCCAAATTTTGTTCCTTCCTACTCCTAAAAAGTATAGGTTTATCCTATGACATTTAAAATTTCAACACTACATGTACACAATTTTAAAGTTTGCCACATTATATCAAATTACACTACTTCTTACACTTACACAAATATAACTTGATACGAGGATAATCCTATACAATCTATCAAATTATTGATACACAATGTAATGGTAATTAATTGTTATTTTTTGTTACATTATTAAGATTATATTAATTTTGTTATTATTCACATATTTTTCCTATAATAAGGAACCTTTACCCTCATTTTATTGTAATGTCTCTGAGACGACACCTAGGAGAGTTAATAACAGTGTAATGCAGATGTAGCCAAAACTTTAATACCTTATTTTGAGTTGCAATATTGTTAACGTAAATGTGTTCTCTCTCTCCATCCCAAGGTTGTCTGGAAGAGATCGCTGCCAGCGATAAGGCCGCCTGGCTGTTTTTGTGTATTGTTTCATAAATGTTATTGTACAGTAAAGTATATTCTCTTCTATTCTATTAATGAACATTCCAAGACAACTCATGTTTAAAATGTACTAATGTAGCTAATCATTAAAAGCATTACTCTTTAACTTTAAAGTAAACAATTCAGTCACAGATGAACACACTAACGTCAGAGCAGGAGCATGAGCGACATTTGTATCAAACAAAAATAATTATACTTTCATTTACACTAGCCTTAGTGCATTATATTTTGTATATTAATAATATCTCAAAAAGAAATAGTATTAATATACAAAATAAATCAATTTTAATAGAAATACTTAAATACTAACCTTCAGACCTTCGGAAAAATCCATCTTGTCTTTCCCTCATCACCAAAATACCCTCGCGGTCGAAATTTTGAGATGTCTGTGACGCAAGAGCGCAGAGTTCTTGTTTATTAAACCTCATAGTTTTGATTTAACATAACTACGACAACAAAAACTACTTCACGTTTCGCTTTTATCAGTTCAAAGATTTGTTTATATTGTTATTATTCATTTGGGATGCAAAACGTTGATGGCAAAGTAACATACGAAATACTTTCAAGCTATTTTTATGGTTACTATTAATTTGATAACATGTAACAAGTAAAGGTAGTTAAGGAACCTTTTAATTTAATAAATAATTCTCAACAGTCAACATCCCAAAACGTATAATTTCATAGGATTTGATTTTGTTTTCTATAACTATTCTGCAGTTCTGCTGTCATATCGTCACAGATCACTGTTGTCATATTAAATTATAATAATGTTAACGTCATTTGTCAATGTTAATAGGCATAGACATAAATTCTACTACGCGCCACTAAAAGTCCTTTTCAAGTAGAATCTAGGCAAAATAGTCTAGAAAGAGATCTATATTTTTTTCTACTAGCAACATTCTCAAAATGAGCAGTCTACTTTGACACATGATGTAAACAAAGGCACAGGTGCTCGTAATATTTCTTTTGTTTCATCTTAACAGTGACTGAAATACGTGAAAAGTGTAAAAAATAAATAAAACTGTTCCAAGTTTGGGGAAAAAATTATGTATAAAGTTTACAGACGATATCTTACGCAATTTGAAGCAAAAAGTATTCTTTCAAACATCGACTATGTTTACCAAAGAACCACTGATACGACAGGTATATTTAACTTTATATCGTTGTTTTTATTTCAATCGTATAATACTTTAAAAACAAATAGCTATTTTGAATCTCTCATATAGTATATTTTAGAAATTTGGTATAATTAACATCAACCAGATAGGTTTATGTTTGTTTTATAGTATTTGTTTGTACCAGGGCCGCACTTGCGACAATTTTATCACAATATGAGATTGACCTAGATGTATGATATGGTTTGAATAATGTACATAATTATTTCCTTTACTTTGAATTTTGGTCGAAACAGATTCTATAAAGAATCAAATTATTGATTATTTCTTTTGTTGATTAAAATAAACTTCTTTGGGTAGTATTTTTATAAAGTTTGTCTATGACCTTACTATAACGTCGAGAAAATGAACTATTTTTTCCCCACTAGCAATATTCTATCTGTAGTCAAGGTCACTGAATTATAACAAAGTGAATTTATCCGTGTTATTATAATTTTAACGCTGATTCAAGTCTAAAATCCATTAAAAGTAATACGGATATAACAATGCTACGTTTCACACGAGAAGTCATTTTTATAGTTTTCTAAGTATATCTACCAGAATTTAAAGGAAAATCTTTTCGTTATTATTTTGACGATATTTACTAAAGAACAGCCAACGTAACGGGTTTGTAAGGGTTCGTTTAGCTTTTAATAAAATAATTGTTCTGTTAATTATCGCAAGGTATTAAAGCTCTTTCTTACAAAATCGTAGTCATTATTATTAAAATAAACATCATAGGTTAGGTTGACAAAATACACGCATGTCGTAAATGAAGCAACCTCATCCTTGGACGATGTTTGACGTAGTACCTCCTCTGGGATAACGATACAGATTACAGATATAGGCCGCTTCACGCAGATATGACAATGGGTTTAATGCGTTATTTGTGATCTAATTGTGTCACAATCAATATCTTTGACACTATCACAGGTGTGGCCCCAAGCATACAAATTGGAGTTGCTAGAGTTTAGACATTACGAAAGTGACGCCTCTATTATTTTCTACAATAATTTTCCACAATATACAACTGGATGCTGGCGTTGCTATTTAAATGCTATTGTCACTAGACAGGGACTTAATGACTTTTGTTTTATAATTTAGGCTAAAGTTGTGGCTAGAGTCGGTTAGACCATCGTTTCTCAACCTGGGGACGCGTTTGAAATTAAATAGGGTCGCACAAATATCTATATACATCAAACGTGTAAATAAACTATTCACTAAATTATTATATAATAGTAGATTTAGCAAATAATAGTTGTTTCCCATGTTTTTTATATTCCAATTAATTTATGTTTTTATACCTTTCTCTAAATTCTCTTAGTTCTATAAATATATGTCCTGAAGATCTTTTATGTTAATTTTATATATATATATATATATATATATATATATATATATATATATATATATATATATATATATATATATATATATAGTTTAAGGTTAGAATCTAGGTCCACGTTATTTTAATCTCTGTATCGTCAAGATTATAATTTGATTGCTGTGTGGACTAATAAATAAAAATATAATGAATATAGTCATCATTATTGTTCTACGCATCATATTGCCCTGCACTGTGAGGAATTGGGATCTAAAATTACTATATATTGATCGAAAGTGAAGTAAAGTTATTTTATCTCTGTTATATCAGGGGTGACAAATGACGATTCGTTATATTTGACAAGTGACGACTTTTGCTTATAATATACACCATTTGGGTTTTTTGGGACAATAATTTTTCAAATCTAAGAAATACCATTTTACGTTTCACATTTTTCAGGTCGTAAAAACTTTGTGTAAGCATATATTAGATTAAAACCGACTTTTTGTGCAAAATAAAGGGATTATGCAATTATTTGTTGTACATTATAACACGCTTAGTTTTTAATTAATAATTCTAATTCGAATCTTTCAAACAAAACAAAGAATAAAGAATTTAACCAGAGTTACAGTCTTTCTTTACGTTGGAACAGTGATAAAGTGATAACATACATACATACATAACTTCACGCCAGTTCCCTTGCGGGGTAGGCACGAACAACAGAGCGCCATTTAGACTTATTCTTACACACGTCACTTGCTTCAGTGATAACAGTGGTACATAACAATGGATCACTGTTTCAACTATTATCCATTTACGCAGTATTGCAACAGTTCAAATCCATAGTTAAACGAATAATTGTTAAAAATATCGGATTAATCGAAGCATTCTTTTTTCAAATAATGTTGCTAACTTTGAATAAAACACGTTTAATTCTTAATAATCTAAAATTAATTTTTGCAGGTAAAATATTTGTAACCAAAAAGGTGCCAAAAACCTAACCATTTTTTTAATTTTTTTTTTTGTTTTGAGACGAGGGAAAATGCTTAATCGATTTACGCACAAACTGGGTCGTTGCTAGGGGAACGACACGCGTCGGTCGGGGGCGATAACACTGCAGCAATAGTATGCTCTTGGCGGTGCTCCGTCCGCGATCGACGTCACAGAATAGTGTGGAAGACTCCGAACGTTGCTGCACGAGCGAGCAACCCCAATACCCACTAAAAACCCCCTCCTCCCTGTCGACCCTGCGCTTTTGTTTGTGTTGGAAAGGCTGAGATTTAGAACATAGTTACGCCCAGTCGATCCAGCGCAATAAAGTGCCTGGAGTGTGCCCTGAGAGAACACACCCCACTTCGTTGTGCGGGGGTAGAAGGTCCTTTGCTCTCCTAGCAAGCTAAAGGCCCTCCGCGGTAAACGGAACCTAACTCAGGGAGGGAAGTAATGCGCGTACCTGCCTCTCCGGGTGCCAGCTAAAGGCCGGCGACCTCGAGAAGACGCATTAGCACGCGCTGCAGGACTCCTCTCCCTATTGCGTTCTGCGGCCTCCTTGAGTGACATTACTGTCTCGCAAAAAGTAACCGCAGCCCCCCAATTGTCGCTGCTCTGCAGCATGGCCTTGACCAAGTCGCAGAGCGAGTCGACCGGACCTACGTGCGTCTCAAGTTCGAAACGCTGCGGCGCCCATGCGGCGCACTCGACTAACGTGTGTAACGCCGTGTCGGGCGCGCCACACTGGCGGCAGTCCGGGGAAGGCAAGCAGCCCACAATGCGATACAGATACTTATCGAAACATTAACCAAAAAGGTGCCAAAAACCTAACCATATATTACGTATAGTCAAAACCCGTGGTAAAAAAAAGCAAGGCTGTATGAAATTAGTTTATTTGCCTATCCCTGTGACAAATTAAATATTAATTTATCTAGCTCTTATCCTGATAAATGTTATTTCATTCTAACTTATTTTAATTTAGACAAGACTGTAATCGATTACCGATTGTAAATAATTCATATCAATATTTTTAAAACATCGATTTTCGTAGGTACCTGTTTTTATTGTACTTTGCTATTCGAATAGTCCTGACAACGGTTGAAAGGTATTTCTTAGATTTGAAGAGACATAATTCTGTATTAACAACATGGCTAAATTTAATTATAGTGATGTCACATTGCTATATTAATAACAACAAAAACTAGAGGTTATATAAATTATAAAGGTGTTATTTACAATTAAAACTTACATTCACTTTAAACACGTAAACTTAAAATTAAAATATACAAATATAATACATTCTAGAGCTAAATTAGAGAAAAAAATTACAAATTATATATAGGTTGCAAGTCACGGTCAGTTGGGAACGTTCCCAAAATGCTGTCCACGTTACTACGTTGGATGGTATAGATAACGTGAGGCTTCTATCAATTGAGTAGATGGGTCTCGATAAAGACAGTTTCTGGACCCCATGGGCCCAGAGTTTCGACATCAAAAGCCACAAATATTATAAGGTGAAATAATTTGAAGTACTCTAAACCTTATAGTTTACATAAGACTAAAGATTAATTTTCAATTTTACTCAAACAGGTTTATGCGTTTATTATTTTGACTCAAACATAGAAACAAGGCTCTCGTGATATATTATAACAGTCGCTTCTGATTCTTGTAAAGTCTATTTAAGGTTATTTTAATAGTCCACTCCATCAGCTGAGTACAGCAGCACGTGTTTGAGAAATGTCTAGAATTTAGTGAAAGTCACTAGACTTTTAAACAGTATTTAGTGACTGCAATTTGTGGCAGTCATGTTGGCAGCACTGGTTTTTAGTTTTGTATTGTCATTTTCTCATCATTAAATCTCACGCATAGACTAATATAGGGATTATAAAAAATATTAATATTTAGATAGATTTGAATCGTACTCTGATGAATGGATTCACAAAAAATATCGAGGTCTAAAAGATCGATTTCTAAAAAATATTGTGGCGAGTGATAGTGGAACAAACTAGTTGGTTTAAGGACCTTTAGAAAAAGGTAAAAAATTTTGGAAAGAAAAAACAAGGACAGATACATGTTAGGAAGAAAGTTCTAGAATATAAATTTCGGGAAGGGAAAGACAGAGATAGATAGATGTATAGCAAGGGATGGATAGCAAATAAAAGCCGGGTATATAAGCAGCGTAAGGCACGCCTACCGGGCAGTTCAGGGAATTCGATAGTTACTATTAATTTTATAACCACATCAAAGTATCAGATATAAAAGACATTTATTTTCTAAATGTATTTGTTATATTAATAAAAAAAATGACTTCAAATTGTAGCTCTAAAACTACTGAACAAATTTTGATGAAATATAAATGGGACCACGTGGAAAGCACCAGCTTTCAAACAAATAAGAATTTTTTAAATCAGTCCGGGAATTTTGAACTAACTAATAATATATACAAAAAAAATACAGTCACATAGAAAATAGATAAAATAACTTATATTTCCTAATACTTAATATCTAAGCTTTTTAAAAACAACTCTACTGGGGTCCAATCCGCTCATCACTTGCGATATTGCCCGTAATCGAAAAAGATCCTCACAAGGAACAGATGATCCCAAAATACTCGTAGTCATATACATAAAGGCTATTGAGTGAACGTGATCACAAACTACTATGGATACTACGTATAACGTGATGATTAATAGAGTTTTTGTTCTTGCCAGTAAAAATGACGCAATATCAACAAATACAAAAAGTCAAATATTACAAACGTAACATTTTTTTATTTATTGAAGAAAGGCAAAGAAACTTAAGCACTCAACCATGCCTCGAGTTTTAGAGTAATTAAATGAAGAACTGTTTTTTTCGTTACATGTGTTGAGTACCATGGAGTAGTGAATTCGTATATTTCTTTCTTTCTTCTTCACGCTCTATACTCTACATACTAAACCAATCTTTTTGAAATTTCGCTCACACATAGTTAGGTTACTCTTGTTGTAAGCGAGCAAATAAGTAAAAGCTAGCAAATAGCTACGATACAGTGAAACTCTTCCCTTTATGCCCTTCATGTGATGTCACAGATATGATTTTACTTATAGATATTCCAGTTAATATTTCGTGGTATTAAGACAATATGCACTGGCAGTCGCAAAGATTTGATCACTCTCACTCAAACGGACATTTTTTCAATTTTATTTATTAGTATAAATCACTTTGAAATTGGGGTTTGGCAAATGCACAAAACTGTAGTACCTTTAAAAAAACCCGCTGCATAGCAACTAACGACGACCAACGAGGTTTTTTTAAATTTATTTATGATATGATATGATTTTCTACAGTGAAATTCGATTAACTAAATCGATTCAATGCTACATATCGATTTAATAAATCGTTTTTTGTGGCCACATGATCGATTCTGCAATTATTCGATTTCAGATCGCCACCCCTAGACTAATATATTCCACGCCCGGAGCGGCTCGTATTTGGCTTAAAAGAAAGTATTTTATTATTTAAAAATTGAAGGAATTTTACACAAAAATGGATACTAGGAAACTTACCGAACTATTGCGTTGTTCCCTTGATATCAATCAAAGGCAGCATGCAGAGGAACAGCTTTCTCAAGTAAGTAATTCCACATGCTTTGTAAAATTATAAGTCGGCTAAATTAAAAGGTATGCTAAAGCGTATGACATTTCATTGTACCCGCGTGATTTTTATTTTCCTGACTTTTAACATGCCGTGCTGGAGAGCCTTTACCATGTTTTCGTATTTCTTGATTTAATTGTTTTATTGTGGTTATTTCGTTCGTCATTACACACGGTCTATTTATGTACTTTTACCATATGCCACTATACATTTTGCGCTAGCGATATCGCTTACTATAACCAAACTCGCAAATGGGATGATACAAACCATTTTTCTAAAAATAGATAAATTCAACGATTGCTATCTTTTACTCTGCTTTCTGCACTTTGTATTTTAAAAAGCAGCTATGGTAGGTGAATAATACGAAATATATCAATATAGGACTCATTAGCATGAGTAATAGTAATTTTCAGAATGCTAAAGTACCTACTTATAACTGTTTTCATTAAAAAATCACAAACTTTATAAGCCCTAATTAAAACTTATATCTAAAGGCTCATGTAGCACCTAGTCGTATAGCTGCAGCTCATGCATCTTTCACAACAAGAATTATTGTAGACTGAGGTAAAGATATTTATAACAATTCACTAAATATATTTCTTTGCTAAGCCTATTTTCTTTTGGACAATTACAGTGTTGTCAATTGGTATGAATTATATTTGTAATAGTACATTAAGGATTTGTTAGTCACTATTAATATAGTTAATTGTATATGTATATATTATTCATTGTATAATTTCAGCTTTTAAGTATCTTGGACTTCATAAAGTAAGAGTAACTGTTAAATGTCTGCCACTGTTGTTCACTGCAGATTGATAGATTTCACTAGCTCAATGTCCAGTTGTCCTCACAAAGCTTTTCTTCTTAGACTATGTTTGGTATTTTAACAATTTCATGTGTCAGTGCAGGCCCTTTATTGGTAATTGATGGATTGATTTTTGGGTGAAATTATTTTTTGCAAAATCACATTTAAGTAATACTTGTTAATAGATTGAAGAAAAAAATAACTTCAACAAAAAATGTAATTACAAGTTCCTACACCGATACTAACAATATAAAGTTTAGGCCTGTGCAATGTGTGCATTATATTGAGGTGTGATTTACCTTACCTTACTTATCTAGGCAATGAGCTAGCACAAGTTAATTAAATTATAGAAAGATTGATTTTTATTAGTGAACTTCCTTTTAACCTGTCTTAGTGTTAGTCTATCCACTAAGACTATCCACTAAATATTTTATATTAAACAGAGGTAATTTTGGCATGTTTGTTTGTATTGCTTACCCCTTTATTATTTATAATAGTTATATAGGTTTATTGCTTAAAAATGGAGTTATCAATAAGTGTTATTCATAATTGTATTACTAAAGTGATTATGTAAGACTTTCTAAGGAATCTTCAAACACTCGAGGGGTAAATTAATTAAAATAGTCAATTCATTATGATTTTTCGAGTTATTAAGAAAAAAGACCACTCTTAATTATCCTCAAAGTTTATTAAATAAAAATTTGAACAGATCAAAGGTATAAATTCAGAAAATTTCAAATAATTTCAGAGAATACTGCACAGATTTCAATGGTTCATAATTAGCATGCCTCAAAAATTGCTTATATGAACCAGGCACACTGTTTGAGCAGTTTTCTAGTGTAATGGGCCTATTATTACAAATTTCACATTTTGATAGTGAAACAGTACCTGTATGCTATGATTACTCATAATGTTGGTGTCAGTGGACATTACTACTTTAGTCAAAACTGATACATACATTGTGCAATGCTTGAAGATGAAAGTTTTCGAAAAGTGTTTCCTCCCCATCAAGACCTACAGGGCCAAGATGTGCAGATTGATGGCAGGATTGGTCCATACGTTCGAAGTCATTCAACAGGCTATGGAGCAAGCTATGTTGGGTGTTTCTCTTATAGATAGAATTAGAAATGGGGATATCCATAAGAGAACCAAGATAACTGACATAGCTTGCAAAATTAGCAACTTAAAGTGGCAGTGGGCCGCTCACGTCTGCAGCAGGACCAACGGTCAATAGAACAGACAAGTTCTAGAGTGGAGACCGCTTGTCGGTAAACATACCTCTGCCCTTCAGCCTGATAGACTAATATCCTGTGAAAGGTCACCAATAGACTCTGGATGGAAGTCAGAAGACAGGAATAAGTGGCGCCGACTTGAAGAAGCCTATGTCCAGCAGTGGGATGCGATTAGCTGAGACATTACATATTACATTTATATGTCATAATTTTGATGAAAAATATAATGTCTTCATAAAATGTATTTACAAGGTCCTGCACTGATTCCAACGATATGTAACATACAAATCTTCTTTGCTCAAACATAAAATTTAATTGTGGCTAATAGTATGTTGGTGACAGCTCTGGTGATACAAAAGTCCTTAAATGACGCTAGCCACTTTCAATAGGGCCTATATTTATACTCCAAGATTTTTGTGTAGCTGTGTATCTCTAAAATTTATTCTTTTTTTAAATATAGTTAAATACAGTATTAAAACAATAGTACAAGTTTATAACATCCTATGTACAATTTTTTTTAAATTGCATAACTGGCAAACAGCTAGATGACCCAGCTCATGGAAAATGGTTACTGTCGCCTGTAGGCGTTTGCGACACCAAGAGCGAAGCCGACATGTTGCCAGAATTTAGAATGGGATAAAGAGAATGGAATAATTGAATGAGATAGACAAATCAAACAGGAGGAATGGGATATGAAATTGGAATAGGGAAAGCTGGATAGAAGGTAGGGAAAATTGGCTATTGCCACTCGCACTCATCAGACAAAACACGATTAAGTCAGGACTAACCGTTTCACGCCGATATTCTCTGAGTGCGTGTATCACACGACAGAGTCGGTTTTAAGAGCTGTAATCAAAATAGTGATTTGCAGCATTGCTCAACCACGTCACAGAGTTCAGGTCACGTCATAAAATACCACGAAAGAATTAAATCACTGGTGACCCGGAAGTCTATAATAATGGCATCTATCTTACTCTTGTATTGTTTGTCTGCCAGGCAACCATTGTCTGGAAAAGATCAATATCAGCGAGAAGGCCGCCATTTGTGCCTATTTCTAAGCCATTTTTTCTGTATTATTATTTTAATTTGTTTGTTTGTACAATAGAAAAGTAGAAGAGAATATACTTTATTATCTATTTCACTTTTTAAGGAATATCAAAGTTATATGCATATATATGTCGCAGGGAAATGACGAAAACCGTGATTTGATCAAATCCCTAAAGTGTTTTAATGAAATGATGAAATAACATTGTGTCATCACTCTGTGGAGTGAGTTCCCTAAAGAAAGTCAGTGATTTGATCAAATCCCTTTATTTAATAAACCATACATTATCAAATGTAGAGTACGTAACGCGGCGATAGGTTAGTCCGCACTGATACTGCTGAAGCGCTGTTTAAATAATTATTAAGTAAATAGTGACCAATCTGTTCTGGCACTCGCCAGTCGTTGCAGCGGTACGTTCACTTCGCTTGCTTGGCTCGTGGACTTAGGTCTAGCTAACCTAACTTACTCTTTTGTCACTAGTGACATTCGACTCCCCCTCGCGTCTTTGCGCTACTGTGTTGTTACGTTAGAATTGCGACGCTTCTTAACACGATCGCCGGAGCGGGGCGGTGAATTAAAGGGAAGTGAGAAAAAGCAAAACAGAGCTGTGCGAGCCCTAACTGGTTCATTTCACTAAAACAGTTCAGAGATTTGATCAAATAACGGTTTTCGTAATTTCACTATAAAATATACATTGAATTGTTTTTCATCCCTTATTCACATGTAAAAAGTCGGTAACTTTTTATCATAAAACTATGATATATTATTTATATAATAATAACAATTCATAAACGTTCCACTATTGTGTTTGGCCCTCCCGATTTATAGGAGAGTAACATAGGGGGAACAGGCAGTATACCTACCACGCTTTTCCAAGGAAGATTGGTTTGACACATCGGTTATCTCGATGTTTCATCACGGTGTTTTCCTTTACCGCTAGCACGTGGTTATTAAAACAATATGCATATTAGGCCAAAAATTGCTCAAGTGCTATATGCTTCCCGGCCAGGATTTCGAAACCGCTAACCACTAAGCTATCGTGGCTTTTTATATAAAATTTAGTAAATAAAAGAATGTTGTATGTGCCAATACAAGCTTGGGAACATAATTACTTACCAATTTATTCAACCAAATTTAAAACGGCAGACTAATTTGAGTTAAGAGGAGAAACAATATTAACTGTGAATGCGTTTAAAACTTTTTTTAGACTTTTTCATACACTTTCGTTTCATTATGTGCGTGTGCGTGCTTTTCTCTAACATATACTTTCAGTACGATAAGAGAGACTATTTGTGTAGACAACGTACTTATTTACTTTTGCAAGCTTTGTAAAAAACAACATTGAATGTTACTTGCAGTGAGAAGATAAAGTTTGTACATTTTGCTGCAATTGTGCATTTCTCTTTGTGAGAATTAGTTTCATAAATATGATATTGTTACTTGCAAACTAAGCTTAAAATAATATTCTTGGAAACCATTAGATAAGTTTTATTAACCGATCTCAAAACGGATGTTCTTAAATCATCGTGTAAATTATTTTAATATACTTTATGTTCGCCCAAACTTCTTTGTTGACAATCGATTTAAATAAAAATCGTGTGGGTTGTTTTTAGTATAGATTCACAAGGGTCCCACATATATCTCATTTGTATAGGAACTTGGATTGTGAAGATGTAACAGGGAACTCCTTAAAATCAACTAGAAAATATGTAGTGATTGAGGTATTGTTATTTGTGACCATCTAAAACAAACATGACTGAGGACGTACTGGACTTGACTTGGATTAGCAAATACAACGGATCTCCTAAACGACTAAGAGCACAAGTGTGTTAATTGTAGTAATCGGCAGACAAACACACATATTGTATATCCCCAAATCAAGCAAGTTAAACTTGTGTTAGGAGTAAAATACAACGAATTACTCTGGGGCCCGATCCCAGATACCCAAACCATAGTAAATAATGGGGAATATTTGTTTCCGAAATTTACCATACCAGGAATCGAACGCAGAGGGCGTTGCAGTGAGGTAGGCCGGCAAAGACTTATCCCGTTCAACCACATGCCGGCAGAATCAAATCAGATTAAGAAATTAAATTAAGAATTGAAATGAATTCTGTTTCGTATAGCTGTCGTTTCTGCCTACCTACCTATACCTACCTATATTTGTGTAAAATTACTTTCTACTTATTACCCGAAAGAAAAATTACTTTCAATCTGCGATGCCTGGTCACTTCTCATAAGGTCTTTGCTGCTTTTGTGATTTCCTCCGGGTCCTTTCTTTATTATTATTGTTAAAGGTAGATAGATACGGTCCGAACGCTACTTAACTTTCGGATCGGCTTCCTGACGCGTTCACTTCTATCTGTACTTCTATACTAAAATTATAAAGAAGAAAATTTTGTATGTTTGTAACCATTAAACTCAAAAACTACTCGACGGATTTCAAAAATTCTTTAACCATTAGAATGCTACATTATCCCTGAGTAACATAGTCTATATTTAATTTAAATAATAGACTTCTAAATTTTTTTTCAAGCCAGTATAATGTCTGCTGGGACCGCTAGTTTGGTATAACTTGGGTAATAATTTGAATTTTGGAATGTTTCAACGCTTTAAATATTCTTAAAAGTGAAACAATCTGTTTACCCAAAATAACCGATGTTTTCAAAGTGTCATTTTGGTGTAACCCCATAAGTTATAAGGAAAGAACCAAGAAATGTGGAATAAAAGAATGTGTGTGTGTGAAGCAAGGAATGGATATTGTATACGGTTAATAAAATTCACTTATTTATTACGTCCCTGGTTTGTAATTTGCCATACTTCCTCATCAAATTATAAGTTGCCACCTGCAAAATTGTGAACGTTTCCTTCGTTTGTCCATATTTTAGGAAACTTGTATGTGAAGAACAATACTTATCGTAGCGCGGCCGTAGATCGCGTCGAACCAAAGGTTTGATTTATACTAAAGAACTCGAGTCGTGCCGCGGCGGCCTCAGGCGCGTACCAGAACCGACCGATATCCCTTTTTTTAAAGAGTTTTTTTTTTAAGAATTTCGGTCGAATGAAATGGAAGACGTCGATTTGGCCTATTAGTAAAATTCCTATACTCATTCGTTATCTTTGCAGCCTTTTTCAGTTTGTTTAGGATTAAAAAGTATAATGTATACTATAATAAATATGTAAATGATTCGACTTTGTACAATGCATTTATAAATGTGAAAAATTCAGAGGTGCTAATTCGGGCCAGATACATACATACATACATAACTTCACGCCAGTTCCCTTGCGGGGTAGGCACGAACAACAGAGCGCCATTTAGGCTTATTCTTACACCGGACCAGATGATTCAGAAAATGCAATTTTTAGAATTTTTGTCTGTCTGTCTGCTAGAGCATCACGTGAGAACTACTAAACAGATTTAAATAAAACTCGACACAGAACAGTCTCATATTCCGGGGCGTAATTTAGGATACTTTTTATCCCGACAAATGACGTTGTTTCCGCGGGATATATGAATATATAGAAAAAGTCGGCGCTGCGATGGCCTCCTATTAGAAAACTACAGAACGTGTATAAGCAAAACTCGACAGAGACAGATGGTTTATATCCCGAATCAACACTTAGGATAGTTTTTATCCCGATTAACCTTGTCGTTTCCATAGAATAGACGGATTAGCTAAATAGATGGTGCTGCAATCGCGTTTTTTTCTATTCATTAACAACACCTACGTTGTCATAAACAACATGTCATTCATTGAATTACTTCAAATCAGGTTGACTTCGACTGGCCTTTATGTTTTGCTGGGCAGTTGGTAGACTCTATAGACTTAGTTTCTTTGTTATATTATTGTATGTATGAAACTGAATTAAGTTATTATGTATGTAAAATAAAGCTACTGCCTAGAGTTAGACACGAGGAGGCAAACTCTAGTAATAATAATAAATGTTTATTTGGTAATGGCATGTTACAATAGTAGATTTTATGCTCACAAATGTATCACTTGTCTTAATCCTAAGGGTGTACAAATGTTTAATTTTATATTTAGCATTTAGCCTAAGTCCAATACATTATTATACAACATAATTCATTTTGTTATACATTATAATTTAAAAAGTCAAATACATGTAATAGTCACCTTTGTTGGTAATGTCAAGTTATCAATAATATTGTTCAGAATACAAAACGACTATAAATTTTTTTATTTAAAAATCCATTTACCTTCTAAAATAATTTTCCTATTTACCAGACATATAATATTAATTTTAATAGTTTATTATCCAGATCTTTGATTTGATTTGATATATTTTGGTTATAATTTATACCACACATGTAGTATCATTGTTTTTGCGAAGTCGCCAATTTAAGTACTTTTGACTACTATTGTGTTAGGATCAGTTGGTAGGAACATTAGTAATTCGGAGGTAACTTAATAACTACAAATATGATGTTCTATTTGAACTGATTACGCTACAGTCTCAGCGTGCATATGTTATATTTGTTGCCTAAGTGCAAGTGGCGGAATTACCGGCATAACGAATGCAGCTATCTATCAGTCCGAACATAAACTAATTGATTGATTTTTGTCTTTGCAGATTCACAAGATAATTGGCTTCGCTCCTATGATGCTCCAAGTTGTTATGGCCAATGATGTCGCCATCCCAGTGCGTCAAGCAGGCATCATCTACCTGAAGAATATAATTACATCAAACTGGCACGAAAAGGAACCAGAAGAAGGCGAACCTATCCACTTCACCATTCATGAACAAGACAAGGCCATGATCAGAGATAGCATCGTAGACGCAATAGTCCAAGCGCCAGATTTAATTAGAATACAACTGTGTGTTTGTTTGAAGACAATCATCAAGCACGATTTCCCAGCACGTTGGACTCAGGTCGTTGATAAAATACACATATATTTACAAAACCCTGAAGCGAATAGCTGGATGGGCGCGTTGCTATGCTTATACCAGTTGATCAAAAATTTTGAATATCAAATGGCGGAAAAACGAGCACCGCTTATTGAAGCCATGAATCTCTTATTACCGATGCTATACTCGCTTATTGTCAATTTGCAGCCTGATCAATCTGTCGAGTCCGTGCTCATCCAAAAGCAGATTCTGAAGTGCTATTTCGGTCTTATTAAGGTAAAGTTTTAATTACTAATACTTTTATGGAATTAATTGTGGTGATGTAGTTAAAGAAATTAAGCAATTGCATGGTATTCTAATCATATTTTTAAATGTTCTGCAAAGGTGATTGATATCCACTGTTTTTATAATTTGACTACAAAACCCTTAAGAGCATTTAATATTGTTACGAGTTGCAAGACTCGAATTAAAATTCCGTTAGAATGACTAGAAAGTTTATTAGAACTATACAAACACGTATAACACAGGTACAAATATAACCGAACACAACAAGTCCAAACGTAATGCAGAAGGTCGTTATTCAATAAAACGCGCAAAGGTCGTCACTTATTAGATTCCCGATTGTAGTACACACGTCTCGCTTCGCTGGTGGTTCTCGCTCGACTGACTCCTCCCTCAATCGGGCCATTGCTTTATACTGCACGAATTCAATAAGTCCGCCCGGAAGCGTGGACCGAATTTCCTAGAATCAGCTTGTACTTTAAATCCGTAACACCTGGCTAATGATTACAATACAAGAATAGGCCGTATGCCAATAAGTAAACAAAACAAGACGACTATAAAACATTCAATGTTATTAGTTCAAATGCCGACGGGTAATAAATGTGCTTTATTTCAGATATGCAGATGGATTTTGTGTTTGTCGGGACCTGAGTTGTAACAATACATAATAATACCCCGTCTCTCAAAATCTATTAAGTGAATCTTATTTTTAAACAATTTGATGTAGTAGAGCCATGCTGGAATCATTTTCTTGGTTACAGCTCACTGGGCCCACTCGATCTGTGTGATACCGGCATGAAACGGTTAGCCTTAATCGTGTTTCGTGTTTGGATGGCTATCTTTCCCCTTCTCGCCCCACCCTTCTATTTCATTCCCCTATCCCATCTCTGCTAGCCCATTCTCTTTATTAAATCCTTTGTATACGATCCCCTCTATCCCATTCTAAATACTAGTAGCACGTTGGTTTTGCTCTTGGTGTTGCAAAACTCTATAAGCGACGCTATATTTTTATTAGGGGGTCCGTCTCCCTGCCAGCTTGACAATAAAACAGTAACAAAACTAGTGTTGAAATTGTTTTTTTAACTTTGATGCTTTTCAAAATTTTCCACCGTACATTTTAATCTAAAGAATTTCTGGCAGTAAATATATCCCCCATCTATTGAGTTAAAAAATCATTATACAACACCATTATGATTTCTCAAGTACTATTTAACGATAAACCACACATCTGTGTAAATCCAATTAAAATGATATCTATAATTTATAAGTTTATCCTTGGTTTCACTATATCATTGTGCAGTGACGTATTAGTATAGAATACACTTGTCAAATTTCATTCGTGTAGTCTGCGAAAAATGACGGCACCAAAAAAAAGAAGAAGGCAGACAGACATGAAGATATTTTATTAAGGGTCCTTTTTGCCTAAATATCAAACGTTAAGTATCAAGCGCTATGTACTGGATTTCGCTTATGCTGATATTAGATGAATCAAGCAATTTGAATAAATTTTGTTAAAAGGCACAACTGAAAGGACACGACAATAGTTAATGAAATTTATGGTTCAAGTTCATCTAAATTGAAAGACAGAAATAAACCGTCTGAAATCGGCTTCTTTTATTGTAATTATGCTAGATTACGGAAATTGTCGGGTGCGAACAATATATTTATGTAAAACTATTAAAACACATTCATGATGATGCCGGGTTATCAGTAAATCATAATTTCAATAAAAGCACGTGATAACATTACCGAATCTTTGACCACGTTAAAATAACTCATTGTATAATACTGTGAATTATACCATTTAGACACATATTATTTAGGCATACTGCTATCGTTGTTATATTTTTTAATACAACAAATAATCTAATACAATATAAGAAAACTTATTTAATTAGTATTTTACCCATAGTCTCTCAAGACTATCAGTAGAATACTGAGCCTAGGTCATCGTCTTCTATGGGTATTATCCGCAAGAGTTAACTTGAGACCTCAGCAGAATGCGTGCTCCCCTACCGACCCCCGCCTTCTTACCGCTCTCGCCATCCCGACCCCCGCTTCTTACCGCACTCGCCATCGACGCGTCAGTACCTCGCGCTTACGTCATCCGAGCGAAGTCTCAAGTTAACTCTTGCGGATTTTAAGGGTGCCCAGAAGGCTGCTTACGTTTCCTCGCTGGATCACCGTTCTGATCCGTTGCCCGAGATAGCCTGAGAGATCACCTGAAAAGTCAATCAGTCCTTTTGATAAATTTTGGTAGAGGCTCATGGTCTCAGGACCCCACGGTCCTAAGCGTTTCGACAGCAAACGGCACAAAGATAATATAACTCTTACTGAGGGTTTCATATTTGCGTCGCTTGAGTGATTCAGCTGTTTCCGCCGCCGAACTGGCTGATTTAAACTTGTTCCGTAAATTAGATGCGGCCAACGTATCCACGCAGGTCTCATCCCGCAACAAAGGCTTGTCACGCTGCTAAAGAGTTAGAGTCATTTCGTCAGAACGCCCACCATCGTCACGTGCAATATCATTCAGCTCCAATAGAGCCGCACGTTAGCGGTGGCAAGCGCCCTCCGTAAGATCAGTCTGGTGCACATATACGAGAATCCAAGCGCAGGTTTATAGCTAAAGAAAAGGAAGTATTATCCATATTATTACTAATCTATTTTTAATATTATATATATACATTTATTTTACCAATTGTCATTAAAATGAAAAGCGTGAAACATGTTTTAATAATATTATCCTTTGTCAAATGTTAGACAAATATCAGTGTCATGTCGTGTAAAACAGTAAAACATCTGGCCCATAATAGAGAAGATTGCAGGAGACTAGCGGGAAGAGTTCAGCTCTTATTTAATGGTAGTTGAAGATACTAGTAGGCGAAAACGAGTCCTCGATCCTCATTCGCGGTAGTGGTATGCCCACTTTCTCTTTTATCTATCTCCTTTGTCCTTTCCCCGTCCTTTTTCTTCAGGTAAGCCTGATCTTGGTGTAATTGGAACGTGTTACTTTTAGCTTTTATTTATTAGAGCTAATAAACAAAGTTTAAATTTACATGCTCCTTAAAAAAAGTAAAAAAATGTTATTTATAATACGACTATGAATAATATATCTTTTAAATCGCCAGTTAAGTGGTAAGTTGTCGACTAAGTAGGTGTCTGTCTAATGATGATTAGGGCTTAACTGGCTAAGTTTCGCTACTCGATACGTTAGTTTTCTAATGCAAATGTATATCAGCCTTTATGTGGTATGGTAACATATTAAATTACCGAAGCCCTCATGCAGACTTTACCATGTGCATCAATGCACAATGACCAGGAGCACAAAGTGAGCGAATAATGAACATCCGATTTCGGGTTTGCGTCCTTTTAAAATAAGAAAGTTTTATTGCAAAATGTTGCTGTTATTTAACCGTAGTATTATTATATGACTTATAATCTACCGTTTACAAAGTTTTCAAATCAATCAATGTTTCAGACACTATTGTTCAAATGTACTGATAAATATATCTTAAAATTGTAGTAAATATTTAGACTTGCATATTTGAAAGCTATACTTTTATTTATATATATATATATATATATATATATATATATATATATATATATATATATATATATATATATATATATATAATCGAAACTAGTCTCTCGCAATTGTTGTTCGGCAATGCGCGCCATATGAACTGGCGCATTATCCTGGAAAGACAGTATTCATTTACCATTTTTGCTTCTTTTTACTAAAATGACTGCGTAATTTTTTCAAAAATCCAGCTAAGTACTCGGCGTGAATCGTAGTTTCATTTGTAAGATAGGCAATCAGCAATACTCTTTTCGAAGCCGAAGCTCCTTTCGTATATCGTAAACAAACACCGTTATTTATTACGGTTTGGGATCGAGCTAAGAGCTGTTCGTCGTTACATAGTACAATCATAACTTGCTAAGCTAGAATTTATAATGTTAGTTTTTGTCTACCTATTTTATTGCGTTATGATTAAAGTGGATTTACAATTTTATTATTATTGAAATGATATTATAATTGTCACAGTATTATAACTAAATCTTTAAATGATTAAAAATTCGTGATTTAGATATCTGAGTTGCCAATTTCGATTGCGATAGGTCTGAAAACAAGTTCTTGTTTCAGTTCGCTCTTCCAATGGAATTGATCACCAAAGAAGTCTTCACGAAATGGATGGAAGTACTCCGTTCAGTAATGGAGCAGCCAATCCCTGAGCAGACCAATCAAGTGGATGAGGACGAACGCATGGAGCTACCCTGGTGGAAATGCAAGAAATGGGCCATACATATATTACATAGGCTGTTTGAAAGGTAGGAACATTGTTTTAAAGGTATATATTTATGTAATATTTTATGCAAAATATTGTCATCACTGAATGCGCTCGCCCTAGTGTAACAGTATACTATACTATATAAAACAAGTGGCTATGTGCGAGTCGTATTATTGCATGCAGGGTTTCACTATAAATACAGATATGAAGTGTTTTTCAATCAAACTTTGAAAATAGATAAATTTATTTTTATATAACATTTGAAGTAACACATTTACTTCCATGTGTCATCTATCAGTTAATTTGTATGCCCTGTAAATGAAATTAAAACATTAATTATTACTAGCTTTTAGTTTAATCAAATGAATAACTACAATCTAACTACTAAAGCTTAATCAATAAATTAATGTTGTCCTAATGATTTGAAGTGAATTTTATCTAACAATGTGTCTATTGGCACTTCACTGTGTTTAAATATTGCTATATGTGTGTATATGAGCATTTTAATGATTTTTGATTCATAAATGTAATCAGTAAACTAATGAATTGCTCGTTAGAAATAATTGTAATTTAAGTTTCAAATTTTACAGGAGTCAGGAATAATCGAGAGACTAATCAATTGAAAATTTAAAATAAAAAAATGCACTAAATTCTTATCTAGTAGGTAGTGTAGATATTTTATTATTGTATACATTACCATTTGTAAACAAAAATATTTCAAAATAGAATACTATAGATTACTTATTGAAAATCATGATTGTTACACAGCTTTCAAGGCAATTTTAATTACCGTAAAAAGAAGAAGTTATACTTCAAACTCATCAGCAACACATTTTATTTTTTAATATAATATGTACAGTCATGGTATAAAAATGTTCGCCTGTTTCAAATTCATACATTTAACGTTCCGCAAGCACATGTTCCCTTTTCAAACTAAGTCACAGAACAGACTGTTCCACAGAAAATTATGTTTAACTATTTGACAATATCATTTAGAAATACTTATATCAAAGTTGTTTGATTGTCTATCTTGTCTAAGAAGCTTGTTTAGACGTGTCTCTTTGACTCCAACAATCAATTTTGGCGCGTACACAGGGTCTTTAGCGCAAGTTGTGGCCATAAATCTGGGTGTACTCGCAAAGGTGAGACAATACTTCACGTCGGAACAACTGCTGAACTTATACCAAGGACAAGTTCGGTCCTGCATGGAAGACTGTCATCTTTGGGAGGACTCAGCCAAAGACCAATTGGAGGCGTTGGAATCAATTGAGAAAAGAGCTAGGAAGCTGGTCGGCAATGATCGTCTTTTTTATGCTCGACTTCAGAGTCTAGAACATAAACGCAAGGTCGCGGGGCTAACTGTCTTCTATCGGATACATTTCGGGGAATGTTCCTTAAAATTGAACGAGCTGAGTCCTCCAACCCTTACCATCGGACAACCAGACGCACCGGTTTGCGCTAACCTTGTTACAGGGTGGAAAGACCACCAGTCAGAACCAAGCGTTTCGCTTCATCTTTTCTGGTGCGCACTGCCGAAGAGTGAGAATGTGAGAATAGTTTGCCGGAGTCTGTTTTTCCTGATAAATGCAATCTTGAAATCTTCAAGTCACGAGCGAATAGGTATCTTATAGGTACGCGTACTCCATATTAGACTGCGTCATCACTCAATATCAGGTGAGACAGTGGTCAAACGCAAACCTATACATCCATAACAATAAAATAAAAATGTAAAACCTTTTTATTTTTTTTAATATTTAGGTTAAGTGTAGTGATTATATCCACTTTGTTTCTTATTATTAATCACAGAATCTGTCATTATTAGGCCTGGAATACACATGCTACTAGAAAAGCAAGCTTGTTTGCTACTAGGTAGTATGCTCATTTATAGCATGCTCTCCAAGTGTGTATATTTGCTCATGAGAGCACATACCTCAGAAGCACACTTTTGCTAGCATGCTTCTTTCTAGCTCATGTGAGATACACATGCTCATATTCAGCATTCAAAATGGACGTTTCTTTGCGGAATGAATTAAATTCAGTTATATTATTACTTTCAATACATCTAATAAAGAAACTTGTAACGAAACGGAACAATAGACGAAGGAAAAGGATTTGGGTGCGGAACTGGATTAGCAGAAGACAAGGTCTGGGAGCAAGTGATTGTTTACTAAATGAAATGAGGCAAGAAGATATTGGTGGTTACAGAAACCATTTACGAATGCATACATTAAAATTTGATGAGCTTTTGAAAAAAATTGAACCATTCATAAGGAAAAGTGACACTCATATGAGAGATTCTATTCCAGCGAAAACAAAATTTGAAATAACTCTAAGATTTTGGCCTCCGGTGACTCATATGCCTCTTTGGAAGTATTATACAGAGTCGGAAAATCTACAATATCGCAATTTGTTCCTGAAGTTTGTGAGGCTATATCTACATGTTTAAAAGATTATATTATGTATGATAAATGGATCTTAAATTTTTAATTTTTGTTTTAACACTTTTTAGGGTTAAATTATCATCGTTCATCGATTCTAATAAACTTTGGTACGCATTTTCTCTTGAAATTTTATTTTTGTATTGTGGTGAGCGTACATTCCATAAACACTCATAATTTCGGTAATAAAATATAAGATTGGCGCTCTGTTGTTCGTGCCTACCCCACAAGGGAACTGGCGTGAAGTAATGTATGTATGTATGTAAATATAAAATTTAAAGTTTTGTCATCGCCCCATCGAGCCATCGTGACTACACGTACCCACGCAAACAAATCGAGTAGCATGCTCCATAGAATACACGTTCAGAGTTGCTTTGGAGCCGCCGCTTTCTCCCCCGCGCCTCAAACCGTGTGCTAACTAGCACGAAAAATAGACCGGCTTGCGATTTAGTAGCTTGCTTGTTCACAAGCATGCTCTTTTCGTATACACGTGCTAATTGTATGCTATTAAGTAGAATCTGCTCGAAACTAGCATGCTTATGTGCTACTACGTAGCATGTGTATTCAAGGCTTTAACATTGCAATTTTCTTTTATCACTTTTCTAAATTTTACTAACACAACATTTATTAAAATGTTGGTAGTAATGTTTCTTGTACTCGTGCAAGCAAAAGTCGACTTTAAGGTAACGAACATTATTACTCCGCGACTGTACATACGTATATAATACATTACTGATATTTTAATATGCATTTTAAACTAATGTAAGGTTTAATAAAAGTAAACAAAAGTAATTTGTATAATATTAGGTCTTTACATATGAAATTGGCGCTTTATAAGGGAGGAACATAAAGTCGTTTTTTTTTAAATATAATATATTTATTTAATCAAAGTATGTACCATTGCTATCTATGCACTTCTGCCATCTCATAGGTAGTTCATTGATCCCTTTACTAAAAAAAACTATTCGGACGGGAATCAATAAAATCTTTGAAGGTGCTTTGGACTGCCCCATCGCAGTTGTTTTTCCCTTGCAAGAAGTTATCGAAATTTCGAAAAAATGGTAATCTGTTGGAGCAAGGTCCGGGGAGTACGGTGGATGTCTTGGACATTCCAATTGAAGCTCCTCTAATTTGGTAGCCGTCTGTTGTGCAGTGTGTGGTCTAGCGTTGTCCTGAAGCAGCATTGCCCTAGAGGGATTGACCAGCCGCCTTACTTGTTTAGTTTTCCATCATGGTTTGCAGTTGCTGACAATAGATATCCGCCGTAATCGTCTGGCCAGATTTAAGAAAGCTGTAGTGAACGACACTGGAACTAGTCCACCAAACACTCACAAGTAATTTTTTTGAGTCAATTTTCGCTTCGGGCAGGAATTGGCTGATTCGCCAGGGTTCAGCCATTGCGATGAGCGTTTCCGATTATCGTACAAAATCCACTTTTTATCACGGGTAATGAGTCGATTTAAAATTCCTTCATTATTGTGCCGGTTGAGTAATGTAACGCGGCAGTCGACGCGCGTTTGTCGGTTTGCTACACTCAATTCATGAGGTACCCATCTTTCAAGCTTTTTCACCTTCCCAATTTGCTTCAAGTGGAATAAAACAGTTTTATCATTAACATCGCAGCCTGCAGCTATCTCGGACGTGGTTTGCGATGGATTCGCTTCCACAATAGCCTTCAATTCTGCATTATCAACTTTGGTCACCGACCGTCCACGGGGCTTATTCTGCAGGTCGAAATTTCCAGAACGAAAACGTTGGAACTAAAAACACAGTGTGTTTTCTTTTGCGACACCGCTGCCATACACATCATTAATCCTTCGAGCCGTTTCGGCAGCACTGGTGCCACGATGGAACTCGTACTCGTAAATAATGCGATATTTCAAGTTTTCCATTTTGTAAACTGAGTGACGCAAAGAAAAAACCAAAAGAGGAAAAAACAAATGAATTACGGTTTTCAAAACAAAAAAGCATAAGTAAATAGCTGTATAAATTTGAAATTGGAATTCCTAACCAAAGAAGAAATATTTGAGATTAAAGTGGCCAGTACGACAAAACGCCAACTTCATATGTAAGGACCTAATACATGTTCGTTTGATCACTCACATATGATGATGTGGTCTAGGAAAACCACACACAGTCTCTATTGTTTATACATAAGTATCAAAAATAAAGATTATTCCTATGAATCTTGGTTTGTAGCCATACAAGCAAACATTCATATTTTAGAAAATAAACAAGAATTATGTAAGCACATTCTTTATTATCACCAGGTATGGTAGTCCAGTCAATGCACGCGAGGAATACGTACATTTTGCCGAATGGTACTTGTCGACCTTCACAGGAGGTATCTTGGAGACGCTGCTCAGAATCCTGGATCAATATCGTTGCAAGGTGTACATTTCGCCAAGGGTGCTACAACAAACCATTAGTTACATAGACCAATGGTAAGTAATATTTAAGAATTGTTATTTTAAAATTTTACCCTGTTAAACTTGTCAATTGAAATGCATTATTATACACTGCTTAGACTGTGTTTCTATTCTGCTTGTTGTTAAAATTACTATAAGCTAATGTCGAAAGAAAATATCGCAAGGAAACCTGTAAATCGAGATTATCAAGATTTGTGGCGGTAATAGTAACCGTTCCTTTAAAATAAAGAGACGCGAGCCCAACTTTGGGCTTTGAGGTGATACTAAAAACAGTATTTCAATGTCGTATCGGTTTGTGTTTGCCCCCTTTGAGCACATTTACCTAGATGCGGCTTCTATTTGAGTACGTAATAAATTTCCTCCTATCCCTTCTCCTACCATGCTAGGGCTACAAGAACTCTGTTGCTGTTCGTTGTTATTGCTGCGTAAAGTAGCATTCAGTTTGCTACAGTAGCTGATATTAATATCGCCATTGGATAGCCATAGTGTGAAGTCATACAGTCAGTAAAAGGCCTGATTTTAAATTACAGCGTAAGTCACGCGCATTCGTGGAAATTACTGAAACCACACATGTTTGCAATCATCCAAGATGTGCTCTTCCCACTAATGTCGTACTCGGAGGCTGATGAAGAACTGTGGAATACAGATCCGCACGAATATATACGATTGAAATTCGGTGAGTATGATAAATATTTTTTGTGAATTTGCATTGCATCATGCTAGAAATTCATCACTTTTAGCAGTTGTTATTTGTAATTCACGACTCTCGTCGGTAAAAGTAATTAAATAAAATAAGACTCGGAAGTTATTTGTCCAGTAGGTATTTATTTACAATAACACAGTACCTACAAATACATAACTAAAAGAAACTTTCTTGTATAATCGTTTATTCTTTGGTTTTGTTTAAATCAAACAAGAGCAGATAAAATAATTTAAATGATTGCTCCGCTATTATTAATTATAAGCTCCCCTCGGCTTGTTCCCGCCTTAGCCTTTTAAACTGTATAAAAAATATTTGAATCTATTCATAATAAATAAGTGCCATAAACTGTACCCCACCTAATTATACAATCATTGACTCCGTAAAATCATCATTAAATACTAAAATATGGTTTCTTCTATTTCTTTGTTCAATAAGAATATATTGATATTACCTACCACATTACTTATAGGTACTGAAATAAAATGTATATAAATAAATAAAATTGAAGAGTCTGTTTGTAATATCAACATAACAGCTTTTTACTAAATGCATATGGTAAGTATATACGGAAATTATATAAAAAATCAATTTGTAAAATTTTATGTCTGTCTGTTTGTTCCGTCTAATCTCTAAAACGGCTGGACTTTCACTGGTAGATAGCTGATGTTAGAAGTATTAACATGGACTACTTTTGAAATTAGGATTCTGCGGAAAAAAATTTACAGACGGGTGATGAAGTCGTGGGTAGAGTGCCACCTATTAAAAGACGTTTAGCGTACGTTATTTTTGAAAATTTATTACGTTTATAGTTACTAAGGTTAAATTATTAATAATCATCGATAAATGTAATTAATTTCTTATATGTACCTGGACTGTCAGTAATCTATACTAATATTATAAAGAGGAAAGATTTTTACTTTTGTATGTTTGTAATGAATAAACTTAAAAACTAATGACCGATTTCAAAAATTCTTTCACTATTGGAATAGGTTATATTTATTACTAGAAAAAATTGAGATTATTCCTCATATTCCTTCCTTTCCTATTCCTTGAATGCTCCTGCAAATTTCCATTATCCTTTCCTTTCCCCAGATACCTCCGTCTCCATCACCCGACACACCAAGTCACGTAAGTTATCTGCATTGTCTATAGGAAAATTATTTTCTATCACATTTCAAAATTTTAAGTAAATTTTTAAGTACTGCAAAATACTATGATATGAACCTTGTCAACAACTACAGATCAGGTAGTTGATCCCACCAAAATCTTTGTTTTGTCATAATGCGCCAGTAAGGGCTGGATAGAAGCCGTATTTAGTCACTCATATTCGAAGCTGGACAACCAAAAAGTAAAAACGGCTTTGGTGAACTCTCACCAAAGCCGTTTTTACTTTGTATAGAGAATTATACTCATAATTCTCTATGTTTGTTGTTTGTAACTTCTGCACTAAGTTCTGATCATTTATAATGACAGTTTATTGCTTTTTTCACCTTTAAACCTATAAACTATCCTGATACGCGTAAATTAAATTTATATCATTGCGGATTATCTTTTATTTTAATAAGTTTCTAAGCTAATTCCTAGCAATATTGACAGGTACTAAAAATACGAACTCTTTGATCGCACCTAGTTTCAAGACTCGGTTGTGGTTAAGATGCGATAATATAACTTTTACGATTTCGTTGCTTCGTGGTTTTTAACATAGGAAATTATTTTATCATACAATGTCTCCAGATATTTTTAGCAAAATATAAATGTAAATCTACAACAAAATGTTTGATTTAATATTTCCTTATATACAATACATAGTAATATTGTAGCGAGTGATGGTGGAACAATCTAGTTGGTTTAAGAAGTTTTAGAAAAAAAGCAGAAGATTTTGGAATGAAAAGACAAGGACAGATACTTTTTTGGAAAGGGATAAATGATGAACTAAAGCTCTAGAATAGAAGGTTCAGGAAGAAAAAGACAGATGGATATATGTTTAGAAAGGGATAGATAGTAAATAAAAGAAGATCGAAATTATGGGTTCCAGAAGATTCTTTCGGGTATATAAGCAACGTAAGGCGCGCCTACGAGGAATTCAGTTCAAGACATCGAAGCGACAAGTGTGATACGAAAGAGTTGGAAGAGAAGTTTAATAGAAGACAGTGATGAGTTTAGTGGTGAATTTAGTGAAAAGTTTAGTGGACAGTTCAGCGACAGAGGAGTGTAGCGTAGATTGAGAGAAGATCCAGAAGCGAGCTACACACGGAAATTCGGAGGTGAGCTCTGCAGTAGAAGGAGGTGCTCTACACAATATCGGCGACGGTATTCTGAGTGTGACATCTTATCGTCGGGACAGTGCGTAGTTAGTTGTGCGTGTAGGGGCAACCCTGCAGGAAAGAATCACGTACGGCTGTGTTACTCAATAAAAGTATTTAGTTAAAATCTGGTGTTTCCTTCCACTCCTATGTGCGTACCCCGCTCGCACGTAACAATATAATTTATTATGATGATGTTAAGAACCCATAGAAATTGACAAAATTAAATTCTTTTACAGATATTTTCGAAGACTTCGTGTCACCCGTGACGGCAGCACAAATATTGCTCATGTCTTGTTGCAAGAAACGAAAAGAAATGCTTGAAAGGACCATGCATCTCTGCATGCAAGTACTTACAGGCCAGAATGGCGAATACGGACCACGTCAACGAGATGGTGCCCTGCACATGGTTGGCACACTTAATGAGCTGTTGATAAAAAAGAAATTATACAAAGATGAGATTGATTCACTTCTTAGCCAATATGTATTTCCCGAATTTCAAAGTCCTATGGGGTATATGCGCGCAAGGGCTTGCTGGGTTCTTCATGGATTTGCAGGGATTAGATTCAAAACTGAGGCCCTTTTGGTGGAATCAGTACGGTTAACAGTAAATGCTTTGCTTAATGACACTGAGCTTCCTGTGAAAGTTGAAGCAGCCATTGCTATTCAGATGCTTCTCACATCTCAGGAGAGAGCCCACAAATATCTGGAGCCGGAAATTAATAATATTACAAGTGAACTGCTAAAAATTATCCGTGAAACGGAAAATGATAATATTGCGAATGTATTGCAGAAGATTGTGCCAATGTATCCTGAGCAGTTAATGCCGATGGCTTATGAGATTACTGATCATTTAGCATCTACTTTCAGTAAAGTATTAGAAACTGATTCTGGTACAGACGAAAAAGCTATTACAGCTATGGGATTATTAAATACTATGGAGACAGTTTTGAATGTGATGGAAGACAGTCCCGAGATTATGGCGCAGTTGGAAAAAACCGTACTACGGGTTGTGGGACATATTCTACATCATAATGTAATTGGTAAGTGATTGTTCTCCATAAATAATCTATAACTTATTTTCTGTAAATGTGTTAAGTATTGTTTTATATATGCTTTCGAAATTAGAGTCTTGACAGTTTACTTAGATTATAGTATCTGGAGTGTCACATAAGTCATATATTTATACTTTATCTTATAATCCTCTTTATACAAGGTTTTTGGGGTATGTCAACATCAGTAAGTAGTGCATCCAGGGGATTCTCTTTACAGCAGGAAAATGACAGTTCCCTTAATGCTCTAAAATGCACGGTTTTAATTGTTAGTTATTGGACTAATCTAGTCTTTAATATGGTATTATAAAATTTCTCTACATTGGATAGATAGATATAAGAAGTTCAAATCTTTATCAGTTAATCAATACCATTAAATACACATTTATTCTTAATAAGATTTGATATCACTTTGTAATGCTTTGCTTCTGGTAGAAACGTAACTGTTCTTTACTCTTTGAGGCGACAAAAAGTCTACATGGTAGATATTTATAGAACAACAACAAGAATATCCCAAATTCTACCTAATTGCAGTAATAATAGAGCAGACTAAGCTTATTTTAACTGTGTGGCGGCGTTACAAAGAAATTCCTTATAATGCTTATAAACAATGGCTAAAAGGCATATTGTGCTAAATATCGTAGGTGTCTCTTTCAGTGTAACAATATATACGATCAACTTTTTATACCGAAAGAAATAATAAATAAAATTGATATTCACAGTATTGAAGCCAGGTGGAAACGCCTTAGAAGCAAGTGAAGTTGTTATAATGACCAAATTGATTCTTGTTTTAGAATACTATGAGGAGGCGATGACACTTCTGTGCAATCTAACAGCAAAATCGATATCGGAAGACATGTGGAAAGTTTTAGAACTTATGTACCAAGTTTTCGAGAAAGAGGGATCTGATTATTTCAATGATATGATGCCAGTGTTGCACAATTACATTACTGTTGATACAAATGCATTTGTATCGAACGAAAACCACATATTGGCCATGTTTAACATGGCTAAAGCAGTAAGTTTTCATTCATTTTTATACTTCATTATCACTTTTCTATCAAACACTAAAAACTCAGTCCTCAAAATACTTTGGTAGTAAATGGTTTGCTTGTACAATTCAGTTGTGTTCCAAAATTCCTGTGATGTAAAAAATTAAAAAGTTCTTTATATATCATTACATATCATTCCTAGTGTTGGCCTGTTTAGTTCACTGTTATGTAGAGACCATATTGATCTCTGGCAGGGTAAATTTTTCAAAGAAATTATCTTTATTTAATCTGGTCTGAATTTTTGTGATCGGACTTATAGATCGCCGATGTTTTATTACCTATAGCACTAGCATAACTTGGTATGGTAGCTTTATATGAGGACATAAAAATGTGTGTTTTTCTGCCGATTCTTATTTTTCCTATATTAACTTTCGAAATCTTATTTTAGAGACAATTGTACATAATGTCTATTTTTGTTTAAACTTTCAAAATATTTTGTTACAAATGCTCGCGATGTTTCTTTTAGAGTAAAATGCTTGTGTTTTTTTATAATTATACCACACCAGATAAATCATTTTGGTGGTGTAGGTAAAAAGTTGACTAAAAAAGTTGAAGGGAAATAGGACAGTACATTCGAGAATATAGAAAAAAGTGTATCAAAAAGAGGGGGAAGATAAATGGATAAAGTTAAAACAATGACTTGTTTACTTATATTTTTGTTGATTACAATCACAAAGCAGAACAAAGGCTTTGAGGCAAACACTTCAAAAACTCAAATGGTATTGTACACTAAATTGCGTGTATATTATTCTCAAATAATTTATAATATTGGTCATGCAAGAATTTTTTCGTCGGACAAAACCAAGTATTGCGTCGGCTTCTGCAGTTAATTTAGACATGACAAAAAGTTTGGCGCCGATAGCCAGTTTCACTCAACAAACTTAATATTTTAATTAATAAATGAGATATTTTTTATAAACCCCTAGATTTAATTGCTTGGTCACGAGTTTGTTTTTGTTGTAATCATTTGTTAAATTGCTAATATTACAAAAATCATATTTAGATATACATATACATGCAAACGCGAAATTTATTGCATTTGTTTCTATGTATAAGATAGTTATCACTGCATATTAAGAAATGTATTATATGTCATGGTTGCTTAATAGTTAAGCCATTTACGTATCTTCTGAATTAAGTGGGTTTGAATCCTTTGTGGGAGGAATACACCAAATGGCAGTTTTTCAGACCAACAGTCCATTTTGTTATGTTTTGCTATGTGCTGTCGTTGAAGGGGAATGTTGAAAGGAAACTATATCTTAAGGAACAATATGTGAAGCATAACAATCAGCGATGGACAAAGTGTGGCTGGCTAGTGTGTCATTCATTCCCTTAAAATGGAGAGGCCCGAAACCAGCACAACTAACTAGTGCAGTGGGATGTTTATGGATTGGTATCAATTTAAAAAGTTATATGCCTTCTTAAAATTCGACGAAATGGGATGAGTTACAAACATGGTTGAATAATTTCATATCACTATATCATGTCATATACAATATTATTGTTAGTACACACAATAAGGTAGATAACAATCAAGTTAATTGAGACACTTTTATCACCTTATAAAACTGTCACGGCCATAAACTTTGTGAGTGCAAATTATGACTTTATAAGTTTAGTTTCTATAATTGTATTTACATATCTACATAAGTAAAATAAGAGCGAGTGTTTTTTTTTATTTGTGGTCGAATTCTCATAGAAATTATTGTATTTTATAGCGATTTATAATTGAGGTTGTTCATAGGTGGTGACATGTTACTTACTATTTATATGTTGTATGTACACCATAGTATTCAACTATGTTAATCAAAGTTGCACATAACTGTAGCGAGATAATGTAATAATATAATGTATATCTAGTGCAATATGAAAATATTAAATTGATATTATATGACATTTGTCGAGATGCCTTCGATGTTGCTTAGATAAAATGTAATATACTATTTGCGAAAGTCTATGCTGTGCGATTTGCAACATTTATATCTATTGCATTTCTGTTAAATAAATAATGAATTTAAACAAGAGAAGGAAGTCGGGATTAACTAAAATACAATTTTTAGAAGTTTTGTGTGTCTATCTGTTAAAGCATCACATAAAACTACTGAACAGATTTAAATTAATTTCGATACAGAGCTAGCTTATTTATATCCCAGGTCGAACACTTGGATACTTTTATTCCGATTAATGACGTTTCCTTGGCATAGACGAATACAACTAAGAAGATGGCGCTGCGGTCGCTTTTTTTAGGCCGCCGTTGCAATGCTCTACCAAACACGTCATGGCAACGCAAACGAAGTGGCTCTAGCACTTCTAGTAGTAAGAAATCATACAGCCAATGACATTGTTTTTGGTTAGAAACATCAATTTGTTGAAGATATAATTTATCAAAAACTATAATCATTAGTATTTTTCTATAACGTGATCTTACAACATGTCTGCTGTTGAAGTTAAAATTTACTATACTTGCACTCAAAGTTGTGTGGAAAAATTACTCTTTAGCTATAAGATCATTCATTATACTTTAAGTCATTGGTTTTTACCATTATTTTCATTTTTGATGGACAATGTAGAATGTAAGTACAAAGTATCGACTATAGCGATGATTTTAAGTTTTATTATAAATATTTATTTCCTTAATCAGATATTAACATCGGAATCAGAGGATGAGTCTGAAGTGTATGCTGCAAAGCTGCTTGAAGTTATGGTGTTGCAATGTTCGGGCAAGATTGATAATTGCCTGCCATCTTTTGTAGAGCTTGTGCTCAATAGGCTTACCAGGAAGGTGAAGACTTCTGACCTTAGGACTATGCTACTTCAGGTATTGTATCATACAATAAAATCACTTTATGTACTTATTATTTAATGGATAATTAGGGGGTCATGTCAGAAGCGTGCTCGTCGCGATCCCCGCTGGCCCAGAGGGCCAGAATTCACCCGAGTGCAGTGCACGATAGGGCGTCCCCCGCAGGCGACGCTCACCGATGCGCCCCCGTCGGTGTGAATTCTCGCGCATGCGGCGAAGGGGGCCGCCACCCTTCACGCAGCGCCAAACCTGGCGGGTCGAGAGGAGCAGAGTGCTGTATAGGCACGTGGAATGTGAGAGGTGGAATGAAAGATAAGATGGACGAAATGATTGATATAATGAATGAGAGAGGCCTGGATGCCTTATGTCTGATAGAGACAAAGCGGAAGGGGTGCGACGTCGATGACCTCCCCGGTGGCATGTGGTCCGGCGTGGACCTGGACGAGCGTGCAAGTGGGGGGGTAGGAGTCTTACTCTCATCCCGCTTTGTGTCTGGAGTACAAGCTTATTGTCTGGTGAACCCGAGACTTCTCTGGGTCCGCCTAAAACTGGGGATCACGCGAGTTTTTCTGGTCGGGGCTTATGCTCACGTAAGCTCAGCGGATCCCCAAGAACTCGAGAAGTTTTGGGAGTTTGTGAGAGAAATTCTGGATCGGGCTGAAGGGAACGAAAGACTAATTATGTGTGGTGATCTTAATGGCTGGGTGGGGACCAAACGAGACGGCCTTGAGGCTGTCCTTGGACCCTATGGTGACAAAAGAGTGAACGATGCTGGTAGGCCAATCATAGACGTATGCATGGAAAGAAACTTACTTGTGTCGAACACCCTATTCCATCATAAGGATATTCACACGTATACATGGGGAATGAATGATCAGAAAAGTATGATTGATCTGATTTTAATAGATAGTCGCCTCCGAAACACAATAATGGATACAAGAGCCTACAGAGGCCCCACTCTTGAAACGGACCGCTACCTGGTGATAATTTTAATATAAAACTACGTTTTAACGGTTTTAAGCGCGGTAATTTTATTTGATTTTGGTTTTTCCGACGTTTCGTAGAAGAAGAGAAGCTGACGGAGAACTTCGAGGCGAATACCAAACTCTTTTGGAGAGAGGTTAAGAAGTCTCGGGGTTGTTCGTCAGCTTCCAGAATGGAAAGAATAAAATCTAAAGCAGGGGACGTTCTTGCTAACCCACAAGAGGTATTAGCGCGATGGAGTGAATATTTTAGAGAAATGTATGATAATATCCCGGATGCTGGCACCACGACTGAGTCTGTGACCGACTCCGAGGAGTCAGCATCCGAGATCACTTTGGAAGAGATCGAATGGTCGATAAGAAGTCTGAAAAATAGAAAGGCAGGAGGAATCGATAGTGTGTCTGCTGAGATGATCAAATATGGTGGAACCTGCGTCCGGGACGCTTTCCTGTCCTTATGCAATTTGTGCTGGAGGACGGGAAAGGTTCCCAAGGACTGGAGGCGCGCTGTCATCGTGCCCTTGTATAAAGGCAAGGGGTCACGTATGGAGTGCGCCAGCTACAGGGCCATCAGTTTGATCAGCACAGCATCTAAAGTGTATGCGAAGATTATTGAAAGAGAATGAGAGTGGTATCCGATGGATTACTGTGGGATGCACAAGGTGGCTTCAGAAATGGAAGGGGATGTATGGATCAAGTTTTCTCTCTCCGCAATATCGTAGAGAAGCAGCTGGCTATGGGCCGGAAGGTTTTCTGCGGTTTTGTGGATCTAGAGAAAGCATTTGACAGGGTTGTGCGGAACTTTCCTCTGGGACATATTGCCCGGATATGGGATTAATGGCCAATTGATGCGTGCTGTGCAGTCCACTTACGAGGACTGTATGGCATGCGTGCGAGTGGAAGGCAGCCTGTCGCCCTGGTTTGACGTCAATATTGGCGTCCGCCAGGGCTGCGTGCTGTCGGCTTTGCTGTTCATCCTATACCTGGACGATTGTCTCCAGAGAATAAGATTGATAGATGTTGGGGTACGGATGAGTGATCTAGTTGTAAGCACCTTGCTTTATGCGGATGATGCCGTGCTTTTAGCCGAATCGCCATCAGAACTGCAAACACTAGTCACAATGATGAAATATGACTGTCAGGCGAGAGGCTTACATTTGAATGCGAAGAAAACAAAGGTTATGGTGTTTGAAAGAGAAGAAACCAGAACGAATGCAAGGATAATGGTCGATGATGTTATGCTAGAGCAAGTGAATGAGTTTGTATATCTTGGATGTGCTTTTAGCAGGGATGGAAGGTACACCGCTGATATAGAAAGAAGAGTGAATTTGGGGAATAGTGTGAATGGAGCGTTAGGTAAACTTCTAGGCGCTAAGAACCTCAGCCAGAAGGCCCAGCTCGCCGTACACAACGCAGTGCTGGTACCTACGCTCACGTATGGATGCAAGAGTTGGGTATGGAAGAGAGAGCATGAAAGTAGAGTAAACGCGGTCGAGATGTGAGCACTGCGCAAAATCTGCGGAGTGACGCTCGCGGACCGCGTTCGTAATACCGAAGTAAGAAAGAGAGTTGGTCTGAAAGAGAGTGTCGGGGTGAAGGTAAGGAAAGGAATGCTCCGGTGGTTTGGGCATGTGGAAAGAATGCATGATGAAAGAACGACTAAATAGATATACAATGCAAAAGTGGATGGATGCAGAAGTCGTGGAAGGCCACGACACACCTTCCATGATCAAATTGATCGTGTAGTAGCAGAAGGTGATGTCAGAAGCCTTAAGAACAGACGAGCTTGCATGACAAGAGTTATGAATGTCAAAGAGGCAAGTGAGGTGTGTAAGAATAAGCCTAAATGGCACTCTGTTGTTCGTGCCTACCCCGCAAGGGAACTGGCGTGAAGTTATGTATGTATGTATGTATTTAATGGAAATTTACTTAGATACATAACACTTTATTGTTCGCCAAAATAAATACTTATAACAAAAAGTAAAATCAAAGGGTTTTTCTGTTCTTTTTTTTCAATAGTAAAATTACAAATTAGCTCATGGCGAATTTTTTACCGATACTTGAGAGCAGATGGCATAGAATAGTATTTGTTGTTTTAGTATTCCCTAATTCTAATAGTATTCCTGGTTAAAAATCCGATTTTTAAACAATATAATTAAACTAAACTAAATCTTTTTGACCTCGAGTTTTTGAAAACTATCTATCACCATTATTTTTTTCAAGATATGTGTTTTACAACCCTTTCTGCTCATCAATTTTTTCCAATTTTGTTGAAATGGTGAAATTGTAAAAAAACTGTTATTTTTTCATAACCTTGTGTTATTTCGAACTGATATTATTTTGATTTTTAACTTAAAACACATAGCTCTTTGAAACGACGTTAAAATATATATATTTTTATATTAATATTATTGATTAAGTGTAAATAAATTGTGCAATAACGTAATTGTAATCTAATACAGTATGAAATTTTAAACGAAATAAACTTTTAGTTCTGTGTATTTGTTTATTAGAAGCTGTGTATTAGAACTTAATATTCACGAAAACATAGAAATAACAGAAAACATAGACACTAACTACGAATCATAGAAAAGTCATATTTAAAAAAAGAAGAGTTAGCACATAAATCCAAAAAAGATGATGTGAACATGTGATTTAAGACGTGACTGGCTGGGTGTATTTTATTATTATCATTAGATAAAACCCTGTTAAATTACAAACCAGTAGGAATATATGGATAGCAATCTTGGTCAATTGGTTGTTAGGTACTTAGATAAAACGTATAACAGACACATGTGAAGTTATATATGTAATTTTGTAATGTCATATGACTATGCTAAATACTAGCCCATCAAATTAATATAATTCTGTATCATAGATCATAGTAGTATATATCACGACTTTTTCAGTGGCTATTTTTAATCACTAATGCAAAATTGGTTTCCTTTTCCAGGTTTTAATAGCAATCCTGTATTGTAATCCACACCTGTTATTCACGATACTTAATAAATTGCAAGAGTCCGTGCCTAACGCCTCCATCACTCAGCACTTTATCAAACAGTGGATACACGATATTGACTGCTTTATCGGGTAAATATATTTTTTATATTGTATGTCGTTATTACGTTTTGTTCCTTTAGATGGCGGTTAAAAAATGCTTGAATCTAACACATATATTTATTCATATCTTATTTATTATGAGATTTCCCCGCGGCTGCGCCGCGAACCATACCACAGCGCGTACCTCCACTTTAAAGAGCAAGCATTAATACATGTTACAATGTATTATATTTTTATGTTAGTGCTATTTGTCCCCGGAAGATTCACTTCATTTTATATTGCAAACTATCCCATCTCCCGGTAAATTACCTCATTTCGGTATTAAAACTACATAATTGTACACAATTAGAGCAAAACTGACCACTACTCCTAGTAGTTTCTCCGTGAAAGATTAATAGACACACAGATTGAGTAGAGATACTATCGCATTTTTTTTATAGATGATATTTTATATATCTAAACTTAGTACTTATTTATTGTATATATAAACTTGAGAAATGATTGGTTTTCCATTAAAACTTTCATCCTCTATTTCAACCCATTCTAGTTTTGATTTATCTAGACAGGGGGTCTACCTATATGTAAAATACATACATAACCAAAATGACAAATCACAAAAAAAACCATTCCTATGTTCTGGGATAATCTTTAAATAAATCTATCCCATTATCTGGGATGAAAAGTATCCCTTGTACACCTTCGGTATTAAAATTAGGTATATACCGAATTTCAACCAAATTGGTCCAATCGTTTTCCGTAAAAGCATAAGAAACAGAGTCACAAAGATACTTTTTAACCCAAAAACTATTAAAAAGTATCCTATGTTCATCCTCGGCATCGAAAATATAATATGTATACTGAGTTTCTGCTAAATCAGTGCAGTAGTTATTCCGTGAAAGTGTAATAGACAGACAGTTACTTTCACATTTATAATATTAATAGAGATTTTGGTTTTTTAAAAGACTGTCTATATAATTTAAAATATTGTTAGATTATGTTATATGTTCACATTCAATACAATGAACGTACAATCAGTAATGTCTGTAGATGACATTATTGATCATGCGGTAGTATAAATATTTAGGCGTTGTTGTGATCTATTTAAAATTGTTATGTTTTTCCCAACAGCCTACACGACAGAAAGTTGTGTGTCCTAGGAATTTGCACTCTCCTCGAGATGGGTCCTCAAAGGCCCAACATGGATGAGATACTCCCAAAGATCCTTCCGTCATGTCTTACGTTATTCGACGGATTGAAGCGGGCTTACGAGGCGAGAGCTGAAGCAGATGAGGAAACGTCGTCAGAAGAAGACGATGATGATCAAGACGAAGGTATAATCCATGTATTTCTTAAAAGCTAGTTATGTCAAAGTGTATGCAAAATTTCATTTGATCAGTTATGTGTTTAAGGCATGAAAACATAACAGTCACATTCGCATTTCTATTATTATATTATTGTTTTATTCCTACTATATTTATTGATATCATATAAAATATATCCTATCTTCTGCGCGCATACATGATATTACTTTATTTTAATTTTCTTCAAGAGTTAAGCCCTTTTTGATTTATAGAAGAGCATACTGACAAAACTTAAAAAAATTGTAGAATGTGGGGTCAGTGAATTAAAAACGAATATTTATCCCAAACTTGGAAAAAAAATGTAAATGTACAGACAGAACTTATTGATTTGTAAAGTTAAATAGACAGGTTAATTCCACAATGGGATGTTCATAAATTTTTTATGTAAATAAATAGCTATTGTAAAACATTCATTTATTGATGGCCAAATAATAATATATAAGAAATTTTGGTCATTGCAGAGGTATTATCGAGTGATGAGGATGATATTGATGATATGAACAGCGAATACTTCGACAATTTAGCCCGACTGGCGGTTCGCAACAGCATGATGCAAGGTGTCAACATGACCGCCAAAATCGAGGATTATGAGGAAAGCGACGACGTAAGTTAATAACGTCAACCTATATATGTCCCATTGTTATTCATTTATATGATCATTATGTTAGCCTTGAGCCTCCATATTAATAAGTGGGAGTAGGAAGGATATCGGTTATCTCGACATTTTCCTCTGCTCTCAGCATGTGGTAATTATAAACAATATCCCTATTGTATGTTAACTTAAATTAAATTGTCGACTGAGTTGGCCTAAAATCATATATTTTATATAATAAAACAGCAAAAGCCGCAAATAATGACTTGTATCATTCATGTAGGATATAGGGATTTTTTAAACTATTTAAATGAAAAAATTCAATTTTTTCAGTCTATTGTTATTCCAAGTATTCTTATATGGTGATGTTTAGCAATATCTAGTTGTATTCAACATTGTTTTTGTTTTAATACAGGATGATGAAGACTACGAGCCTGAGGACACCGCAATAGAGTGCTACACAACACCTCTTGATGAAAAGGATTGCACTGTCGATGAATATATTCAATTCAAGAATACACTCACTGGTATACATTATTTAAATTTTATTATATTATGTGTAAATAAGTTGAGATACCACTTTATAATTGTAAAAACCTTTTTGTACTACTTCAACCCAGGTTGGCTGTGATTCACCTCTATGTTTCACTGTGCAGTTATATAGACTATATGGACTTAGTTTCTTTGTTATTGTAGTGAACTTAGTAATAAGAAATAGTAGTTTTTGGTAACACACCTAATTAAACACGTAATAGAGCTCCCGCTTAGGATTTTTTATGCGGCGTAGCCACGGGGAAAACTCAAGTATTTCGTGTGTATCGGAAACGGCTCTAACAATTTCGATCAAATTTTATATTTATAAATTGTATTCCGTGAAAAATTGGGTAAAAAAATTAATTAATTATTAGAACATGACGTCATCTCATAAATGCCAATGAATGGTAACCAACCGGTACCTTAAAATTTTGTGTAGTCCTTCACTGTATATGGACTGACATGGATTTTTATCAATTTTTATTTAACTTTTAATTGAAATCTCATGCACAGCTATATCGAGCAGCGAGCCGGCACTATACCACGCATTAACGTGCAACCTCACCGAGGAGCAGAAGAAACAGCTAAAAGCAGTGTTCCTACTCGCCGACCAGCGCAAGGCGCAACAGGATAGCAAGCGTATTGAACAAAGCGGAGGTATCTCAATAATTGTAAATGTGTTAAATAATTGTAGCAGTAATTTCTCAAGTTTTACTAAACTCTAGTTACATTATACACATCGATATTAGAGTGAAGAGTAATACAATTTAGAAAAGTGCTAAACTCAAAAAAATTTTAAGCTCTAACAAAGACGTAAAAACAAAGACCTAGCGCCAAAAGCGCTAAGGTGGCAACAGTGACTGGTCCTATACCCTTTCCAACCATTTCTTTTACATTTGACAGCTCAATGACGGATCAATCAATAATGTGCTAATGCATTATCGACTCGAAAATTCGAATCCATTTATAAATAAATGTAATCAATTTATCTTATCTATATATTTTTGGTAAAAATACTATATCGTGTTATAAATATACCCACATTTCAATGAACATATTTTACATATTTTAAATAAGCCATTTAAGCCAAAGTAAAAAAATGTAATAATTTAGAACATTTTTTAATTTCTAGTGTCTATGGTTAATTAGTCTCTGTTAGTTACATAACTCAGAACATCACTATTACGTCACCCACAACAATAAAGTAGGGAGCTAATTGGAACCAGAAGATTCCAAAAATGAAATTGTTCGATTTTTTGTCTATCTGTTGGAGCATCACGTGAAACCCGACACAGCAAGCTCATATCCCGGGGTGTAACTTAGGATCATTTTTATCCCGATAAATGATGTCGTTTCCGCGGGATAGATGGAAATATCGAAAAAGACTGCGCTTCCATCGCATTCGTTTAGAAAACTACACAATGTGTATGAACGAAACTCGACATAGAAATGGTTTATATCCCAAATCAACACTTAGGATACTTTTTATCTCGAAAAACCATGTCGTTCCCATAGAATAGACGGATTAGTAAAATAGATGCACTGCAATCGCGTTTTTCAATTCACAAACAAATATCTATGTTGTCATAAACAACATGTCATTCGTTGTATTGCTTCAAATCAGTTTAGTTTCGACTCATCTCTATGTATTGTTTCTTTGTTATTATTATAATGTAAAAAACTGAATTAAGTTTTTGTGTCAGTCAAATAGAGCTACTGCCTAGGGTTTGACACGTGGCGCAGCCGCTGGGCAAACTAGTATAATCTATAGACATTAAATATAGCGTCTTAAGCGTGTCCAGATTAGTAATATAATGTAATGCTCATTTCGTATTTTCTGTTTCAGGATACTCTTTCTCCGTGCCGACGCAAATACCATCTACATTCAAATTCGGTTCGTAATTATATTAGGTATGAATAAAAAATTCATTAAAAATTAAATAATTAAAACAGTTGCATCATTCTAAAAAAAATACTGTTTATAAATAGAATACAGTTATTGAAAGATAATACTTTTTACTTTTTTTATTAGTTATTTTTTTCAAATTTACACTGAAGACTTATTTAAAGTTTTCAAATTATGGTTGCTTATTAAATTATGTTATAAATCATTAAATCAGAAAATAAAATATTAGTTGCGAGCTGATTTATTAAGGAGCAATTTCATTATGTAATTGAATTATGTTATGTGATTTTATTTGTTTTTTCATTGGCATATGTTATGTATCACTTTCATTTTAAGTATGTATTCATTTTAAAATTCATGTTGCATTAAATGTTTTAAGCGCCTTTCGGTTTTTTATCTGGTCCTCATTATATTGGAAACATCAAGTTTCTTTTTTCAATCTAATTGTTGTAAGTAACTTACAGATTATATTTTACTTTGGACCAAGCAAGATACAGATAATGCGAGTGCCAATCAGTCATTGTATTATGGAAGTTTCCATAGTTGATCACATCCATAGAAACCATCAGAACGTAAAGTGTTTGTTACTGATTTTTAGTCACCCTACATTTGGAATCCTAAAATGAATTAATTCGAAAATATTTCTCCACCTCTCAAAAACTGCCCAATGAATTTTGTTTAAACCATGTTTCGTTAAAAGTATCTTTTGACTTTTACCACCTTGATATCTTCAGCTTTTGCCTCTTTTTAATTCAAATGTAAAAGCGAGCTGAACACATTTTTTGGCAATCAATTAATTTATTCGCTTAAACAAACCTCCATATTCAACCTGCGGGCCGTCGAGCTTTTGTGAGTGGTCCGCCCGGCATGCTATATAATTGTATAATACAATTGATTTACATTTAGTTGGCGTCAGTGTAAGACGTTGTAACTATGTTTTTTTCGTTAATTTTTTTACATATTACATGCATTTATCACAATTTTGATATAAAAAATTTCAAAAAATGTACTTACAAGGACTGTACTGACGCCGACGATTTGTAATAATCTGGTGTTGTTCATAGAAGGCGGTAATCACGTTCCCATCAGGCAGGCAGCAAATCTGTTTGCAGTAGTCTAGCAGTAAAATACACATGTTGTGGTCCACGGCACCGTATCTAATAACTCGTAAGTGGCCCTTATAAAAAAGGTTGAGTATGGCTGGCTTAAAACATGACGATGACATGTTATGTTCCTCAGTTACAGATATGGCGGCTACTCTTAATTTCAGTATAAATAAATTGTTTGTTTTAACAAATTCTATCCATATAGACTCAGTACTTGTCAAGAATAGTGGCAGTAACATACATAGTTATATACAGGTATATGGATTTTATAAGAGTGCCGTTTATACCGAAACTGTTACAGAAATCTCAAAATCAATTTTAAATTTGAAATAGCTATTATATACAAATCTCTGGTAATTAAAATAATTTTTTCACAGGAAATATTTCCTGTAAAGCGTATATAGAATGTTTAAACTTTAAATATATTTTGTCATTACAGTATTTTGTTAATTAAATAAAAATATAGTTTATCGGCCCTATTGCCGTGCGTTAATTTTACCATAGAATTGTAGACTGGCAAATTTCTACGGCACATTGTCATTTTATGGAACGAAATTAATATATAGCAGAGGCAAGACAGTTTACTTGATAATCAAAATGCCAGTTATTTTCAGTGTATAAAAGCGTGTGTTTAGATGCGGTTTATGTGAGTTACATTACAGCAGATGTGAGAAGTGTGAGGGCGGCGGGGCTTAATTAAAACTCCTGCTAAGCGCACCCCCATCATTCGTGGACTGTGGAGTGCTACGTACGAACTTGCCGATCTATATTTATGACTTACAAAATATTGTCATGTTATGTTACGGCAATATTTTGTTTTCGACACCAATCTTAGCTGCCAATTACTATTTTAAAGTTCTTAGTGACTATATCAACGTTTTTAGTTAACTAGTGCGGAAGCTCCAAAGACCCATAATATACAGCCCATATACAGCTGCAGCAACCAGTTGACTAGTGCACGGCCTGTGTAATGTATATACAGTATGACCGAAGGCTTACCGTGCGTTGAACTGGGACTAATGTTGAAGCAAAAATGCACGATTTCATAATATGAGGTCTATATTTCACAGGATAGTTCTTAATATATTGGTGTCTAATGTTTTGCATTAGACCTATATATTTTATATAAAATGTACACACGTGATAAAGGTTAGTTTTTTTAAACATATTTTACAATAGAGAAGGGCCAGGATATGATTAACGGTAGCTTCAGAACATGATTTTAAAGCATTCTTTATTTGCTTTGTTAAGGCTCGGTAAAGCATTTACGGTCACACTATAGTTCAATAGCCTATTACTAATTGTTTCTAGTTTAAATGGCCTTATAGTATTACGAAGCTTAAACTGATTAGTGATTATTTTTACCTCATATATAGGTGATGATGACATGATCACATTGTAAACGCTCTTAGCAAGCAATGGGCGAGCACTAGAAGTGTTTTCGTACAAAATTAATTTTTATTGCACAGCCCTTTGCATCTTATCTGAAGAGGTCATAATGTTTGTCGCGTTGTAAACTAAACATGATAATTAATGAGAATTTTGTAACTTTTTGTTGACTGGTGTCCAATCGCTCTATGCTAATTTGCAAATAAATTATGTCTTAAAAATATTCTTGTCTGACATCAAAGCGATGGATACAAACAAATTGTAATGTCCAAACACATGATCGGTTCCTATATCTTACTAATCATTCACTTGCCTTACCATCGGTTGAATTTTGACACACAGTTTATGTCAAATTTTAATCGATAGTAAGCAAAATGAACGGTCGGTAAGATATAGGAACCGGGCCATAGTGCATATATGAAATAAGGTGGAATTAAAAGGCTAATTTTATAGTCTCGAAAAATAATTAAATGTTTGTCAAGATCAAAAATTGTTTTTTTAATGACTTGTGTTGGTTTGGTACTTATATGTAGATGTGTTTCGAATAAGCTTTATTACATCACTATGGTATATTTTCATGTATAAATAAATTGTATAACGTATGTAGATATAAGTACGACTGTGAAATTAACAAAGATGCAATGTAGACGTGTTTACAAGGGTGAAACTACGTAAAATATATAAGTTGCGATCTAAAAGAGACATAAGATGAAAGCAAAAACGCGCGTGGTGTCTCTATATAGCGGTATCAGGACTGGCAGCGGGCGGGTAAAGGGGTGGTGGGACAGCGGATTTGGATTTTTTTTATATTATGCCGTTTTTACGCTTACGACTAGGGTTAGGGGTTTAGGTGGCGAAGACGGGGAAAACCCTAGATTATACTTTTGAGAGCAAGAATTCACACAGTTTACATTGCATTAAAATTCTAAAAGTTATTAAGCGCAAAATATTATTTATCTGGCCGCTGTTTCCGCCTAGTTAGATACATAGTTAATTTTATGGCGTAAACTATCTCATTTTCCGGGACAAATAATATCCTTTGTCCATTCTCGGTATTGAGTCGACATATATACAGTTGTGGTCATATAATTAGGAACGATTTGAAGTTCTAGAAGTTTTTTATTTAAATCGTGTCATACACAGAGATGTGTACCTTCTGAGAAGCAACTAGTTATGTTATTAAATAGCCACATTAATAGAGCAACGTGGCTTAGGAATAAAGAATAAAATCGCTAACTATTTTTTTTTCATGTTTTATTTATTTTACGAAAGTAACACATTCAAATAGTACTGAAGCTGAACAAATAATTAAGAACGATTTATTAAACTGCTCGGGAATCGTTTTGTATGACACTCACATTTAATAAATCACAATAATATGTAGAGCGAGAAATTTAAAAAGCAATTTAATACATTTTTAACTCAAATTAATCGTTAATAGCATATCCACGGCTTTTAATTACTGCTTTACACCGGCGAGGCATTGACTCTATTAATTTTTGACATTTCGCAAGAGAAATAGAGTTCCATTCTTCTAAAAAAACATCGTACAGCTCTCTTAAATTCCCACACTGTGTATTTGAAACCTTTTTCTTTACTTCGAACCACAGATTCTCTATTGGGTTTAGATCAGGGCTGTTAGCTGGCCAGTTTAAGACAGAAACTGATTGCGCTGTAAGAAATTCCTTTCCGGTCCGAGCAGTGTGCTTTGGATCATTGTCATGCTAGAATGTCCAAACAACCGGTAGAACGTCTTCAGCATAAGGTAACATTGTTTCTTCCAGTATATTTTTGTATTGGAACTGATCCATGTTACCTTCTATCAACTTTACAGGTCCAACACAATGTCCAGAAAAGCACACCCAAATTTTCACATTTCCACCACCGTGCTTTAATGTAACTTTCGTGTACTTAGGGTCGAATGCTGTGTTCGGGGGACGTCGTACATATCGTTTTCCATCAGAACATACTCTGTTTATTTTCGTCTCGTCAGAAAAAAGTACATTTTTCCACTGTCGCACAGTCCAGTTTTCATACTTTCTCGCAAATGCAAGCCGGGCTTGCCTGTGGCAAAGTTTCAATATGGGTACCGTTCTTGCTATAGTACCGTGCAATTTTTCTTCTACCAAACGTCTTCGAATAGTGCGTGCTGAGATTGCTGAAGGGTTGTTTTCACCAAAATATTCATTTCTCAGCTTATTGGACCCTTTAAAAGGATTTTGTTTTGCCATACGAACGATGTTTCGGTCATCTCGAGGAGTTGTTTTTCTCTGTTTAGGTCCACGTGGAACATTCGAAGTAGTTTGATACGTAGCAAAATGCTTTACAGCGTGGAAAGCCATCGTTTTTGAACATTGCAGACGGTCGGCTATCTTTTTATAAGACCAATTCTTTCGGCGAAGTTTTATTATTACTTCCTTTGTAAATTTATCACAACTTTTATTTTTTTCCATTGTTTTTTCATAAGAAGCAATCACTTTTAATCTTTTGCAGCACTAAATGGCGCCAAAATTATATAAACAGTAACAAATCGAATCGAGAAACGATTCCCGAGCAGTTTAATAAATCGTTCTTAATTATTTGTCCAGCTTTAGTACTATTTGAATGTGTTACTTTGGTAAAATAAATAAAATGTGAAAAAAAAATAGTTAGCGATTTTATTATGTATTCCTAAGCCACGTTGCTCTATTAATGTGGCTATTTAATAACATAACTAGTTGCTTCTCAGAAGGTACACATCTCTGTGTATGACACGGTTTAAATAAAAAAACTTCTAGAACTTCAAATCGTTCTTAATTATATGACCACAACTGTATACCAAATTTCAGCAAAATCGGTATCGTGATTTATCTGTGAAAGTGTCATAAACAGACAGTTGGTTTCACATTTATAATATTAGTATGGATTATTCACTCGCTGCTGTCACTGTAAGAAAGTTACTATTGTTAGGCATTATATTGTAGTTGTTTTTTTTAATATTTCTCTTGGTTTCTTATTAATAAATAACACGTAAAACTTATATAGTCAAATGAGTGAAGGCTTGAGCTTTACATGGAGAGAGATAGGGTGAAATAATGGATAGTAAGATATAGTAACCAGCACAAGTGGAGAAAGGTAGCTATGGTCCATTTTTCGTAACTTAAGTGGCAGCAAGTGAATGATAGAATTAAATTTTATTATAATTAATTACACACAAATTCCTTGCGTCATATATTTTATGCCTGCTCCCACGGCAGCAAACAGGAAAGTGATTAGTGAAGTAGGCAATGCGAGTTTTAAATGTGCAAATAATTTGCGTTTACCTACTGGTGCCCACTTCCTCGCCAATTTCCTGCTTGATCTTTGAAGTTCTATCAGAAAATTGTGTCACTTGCAGTCTGCCTTAAAATAAAAGAACTTAAAAAAACATTAGCTTTTTGGTTATATTTTTTTTAAATTTCTTTCCACTTCAGGGTAAATCAGGCATGTAATTACCCTCGCGTGCAATAATAAACATAGTTTTCTAGAAATCGCTGGAGTGCCTTTAAGCATGTAGAAAATAACAGCTTCCTTAGACTGAAGTTTTCATCATGCTCTTGAATCTGTCTTGCATAACTAACAACATTTGAGGAATATTGACCCATTGACAAGTTCATGAAAAAGAATCGAAACATCTAAACAACATTAATTATATTAGTATAGATATTGCGGATTTTAACGTACTGTTACATTTATCTCTTACCTCAAGTTTTCTCCTAATCATATTCAGGGAAACCTATTAAGCCTGGTAACGCGATGGTTACCACACATAATCGCTGCGCTTGTGGTGCTATCCCTGAAATTCATAAATAATTAGAATTAATGTACACTATGAAACGCTGATGTTATGTTAAGTTATCGAATAAACATTATTTGTCAAATCATAGACTAATTTATGATAATTTTTTGTAATCCCCGTTTTGTTGAAACATTTTCGTAATATAATATCCGTGTATGTTTTGAATACAAAAATTGTAGATTCCATCAATAACTTTCAATAACATACATACAATTCGCTTTGTGTTACGTTAATGTTATCGCTTTTTACAAATGTTACGTATTTCGTAATTTCTAAGTCAATATTGACTCGTCTACTTCGTGTTTTTTAAAATTTAATACAATCATTTATACATAAAAATGTTTTACAGAAATTCCTTTTGGTTCGTTATTTGTCAATCTGAGTGGCCAAAAAATTGTATATTGTTTTTTTACGCAATCACATTGTGCGTGGACGTATGTAAACTTGTACTTGAACGATATTATTCGTGGGCTTTGTTTATTTGCTGTTATTTTAATATGTTCTGTGTCCTGTGTGGTAACGAAGTTAAATAAACGTTAATCCGCTATACTCAACCTGCGGCCCGCCAAATTTTTGTGAGTGGCCCACTTGGCATACTATATAGATATATATATAGTGTAATAATGATTTTACATTGGTAACACCTCTGTTGCTATAAATTTCCATAGACGACGTAACCATTTACCATCAGCCTATCGGCTGATTTATTCTATCATAAAAATAAATAAAGTTACACCCCGCGGCAACTCATCTAGTACGTCTATGTATGTGGCCCCCTGTAAAAAAGGTCGAGTATGTCTGACGTAAAAAAACAAGTGCACCACAAAATTTAAAAAAATATGTATTATCTTCATTTGAAATAATTAGGTTATCTATATATAAAACATTTTTTGCACAACAATATAAAAACGCCTAATAAACATTTGTCTTTTCAAAATTATAAAGAATGTGTAACGTTCGTTAAATATGTTACGAGAATGTTAATAATAATTATTATTATACTCACAGGCCTTTGTTAAAACCGCTTAAGACCTATATTTTAACGAATTTATTGGATAAATGTTGTTAATTTTAATTATATTAGGAAAATATGTTCAATTTTAAAGTAGTACTTATGGGCGCTTTAAGAGCGGTATTGCGAGCTATATCCACTTTCCTTCTGTTTTTTTTTAATAATTTTGTTTCCGTGTATATTGCAGTAGTATATAGCAAACATAATAGTCTCTTCATACTTTTATGGCACAGCCGTTATGTTGCTAACTGAAAGCAGTTGCCAAGTTTGGCACGAATTTCCACGTTTTATATAAAACCACATACACTCAAAACTTAACATATGTATACTAAAATGAATTTTAAATCTCTGTTCACGTTATAAGCGGTTGAGCATGTTTGCCACTGGCGTACTTAGTTGTTTGTATATCGTTGACACTGGTATGACGGTGCATTATTTCTATTGCATTAAAAGCGCTTAAGAAGTAATACATGAATAAATATTATGTATTTTATAAAATTGATTTTTATTTGTACTACCTGCCATATTCGACCTTCCTTCACAGGTTTACAGAAACAGAAACATAGCGTACATAATTCATGACTAGAAACAAATTCAAATTGTTACGAAGACAAAATGAACAGATTCTACACTTACGGGAAGAGAAATATATATGGCAGTGAGCAGTAGGAGAAAAGGAATTATTTGCAGAAATGGAGACAGGAACCGAAGATGTTGACTTTCTCTCATTGAGATATAAGATGTCTAGAGAGCATAGCTAACAAACAACACCGCAAAAAACGGCATCAAAAACGCGAAGCGTTGCTATATTCACTCTACAAAAACTATCAATGTGTGTGTGTTTTGGGGATATCAGCTAAAAAACGTCATCCTATTTTGTATAATGAAATATTTTTTTATGTAACTGAAAAGTTTAAATGACCCTTATCATTTAATCGCTTTATGTGTTATAATTTTAATATTACTCAGAGGTTTTATAGTTAAAATAAATAAATTAAAGTATTAGCTACAAAAGTTGTGCGTCTTGGAACAAGTCATAGAAAATAAACTACATACACAAATGAGTTTTAGTATATGTACTAGTAATTGTCATTTATATTAAAATGTCTGTAGAGACTTTTGTATTTATAAGTCTGTGTACCAATACTAATGTAATAATTCTAAAAGAATTATTCGTAATGGAAAATTATTTTTGTATTTAGACAGTTGTATAAATACAAAAACAACTAGTTAGTTGATTCAATTCAGTTTATTTAATGCGAAAATGGGTATACAAAAGGTGTTAAATTTAACGTAGTACTATTCCCCAAATTCCGCCTTTCGGCAAGCATATGTGCAAGTGCATATCCTGCTTACAAATTCTGGTATAATATAGTTATGTAATTATTTACCTAATAACAGTTGACAAATGGTCATTAGAATAGTTATACCCCAAAGATTATGCCAAGCTCAGTCAAAAGTCAGTGAAATCAGTTGTAATAATGGGTTTGGAACGATTCGATGGGTTCATACCGGGTAGTGGGCGTTTTGTGTAATCTAAATAAAAATAAATAAAGCGCGTGTGTGCAGTTCACACGCAGTAGAAGTAAAACAAAGTGTGACAAGGGGTGGGAGGGATTCTAAATTTTGTGTTGTCACGTTTCATATATATCGTTATAATATATTTAAGCTTTAAAACAATAAATTCCATGTATTAATGCAAAAATTCAAAAGGAAGAAAGAGAGAAAACGACTTTATTTGTAGAAAATGGCGAAATAATTACATGTTTACATATTATTATATATAAATAGAATGTTTTTCAAAACATTTCCAACTCTTTTCTATACGAGCAGTGTTTAAGTTATTAAATAAAATGTATTCTACCTCATTCCCTCGCAGGCTTAGTCCTATAGATTTATATGTTTACTCTTTTCAGTGTCGCTTTTTCAATTCATCGAGTCACAATGATTCTAAATAATTGTGATTTCAGAAATCATAACAAAATCTCCCCTTTTGGAAACTAACTTCCATTTATCACCTGACAACATCAATCAATTCGATAAACTTTGATTTTTAAAAATTAAATTTCATGTTTTCCTAAAGAAATTATGAGAAAAGAGTTAAACTTGCCGATGAAATAACATCTTATCCTTATCGTTTCCTCTTATAAAATAGTTCCGACACATTTTCATAGCGCAGGACGGCGTAATGATTTTTATACGAGAGCTCTAACCGCTAAGTTGTCGAAGTCGAAATGACACTAACAGGGGTAGGGAGCGAGTGCACCAAATTTAGTGCGCTTGTTGGGCCGTATTTGTGCAATTCATGCTTTATCTAGACGTTTATATGATCTGAGCTTTCTGTACACAATTTTTTTAAGTTTGAATTAAACTCCCACATTTTATAATTTGAATGAATAAAAATAAAAGAACTCGGGCTGAGTCTATTGGGTGTCTTAAAGATTTTGATGTTATTTAAAAGTTAAAGCTAGGTGCAATTCCAAACGTAGATTCTTGTCGCAGTCCCATTCAGTTTACATAGTCTTAAGAAAAAATTAGATATTTTAGAAAAATACAATATTATTACTAAACTTAATTAACCGATTGGGTGAGTTTCCATAGTCCTTACGGAACGAAGGTCAAAGTAAAATGGTAAATTTGATTATATTTTGATCCACGTAAGCCTAATGAATCTTTGGCTATCATACGAGCACACTTTCCGCTTCAAACTATTGATGAAATCAAATCTGCCTACCTGTCTGCCAGAAGCACAATATTTCTCTACTTTAGATGTTAATACAAAGTTTCTTCAAAGTCTAGTCTCGGCTTAATACAGGGCAAGCTTATAATTGTATCCAATTAGGCGGTGACATAATATATAAATTTTATCTATGACTAGGAATTCAGGGATTAAATTTAACAAAAGAAAATATTTGGTTAAAGCGAAGTCAAATACTTAGGACATATCTTTAGTAAAGAGGGTGTAAAAGTTCACCAAAATAAAACTCATATTAAGAAACCTCCAAACCAGATCGACACCCATCATCTTTTAATGTTAAAATGAAAATGGGGAGTAAAAATAACACAACACTAATTGCAACTAATTTAATCGACAATAAAAATACAATTTATGTATTTATTACACAGTAACGAAGAATAAAAGCCACACTAGACTCAGCGCATCGTTTACGTTACCAGTTACAAACTAAATAAAAACAGAAGCGTAACACCACCTCAACTAACTTTCTATATTTATTTATTTTGTGTCACAATATCGCGTTTTTAATTGTGTGTGTAATCGTTGTCACACATGCATAAAAAATACACAACTTCACGAATGACTTTTGCGATATGCTAAAACTTTATCCTGGTCAAAGTAGAGTCGTAAAGTACTTTCATTTTTACAGGACACTTACATACTTATATAACAAGTTAAAACATTCTGCTTTATCTAATTTATACATTGCAGTTACATTGAAAAACAATTGGCCGTGTACGAGTTGGACTCACATAGAGTTCCTCAATAAAATACAAGACTGTTATTCATATTAGGTTCCAATTTCCAACGATTAGTAGTAAGCTCGTACTCACCGGCTGCTATCGCAGCAGAGCCTGTTTTTGGACTACGCGCCGGTATTGAAGGATAAGAGATACTTTTATACATTTAAGACGATATAATTTTTTGTCCAAATTAACGGTTACATTCATTCAAAATCCTGTAAAGATAATCATGTTTATTATACCTGTATAAAACTAGTTTTGAAATTTAAAACGGTGTTAATGATAATCATATTTATGCAATGTATCCATGTAATCAATATGTAGGAAAATGTGAGGGTTTGAATTTTTGCTTGGGTAAACTTAGGAGGTAACGAGGCGGTTATTTATTGCACAATTTATATTGTATCTCAAAAAATAAAGACATTTTCAAATGTGCTAATAGAGCCCTTTCATTTGATAGTTTACTCGATGATATTCCTCAACATTTAAGTTTCACTTTTCTCTTTTAGGTCCCATATTAAATATAAAAAAACGCATATTTAATACTACATTTTAAAAACACACCAGATTTATAAATGCGTGCGAACTCCAATCTCTAGCTTTAGCTTCTGACTGAAAATCACACAGATATTGGAGTGAAACTTCAGGGGCTCCTTTTTATCTTTAGGTATCAGAACCTTGACAGACAAGAGATAAAATTGTACTATAGAATTTAAAGAATCGCTATAGGACAGTAACGCTCTTTTTATCAGGCACCATTTTTTACCGAGTCACCCTATAAAATTTGTGTACTTACATAATTATATTCTAATTTAAACAATATACATAATTAGGTTTCTGTCCGGAGCTTTACTTGCATAAACTTCGGTCTGTAAGCCCTGGGAACTTTAACTTATTGCGAAATAACTAGTACCCCTATGAGCATCTTCAATGTCCTGGCTCAATTAATGGATTCAATGATATATATGTATATTATGTTTCCTTTGATAACGGATAAGTATATGCAGATAAACAGCGGCGTGAATATTTCACAAAACATTAAAATTGTCTGTAGATTTGGACACACATGATACGTTGATTTTATTATTACTAAATTTCACATGTATGTAAACAGAAACCGTTAGTTTTATATAAATCTAGTCAGATTGTAAGCTGTCAACAGCTTATGAATGGACATAAAAGACTTAATTGAGGTCAATTTTACAATCACAAAATAAGTAATTCATAGAATAAAATACAACATGAACAAATTAAACATTAGGTACATTTGCGCGAATAAAACAGTAGATTTAGTTCAGTTTTAAATTCAGTGAGGTTATAATTTATGCAATTAATAACTTTTATTCAATGATTGAAAAATCGCCCCTAAATCAGTGAATAAACGGCTTTGGCACTCGCCGGGTACGGCTCATTCACTTTGGTTTTAATCAAAATTGCTCGACGCGACATTCAACTGCGCCTGGTAACCTATTCTTCCACACCTTTAAAGTAGTCTCTTATATCAACAACTAACTAGGGAAGATTCACATAATTTGATGAGTACGTGTCACAAATTAAACCAATAACGTGAATGAACAACTTTATATGTATACTTTATGATCCGTTCAAATTGTCTTACTAGTTGGATTATAAAGTCGCGGATTTTTTACAATAATTCCCTAACTATATAAATTATATAATATAAAGACGCTACAAAGAACGGATATCCACTTTTTGCACAATTTGAATTATTACTTGCAAAAGCAATATGAAAGCATGATGCATGCAATGCATGATGAAAGAATGACTAAACAGATATACAATGCAAAAGTGGATGGATGCAGAAGTCGTGGAAGGCCACGACACACCTTCCATGATCAAATTGATCGTGTACTAGCGGAGGGTGAGAGTCAGGAGCCTTAAGAACAGACGAGTGTGCATGACAAGAGTTATGAATATCAAAAAAGCAAGTGAGGTGTGTAAGAATGGGCCTAAATGGCGCTCTGTTGTTGTATGTAAAAGCAATATAAAAAATAATAACGAAAATAAAACTTTGTGCAAAAAACGAGTTTATTTCAAACACCACTCGATATTATTGCTAAACTTTAGCATTTCGATTTTATTACAATCACAATTTGCTAACGATTAAAAGAGTCATGGTGTGGAAACGGAAGACCTGCATGGTGAGTGTACCGTTCGGGTCTGAAAATGGCTTGGCCTAAGCTGGGCTGTTTCTAGGCTTAGTCAATAAAGAAAAAAATACCTATTATGTACATAAGGCAAAGACGAATAGACAGAACCACGGCCGGTAGCGACAGATAAGTTTGAATGAATGAATGAGAACTCTTTATTGTTCACCATAAACTTAAAACTAGACAATTGATATGGATACATTTGCATTAGAACAATGGGTGGCCTTATCGTTTATAGCGATCTTTTCCAGGCAACCGTGTCTAAAGAGATTTTAAAGGAAATTTCAATAAACGACTTTTGGTGGTATACTAAACTAGATAAGTTTCTATGCCTTTGACGAAAGTATGGTGCTACCAGTAGCATGAAGGCGTTACGAAGTTACAAGTGAAACGAGTTCCACGGCAGAAACACTTGTAAGATGTGTTTTCGTCGCCACTGATGACACTGTATCAGTTAGATCTGGCATCACTTCCTCGACCAAGTCGAGTCTAGTGCTAGAGTTCCTAAACTGTCATCTGTATTTGACGTAACTCTTGTCTGTGTTCCTCTATTGTCTAGGACGTAGGTCGGTTCGTCCTGGCTTTTTTCCCCATATGCCATTCATACAAGGCCAGTGCTTGATATTCAAGTTGCTACGGCAAAGTGTTGGCTAACACGGAAGCCCCGCTCAGAAAGATACCGTGCAATGCCCTTTGACGGCCCTAGTCATAACTCATTGCAGCAGTTGCAGTACAATACAGTCACAATGGGCCTGCGCCCACTTAGAGACTTCTTAAGGAATATAGTCGCACAATTCCGTTGAAGAGCATTCGACACGGGGTTTACGGTTCTCCAATATTTTGCAAGTCTTTCATGATTTTGGGAGATAATTGCCAGAAGTGTGCCGACCGGGTGTAGAGGATCAATCCCAAATACTTCATGATCAACTCAACGTCGATCTGAATGCCGCCTACGCCCCGTGGAACATCTTACGACATCTCTTGGTATTCCCAACCATTACCAGTTTACCCGAGCGCACAAAGGCCCTACCATTCGGTCCCGATGGCGCATAAGACGGTTTGCAATGTCATTCGAAGATCTTGCGCCACTCATCCAAGAACATGATAGGGCAGTAGGCGAACGGACTTTACAGGGCGCCCTTCTGTGTTAAAGGGCCCATTCACGCCCTGCAGTGGGTGAAGCTTGCAGGAGTCGAGAGACATTTTGCAACAACATTAACAGTCCTGCATTACGCGACGGACCGCCCTTTAAGCAAAACCAACTTCCCGATATTCCATCGCCGAGAGAACTGGCCCACCCTGCTGTATCATATTTGTTTCAACAAATACATTTCAATTTGTTTCCAACATTTATTCCGAATCAGATATGACATACAATTGACGACACAACGTGCAAAGCAATTTCTCTCACTTTACATAATGATATATTCAGATTTATTGCAATTTTATTAAATTTCTACATATACATTCAATAACAATATTATAAAAAAATGGTAAAATAATAGTTTTATCTGAATTTATATTCGAATCACTACCAATAATGATTTTAACATAAGTCCAGACAATCTATTAATAGTAAGACACATCCCGATCTAAATTATTAACAATTAATTCTATATTTAAATTGCATACATTGTAGTTTTATAAGTTTTGAGACTATATAATAGATAAATAATATTAAATATATAAAATAATAATAATACACCCGGAAGGGGGGGGGGGGGGGCGCCTTTGTGGCGAAGCCTTGGGTGAGTAGCGACTCCTCGTACCTGACTCCGGGGGCCAAGGCAACGCCCCCGCCGCCGTGCTTGCCTTAACCGGCCGGCACGGAGTGGAGATCGCTAGAGCTAAGATTCAAGCTCCAGGGGCGGAAGTGATAAATGGCATCACGTCAGAAGTAGTTACGGTGAACCTGCAGCCCACCTCTCAACACCCCTTAGCCACTCACACCCATGTAGTCAACGTCTGCCAATTTTTCCATGTTCCCCGCACATTACGACGGGCAGACGCCATAGTCCTCATATTCCCAGACCCCTAGTACCACTAGCAGTTCAGCTCAATAGCCAGGTACTTTTTTTCCTCATTTCCTACAATAGTCCTACACTGGTCGGGCCTTGTCCTTGGGTGCATTACAGGGATAATCGCTGGTCAGTGTCACGCCACATTTAGATTAAATTTGTCAAAGGACCTCTACACGTTGGCCTTCCCATGGGCCCACGCAAGCCTTCCAAATATCCGGGCCATTTTTATGGCCCGTGGTCTACAAAGACACACATGAATAATAATACATAATATACATTATATATATATATATATATATGTGTGTATATATATATGTGTGTATATATATATATAATTTCAATCAAAAATAAATTAAGAAGTTTAATATAGCCTGGGTTTTTTATTTTTATTCATTTTAAATTATGAACTTTACGAATTAGAAGAATACAATTTGTTTTTCAGTTTTGCATTTATGTAAAAATGAGCTAACTGAAAATTTTCGCGCGACTGTAGCCTCGTTCTTTGAAGCTGGAAAAAAACTAATGAAGATACTTAACAGAATCTGAGTTCTAGGATGTAGCCAAAACTTCGTTTGTTATGCTGTAAATAAATACAGGCGGAATTTAGGGGAAGTTTTATACTGCCACAGATGAATGGCTTGTATTCTCAATAAGGTAGCTTATTCTGAATGATCAAATATTAACCTTAGGCATAACTACTTATAATTTACATTGGCGATAAATATTTCCAAAAATACTTGTTTTACTTTGTCTCAAAACTTAAAAACACATGAAGTATATACAATGCAATGTATATAAATACCTGTAAATAAATAATTAAATTATAGCAACCGTTCATCGTCAGGAACGGTTGTACAGTATGTATCACTTTCTTGTTAGTATAAAAACTGACTTTCTGTAGTGAGAAACGAAGAAAGAACTTCTGATTCTAGAAATTCGTGTATTTAAGCTGCGCAAATGGAGCTGCGAAAGCTAATTTTCTTTATAAATAGCTTCGCGAAATAAGCCTTACAATTTTCAAACACGTTACCTGTTTCCAGATTGTTACAGAACATTATTTCGTGGCCTTACCTATATTTAGATCTTTGTGGATTTAATCCTAAGGTTGAAATCATTGGTTATTTAAAAAAAACCTTTTTTTATTTACTCTTTTCTATCTAGAAAATTATATAACTGGCCTCAGATTTGTCCATTGCTTGTTACTGGTAATAAAATTGCTTGACTTGGGGAATGTATAATGTGTGTGTCCCGAATTTTAATTTCACTTTTAATTCAAAGACTAATTTATGTTTTAATAATGTACAGCATTAATTTAGTTCAACCTTCATTATATGCAATATTTTAATTTTATTCTACACTAAAATTCTTTAAAATTAATACTTAATTTCATTATTAGTTCTACATTAAAATTATTTTAAACCAATCCTAAAACTGTTTTTTCATTATATTCATTATCATCTTCTTCGTGTTCCTCCTCTTCGTCTTCCTAGAATAAATAAAACAGAAATAGTTTTATTTTAACATGAAACAAGAATAGGATGGAATTGGAACCTACTCTAATAATTCTATTATCCTTATTATATTATTAAAATAATTTGTGGACAATTAATATAAAAATACCTTGAAACAACTCAATTAAATATTTAAATTAATAAACTTTTGTGGTCTGGGCTTCAGTATGCTTAAGATAAACTGGTTGTTACTGAGATCAGTTCCAGAATTGTCTTTTGCATGTTTTATTTTATTATAGGTAACACAGGTGTAAATTGCATAGCATGTAAATGTTATGTTTGTACAATGTATGATGGAAAGTTTTATAGCTATAATATAGATTTTAAAGTATGTAACATTCTCGCTGTAGCTTCAACACAAACATTCCTTGGTGTATATTGCGAAGCATGTCATATGTTTCAGAATAAAATTTTCCTAACATCATATACAGATATATAGCAAAGATCAAGAGAATAATTTTCTAGCCACGGCCCACAGAGGAACAAACAACTGTACAAAGTACATTCAGATAAACTCAATTTACGATTAGTAGCGACATGCCAGTATATAAACTTGTGGAGTATTTAGCTGAAATAGATGGAATAAAATGGACAGTTAACGTTTATGACAATAAATAGACTAAGACTTACATTAAATCCAAAACACGTGTCTACTTCTTTCTCGAGCTTGATGCCTCGCTCTGGCATACTAATTTTATGCTCTTGGCTATTCATATTATTCCCTACCGAACCCTGGACCATTTCCTCTTCATCTTCCATATTTTCGTCGACTTCTGAAAAATGTATATTTTATTAATAAAAATTCATAAAAACGGAGTATTCATAAGTTTTTGGCTTGGGAACAAGTAAGAATCTCCACCCAGCAACTTAAATAAAGTAGAATATTTCTAGGGATTTCTTCTCGCGAATGCCCGAGTTCTAAGAAATGTTTACGTGATTTTTAATATTTTACAGACTCTCTAGTTAACCTTCAGCTATAATATACATTTAAAAAATACATGAATGAACTACCTAACGAAGAAGAACAAAAGAAATTAAAGTTTCAGTTTCCTTTCAAGAAAACGAGAACATAAACATTATTGTTCAATTCACCACAATGGTAGGAAAAGGAACTAAACCTACACAGCATAGTCGAATGTATTAATTTATGGCTGACAGACCAATAAAACTTAACTTGTAGCGTTATCCTAAACTTGACCTAAGAAATAAGTATAAATTTTATTTTATATAGAAATATATTTATGCATGTTAATCTTTGGTAATGATGTTATTATACCTAGAATCACGACGATTTATCATTATTTAAGTAATTGTCATAAAGACGTTTCAAAACATTCTATTATTTAAGAAGGTAACATTTTACAAAGTAACATACAGAAACAAAATTAGTAAAACCATGTCTGTAAATTCATTTTTAAACTTCCTAAAATAATTTATTTATATTTTTCATATAAATTGTCGTGTAGTTAGTGAAGTTTTATCGTTGACGCGCCGCTGGAAATTAATGATTTTGGGAGTAAACGCTGCCTGCCGTTCGCAAGAACCTGTCTTAACAACACATGATATCGAAATCTAAGAGAATGTAATAATTGTCAAGCTTCCTAATACAAAATCCAAAATTTGTGAACCATAAAATATATTCGATATATATTTTATGAAATTCTAAACAAATATTCTAAATAAAACTTCTCTCTAACTACAAGACTAATTGTTTTTATTGCAATATAACACACACAAGAACTGTATAAAACAAGTAATTAATCTATATTGACAGTTTTCAAATTAACATTAGTCGCCCTGGCAAGTGGGTACATTTATTTTTAAAAAGTGTAACCCATTCACGGTCCTGCAGTCCGCCGTGCAATGCAGAACCGTGAATGTTGTTGCAGCCTGCATTGCGTCCAGCAACACCGAACAGAAAGCCTCTCGAGTTCTGCAATCTCTGCCTAGTGCAAGACTGTAATGCAAAATCGTGTATGGGCTCCTTAAAACGACGCACTCATCGCAATCGCCCACGTTCTGCCTTCGTAGAACAATGTTAATATACAAATTATGCAAGTGCATTCATTTTTTATGAAATAACTAATTGTTGTTTATATTCAGATATAATCGACTAAAAATTATCATCCGTGGTGTAAAATCAGACTCCCCCAATCAATGTCAACTGTCAGATTCCAGTGACATAGATTAAAAATAAGTCAACCAATATATTGTTCTGGATGTTTAAATTACACTAAATAACTATTGTCTAATATATACAAGAATTAAGTAATTATTGTCGAACTTTATTAAGCAGTTAAATGGCGAAATTTTATTTAAATAAAGTTTAAGCGTGTAATATGACGCTAAAAACGGTTAAACTTTACAATAGTGGTCACTGAATTTTAGGTAGTGGGGGGGGGGGGAGTACTTCTCCCTTCTGTAACCCCCATGTCTAGGAGATATGCAGTTTTTGAGATATGATTTTTTTCGTAAATATAACTACTATTTTTTTCAAAACTGTGTACTTACTTCTTATGTCTAAAGACAAGAAATGCAGAAGTAAGGTAGTGGTCAATGTAAAAAACATTTAAAACAGTAAAAACGCAGGCTAAAGCCCACAACCCGAGCGAGCAAAGCGAGTGTGCCATGACAGCGGTCAGCAAATATCACAACCGATTTTGTAACCATCATTTAAATAGTTACCAATGAATAAATGGTGACCAGTCAGTTCTGGTGGTCTAAAGACTAACCCAACCTAATCAACTCAGCATTTTAGTCACTGGTCGCGACTTTCGATCACCCCTTACAACCTTAGTGGCTATAAATAAACTGTAAGGATATCCCTAACTCAAATCACCATTAATTTACCTCCCGTTTATCTATATCACACCCAAAAATTCAGATAGAGGATTTCGCCAAAATCCGAAGTTAAGCAATGCAATCGAAGTTCAGTGAAAAAGCCAGTCAACATAAAAATAATCAATATAACCGAAACAACCCAAGTCTTCGAAAAATACATAACAAAACACAAAGTAAATTCATATAACTAAAAGAGAAATTGAATAAAAAATAGAGTAGAGCACATTACACATCGATTTTTTTAATAAAAATAAATCGTTTAAAAACATACTACTAATTCAAACTCGCAATATATAAGTAAAAAAAACAATTGTCGTATTTAAAAACCGATATTATTGACATATCAAATGATTTTCGTATTTCAAAATCGATATTATTGACTTATCAAATTGATGACTTTTTTTTCTTTCTTATGCCTATTATCGCCGTAAATTTAAAAAAAAGTGACAGTGCTGTGATTTATTATTTTATGAACTTTAAAATTATAATAACTATTTCAAAACTTGTTTACTAAATTAAAAAACAGTTTTAGTGTTTATATATCAGGTGTAAGTGTATTCCTAAACATAAATCAAACTGTGAGTGACATAACCTTGTTATTTTGTTGACCAAACGTATTTTTGTTTTTCCCATTATTCATTCAAAACTTGTGGGTGGTCCCTAAAAACATGTTTCCTAGCCCAAATAACAGGTTGTGTCTATATATAAGGCGTATGTATGTATACCCCTAAACTTAATTTCCGTTAATCTGATGCCACTCTGTGCAAAAGTGTAGCCCTAAAATCAATTTCATTTTCGAAATAAAAACATAAAGACTAAACTCTTAAAATAAAAACACTACAATCATGATTGGCGTCAATTACAAAAGCGAAATAAGAATACTATTATTGAGATTTTCGGATTCTGAAGGTCCCTGGCACGTGTTGTTGCATAAGGCGAGACTGTGTGACATTCCGTATTACTTTAAATGAATACTAGATTTACTTGCTAGCAGAGGGTATACCAGAAATAAAATATACATACATATAAATTAACCAATTCGCTTTAATAAAAAATCATATATTCCGAAATTAAAAGCGATTATTCATTCCACAATCTAATTAGACTATAGAATGATTATTATTATATAATACTCATTTCTTCCAGAGATCTTTAACAGAGAACTAATAAGTTCTCTAAAATTTAACGTCTATCAATACAATTCTTACTTCTTAGTCCAAGTTTTTTAAATAAGGCAAGCATATACGTATGTTATTAGAACATAATGGCTTTAAGTTGTTATAGGTAAATTATCTTCGAGAAGTTTTTGCGATTGTAGTAGTATTGGTATATTTACAGGAGTTCTAAACTTAAAATTCCTTGTACAATCAACAAAAAGAAGTTTGTTACATTTTAGAGAAGAAAATATATTTGCAACCAAATGTCAATCATGAAAATCAAATAAGTAATAATTATATACATTTAGTTTTAGTTTGATAATTAATTGATTTTATTTGTAGTTCATTTTTGTTATTTATTGTTCAGTGTTTTTATTTGTTGCTAATAGTTGTTATTTGATATTAAATTTCTTAGTTAAAAATGGTTCCAATATTGAAACGTGGATGAGGTAAGCTTTTGACTTCCCAAACTAAAGAAGTTTTTTATAACTTGTACAAATATTTCAAAAACAAGTGCAATAGCAATCCGAACAGTATTATGACTCCCGCTTAATTAGTTACTAAATCAACCGGCATATCATTGATTTCCATCGGAAAGGTGCTATCAGAAAGCATATGATCTTTAGAACAGGGACCAACAATTTATTATGAAAACTATGTGTAATATCAATATTTATTATCTAATTATCGTTTAATATTATTATTTTCTTATTAAGTACCTGCCTATAAAAATATCTAAAAAGTATTAGTTTATTTATTTATGTGCTGACCGTACACTAATACAAACGCAAAAACGTCCCAAAGCTAATTTACCTGTACATGCTTTTAGATGACGATTGTAACAAAATGTTGAGTATAATTTATTTTTTAATATAGTATGTTTTATGTCCGCATATTCAACATCTCCACATATAATTTACAGGGATTAAGGCCGCTTTACGTACAACATGCGTCAAAAGAAAATGGAACTTTATGCTACGTCTAGACATGTGTTAATGTCACTAAGCGATTCTCAACCTACTTACCATTGAATTACCCTTGTTTATTAAGAGAATAAGAATTCATTACATTATTTTTTACCGAATATTAAGAATATTTCAACAAAAACAAAAAAAAACTGGATAAAAAAAGATCCTATATCCATTTATGATATTGAATCTACATATACAGCAAATTTCAGTAAAAAAGTTCTCATAGTTTTACCGTGAATACTTAATAGATAGACGAAATTACTTTTTTATTAGAGTTGACCCGGGATAAGTTGGCTCTGTCGGTTGTGCCCCCAGGCTCATGGGGGCAGGCGGCGCCCTATCACGGCTGTTGCCCAATGTGAGAGGGCCAGGTGCGCCGTGCCGAAACTACAAGGGGGTCGTACGATCCATGGCCCCGTATGGGGCCCCTATATGGGCGGAGTCCCTGATGGCCAAGAACGCCGCGTTGCTGCGTTGGCCGTCAGGGCGATAAGGGGATATTGTACGATCTCCTTTGCGACGGCCTCTCTCCTAGCCAGATTCCCACCATGGGATCTAGAGGCGCGAGTCCTTGCGCAAGGACGCCCTCAGTCGGCACTTCCATCCCGCGCTTCGGGAAATCCGAGGCCAAATGGACGGAGTTCCGACAGGAACTCATGGTGGAATGACAGAGTAGACTTGCGCATCCCAGTGCCGGTCACAGAACCGTTGAGGCGGTTAGGCCCGTCCTGCCAAATTGGATTAACCGAAGGCACGGCACCCTGACGTTCCGCCACGCGCAGGTACTGACCGGGCACGGCTGCTTCAGCCGGTACCTTCGTCAGATAGGGCGTGAAACGTCGTCAGGGTGTCATCACTTCATTGTCAGCGTCGAGGACACATGTCCAGCCTGGGACGAGCAGCGCCGTGTCCTTGGTGCAACCATGGGAACTGACCTGTCGCTCCCGGCCGTGGTCCAGGCTATGGTCGAAGGCCAAACCAAATGAGACGCCACGGCCTCCTTTTGCGAGGCCGTCATGTCCACAAAGGAGGCGGCGGAGCGGGAGCGAGATCGAGCAGTCGTGCTCTCCTCTGCCGCCGAAACAACCGGTCGCGGCGCCGGAGGAATCAGAACCTCCGGCCGCCATGAACGCGCGGCGCGGGAGTCGGTCACGGGAGGCTTTAAGGCCGTCACCCGCATCTAAAGCTGCCTAGTAGGGAACGCGACGGGGGCCCGGCGCGCGCCCCTTTCAATTTTGAGTACGGAGAGGCCTGCCCGACGGGGCGGGCCCACGCCAGCCGGAGTCGCAGAAGAAAAGCTCATGCACATCCCGTGACCCCGGCACATGGCTTCAGGTGGTGGTGGTGGTGTCTAGCCAGAATACCCACTCTAGCCGGCGAGTCCCACACTCACCGGGGAGACTTCGGCGGGGGGTCTGCAAAAAGATTTTCCCTTGTAAAAAAAATTGTAGTGATTCTTTTTTCCACTTGTCGGTTGCCATTCGTCCTTGTCCGATGCGATTCGTTTTTCCACTTGTCCGTTGAAGTTTCACTCTATTATGTGTTCCCAGCACACATTTTGACTTTTCGCATGTTTACTCCAAATTATGATTTGGTTAAGTTAGGTACATTTTAATGAATAATTTTTTTTTTAAACATTTTATTTTATCAAACAAAAAAACTGAATTCGATTCGGAACCAAAAAAAAGCTATAGTCTACTCAAACTTAATGCCGCCTCTCACCACGCGATATACCTTCTATTCCCTCCACCCGGCCGTAACGCTTTCTCGTGACAGAAAAAATCCTAATACCCGAGTCTATATAGAAGTTTCACTTAAAAAGAAAAGGCTCTGTTGATTGTAATTTTCGGAATCTGCTGCTACGAATTAGCCTCTAGATTTTTTTACTTTTTTAAATTTATTGTACAATCTCGACCCCTATATAGACTTATTATAGATGATTTTTAGTTAAATGTCTGTTGTTTGGAAGCAACTCTTAAATTCATCATTATTCCCTTCAATAATCCCTGCTGTTGGCAGCTCTACTTCTGAAGAACTATTGCCACATCACGTATATCACCATTTTTATAATTTTATATTTACATATTAATTATTATCAAGATTAAGTTATATGAACTATTTCTTATTATTTATCAGCAGTAACTAATATGCTGGTTGCAGCTTGTACGTGTGGCATAAGGTGAAGAATGAACATTGATGGGTTTTATTGGGTCTCCCCGACTCGGGTGGTCATAGATTTTCATCGGAAGTGCTTACCACCACAACGTGACAAATTCGACACATCCCCAACGCGCATTCCCCGCCGTACATAATCTGAAATCGGATTTCCCCTAAAAAAACTTTTTCACTTTATCGAATATCGTGCTGTTACAGCCTCATCTTATAGAAACCGGCCATTAATGTGGAAAGTAGACATCTAATCAAGCCGCTACCGCCACGGCCCGGTAAGAAATTAATCTCCAAATATGTGGCTTGACGTCACCAGCGATGCTATGCGTGTTATTGATCTGCCAATAAAGGATGGTGAAGACCGTGAGTAATAGTAGTAAAGCGTGCTTCACCCTCCGCAACCGGTGTTCCCAGTTGACCTAGGTTTTTATGATAGATGATAATGTGGACCTATTTCAATTTCCAGCAGTAATTAGCAGACACAGTAAATGCTTTAGAGTACTGACTCTTATGATTAATGTAAAAAGAAAGGCATTGTGAAAGTACAGACGAAGCAAAAGCCAACTGACAGGAGGAGTATATAATTTGTAGATGTTCTTCCCATTCGATATAAATTATGCTTATTATATTAAAAAGGAGGCTAGGCTCTAACACCGCTGTAAAATAATAAACAATAAGAAAACTTCATGATGGAACCTAATCAAGCCAGTAAAACTAAATGAAGAGTGGGTTGATTATTAGTGAAAGGATATTGTAAAAATAATTAAGCTGCTAAATAATTTATTTCTTTTAAGATTTAACAAACATATGGATGTTATAACATACCATAATAAAATAATAATAACAGTACATAAACATTAATTACGAAATAGATTCGAAGAAGTCTGCTGCAAAAGACTTCACTGCAATACGAATGTTCCTAGCGTAAACAAGAAACACACAACTGTTGAAAACAGCACTATGGATAAGTGATTAATGAAAAAAAGAAAGCCATTATTAAGGTGCAGATGCAGCGACAGCCAACTGACAGTAGGAGTAACACATATAATTTATAGTTGTTCTTCCCATTCGATATAAACGATGCTTATTGAACGAACCAGCAATTCTAAAAGCATTAAAGAAAAATCATAAATTACAAAAATAAGAAAGACTTTAGTCTCTATACAGTTGGACACTTTTAAACAATACTGTATTAACCCATATTAATATTTTAAACATGTGACCATATAAATAACAATTTGAATATTTGGAAGATTATAATACAAATAGAATAATAAACAGCTAATAATAGTTTGTATAATCCTAGTTTGTAATGTAAAATGCGTTATTGATAGATAGATAAACACTTTATTTCACACCAAAATAAACAATTACAAAAAGTCTATATTTACAATAATTTTTAGGCAATACAAAAGGTGGCCTTATCATTTAAAGTAATCTATTCCAAGCAACCTAAAGTAAATTATACTCTTGGCTAATGATCGTATTGTGTTAATAATCAGACATAGCTATTTGATGAAAAACAGTGCTTTGTACGTTAATCCCTGAACATTGGAAATGATTTGGCCTCTTTAACAGTAACCATATTCCAAAGTTTGACAGCCTGCACTTGTAAAGTATGTCAGGTATCGTGACTGTTAAATCATGGAAGTGTTAAATAAGAATTTAACACTAGTAGTAGTAGTTTTAGTAGCATTAAATATTTTTTAATTTTGGTGTTGAAGAACGCGATCAGACACGTAACATTAGCAACAAAATAGGTTATTCATTTTCATTTTTGGGGTTGATACTGTATTACTTAATAAAGCTCACACATACTCACATTTTTTCAAATCAATGAAAGCATTTGTCTTTTATAAATTATTGGTATAACAAACGTTATTAGACATAAACATAACAAAAGTATATAAAAATAAAATTGGTATAATAATGTATATTATTTATCACAGTAGCATGATTATCAAGAATGGCAGTAAAGAGTAATGAGCTACAAGGACTATATTCACAAAAAGAGTGGTCATGCACTTTAATCTAAGATAATGAGAGAATTTATATTGGTCATGCCCGTGGAAAATTAGCCACATATGTGTGGAGTAATTGTAAGTTAAATTGTTGAACTGCCTCGATGTAACAAATTTTGTCTATAAATACTTTTTAAATAAATTAATCTTTATTTGCAGAGATACAGGTAGTATGTTGTTTTCTGCAAGTTAAAATAATTTGGAATCAAAAGCTGTGTGAGTTCCACAGCAGAACAGAGGTAATATATTAAGTATTGTAATGTTACAAGCAATGGTTTCATGCGAGACAGTACAATGAAAACAAGCATTTGATCTCCAATGAACATGTACTTGAAAAGCGGTATTATTTTAGCAGTTAATTCATAAAAAGACTGTAGCTAAAATTAGGTTAGTTTATCTATGGCCATGGCTAAAATAGGAAGTAACTTTGACTTAGTAACTTATTTGAAATTACCTGTATACCAACATTGTATATAAAATACAAGGCGTGCAGATATCACTAACCCTCACACAGACCTCTTCCTAAATCCGGCGAAAAATATTCTCGGACTAAGCACGTAACCTAGTCTATACAATCATCAATATAAAATATGATATCACAAGAACTATACATACAGGAAAACCCAATCCAACAAAAGTACTAGCCCAATCTACTCATATACCACCACCATCAAAAAATAAAAACAGAACATGACAAGAACTAGAAACGCAGAAATAACACAATCATTTATCGATGTATATAGTAGTCGACACTACCTATATACTACAAGCGACAAAAAATAATACGGCACATGTTCTAAAAACACAAAGAAAACGAAAATTCAAAATAAACTTTCCGAAAACCTGTGACTTATATCAGACAGGTCACTTTTATTATTAGTAACACCAATATAAACTAACTACGATACAAAATTATCACTATTCTCAACTACAATATGTTAATGTTACCAATAAATTATAAGGATCATTATAAAATTATAATAAATCTAGTGAGAATGTAAATTGATGATAAATCATGTAAATTATGTATGTAGTAAAATATAGCGTTTCATAAAATGATCACATTTAGTTGTCAGTTTGTAATCTGAAGAGCTTTAAGCGATAGTTTGTAAGTGAATTTAAAGATTACAATTTAATACAGATAAAATAGTGATCACTATAGAAGCCAGCCAAATTTTACAATCTCGGTTTGCAGAAGTCATAGTCTTCAACTCCTTACAACCCTTAATGGACAAGTAGGGCGAAGACCTACCAGGGACAGGTTAAACGTACAAGTAATGAATGTTGTCCACTGTCTTGTCATTTGACTACAGAGCCCCAAAAATTCTTAATCGAAAATACTGCTTAACAAATCCAGTTCAAATCCATCTTCATGGAAAGTGTTTCTGAACCCTTTTATTTTTAGTAGAGGATACACCACTTACAATTTGAATACCCATATCTTCCCCCTGTATAGGGGTTACCCTAATTTTTGTTTCCATTATTTCACTACACCATTGTGTAGCAGTATATATACTTCTTGTGTCGACCAAATTTTAGATCCAGTAGTTGTTGAGTAAAATGACTATGACATAGTTAGACAGATGGTTGAGTGGATGTAACAAGTTTATAGAGATTATCTTTGTGCCAAAATGTCCCTTCTGAGTTAGTGTACTAAATGGATCAATTTGATAAAGCCTCACCTCGTTCCTCTTCATCTTCTAGCATCCCTGGGGCAACCATAGCCACCTGTTCTTCTGTTCCATCCTCAAGTTGTATGACCTCGAGTACAACATATTGTTGCCCATCGCTATCAGCAACTGTCACTAACTCACCACGCTTCAACTCGTCCTCAGTCAAACCCAACTTGAGTAGTTCCGATTGGTCATCAGATTGTAACAATTCCTGGATAACAATATAGACAACCATTATACTATACTTTACCATTTAATATCAAAAGTATTATATAATACATTTAACCTATTGTACAGTTATATAATCAATTAATACTAATTAATTTTATATAACTACAAAATACATATTATTAAAAAAAAATCTATACAATTTCAATAACAATATAACAAGAATTTAGACTTAAGACAAATTTTAAATTTTATTTCACATAGCTATTACGAACTTATAATATTCTTGGTTTACTGCAAGAATTCATAACTGCCATAATATATGTCAGTCAATGAGTTTTTGCAATAAATAGATGACATGTTGTAGTTTATACAACAACATATCGTGGTTTACTGTAAAAATATTATTGTATCTAACTATATATTAGTTAGATACAGCAATGTTATGAGGTAGTATTGATTAGATCTGTTCCAGATTTATCTGGAATGAATTCGCTAAGATTATATTCACATTTTGTAATCAATGTAAAGATGTATGATGATGTAGATGTACATCCACATCTTTACATGATTTTCAAATTTTTTACATACATACATAACTTCACGCCAGTCCCCTGCGGGGTAGGCACGAATAACCGAGCGCCATTCAGGCTTATTCTTACACACCTCACTTGCTTCTTTGACATTCATAATTCTTGTCATACACGCTCGTCTGTCCTTAAGGCTCCTGACATCACTTTCTGCTAGTACACGATAAATTTGATCATAAAAGGTGTGTCGTGGCCTTCCACGACTTCTGCATCCATCCACTTTTGTATTGTATATCTGTTTAGTCATTCTTTCATCATGCATTCTTTCCACATGCCCAAACCACCGGAGCATTCCTTTCCTTACCTTCACCCCGACACTCTCTTTCAGACCAACTCTCTTTCTTACTTCGGTATTACGAACGCGGTCCGCAAACGTCACTCCGCAGATTTTGCGCAGTGCTCGCACCTCGACCGCGTTTACTCTACTTTCATGCTCTCTCTTCCATACCCAACTCTCGCTTCCATACGTGAGCGTGGGTACCGCGCACCGTGCGGCGCGTACAGCACCGCGTTGTGTATGGCCAGCTGGGCCTTCTGGCTGAGGTTCTTAGCGCCTAGAAGTTTACCTAACGCTCCATTCACACTATTCCCCGAATTCACTCTCCTTTCTATATCAGCGGTGTACCTTCCATCCCTGCTAAAAGCACATCCAAGATATACAAACTCATTCACTTGCTTCAGCATAACATCATCGACCATTACCCTTGCATTCGTTCGATTTTTATTGATAGCCATATTTGGCATTTTGGTATTCATAAGATATACAGGTTAATTTAGCACAGTTAAAAAGGATAATATTTTACCAAACCTGTCAAGAATTAATCTATTAGTTATTATTTCACAAATAAAAAAAGGTTTAGAATTGTTCCTTTAAAGAACAATCGAGCAACAAGTGATAGTGATGATCATTATTACTATACCAGATCTCATATACATAGTCAAGTTATTTATATTAGTTCAAATTGTTTTTGAATCAGCTTAGATTATTACTTCACCAGGACATTCTAATAACAGATCAGTTAGTAATATCCTACAAGCATTTTTCAGATTATTGTATTTATCCTTTGATAAACTTTAAGACTATCTCCTTTTATAATATACTAAGCTGTACCCAGCAGACGGTGTCATGCCCTTAAAAATGAGGGTGGGGTATAGATATACGGTACATTTATTTATTATGAACAAATCCGAACTTTTTTAGCCTTCGTGGTTATTTTTTTTATAACCACCCAAAATTAATTTTGTATCTCAAGTAATAAATAAATGTGCCGTATATCTATACCGCACCCAAAAATGAAAATCTAGAACCCGATTACAGCGCCATCGACTAGGACCAATTATTAATCTAAATCATTCTTGAATCCACTTGAATAAACATAAAAAAATCATTAAAATTGATCCTAATATTTAGTTTAGCGGAACCGCCTATCGGGTCTAATCATGAGTCTAAACCCTCTCAGCACCCACTTGAACACACACAAAAAATAATTTCACCTAAATGCTGAAACCTGATTGCAGCACTACATACCTGGTCCGAATTAGAATCTAAACCATCTTGGCGCTCACTTGAACACACACAAATATAATTCACCTAAATCCTGGAACCCAATTGCAGCACCATCTACTTGGTTCAAATTTGAATCCAAACCTTCCCGGGACCCACTTGAACACCCACAAATATAATTCACCTAAATCCTGGAACCTGATTGCAACACCATCTACCTGGTTCAAATTTGAATCCAAACCATCCCGGGGCCCACTTGAACACCCACAAATATAATTCACCTAAATCCTGGAACCTGATTGCAACACCATCTACCTGGTTCAAATTTGAATCCAAACCATCCCGGGGCCCACTTGAACACACACAAATATAATTCATCTAAAACCTGGAATCCGAATGTCGCTCTATCTATCTGGTTCAAATTTGAATCTAAATCACCCCAAAACCCACTAAAAAACACACACAAAAAGCACATTGAGGACAAATATACAAACATTGATTTTTATTTTTATAGATATATAGATTTTTTGAACCAGAAACCCTCGGGCATCCGCAGAACACCATACCAAAGTTTCATCACAATCTGATCAATGCTTTAGGATTAGGAGCCCATTGACAAAGACACATAGGACAGGCATACAAATATTGTTTTTATTTATAAGATTGCAAAATAATACTAATAGCTTAAAGAGATTAATCAAAATTTAACATTAAAAACATTCGCTATATATATTCGCACAACAACACATCAAGTTTTTTCATTAAGCACATCAGCTAGTAAGGGGATATTAGTAAATCATTATAATTTTTAATTGGAATAGTTGATGCATCAGGCATGATGAGTGGCCTTTTTCGATTATAGACTGAAACACACATTGGATTACCAAATATTTACATTTAGAGAAGTTCAAGAAAGACCACACTGCACTACCTACTACTACTATGCCTGGTTCATGCATATTTTATACAAACATCAAGTTCACAGTATTTATTTACGTTTCTGACAGAATTTATGACTTATATTATGTATTTGAGAATTACATCAGTGTCAGATAATATCATTATCCTCTTTTCCAGCATAAAAAGTATCCTATACACCTCAGTTATAGAGTACATTTGTAACAAATTTTATGGTAATAGAATCATCCCTAAAGCTGTAAAAAATAAATAATCATGGAGATAGATATACATACAAACCATTTAATTTCATATATACATATTTATACCATTTGTTCATAAACAAATATAGAACAACAAATATTATATTATTACATGCCGTCAAAGGAATGCGCATTCCTGCCTGTCGTAAAACGCAGTGTTGTACCTTTCCTGCATTCGGAGTTCTTTTGTTTACTTCGTGTTTAGAAATTGCAATTAGACAATAGCCTATTGTTATTCTACTTGTTTATGGCCGTTCGCAGGCATAATTATGCAGGTTTGCAGAATTATGTTTTCTGGGAGTTGCGCCGACAGTGGCCAGGTGTGATTCTGGGAAATCATTGTTTACACGGTCGTGATATATTGTAAGTTGAGTATAAAGGAATGCCCGAACGGAGAGATCGGCAGTCAAGCGACGATTACGATACAAGCAAGACGTGTACATTGATAAGTTATATAGTGAGGGACTTTGCGCTTGTTATTGAATCGTGCAGTTTGTACGAGTAGTGTCTAATTATATTTGTACCTATGTTATACTTGTTTGTATAGTTCTAATAAATTATAAAGTAATTCCAACGGCATTTTAACTCGAGTCCTGTGTATCTCGTAACAATATATTTACAAAACAACTTTGATAGAGTGTAATAAGGATGCTTACTCAATGTATGCCATACTTTAAATAAAATATGCACAACAATGAGTTATAGCCAGTACAAACCACTGAAACATTATACAAAATTGCAATAAATAATGATGAAATATATTTCGCAGCATATGTGTGCGTAGCTTAGAACTTAGCCTTAGTAATTTTATATTAATGAGGTGACGAATGAAAAAAGAAACTGACCTTAACACTACCACGGTCAATGTACTTGACCTTCCTCTGTCCGCCAATTTTGAGCGCAAGAGCTCTCTCTTGGTGCCCAGAGTCCGGATCGTGCACGGCCATATGCCGTATGAGGTTTCCTTTGCGGGCGAACGTCCGCTGGCACTCCTGGCATGTGTGTGTCTTCTCCTTCGGCGGCTTAGGGACGTAGTCTGGGTTGTGGTATAAGTTCTGATGGCGACGTAGAAGGTTTTTCTGCCTGCAAACATATATATTGTTAATCATGTTTATTTGCTTCATCTCCACTGTCTTTGTAATGTATTAATTTACATGGATTTGGCATATGTGTACTTTTAATAAAGCTGATAAACAAAGGATACATTTTGTGCCAGAAAATAGGATAGCTTCTATGGGACATCTGTAGTCTGAGTCTGAGATAATCTGTAGTCCATGCAGATGAAACTAACTGAGAAGCGTGAATGTAAAAGCAGATTTTTATATTCCTTCTTCATAGCATTAGATTCATCATCATTCATCAGATCAATTTTTATGATATTTAGTGTTTAGATACTTTAAACATAAGGTATAATAAAATAAAAATATTTAAAGAGAAAGATTTCTGAAGTAAATAAAAACCATTGGTGCCAAAACATAAAAGTGATCATATTTTTCAATATTTTGTAGTTGTAGCAATGTGTATAAAATAAAAATAGTAAAAAAATCAGTTACTTTTCCTAAGGTACTAACTACTAAATACGCTCCCCGCCGACAGCGACTTGGAGTCATGTTTTTACTTATAGATCTATGTTATTTTGTAAGTATAGTATTATTTACTTATTTATTTATAGTATAGTCTAGTGTATTTATTTTTAAAATTAATTTTTATTTTTATTATTTACTTTTAATTTTATTGTTTAGAATTGAAAACATGTAATTTGTAATTTAAAAGTTACTTCTAGAGTCAGTTTTTTATAAACATGTTATATTTTACACTTCAATTACAAATATAATTATGTATCTTATAATTAGAAGCCTACTTATTTGGAATAGTCATAAACCTCACAATACTTCAGTTAATATACATTATCAACTAATAATATTTAAATTTGAGGAATTTCATGCTATACCTAGTCTTGCTATCAATATTGTAACAAATATTTTATTTTCTATTGCAAATAACATTTATAAGTTTTACAGTGTGTTAGTTTAATATATAAATATAAAACAATTTAAAATATAAAAAGCTTATTCGAAGTGGTCTCTATTGGCTGCAATACAGTCCTTTAAACGTTGAGGCCAGTTATCAATAGAAGCACGCACTCTTTCCATGGGAAAATTCTTCACTACCAATCGTATGGATTGTTTTAGGGACTCCAAATTATCACGGCGTTTAGATCAAGCCGTACACTCTAAAACTGACCATAAATCATAATCCAGCGGATTAATATCGGGACTAGACGAAAGCCAGTCTTCAGCTCTGATAAAGTCCGAAACGTTCGTTTCGAACTAAGACTGCGTGGACCGAGCTTTATGTCCCGGCGCCGAGTCTTGCTGGAAAGACCATTGTTGGTTATTCAACATGGTGTTGTTAAGGGGCTTAACTACGTTTTCAAGAATGGTATCTTGATACACTTGTGGCGATGTTTTGATACCTTTTTAACAAACATATGGCTCTGTCACTCCTTCATAGCTAACACCCCACCAAGCCATCACTGAAGACGGATATTGCTCACGTTGCACTCTGTCGACTAATTGAAAAGCTTCCTTAGAGCTTTGAGCACAAATACGATCATTTTGTTTGTTAAAATGTTGCTCAATTGTAAAAAAATTCTCATAAACAAAATTTTCCTGTGACCTCCGGTTGCGTACCGCTTCAGTAACTGTTTCGATTTTACCACCCTATTCTTTTTAAAATTATGAGTTAAGAAATGACCAGTGCGTCTCTTATAGGCTGCAAGTCCTAAGTCATCTTTTAAAATACGCGAGATGGTTCTAGGTGATATCTTCATCTCCCGAGATAAAATCTTTTGCTTTCGGATAGGATTTCTTCGAATTCTTTTCCTTACTGCTTTGACCACCTTTTTCGTACGAACGCTACGTGGACAGCCAGATCTTTTTCTGTCACAAACAGAGGTCTCACTGTACCTATTAATAGCCCGGTACACAAACATTTGACTAATACCAAGCGTAAGGAGAGTTAAAAATTGCATTTGGCTCCATACCTACTTTGTGTAATGCAATCACAGCGATTCGGTTCTCTTTATCACCCCACTTCATTTTAATATCGCAAAATGTTGTACAATGCACTGGCGCCAAAATGAGAAAACACAATGAACAATCATATAAAAATGACAGATTCCAAATTCAAATGTAATATTTTGTTTCTTTTTAATTGTAACAGTATTTATGGCCAGACTAAGTATATATAGAATCTAAGATTTAATTGGTATTAAAATTAAATTTATACGGGACTACTTTGAAACTCAAATTCAAGTCAACCCAAAAAGAATGTTAAATCAATCAATTAATTCAAAATTAAGAAAATTATCTATACTAATATTATAAAGCTGAAGAGTTTGTTTGTTTAAACGCGCTAATCTCAGAAACCGCTGGTCCGATTTGAAAAATTATTGCAGTGTTGAATAGTACATTTATCGAGGAAGGCTATAGGCTATATTATATTTTCTAAAAATTTAGGGATCCTTACTAAAAGTCCAATAATCTAACCCAAGGTGTAAAAAAATAACCCGAAAAATCCTCACACGGCGTGCGCTGCGAAAACTATACTAACTACTTGAGAATATTTTTTGAACTTGGTCAAAAATAAGCTACATACTTCATCTTTTAAAATATTATAGCTTCTATGAAAAATAGAACCAGAAATTAAGGATGCAAATCTATTTTAGTACATAAAAAGCATTTTTATTATTCAATACAATATATATATATATATATATATATATATATATATATATATATATATATATATATATATATATATATATATATATATATATATATATATAACTAAAGCGATAAATATGTTTAATTTGTACACATGTGTAATTTAATTTAAAACACATACCTGAATGCCTGGTTGCAGTTATCACACGTGAACGGTTTCTCGTCGGTGTGCTTTAACATGTGCGATTTGAGTTGGCGCATTGTGGTCGAGGCGTATGGACACAGGTCGCACTTGTAGCAACGCTCCCCCTCGTGAGTCTACAAAACAATAAATATAAATAAATTTAATCCATATAAATTCAGTTTATAGTTGTAATCCTTCAAGAGACCCACTAACTAATACTATACTATAATGTGTTTAATTATTTCTGAAAAAAGCACCAGAGGGTTGGTTTACTCTCAAATAGCTTTCATTTTTCTTATAGAACTTCTTTCACTTTTTTTTATTATTATTATTATTGTGCTTTTCATCAAAACAAATCATCTGCTTATGGTACAATTTCCGATCGCAGATAAAAGGACCAAAAAAAATATTATGATTTTCACATTATATGTTTGAAATAGTTTGAATGGAGCGTTAGGTAAACTTCTAGGCGCTAAGAACCTCAGCCAGAAGGCCCAGCTCGCCATACACAACGCGGTGCTGGTACCTACGCTCACGTATGGAAGCGAGAGTTGGCTATGGAAGAAAAAGCATGAAAGTAGAGTAAACGCGGTTGAGATGCGAGCACTGCGCAAAATCTGCGGAGTGACGCTCGCGGACCGCGTTCGTAATACCGAAGTAAGAAAGAGAGTTGGTCTGAAAGAGTGTCGGGGTGAAGGTAAGGAAAGGAATGCTCCGGTGGTTCGGGCATGTGGAAAGAATGCATGATGAAAGAATGACTAAACAGATATACAATGCAAAAGTGGATGGATGCAGAAGTCGTGGAAGGCCACGACACACCTTCCATGATCAAATTGATCGTGTACTAGCGGAGGGTGATGTCAGGAGCCTTAAGAACAGACGAGTGTGCATGACAAGACTTATGAATGTCAAAGAAGCAAGTGAGGTGTGTAAGAATGGGCCTAAATGGCGCTCTGTTGTTCGTGCCTACCCCGCAAGGCAACTGGCGTGAAGTTATGTATGTATGTATGTTTAACATTATATGTTTCATTTGGATTGTATTATTATACACTTTGTTGTTGTAGTTCTTAATAAATGTTGTTCTTTCTTGCTTTTCTTCATCGAATTTTTCAGGCGGAGAGGATAAAAACGAACGACGAAAGACATTTGACTGTAAGGCCTCGGCCAAAATTCAGCCTTTATGAAAGTAATCATATAATCTAATATAAATCTCTATCTAATATAAATCTCAGCGTAATCGGTGTACATATGGAACGGAATGGAAAATTTTTCATAAAAAAAGTTCATAAAATGAAAACTACATGGCAGCAGGGACTAAATGGCAGCTATTCCGCGTCGAACGTCGTAATCGGTGAACATACATTAAAAAAAAAGATTCCGACGAATTGAGAACCTCCTCCTATTTTTGAAGTCGGTTAAACATTATTCTCTTACTAAAACTAAATTGCTCTACAGAAGTACGTTTTGTAATTCAAATAATTGCTGTTCACGCCATGCCACAGATGGTGGAAACAAAGGTACTGCGTACGGCCGATTTCTCTTTTAAGAACAATAGAAGAGCGGGGAAATTTCGGCCGCCATCCCAAGACGGCGCGGGCACGTCACCTCATTCATCATTCCTTGTTTCTTCTTTGAACATTCAACATCTACACACGACACAAGCCAAGTCAAGCTATTTCATATGAAACCTAATTGTGGTTATATAAATTAAGTATAATTAAATATTGTAAAATAATAATTAGGGGTTGCCAGCATACGCTAATTGAGAATGAAAACTTTTTTCTGTGTTCTAAGTGTGATGAGTAGTACACGTGTCAGGTAGTACATTTGTCCCATACAAAATAAATTTGTACTGATAAACAGCCTGCACAATTATATAACTTATAATTATATGATTACTTTCATTTTACATTTATTTAATTACAATTACATTTATTTTACATTTGACATTTGCATGTCTATCAAGTTCTCTACATTTCTTGACAATAAAGCTTACACGAAAGAAATGACTTCATTGTCGTACTTTATTGTTGTGGGTGACATAACAGTGAGGTTTGGGGGACATGTAACGCACAGACTATTAAACCATTGACAGTATACATAAATAAATCGAAATTAATGAAATGGAAAATAAAAAATGTACTTTATTTATTATATATTTTTTTACTTTATTACAAAAATGGCTTATTTAATATGTGTAAAATATGTTAATTGAAGTGTAGGTATATTTATTACACAATATAGTATTTTTAGTAAAAATATATAAATAAGTTAAATTGATTAAAACTTATTTATAAATGAGGTCGATTGTTATACAAATGGAGTTGGTAACACATTAGAACGTTACTAATTGATCTGTCATTAAGCTGTCAAAAGTAAAATAAATGCTTGGAAAGGGTAATTATAATCAGTTGTTTTTTTTATAATAGCGATTTTAAATTTCTAAAAATGTTAGGTAGTATAGTAAAAGAGGCCAAAAGAAACTAGTATGTATGTACCTTGTTATGGACTTTGCAGGAATATCTGTCGGGGAATGATTTGCCGCACCTCTTACAATTGAGTGGCTTGTCAGACGTGTGCAGCTTCTGCACGTGTATACGGAGGTCGGTCTTGCGACCGCATTTCGCCGGACATAGTTGGCACGCATATACAGGCTTCTCTGACACTATTAACATGACATTGAAATAAATACAGAAATAATTGTGTATATAGAAAGTTTGTATACTATAGTATCTAAAAAATAGATAATTTGAACATTTGATTTGATTTCAAAATTCCTACTTATAAAAGTTTTATATATAATTTTCTGTGTTTGGTCATGAATTATCTTAAAAATCAATTATGTATTAAAAAAGTAGTGTTAAAAGTTTTCATACATAATAAACAAAAAAATATAAGACATTAATTTTGATTGAATAATTCACAATTTCATAACATCAATTATCTTGTAATTTGTTAATAATTCCTACATAAATAATTTGATTGAAATGCACAGAACTGAAATGACACGAAGGTATTCAATGGTATAAAATTACTGAAATTTATGTTTATGTGGATCATTTTGGTTGATTCATGCAAATTGAAGGACAGAAATGAAACGTCTAAGCTTACGGGATTTATTATTGTTAATTAAGAAAAACGTTTGTTCCACTCACCGTTATGTATGAGTTTGTGGGCCTTCAACGAATTTGATTGTGTAAAACACATATTGCAGTGTTCACACTTGTACGGCTTTTCTCCTGTGTGCGTGCGCAGATGACGCTTCAGCTTGAACGTATCCGGGGATGCGTATGTACAATGCGGACACTGATAAAAACACAATAATTAAAGAAATGTACTTAAATGTACGTAATCCACCAAATCACAATTAAATCAATTAAGCATTCATAGTAACTCACTCCTAAATTTGTATTCATATTTTTTAAATAAATATTAATAAACTCTAATTGTGGGTGGTTTACATACACTTCTAACCACATGCAATAACAGTCAGTTAATGGTCGCATTTAATGTAAACTATCAATACAAACTATGAAACGAGTATCTTTGGATGATTATATATATACAAATATACAATGGCTAACCTTGGATATAAGGGACGTACATATAACATTATTATTACTCCACATTTACATGTGTGTATATTCTTTAAGAATATATGTAAAAACACATTAATTTCTAAAAATAATAGTTACATAATTAACAAACATTTTCGTCGGCAACAGGTTCAAGCTACCAATGGCCCACTGCTCAAAACACATTAATCTCTTTTTGTGTGAGTACTACTATACTGTCTGTTTCATTCAAATCGGAAAGTCTGAACCCAAAAACATGTACTTACAGGCAGGGTTGGGCAGTATTTCAATTACTTGTAATTAAAATACGTAATTGAAATACAAATACGTATTTTAGATTTGTATTTCAATTACTTCTTAAAAATGTAATTTGTTATTAGTATTTCAAATACCTGACGCTGAGGTATTTTGTAATTAGTATTTCAAATACTTATGGTTTCGAAATACATTTCATAAAATACATTTAGCTACCTTATTGATGGGTGTGTTCTTCAGAAAATAGCGCTCGATAGCTTTCATAAACACAATGGTGACTGCTAAATATTAGGTACGTTCTGCAGTACTGGCCATTTAAAATAAATATTTTTATTTGGCTAAGATATACAATTTTAAATTAATTTTACTTTGAAAACATGAAATTCTTTTTTAAAAATTAGTCATTTATTTATTGATAAGCGTTATGTTCTCTTCGCATTTGAATCTTTTTCGGCATCATGGATAGTTAAAAATTCGAGTACTTATGGAATAAGAGGACCGTCGTGGCAGCAACGCGACAAGAGCGACAAGCAACATCAACGACCTTTATGAGCGAACAGTACAATGAACGCAACACTTGTTATTGGTTTGCCCGCTTCCATTCTGGAAATTTCGACCTTTTTTTTATAGCTGGAGTACAGCAGACAGGCTGACGGCCCACCTGATGGAAAACGGTTACTGTCGCTTATGGACATTTGCAACATCAGAGATTTCATCAACCCGCTGCCGGCCTCGTAGGAATTTTATGACACCCTTTTTGAAAAACTCCATATCGTAGCGCTGTGGAAAACCCTCGGCTGGGAGCTCATTCCAAATCCCCACGGTATGAGCGTACATGAGCGAAGCGGCTTAAGGAAGTGGGGGTGAAATCCTAACATATGGCGAGCGGTTTGATGGTAGAAAGAGAACGAATACAACATTCTATACAATTCTTCCGAATACTCCCCGTTATACAGTCTGTAGGATACGCAGAGAGAAGCGAAGTCTCTCATAAGGTCAAGCATATCTAGACCGTCTCTGAGTATGGGATCATCAACAACGCGGACGGCTCGACGTTGAATACTGTCTAGGGGATCGAGTTGGTAGCCAGGAGCTCAAAAGTGTGAGCAGTACTCCATATGCGGGCTCACCTGGGTTTTATAAAGCATAAAGCGTTGCTGCGGTGTGAAGTACTGCTTGGACCGGTTTAACATTCCCAGCTTCTTAGAGGCAAGTTTTGCCTTGCCTTCCAGATGGCCCCTGAACATCGTTCGCGATGTCAACACCGAGGATTCCAATACTCTTGGAGGTGGTAAGGGGAATTCCTTGGAACTGAAGCGATTGCTCGAATGGAGTTTTTTTGGCAGAGAATACGTAGACCTATGTCTTCTGGGGTTGAAATGAACAAGGTTTTGTCTCCCCCATTCAGAGACTCTCTCTAAGGAATACTTCAGATAAAAGTCTAACCCAACTTTCCTCCACAAATGATCGAGGGACGTTTGCACGACCAGAGTACTGCGCATCGCCTGTGCTGTCATCTGCATTGGAATGATTGTTGCGAATAGACAACATATCATTGATATGTAAGATGAACAACGTTGGCGATAGCACACTACCCTGGGGCACACCAGCGTTGATGGGCTTGAAACTTGAGCAATAACCGTCGATAACGACTTTAATACTGCGCTCATCAAGAAAGCTGGATAGTCAGGTGCAAAGCCCTTCGGGTATCCCATACGATGGCCGTTCCGATAGAAGAGCCCTGAGCCAGACCCGGTCGAAGGCCTTAGCAATATCTAGAATTCTAGACTAACTGCCAGTGCTTCCCCTTTGCTCTCAATGGCTTCAGCCCAAAGGTGGGTTAGGTAAACCAAGAGATCCCAAGCTAAGCGACCGTGGCGGAAGCCGTATTGCCAATCGTTTAGCAGCTGGGAATCTTCGAGGTAACACAGAAGCTGCGCGTTGATAATACGCTCCATCACCATTGAGAGCAAAAAGGTTATTGCTATAGGCCTATTCGACGTGTCTGTTACGTCCCCTTTTTTGGGGACGAGGTGCACATGGGCAATCTTCCACGAAGCGAGGACACAACCCTTGTAGTAAGAGAAAGTGAAAAGTCGGGCAAATACTGGCTGGGGACACCTCAGCTAAACACGTCTGCAGCATAATGGCAGGAATGCCGTCAGGGCCAGAAGACTTTTTGACGACCGGGGAGAGGAGAGCACATCGGACTGCTTTTTGAGTAAAGCGCACCTCCGACATTCTAGACTCACACTCAGGTATTGTAGGTGGAGTTTCTCCTACGTCAAGAGTTGAATTGGCCGAAAAGATTTCACCCAGAAAATTGACTTTATCTTTCTGTGCGCTGAGATGGTAGAGACGCCCGACAAAAGTTTCCTTCAACAGCTTTGGCGAGGGCCCAAAAAACTCTAGTCCCAGAACTGTAGCTAGAGAGGCGCTCACCAATTCTGTCGATGTGATCGAATTTTGCTCTCGCGAGCTGTTTTTTGAGGGACCTGGGGGCGGCATTGTATCTCTTTTTCAGGTCAGAGGACCTTGGATCCTAACGAGCCCGCGCTGCACTCCAGGCTCGATAAGCCTGTTGCTTTAGCTTTACAGCCTCACTGATGGACTTATCAAACCACGGTGGTTTACTCGTACCACCGATAAGTACAGTTGAGTTTGGAATGAAACATTCCATTTTCTGCAGTACTATATCGGCGATCGAGTCTGTGCTCGCATCAGAATCTTCCGACGAGAAACATAACTGCCTCCATGGGTAGGATGCATAAAATTCACGGATTCCATCCCAATCTGCTGACCTGTATCGCCACACCATCCGTCGTCCAGCGGGACGAGTCCAATTGGAAATAGGGGGGGCACCACCGAAGACAATGATCAGAGGTTCCCAGTGGAGCACTGATGGAGATCTGGTAATTTACCGGGTGTGTGGTCAGCAGAACATCCAGCAAAGAAGGCTCATGATCCACTCTATCCGGTATTCGGGTAAACTCCGTAATCACCTGAATGAATCCATGGGCGAGAGCAAAATCGTAGGCAGTAGTCCCTGGTAGATCAGTTCTCGGGGAACCCGACCACTCAACGTGATGAGCATTAAAATTCTCGAGTATGACTACCTTTGCTGAAGGATACTGCCCAAAAACTTTGTCAGTCACCTCATGAACGTGTTCAAAAAAGCGAGCTGTTTCTGTGTCCTTGTGCATTCCCTGCCATGGGACCGATATAAGCATGCATAGATCCGGGTGGAACAACCAAAATCTACGCGTACCTACTAGATGGAAAAGTTTAGGTTAACTTATTTCAGAAAAAACGGCAATTTCATAGGCAAGGACCTAATAATAATAATAATTTAATTTTTGTAAGTACTTCATTTACATAACCTAACACCTAACGGTATGCTATTTATGTTATATATGTAAGGCGAGTAACATGTATGATATATAATAATATTATGTACTAATGAAATGAGGTTGTAATGATTGAAAAGGTTAATCGCAGACATATTCCCAGACACAAGAAAATATGTACAAAAATAACTTAAGACTAATAAAAGATTAAAGTATCTAGTTGGTACATCCACATATTATATAGTGACAAAGCAATAAATATGGAAAAGAAAAGATAATTAGAAATGCACTTAGTGGCGAAAATTGAAATAAAAACAAATCAAAGGGCCATTATAATAATATAAATTAATGTAGATAAGATGTGGATGTTTGTAGTAAATGTAGTAAAATTAACCTTAGTAGGTACTTGATGACAATATTATAGAATTGTGTTTAAACTTAGAAACCATTAAATAGGCTGCAATTATAGTGTAATGACAATAATGAGGTTGTGTAAATTGTCTGAAAATTTGTGTTGGTAAATTGTCTGAAAAAAGAAGATAGAAACAGCAGTTACAGAATATATTTTCGAAAAAATCAATATTCACAATGTCGATGTCACAACTTAATACAAAACGTACAACTATAAAAGGAAAACTTACTCGACTTCATAACTACATTTTACAAGAAAGCTACGATATATCACAAATTCAAAACATACAATGACTTGGAAAAGATATTCGATCGATATGATAAAATTCAATCATTAATAGAAGAATTAGAGGATGATGAACAAGCATATTAGCAGGACATCGAAGAGACATACTACGTCAGCAGGGCAGCTTATACCAATACCCTTGACTCCCAGGCGGCTACGCAACCATGCATAATAGCCCACAACAAAAATAACGTACACCACATCAAATTACCACAACTGGATCTTCCAACATTTGACAGCAAGCTGAAGGAATGGCTTAGCTTTAAAAATATATTTATGTTTACCATTGACGACGCTAACATCCCGACACACTAACATAAGAATAATACTATGGTCAATTTCAACAATCGAATACAACAGGGAGCTACAATTCCTTACATAAAAATATAGCTACACTATAATATTAATTTGCCAATTAACATAAAATTATTTGTATAGCCAACTCCTTTGTCGTGTCGGAGGAAGGGTGGTATATTGAATACATTCTTTCATATCCAATCACACACATAACTAGTGAGACTCACACTACCGTGCACGTAAACACACACACACACACACACACGCATACGCACACTAATCACGACTCTCACCATACAGATCCTCAGTACTCTCACTTATCAACAAGTCGACAACATAACAGTATCTTATTACTCTTCTTCAATTATGCACACACTAAACGTAACATCAAGACCAACATTTGGCAGCACTGTCGAATTAAGACTGTCTAGTGCGCATTTTAATGCCAAGTTGCACATAGATTTTACTGGTGCAATTCATAATAAATATACAATGAAATTGTAAATACTAAATATTTAATTTTATGCTAAACACATATTTGTAAGTTATTACTAAACTGGAATAGACTATATTAAACGATAGTGATCCAATATTTTATACATTTCTTGCCTGTATGTGTAGGATTTATGTAAAAACTTTCAATGCGGTTTCCACTGATCAACAGCTAATTCTTAGACTTAAACTCTACACTACTTTTTATCCTGGAAATCCCGCGGATTTTTTTCTGGGAATGACTTAAAATGCCAGATTATAAAGAAAATCGAATTCCAATGTGATTTTTTATTGATCAATAGCAAATTTAATATAATATAACTTGTGAAATTTTCTATCCAGGTAATCCCGCGGATTTTTTCCCGGGAGCGGTTTGAAGTTGTTGGGATGCATAAAAATTAGCTTATTCCGACACCGTTTCCACTATAATAATAGTTTATATATTTTTTAAATGCTGCGATACTTTGTGTCCCGGGTATGCCGCGGGAATTTCAAGTCAAGCGTCGACGAAGTCACGGGCAAATTTTAACATTTTTAACTACACTCAATATATGAGAGAAAGCATAGAATGTTCATGAAAAATAAATATAGAACTTGAGATATGGACTAACCTGATGTAGTGAACTGATTATGGCAGTACTTGCAGACATGTGGCTTGACACCATTGTGCATGTTCAGATGGTTCTGCAGTGAAGCAGCAGTTTTAAAACCACGTTCACACACTTCACACTTGTGTGGCCTTTCCTCGGAATGGGACTTCATGTGACGGAGAAGAAGATATCTGTCATATAAAACATTTTAGGACTTTGTTATGACCAACAAGATGCTACACATGCCGTCAAGTAGGCATGATCACTTTCGAATGTTTGCAACATAAGGCTAACAACACACCTGCCGAAAATACGGCTAAATATGCTCGCGGTGTTTTTTAAGTAACCTATGACACATCAGCTGAAATTATGTAGGGTTCAGCGTAACACCGAACCTTTAGCCTAGAGGCTGTTTCCGCATTACGCAACCGAAAGTTCGGCGAATGTTGTTGAACCATTTTTATATACTTTTTCGGATTTAAAGGTACATAATTTCACCTCTTTATATTGCTAACACTGATAAAATTGATACTTTTAAGGAATAGGTAAGTTTAATATACAATAGCGTGTTTGGGGAAGTTTCCTACAGTACTGTTTTCCATCGCGTACTGCGCTGAACTACATACCGCGTAATTCTAAATATTTGCCATGTCTGATGTGTCATGCCAATGAAATACTAAAATCGATCATTCAGCCGCCGAAGTGTCGGCCGCGTACGTTCGGCGAGTGTATAGCTACACTAAGGCGGGTCACTTTTTAAATTTTAAAACAGTTCTTATACTTATGGATGTAAAGTAATCCTTATATTATCACTATGAGATGTTGTATTCTCTGGTTTCTGTATGTTAAAGCTGATTATTCCAGGAATTATTATAACTAGCTACTCTAACAGTTTTGTCTGTTCAAATCCTTTTGGTACAACATTTATTTTAATAAAATATGTCATTAGGAAGTCAGATTTGAACTCAAAACAAAATCATGGATACAAAGCTAACAACTTGTTAGTAAAATTACTTACCGCCTATGTGATGTGTAGGTGCAAAAGTTACAGGAGAAAAATGGCCGGAAATATTTGCCTCGTCTGCCCTTAGTTGTTGTCTTCGGTTTTGTTTCAACCTCTGATTCTTCTGGTGAACCCTCCTCTACATTATTCTCGTCTTCAAAGATGTATACATCATTATTGCCTTTATCCTCCTGCAGGCAATGTAAAAAACCCTTCATTATTTATACTAAGGTCTGTTCCTCTTATTCCGTATTCAAAATTACATAACCTAGAATTTTCTGGGAGAAAGAAATTATGTAAGGATATTTTCTATTGAATAAAATTTGTATTTTGGTGTATAATAAAAAATAAGGAACCTAACATCACCTTCTGTACTAGCAGAAGGTGATGTTAGGAGCCTTAAGAACAGACGAGCGTGCATGACAAGAGTTATGAATGTCAAAGAAGCAAGTGAGGTGTGTAAGAATAAGCCTAAATGGCGCTCTGTTGTTCGTGCCTGCCCCGCAAGGGAACTGGCGTGAAGTTATGTATGTATGTATGTATGTAATAAAAAATAAATAATTATGTAGACTTACTTATTATAGGTGTGTTGGTTGGTTTGATGAATCTAAATGGTTGTTTACCTAACAAAACTATGAAGACTTAAATTTGAGCATTTAAAAATATAGGCTAGTCAAATATAAAATAAAAATATATTTAACTTTAGGACTAATTGGATAAAAAATGAAATGTATCTAAAACAAATTTAAATCAATTTATTTAATATTAATCTCCATTGCTTTTCCTTAAAATTGTGTGTTGTAAAAGATATGTGAGAAAATAATATATGATCTTAGTTGGACAGATATTAAATATACTTAAAACTTAATGCACTTTAAGTGAGAAAGGTGAGTGGACTTATCATTGAATTAATTACTGTACTACATTCAATAGATAATATCAATTTATGATTATAAATTGTAATATACAAATGTATACAATACCTCTAAGTCAACATTGACAATATTAGGTTTGGTTTCTTCTTGGACAACTAAGACATAGCTGACCTCCCCATTAGCTGATTGGGATGGTACAAGTGATACTGTTTGAAAGCTTTCAGCAGGATCAGGTTCAATGAGCAACTGATCATCTTCACCAATATCCTGTGTAGATAAATAAATTTGTAGGTCAACATTTTGTCACTAACAGTTTATGTCTTTACATTATGTATTTCGACTGAGAGAGGAAAAGGAAAGATTGCTTGAAAGAGATATTTTAAACATCTGATCATCATCCTTTACACTACCTTACAGTATTTAATAATAAAATACATTTCTTTTCATTATGTTGAAGTATATTAAAAAATCATTTTATTGTAACATATTTCATTGCTTAATATTTCAGAGTAAGTAAAATATCTAAATTCTTGCAGTCAGTTTCACAAAAATTCATTGTTTTTCCCATGGAATCCTCATATATGAAACAATTACGGTTTGCAGCAACCTACAAATATGTGCACAGATAAGTTGCACTGGGAGACTGAATAACACAATCACTTTCACTTTTATTTACATATTAGTTTAGATAAATGACCATAACAACCGGAATGTACCTCAGTCTCTCCAGTCACAGCTGAAGCAGGAATGGAAACCAAGTTCTGCCCTTCTCCAGCTGGTTGGTAATAATACCGACCTTCCTCATCAACAAAATATGTAACATTTCCTTCATCATCACCACCGTTCACTGAAAAGAAACCCATGTTTAAATAGCTATTTTATATTTCTAGGCATTTCATAAGTATTGCAAATAAAAGAATACTAAAGCTAATAAGAAGTAGTACAAAAATCTAGTAGAAAATTGTCAAGGAGCTTTAACACAATAGGGCACTTTGAAGAATAGTAAGCTTATTATTGTTTTATTATTAAAATATGTTTCATTCTAAATTTCAAAGACTGTCCTATAAATTGTTAATGGAGAAATTTTGCTTAATGTACCATATCAATCATTTGTTTGAAACCTTCAGTCAGATTATGGCCTTTTTAAGCAACTAAATCACACATATAGATAACATGTAGTTCTTAAGTCGCTGGAAGGGACTAACACCTAAGAGACAGGCTTGGGCTAGTTTAGGTGTTAGTACCCAAGCAGTCTTAATTTTAAGACAACATGTACATTTAATTTTGGTGTCAATAAAAATCTTATTATTATTATGATATTATATCACTTGGATTCTGATTAAACTTGTGCAATTTTATTTTTATCAATTTAACACAGTGGTTTATTTATTATGTTGTAAGGTTACAGATTGATATTATTTTTAACTAAAGAAAAAGTTACCATATATTGCTTGCTAGCTAAGGGGTAAAGAGTAAATCCATTAAAAAAAAGTAATGTGTATATAGGTCAACTTAGAAGATTTAGAAGTATAACATAATACCATATTAAATATATTTGTGAGGGACAAAGCCATTAATAAATAGCTTATATCTGCAATGAGTCACTAAAATATATATTATATAAAAATACTGAAAATTACATTAAGCATTTAGAGCTGTTTTCTGATTTGATGCAGTATAGGTGCAGAAAGCACCGAAAATTTATCAAGTGCATTGGTACTCTGCAAGTAAATATATTTATGTGGATTTCAATTAGCATTTCTTAATCAGTCAGTATGAACTGCTCCTGCACTAATAATCTATTATAACTATAAAATTGCCTGCCTGGGCATTGGACAGGGCCATCAGCAATGTCCACTGTGATCCTTACTTCTCAGCTACAAAAATGCACAAGGTAGTTTCACTATCAAGATTTGGACAAAGTCAACCTATTTAGTTAAAGTATAATCATACTATCATAGAATGGAGATGTGACAATTTTAAGTGAAGATTATAACTTTTCTTCAAATTATGTAAGAGATTGATCATGTCATAGAATATGAAGCCAAACAACTATTATAACGCTCAACACTGTAAAGGAGTTTAAGCAGAATAAAAATGAATAAATAAAACAATCAAGCTGATACTAACTTGTGATTGCTGTGCTTTCTAATGCATCAGGTAGTGATTCCACAAATGTAATATTCTTTTTATTCCTTAAATTCGAGCTTCGATTTGACTTCATTTCTGAAATCACATAATATACCTAAGTCTTGCCATAAATATTGTAACAAAGAAATATTTTTTCTATTGCAAATAACATTTAGAAGTTTTACAGTGTGTTAGTTTAATACATAAATATAAAACAATTTAAAATATAAAAGGCTTATTCAAAGTGGTCTCCATTTGCTGCAATACAGTCGTTTAAACTTCGAGGCCAGTTATCAATAGAAGCACGCACTCTTTCCATGGGAAAATTCTTCACTGCCAATCATATGGATTGTTTTAGGGACTCCAAATTATCATGGTGTTTAGAGCAAGCCATACTCTCTAAAACTGACCATAAATCACAGTCCAGCGGATTAAGATCGGGACTAAACGACGGCCAGTCTTCAGCTCTGATGAAGTCCGAAACGTTCGTTTCCAACCAAGATTGCGTGGACCGAGCTTTATGACCCGGCGCAGTCTAGCTGGAAGGTCCATTCTTGGTTATTGAACATGGTGTTGTTAAGGGCTTAACTACATTCTCAAGAATATTCTTCTTTAAATTATGAGCTAAGAAATAACAATGCGTCTCTTATAGGCTGCAAGTCCTAAGTCATGTTTTAAAATACGCGAGATGGTTCTAGGTGATATCTTTATCTCCCGAGATAAAATCTTTTGCTTTCGGACAGGATTTCTTCAAATTCTTTCCCTTGCTGCTTTGACCACCTTTTTTGTACGAACACTACGTGGACGGCCAGATCTTTTTCTGTCACCAACAGAGGAGGTCTCACTGTACCTATTAATAGCCCGGTACACAAACATTTAACTAATACCAAGCGTAAGGAGAGTTAAAAATTACATTTGGCTCCATACCTACTTTGTGTAATGCAATCACAGCGATTCGGTTCTCTTTATCGCCCCACTCCATTTTAATATCGCGAAATGTTGTACAATGTATTGGCGCCAAAATGAGAAAACACAATGAACAATCATATAAAAATGACATTCCAAATTCAAATGTAATATTTTGTTTCTTTTTAATTGTAACAGTATTTATCGCCAGACTAAGTATATATAATACATTAAGTATCTAAGATCCTCCAAACTCTGCAACTAGTTATTTATTTAACTTCTCATTTAAATATTTTTTCTTTTTTTTATTGCATGAGTTCAGGAGACAGCCTACCTGATGGAATGGAGTCACTATAGCCTGACATTCATAACATCAAAGAAAGAGATGGTGGTCATTAATGCCAGAACACAACTTAAGGTTATTATGGCGGCATAATGTAGACAAGGGGTGGTAGCCACCCCGATGGGCAAATACTCTAAGCCACCTAGAGACCTCTGTCTTGAATACGCTCCAAAGCATCTTCAATTAATTTTTTATGTATGTTTCATTTCAATATCTTAAAAGGTTAAAAAATATGATTACAGACTAAATCTCGCATGAACAAACTGGTGGAGACCTAGTATGACTAAAGCTAGTAGTACTTACTATTTTTTTAATTCACATACATTTGCTTATTATTTGATCTTGAGGAAGTAAAAGTGAATTATGTAGAAGGTTGTACATGAAAATAAAAATAGGCAGGATGATTTTATGAGGTACTAGCTGTACCCGGCAGACATTGTCCTGCCCTTAGAAATAAAAATCTAGAACCTGATTGCAGCTACATTCACCTGGACCAATAGTTAATTTAAACCATTCTCGAATCCACTTTAATAAAAACAAAAAAATCATCAAAATAGGTCCCACTGTTTAGGAAGACTTTAGCGGTGCCACCTACCGGTAGATTTAGAATCTTAACCATCCCAGGACCCACTTGAACACACACAAAAATAATTTCACCTAAATATTGGAACTCAATTACAGCTAAATTAATTTTACATGTATTTTATCAATAAAATAACTCTGATCAAAGCATCTGTTTTAAATGATATTCAGTTTTTTTACATCCTCTTGGACAATATTTGCAGCACGCTTTCTGTCAATTCTATGTCACACACCATAAAAGAAGTTTATATTGTCCAAAGGGCTAAGGTTAGATTAGAAATAATTTTATATGGTGGTTAAGTATTCTTAAATTTTCTAATATTCCATGCAGTTTTCTTAACTTTTTCTTGCATAAGAACCTTCTCCTGACAATAACACAACAAAAAAAGAATTGGCGAAATAGGTCTAGCCATTCACGCATGATGGTGTGACCAATGGAAATAGGGATTCATTTTTATATATATAGATTTAATATTATCAGACTAGGTCTCTGACTGTACAAGTTGTTAGATATTTAATGGCTGGTTCCTATATATTACTACTTATTTTTTTGCCTTATCATAGGTAGAATTTTAACATTACAGTGAAGACTCGATTGTCTGGACCTCAGTTAAACAGATTTGCAATTATACGGATTGGCATTTCATGATTAAAATTGCAATATTTATGTTAATTATATTAATATGTGAAGCAAAAACTTTGCACCCTTTTTTATGAAAATTGCACAGACGAAGGAGTATCAAATTTCGCACACTTCTAGTTTATTTAGAGAAGAAGTGCCGAATGCTAAGATTTTTTTAAATTATACATAAAAAATACATTAAATCAATAAAAAAACAATACACACACTACCATGTATTTGACACAAACATCCAAATATACTCTTTTGTTTATTGTTAAAGTCAAATTAATAGTGTAGCTTTGGCGAAATCTGTGATTATAGAAGTGTAGTCTATGTATGACAACAGTACCTTAATAATGTTCAAACTTATAATTTTAATAAATTATGGTCAAATTTCGACCACTGGGTGATCACTAGTTTACATTAATATATAGCTTATATTCATATGTATGTGTCTAATGTTTGTTTAATTTGGTGGACAAGTTTCATTTGTTATTTTGAATAAACATGTGTACCAATCCGAGGTAAATATTCAATTATCCGGATTTTTCATTATCAGGATACCATATGACAACAATCAGTCTGGTTAATCGAGTTTCCAGTATACTTGTATGGAGCTTATGTTAAATTTAACTGATAGTAAGGCAAATGAACGATCTGTAAGATATAAGAACCAGTCATAAGAGAACATGTACCAAACGATAAGCTAGCAAAGATGCTTTCTTTGCAACTACAAATCTTAAGGTTAATTATTACAGAAGTTATTGAATAATTTTATCACGTTATTGCTAGATGCTAGTCTACTGTTTTGAAGCTTTACGTGTCCCCCGATGTAGTTATTTAAAGTAGTTTTTATACAGAATAAGTTGTCCACAGATTAAATAAGAAAGTAGTAAATACATTAGGTACATATGAAAGACAATGTTAATAAGAAAGTAACTTACATGAACCGATCAATGGTTAGGTTCACCAAATAGTAGATGGATAGCTACTCATTAAAACAATTTCACAAGTCCGCCATTTTATTGTTGCCTGTAACACCAACCCTAAGTTTTGGAAATCATATTCGTAGCATGCATATGAAATTACAGTATTAATTGTGTAGAACATTAACAAATTACCGCCATAATATCTTCAAGTATCTTTATTTTACACAGACGGCGCTGTTGTCTACAGGAGCTCGAAACTTCCCTATATATTTTAACGCGTACTTGATGTATTGTTCACATGTGACGTTTCATTTTCATGATGCATTATTGAAAAGTTTTAGATCAAACGAAACAAAGACTACTGCAATTCATATTCCAGTTAAATCAAAATGTATACTTTTGACTCACTTATATTTAGTTATTAGATGAGCTTCATATTTTTCTCAATGAGGGCGTTTCAATCTTTAATTTCTGCATGGACGCGATGGTCACGCCAAAATGGCGGATCGCAAAGCGTGAACAACGGAAACTAATGACCAAATCAACTTTTTCTATTTTGGCGGGAAGATGAAGTGTGATTTTTGAACCGAATCAATGCGTTTAGTTATTACTCTTAGGTATTAATTAAAAATAAATATTATCGATAATTAAACTTATAAAAATCGTACAAAACTAAAGTGTGGGTTTTGTCTATACAACGTACAATAGTATAATCGTATAATAAGACCACTCGTCCAAAATGTTAGTCGATTCTACCAAAAGTTAGTAGTTGTATTCGCCACAAAGGCAGGCAAAGAAATCTTTAGTCCATACAGCCAATTCTGATGTTTAAGTCTTCGTATAATAGTCGCGCAGTTGTATTGTAGGCTACAACAAACGTCATTCAACGGAGTTCTTGTGAAAACTTGAAAAGCCACATTTGACTATACAGTTCACATTTCTCACAAAACACATAATTACTACTCAAAAACTATCAATATCCTACAACTATTGTTCATTTTAGAGTAATTTTACACATTTTTAGAAAATAAAACTGCACAGCACAACGTCTCCTTTCAGTTCCCGCCAAAAACTCCGATTCTACCAAAAACATTGAGTAGTAATAGTATTTTTGTCTTTCATTATTCGAAAAACAGGCAAAGATCCTGAACCATACAACCTCTTTATTTGATTTAATATTAATCTTGTACCAAAAACATTGAAATGAATATATTATTACTTCTAGAGATTCCCATAGAGCAATAATAATATATTATAGAGGTAACATTAAAATTCGTAACAAAGGTACATGAACTTATGAAGGTTTATACTTTTAACACGTTTATACTTATCATCAATAGTAGTTTGTGCTTATTATCCGATAGAAAAAATCTAACAAAAAAGAAAGCGATTTCAAAAATAACAGTCCAAGATCCCAGTCACCCCAGACTTACGTGATTTTAGGAAAGATGCAATTTTTAGGATTTTAGTATTTTAACATAAACTTAGAAAGGAATGGATACTCCCTAAACTGAAGCGGGGCCGTTTTACAGGTAACAAGTATCAAAGGCGGTAAAAAACCATTCTAACTTACGTTAACGTAGCAAGGCTAGTTTTTACTTATGTCATATATGATATTGTTATTAACAAAGATATACATTTGCCAGATACTTCTTGTGGGCCATAATTTTTTGACACACACTTAAAAAAAAGTGGGAACTTACGTCATTTTAGCAAGGCTGAATTTTATATATATTATCAAGTATAATATTTTAAAACATTTTCCAATGAGCCAGACAAATTTGACGGGCCAAACATCTTCACAGACTCGTTAAGAGTTCCACTGTGTGAGGAAACGCGAAATCATTAGAGCATTCTTAAATTATAACCTCTAGATTCGGCATGATCGCGCAAAGACGTAGATAAAAATATCAGGTAACTGTTACCTCATAAGCGGCTCGCGGTCCCGCAGTAACAATTTTGTTGCCACGGTGAACGGACGTGTTACATGTCAACTTTCAGTGACCTAAAATGTTGTTTATAATATCGCGATTAAAGTGTGCATGCAGAAATTACAAAAAACGAACAAAAACGACGAAAGAAGTCAGCTAACATCGGTAAGTAATCATTTAGAACTCAGTATTTCGTGAAAATCAATTTATTGATTAGATAAGATCAGTACGACGCGTACTTGATCTTTTTGTCGGTGTTGCCGGTTGTACAAAATCAAAATTCACTAAGTGAGCGTCGAATTAGTATATTTGGGGTCGACACGAATTGTGTAAAGAAAACACATTTTTTTCATACGTACTACATGGAAAGATCATGTACACTTATAAAGTCGTCAATTTTGTTTGTTTGTAAGGGAATGGCAATGGGAGTGAACGTAGGGGTGTCCCCCGACGTCGCAGGACGAGTGCGCGACTCCGGCGGCCAAACAGGTTCCAATGTGGTTCATACTAGGGATGTCCTACACGTTAGGACTGTACCTCACATTATGGATATGCTCCACACTAGGGATGTCCCTTGATTCTTCATTCGCTCATATCTATGGAGTGGCAAGCCCTACATTAGGGATTGGATTGTAGTGACACATGAAAGTTTGATGATGAATATCTTTTGAACGCTTGATTTAATCGCCAAAATACAGGGTATCATTTTTATAGAGCAGTTAATTTCCTACAAAAATTTGTATTGCGCATTTTATAATAGTCATTTAATGTCGAGTTATAAAATTCAAAAACAAAAATTAAATTTGTCTTAAAATAATCAAACTTAAATCTTCAATATCATTAAAATGTCGAAGTTTACGGAAAAATGATAAGATACCTTTTTTTGTAGATCATTAAATTTCCAACAAAATTTTTCGAGAACATTTTTCTGTACAGTCAATTAATTGGACTGAGAAAAAAAAACTTCGATGCGGAGGATCTTCCTATTAAAATTAAGAGCTCATATTTGGTGAGATTTTTTTAAGGTGCCTAGCAACCGATTTTTTCGGCTTGTAAAAAAAAAAATTTTTTCACGCACCCTAATAGTTATTTCTTTTTTCATTACACTTTTTTGTTTCGTAAAATCCAATTCACACCGTCCCTTCCAAAAGTTTCACTTTAAAATAAATTTTAAGTTTACATTACCCCTATTTATGATAGCTACTTAAATTTAATTTTATACTTTTTTACTTTCTTGAAAAAGCATCAAGTAGACCTTAGCATGATCAGTTTTTCCCATAAATATTGTGACTTGTGAGTTTGTCTTTAGCTGGCATCTCATAAAATGGCGGATAGCGAGTGTAATAAAACGCTGTAACGCATACAAGCATGCGTTAGTTGGACAGTTTTTAAAGTAAGAATTATAGAGCGACGCCAAAGACGAGTCCGGGAGGATATTTGGCCTGTCAGATTTGTCTGGCTCATTGGAAAATACAAAACAAACAAAATTCTGATCTGCCTAATAATTCTTTGATAATTCTATAGATGTTTGATACACGAATTTTAAGTAGCGGGTTGGTGGGATGGAGAGGAGGAGGCATACTTACCTCTACTACAACCCCTATGTTTCAGAGTTCTTGAAATAACATTTTTTTGATAAATATAACTTCACTTATTTTTTTCACTTATATTACAATTATATCATAGGTCCCAATTTTAACAATCCTTTCAGTCTAAAAGAAAGTACTCAACAAAAACAAAACCAAAATATACCAAAAAACAGTGTAAGAAAAGTAACAAATTTTTTGTAGTTACTGTTTGTGTGTATAAAATAAATAGTTAATGGTTATCAGTCAGTTCTGGTCTAAATCTAACTCTAATCTATTGGTGAAAAAATAGGGTAAATAGGGTAGCATTCCGGTACACGAATTTTAAGTAGCGGGGTGGTGAAATGAGGAGGGGGGAGGCATACTTACCTTTACTATAATCCCTAAAGTCCGGAGATCTTGAAATATATATTTTATTTAATAAACATAACCTCACTTATTTTCACTTATTTTTTCGTTAATATTACACTTCTATCATAAGTTCAAAGTTGAAAAATCCTTTCGAAGTCCAAAACAATGCTAGTAATCAACAAAAAAAGAACCAAAATAACCAAAAACTAATGTGAGATAAACTTACAGATATAGGCCGTTTCACGCCGATATGGCGATGGGTGTAATGCGTTATTTGCGATCTAATTGGGCCACAGCCAATATCTTTGACATGATCGTAGGTGTGGCCCCCAGCATAAAAATTGGAGTTACTAGAGTTTTGACTTCGTGTGAGTGGCGTCCCTATTATTTTCTAAATTAATTTGCCACAGTATTACTCTGACACAGATAAGTACGGCGATTGCAGCGCCGCGTTAGTGGGACTTTATGTGGCGCGGACCCAAGAAGCTGTGTGTAAGCTTCTTGCGCGGACCCTATACTCTAATGTTTTGGGGTTGTCACCAGTTATAATATTCACAAATTAGAAGCCCGAATTGACAAATGTCATTACAACGTATTTAGTGATTGTAAACACGAAATCGTTTACCAAGTAAACCGATGACGACGAGAAATCAATTAAAATTTATTTGACTTTGTGAGCATTAGATTTATATTATTTTAATTACTTTTGTATTACACAAATACCTTCTGAAATCGAAATGGAACGCGAAAGTTTTGTCTTACATCGCATTTTGCGTACCGCATGCATTTATCACGCATCACACAGTTGTGAATACACTATTATTATACATATTATCATTGAGATATACGTTTATATGATCTAAGCATATTATATTGTATGTCTTTAAAGACCACGGGTGAGAAAAATGCCTCGAACTTTTGGAGGACTTACGTGGGGTCATGAGGTGGCCAACACGAGGCCTTTTGACAAATTTAATCTAAACGTGGCGTGACACTTGACCGGCGATTATCCCTGTCTACACCATATAATAATACTATTATTAAAGTGAAACTTCTATATAGACGGGGTTTTACGATTTTTCTGTCACGAAAAAGCGTCACAGCCGCGTGTTCTAATACTTACATTTTTAAACTCGTGATCTCTTTCGAATGTCCGAATTGAATAATTCAAAAAGTTATATAAAGGTATTGAAGCAGTCTTGAATATGAAGTAATTTATTTTGATAAGGATGAATACCAAGATACAAATAAAGAGCCTTTTCCAGCGGCGGTATTTTAATTAAATTTTTAAAATAGAAGAACACTTATTGTGGCATAACTATAATAGTTAGACATATGCTGTCGCGACACTTTTTATAAAAAATGATGTGTTCTGCAAAGTCGTACTACATTATTTTATTCTATCATCAATAATTTTCGTAGCGCACGAGATTTTTGGTATTATTTTTACACCTTGGGTTACATAATTGGAGTTTTAGTAAGGATCCCTAATTTTTTTTTGTAAATATAATACAGCCTATGTCACCCGGAGATAGTGTAGCTTGCCAAAAGTACCGCTTCGGGGGGCCTTTAGCTATCAAGGGAGCAAAGGATTCATCACCCCCGCTGACGAAGTGGATGTGTTCTGATTCCCGGGGCACATTCAGGCACTTTTTGCGCTGGATCGGACTGGGCGTAACTACGTTCTAAGTCTCAGCCTTTCCTACATAAAAAGCGCGGGGCACATGGGAGGAGGGTGGTTTTAGTGGGTAGTGGTTGTTGCCCGTGCAACTTCTCGGAGTCTCCACACAAGCCGGTTGATTACTGTTTGGATTAATTAAAAGGAAAAGCCTCCATGATCAACTATGGTCTAATCCCTTGCAAAGGACCCGGTATTGTGCATAAATAGCATTTCCCCCGCCCTTAAAAAGAAAGAGCTTGCCAACAGCGATCGGTTCAGTAGTTTCAGAGCCTCTTCAATGCAAATAAACAATCTAATCTTTCCTTTTTATAATATTAGTATAGATATTCATATATATTTATTGTAAAATTAATTAGATATTTGCATATTATATAAAGCGCAAGATTTTGCGTTGGAAGTTGTTTAATAAAATTGGGAGCCGGGTTGCCCTAAAAACCGCTATATCTAGTTCCGAAAGCGCTAAATTGGCAGTCCTGGCGAGCCGAGCGCCGGGGAAGTCCCGTAAACGAGAAAGCGACCGAGAGAGTGAGCGAGGATATACCTCGTCCTCCGACGACCTCGTCCCTCTAATACCCAAAATTGCGTTCTGCGCATCGGTAAGTGCGATGTCCCGAGCCGCCATTAATGGAGGCAAACTTAAGTTTCCATCGAACTATACCTCTGCTCTCCACGTGGCTGGGCATCACTGCCTCTATTTGTGGTCTGTGTAAAAAAATATTAATAAAGAATTTCACAGTAGACTATGGATGTTTTTTTGGTTCCGGATTGAATTCAGTTTTTTGTCTGATAAAATAAAATACGTTTAAGTAAAAAATGCATTCATTAAAATGTACCTAACCTAACTAAATCATCATTTGCAGTAAACCTGCGAAAAATCGAAATGTGTTCTGGGACGCATATTAGAAGTGAAACTTCAACGGACAAGTGGAAAAACGAATCGCAACGGACAAGTTGAAAAACGAATGGCATCGGTTGAGTGGAAAAACGAATCGCAACGGACAAGTGGAAAAACGAATGGCAACGGATAAGTGGAAAAATGAATAGCAATATATACATATTTTGTACTATCCCCAAAAAATAGAAATCAGATGAGAATAGAATTTTTGAGGGAAATTTTAAGGTGATTCCTTGTATTATATAGGTCAACTTAATGTAAAAAGAAGTGTAGGTAATATGTAGTTGCTATTATTTTAGTTAAAATTTGCAATAGTTGTAGGATATTAATTGTTTTTAAACCTATGCATTATGGGTTTATGTTAAAAATTTGAATTGTTTAGTGAAATGTGCCTGTTCGAGTTACTATAAAAACTGTTTGGTGTCAGTCAAAGACCTACAATGTATTTGAGGCTTTTCTCTTTCTTTCACCTTGCCCCAATTAATTGGGGTCAGCACAATATGTCTTTTCCTTTCATATTCTTTTATTCTGGCATAGATACACTGTCACTCCACAAATCAACATGTCAACTTCACATAATCCATCCCTCTCTTTTTTGGTCTGCCTTTACACTTCTGTCCATTGATTTTCAAGTTTTTTCACATGACTTTTATCTCTCCTCAAGCATACCTACGACCTTAGGCCGGGTTCTTATATCTTACAGACCATTCGTTTGTTTTACTATCGGTTAAAATTTGATATACATAAGTTCCACACAAACAATGTCAAAATTTAACCGATGGCTGGACAAGTGAATGAATAGTAAAATAAGCAATAGGCCATAATCAATTACCATTTTCCAGAAGTATTGTAACTTTTTCTCACCTTATACATTCTTGTAATACCACACATCCATTTCAACATTCTTTTCGTAACCTGATTAGAGATAACTTAATTTAGCTCAGACTTTTAATTAGAAATTATTATAAAACCAGAACTATTATTTACATACATACATACATACATAACTTCACGCCACGTAACTATTATTTGTTATTTGATACTGGCTAGATTACCCAAATGGCGGAAAGCCATAAGAAGAAGCCGTTGTCTAATCGTATTAAATATACAAGGAAGTCAAATAAAACCACTAAGTTTACTACACATTTGTTTTATTAAGATACAATTATATCATAACATTATTTTATAATTAAAACGTGCATACATTCCAATTGCAAAACCTTTGCCTCTCTGTGCTTAGATATTATACAGTATTATAATAGAAGGCTCAGACGAACAATATAAGTAGATAGAGCCTCGAGCTCTCAGAGTGAAGCCGCCAAAAAGAAGCCGATTTTGGAACAGAAAGCCGAACGCGCCGCAGTGCGTTACGAGAACTAACATGTACATATTTGAATTCGCTCGGATAAAGGTGGAACAGCTTCTAGGCAATACATTACTTTTAATCAAACAATTGCAAACCACGTATATCTATAATACAAAAGCACACAAGCTAAAAAAATCTTGACGTCATATGATGCTTTTATTCATGTAGGCTCCATCTGTACTTTTATTCGTTCGTCTGAAATATTAGGCTACCAACGTTCCACTGTTGAGGTCGGTTTTCCTGATTTTAGGGATTTGACCGTTATACCCTACAAGCTCTCACGGCCTGTTTGTGGTTTATATATATATAAGGGCCATCTTAAGCGTATTGGACACCGGGGTGCAAACGCAAATATTAAATGTATATTAGCTATTTTGGCAAAAATCGAAGCATATGAAATCATTATGTTCGTCTGTCTTTGTATATAACAGTAATTTTACTAAGAAACTTTTGATTCTAGATACAATTTGACAGGAAGGTGTGATCTATGGCGCTTCACATTGCCGTAGTAAAGCTACGAAACAAATCAAAATTAGGAGTGGCTCCCATATATAGATATATAACTAAGGGTTGAAATTCTTTTCAATTGACTGTTCTGTGCCGTGTCGTTAGGGAAATTTTGAAAAATCATGACGATTTTTCTTTATCATTTTTTATTTCAAATCAATAGGCTTGCGCTCCCAAAGTCCCTGCGCTCGGGTACCACGCACCCCTTGCAACGCCGGGTAAAGTCGGCCCTGCATATATTTCATACATTTGTTTATTATATATATATATATATATATATATATATATATATATATATATATATATATATATATATATATATATATATATATATATATATATATATATATAAGATCATAAAAATGCCTAAACAGTAGATACTTCCTGGACAGGATTAGGTAACAGGCAGTCCATATACTCGCGACAATTTCGCGAGAACGCAAGAAAAGCACGGGAAATGTGTACCTACGTATGTAAAGATCTTCACGAATGTGTGAAGCGTTCTTAATATTTCTTATGATTAAATTTCAATTTATAATTTTTACAAATGTAAACAGACTTTACACAATTTATATTCCTTCCATTCTTTTTCAGTAAATTTATACAAATATAAATACTAAAATCTACTTAAACTATTTTGATAAAATACTTAAATTTACTGTATAAGCTTTGTTGAAAATTATACATTAAAAAGAATAAGTAATATAAGTTCTGAACCTAAACTACACACAGATAATTTTTTTTTTTTTTTTTACTCACAGATAATTACTTATCCGTAGCTGCACAGCTACTACGGATATTGCATACATGATTACATATATCAATAAAAACGACACTACTAAATGTAGGTCAAAGAAGAGAGAGTATAGTATTGTCCATTATTACTATAATCATTATGTACTTTTACACTACGAGTTTCTATAAGATCTAACAATAATAAAATATATTAAGTTGCTTATATTAATTCAAAGAGAATAATGCGCTTATGAGTGATTTTCACGACTCGGCCACTACTTTGTTAATGATCGACAGCTAAACGACGGGCGACAGTAAGAAATTAAGTATTAAGGCCCGATTTTTCAATCATCAGATGAAAGTCAAATAAAGCATAATCTGAGTAAATTCAAAAGTGAAACTATTCAAATGTTTTATTCATGCAACTGAAATATTTCATTCTTCCATGTTATAGTTTATTTTTTTTTTATATTTTTTTTTATTGTATACTTCAGCAGACAGGCAGACGGCCCACCTCATGGAAAGCGGTTACCATCGCCTATGGATATCTGCAACACTAAAAGTTCTTTTCAGTTCATTTGTAGACAAATGCGCTGCTGCTCTCTTAAGGGAGACTGGAACCTGGTCATTAATGCCGGAACACAACTCAAGGTTGTTATGGCGACATACTTTAGGCCAGGGGTGGTAGCCATCTAGTCGGGCAAATGCCCTACCACCTGGCTGTGGGTTGTTTTGTCGCCTCTTACGACCGGCCGCCCGGCCTCAGGAAATTGTATTCTTTCTCCGTTCCTGCACGGATATTTCTAAGAATAACTTTTATCTAGTGATTGAAAAATAAGCCCTAAGACGTATAAATCAGGCCACGGGTTGGTGCGCTCGGCCGCTTGTCTCGTCTCCCGTCGCTACGCGTAAATTCGTAGTCGGGCCGCTACATTCTGATGAAACCGCTAGTCATTATAACGAGGCGATGACATGACCACATATATATACGTGTATCTTAATGACTATTCACAACCCATGAGTAGCGATTAAATCGTACATTACTTAGCATAGATAGACTTCGCATCTAAGCGGTGTTATACAATTTGTTAAAGTACGCAATCAACTCGAGCGCTAATTTATGTATCGTCTTATTATAAGTCATATATGACACATGTAACAATAATGACCATAAACATCCCGCTGCTGGGCGTGACCTTTTTTTTATTGACTACTAATATGATAGTTTCCTTAAACACCAGCACAAGTTAACCGTAACAATGTGCACATTAAGTGAAAACTGCCTAAGCGATGCATGCTTCCTAGCTATTCAAACTAATTAAAATAAGTCGGAGTTGATTTAACCTAACCGCTAAGCTATCAAGAATTATATTTAAATTAACACAATTTAAAAAGATTCTATGTTTGCTTAAATCGAAATTATGCCCCATTGTCAAGTAGACCTAGACTGAAATATACCTACTCCTTACTTTGGCCTATAAGGGTTACCAGGTTTCAAGTCGTAGAGGACATTTCAATATTCAGAACGTTTCTCTCAACGTCAGCATGTGGAACGTGCGATAACGATATCTTAGAGCAAGTTGGTAAGCCCCGAGTAAAAGGATAAATTGTCGCCAACAAAACATTAAGTAAGTATTTGTAAATTTTAAAGTATTGTATATATTTTAGATATAATAACTGCAATGTGAATTTTAAAAGAATTGTAGATTGATATGTGAAATATTGCATTAATTTAAGGTAAAAGATAGTTTAGATAAAAACATGTTTCTCATACTCGCAGCTAAAACTGCGCCTCTGAATTTTTATGACTTTTTTTTTGAGGCGGGGGAATTCGTTTCGCACACTACCGGGTCCTTTATTAGGAACTAGACCAAACCGATGAGAGGTGACATCCCCGAATGGAGCACCAGAGTCGAATCGCCGGCTTGTGTGGAGACTCGAAGACACTTAATACTCCACTAAAACCACCCTCCTCCGATGTTGCCCGGCGCTTAGGCAGGAAGAGCGTGAGACTTAGAACTTAGTTACGCCCACGCTGATCCTAGCGCATGAAAAAAAGGAAAGGAAAGGCAAACTCATTTCGTCAACAGGGGTGATGACTCCTCTGCTCCCTAGATGCTAGAGGGCCCCTGCAGCGGTATTACGGGAGGAGATGTTGCGCAATTCTGCGCATTGGACCAGCGTATAAAACGCAGTGTCTCGTGCGCCACACTGACGACATTGAGGAGAAGGCAGGCAGTCCACATTCTGATTCAGATACTTATCGAAATCCTGATATCGTTAATCCTGAAGGTCAGAGTCTCGCGTTTCCGCGAGAGCCATCGCAACAGGTGCGGGCGCACCGCCTCCACTGTCTCAATTCCAGCTACATGATTGTCCAAATTTGGGTGACCTGTATCAACCACCGCGTGCCTCTATTGCTACTACATCGGGCATTGCTCAAAGGCTAATCACCCTAGCAGTGGGATGTTATGATTTTATTTATGCCTAATTATATCTATAATTTAACGTTTCTAAATTATAATGATAATAGGCAATATATTATGGGTAAGAATATCATTGTGTAATTAAGCAAATTTGTGGGTGAGGAAAATACAAATCATTAAGAAATAGCGAGTTGGTGTGATTTGTAATATATAAAAATATTGTAATAAAATCACTAATAAAATAGAAATTGTTAACAAATTTGCAACACCTACAGCTTTTAAAATAAGTGCATAAAAGCGCTGGTAATTACTACAAGGTGTCCACGTATATACAACTTTAGACATTATAATATGTTAAGTATTCGCTGTCTACCTACATCAAACAATAGTAAAGTTAATAATTATTGAAATATACCCGCAGGGGGGCTTTGTGGCGAAGCCTTAAGTGAGTAGGGACACCTTGTACCTGACTTCGGGGGCCAAGGCAAGGCCCCCACCTCCGTGCTTGCCTTAGCCAGCCGGCACGGAGTGGAGATCGCTAGAGCTAAGACTCAAGCTCCAGGGGTGGAAGTGATAAATGGCATCACGTCAGAAGTAGCTTCGGTGAACCTGCAGTCCGCCTCTCTACACCCCTTAGCCACTCACATCCATGTTGCCCCTGCCTTCTATGGCATTTTTGGGGCCCATGCAGGGAGTGGCGAGTCACCATCTGCCCATTTTTCCATGTTCTCCGAACATTGCGACGGGCAGACGCCATAGTCCCCATATTTTCAGACCTCTAGTACCACTAGCAGTTCCCAATAGCCCGGCGCTTTTTGTCTTCATTTCCTACAATAGTCCTACAATGGCCGGGGCTTGTCCTTGGGTGCATTACTATATGGTGTAATCGCCGGTCAGTGTCACGCCACATTTACATTAAATTTGTCAAAGGGCCTCTACGTGTTGGCCTTTCCATGGCCTCACGCAAGCCCTCCAAAAGTCCGGGCCATTTTTATGGCCCGTGGTTTACAAAGACATACAATAATTGAAATATATATAATACATACATTTCGTTGAATTACTCTAATTTACAAGAGTATTGTACCATGTCATACGCATATTAATCATCAGAAATATAAAATAATACTACATATATACAGTACATCTAAAGAAACGCTCTATACACTTTATAAAACCAAGCGTTATTTTAAATTTAAATGAACACCTACAGTTTTTAAAATAAGTGCATAAAAGCGCTGGTAATTACTACGAGATGTCCACGTATATACAATTTTAGACATTATATTTTAACTATTCGCTGTCTACCTGCATCAAACAATAGTAAAGTTAATAATTATTGAAATATATACAATACATACATTTCGTTGAATTACTTTAATTTACAAAAGTATTGTACCATGTCATACGCAAAATATAAAATAATACTACATATATACAGTACATCTAAACCTATCAGAAACGCTCTATACACTTTATAAAACCAAGCGATATTTTAAGTTTAAATGCAACACCTACAGCTTTTAAAATAAGTGCATAAAAGCACTGGTATTTACTACGAGATGTCCACGTTTATACAATTTTAGACATTTTATGTTAACTATTCGTTGTCTACCTGCATCAAACAATAGTAAAGTAAAGTTAATAATTATTCAAATATATACAATACATACATTTCGTTGAATTACTTTAATTTACAAAAGTATTGTACCATGTCATACGCAAAATATAAAATAATACTACATATATCATCTACATCTAAACCTATCAGAAACGCTCTATACACTTTATAAAACCAAGCGATATTTTAAGTTTAAATGCAACACCTACAGCTTTTAAAATAAGTGCATAAAAGCACTGGTATTTACTACGAGATGTCCACGTTTATACAATTTTAGACATTTTATGTTAACTATTCGTTGTCTACCTGCATCAAACAATAGTAAAGTAAAGTTAATAATTATTCAAATATATACAATACATACATTTCGTTGAATTACTTTAATTTACAAGAGTATTGTACCATGTCATACGCAAAATATAAAATAATACTACATATATACAGTACATCTAAACCTATCAGAAACACTCTATACGCTTTATAAAACCAAACGATATTTTAAGTTTAAATGTAATCTTTGTACTGTCCTAATTTTATATACATAGGGCAGTGAGATGACCTACTTCTATGAAAAACGATAGACGCTTTTGATATTTTACCTCTTTGGATCGCCATGCACCTTTCGAGGGAAGCAAGCCTTCTAATGCCGCGAGGAACTGATTAACTATTTCGGAGGCTACTATTAAATATTATATGAATTTTTAAATGTGTGTATAATGGAAAGTTTACTTTCTACATTCCTTACTGAATAGTTTACAAGCCGTGCTATTGTTGTATATTGAATGCTACATTTAAATATTTCTTGATTTCTGTGACAGCGGTGATCAAAATAATATATATTGAATTAGAATTAATTTTGATCATTTTGTAAAATGAATTATGTCATTGATTGTTGCTTTATGTTATTTACATTTGAATTTTAGATAATTCTAACTTCGAAATCAGTAACATAGGTAAGGATTTTATTAATTTGGATCGTTTGGATAGATATATATCCAAATTTTCTTAATATCGCATTTTTTTCTCCATTTACACTAACTTATAATGTGTCGAAATAAATAATGTAGTCAACATACACAACATGGTCTGATTGATGTCAATTTGCTTCCACTTCTATAAGGGAATTATAACAGTGTATCGTGAATGTCCTGAGTCTCAATTTATTGAGAACGTGACTCCAATTAGAGGTGTCACAGGAATCACCTCTTAAAGTATAGTACCTAAGTTTATGTATGTGTCAAAATGCTATCTACTATTAATTATTTTATATTTATATTTAAAATGAATACAGTTTTTAATCGAATGCAAGATATCGTACCTCTCAAAACAACCCGCGCCTAGAAATTACCCAAGAATTGAGTTATACCATTTATTTTAAAATGTCATAAGCTAAGTATAATATTAATTTGACATTACCTACTTGGAAATTTTACTTAGTAGCTAGATGACGTTAATATTTTCCGTTGCCAGAAACAATTCCTTGGCTTCTTATTACGGATTCTAATCGGTTCCGCATAGATTTTATTAGGGTTATTAAAAGATCTTGCGGAATATTGTCCCATTCTTCTGAAAGTGCTGTTCTTAGTGCTGCCACTGTCGTGGGCAAAGGGTTTCTCGCATATACAGCTCTTTTTAAATTGTCCCAAACATGCTCAATGGGATTAAGATCCGGGCTGCGTGCTGGCCAATTCATTGTACGTATCCCAACCTCTTCGCAATATTGTCGAACTTGTGCAGCAGCGTGCGGCCGGGCATTATCCTGCATTAAAGTAAAATTTTCGCCTATGAATCCCATGTAAGGCACCACGTGATCTTCTAAGATCTCTGTTATGTAGCGATGTGCAGTCAAACCCCCTCTATTACCGTTTTGACGGACCATGTCTATGAACACAAGTTCTGTTCGCCCGTTCATCGATATGCCACCCCAGACCATACACGAACCGCCTCCAAAAGGAACACGCTCCTCAATGCAACTTTGAGCATATCGCTCCCCACGTCGACGATAGACTCTTCTGCGACCATCTGCACCATATAAACATGTCCTACACTCGTCCGTGAACAATACGGAGGTCCATTGCTCTTCTGTCCAATTCAGGTGATCACGCGCAAATCTTAAGCGAGCTTGTCTGTGAGCTACAGACAACTTTGGACCATTTGCTGGTCTAAAAGGGGTGATATCCGCTTCCTTTAACCTTCTTCTTATTGTTCGTGCACTCACGTTTACTCCACGCACTTCATTAAGCTCTGTTTTGATGTTAACAGACGTGAGGAAACGATTTCGCAGGGAAGTTGTAACAATAAATCGGTCATCACGACCGGTGGTTGCTCGAGTCCTGCCTGTACCACGTCTCCTTCTGTAAGAACCTGTCTCCACAAACCTTCTGTATATTCTAGAAACCGTAGACTGGTTTAAATTTAAATTTCTACCAATCGTTCGTTGATCCAAGCCCTCCCGCACCAATGCTACAATTTGAGCCGCTTGTTCGGACGAAGTATCCATATTATGGTTCAAAAATCCGTAATAAGGGCACGTGAAGGTAATACACCTTATTAAAACATAAATAAACCCTTGCATAAAGTTTGTGTCTATTGTTAAAACCAATTTTTTAATTAAACCAGTTTTCCTTAAATTTCTGTTTTTTCTTCAAAAAAAGTCTTAAGGTCTATGTGGCTACGTGACTAAGGTTTTTAAAGGCGCACTCAGAGTAACGACATTATACGTTAATCTTAAATTATAGCCATTATATTTCTCGTTTCACTCCATTATATAAGTAAATATTAGGTTATAAACTTTATTTACATTTTTAATACCATTAATGAATATAATACTATCGTTCTACAAGAGCGAGTGTTAAATTGGTATTCTGAAATAGCATTCGAACATTCGAAGTAAAGTACCGTAAAAACTGACAACTCGATTTCACAGCGTAGAAATTTCAGATCACTAATATTGCAGCCGAATTTTAATTTTCAACGAAGTTCTATTAAGATATTGTGACGGTAATAAGAATTTCATAACATTATTTTAAAAATGAAAATGACACTACAGTACTAACTGTACAAACTGTAGTTACTTTTCTTCTACGATGTGCTACGTTTATTTTTTTACAATGTATTATCTGACAGTCTTTGCCGAATAGTGTACCTACCTACTCTATTCTAATACATGAAACAACGTGTACTGTGCAGGCTACTGGACCCAATGGGTCGGTACATTTATATTTGCTTTTCAGATTTAACTATATATACAATTACCCTCATTGTTATATACAAATACTTTTATCATTACCTACTGTTATATTAATATGAAAGTAAACTTAATGATAGCTTGAAAAACGACAAAAGACGTTAAATACATTAAAAACGACCAGTAAAAGGGGATGAGACATACTTGTTTATGTTTCAAATGCAGTACGGAAACTTACGTGGAAGACGCTGCATTTAAGTAGTTAAAAACATTATGCCGAGGTCGCATTGATAAAACGATTCTCACGTAATGGAGCAGCCAGAATATTTCGCTGAATTGCTGTGACGGAAACTATGGCTATGCTGTCGAACTGTATGGCGGCCCCTGAAATATATCGCAGATTTTGTCAAGTCTGCCCTTCAGTGGAGTTAAAGTGGCCCTTTTAGCAGAAAATCTATGAAGTAATTAAAACTACTTTTTACCGGTATTAGGCGCTGCATTTTGTTTGATTTTTATTTCGACGTTTCGACCACTTTTAATAGCCGTGGTGATGCATGGAAAACAAAGATGTCAACAATATTAAAACAGTCTTAATTATGTGTACTAGTTGCGAAAATTTACGATAACATTTTCCAAGTGTCAAAGTAACATAGCACTAGTGGACATTTTATACAATACCGACATCATACGTATACTTAGACATTACACACGACGGCGCGACGATGTATGCGACCGACGAGTGATTATCATTAAAATGCCTTGATGGTCTCTCTCAGACACCTGACGCGGCACATGCGAACTACATAAGTCGTGCGCTGCGTTCGCTGTCATTCTGGAGTATTCCAGCATAAAGATGTCGCGTTTTTGATGTCCATTAATCTGTCCAATCACACAGAGTGTACGCAAAAAGCTGACGCACGTTTATATGTTTCCAGAGTGACCATCGGTATTAGAGAATCCGACGCCGAAAGCGGCGTCCAACGCTGATTGAATCTGGACACCGCTTTCAACATCCGCAAGAAACTACAGTCTTATATAATTTTACTGTTATTGTTATGTTTATAAGAGAATTGTAGAACAAAATCGCTATGATATTGCGGTCACTACCCATGCAGCCACGGACTTCACGTATGGGTACTATATAATTTTTATTAAATAAAATTAGTTTTAGTTTACTTGATACATTATGTGGAGTTGAATTGTATTGTGAACTATGGTATAAAATAAAATACGTAAGTGTATAATGTTCATTTTAATTTTTGTTGAATTTAAACTATTATGTAAATTTTCCAAAACTAAGTTATAAAATATAATTAAAACTAAAAATAAACAGACTATTAAAAACTTAATTTAAATTACAAACTACACTACAAAAAAACTTAGGAATTAAATACTATTATAAACATATTTACAAGTATAAAAGATGTAGTCCAGATCGCTCTCGGTGGAGAGCGTTCCCAAAATGCTGGCCGCATTCCCGCGGCCAGTATATAATAAAATTATGAATACCTATTTCGGTATAATTGACTTTCATATGACCAGAAATTCGTGAAGGCGTAAATTAATTAGCTATTTTTAAATGAAGTTATAATGCAATCAAACGTTGGTTATAATACATAATAGTATATCTATATAAATAAAAATCAATTGCTGTTCGTTAGTCTCGCTAAAACTCGAGAACGGCGAGACTGATTTGGCTAATTTTGGTTTTGAATTATTTGTGGAAGTCAAGGGGAGGTTTAAAAGGTGAGTAAATATGAAAAAAATGCTTAGAATATAGTAAAAACAACAATTTCGCTTTCCCTTACAAAATATTCCTACCTGTCAAACATTTGATATTCGTCTCGTCGTTTAGAAATCAATTAAATTTAAAAGTCGTTTAAAAATTAAATTAATGTTAAAAGTGAAGTTTTTTTTTCATTTTTTGGTTTTGAATGTCAAACGTTTGATGTTCGTTCCGGTTAAGTTTGGACCACATTTTTTACTAAAGTTGAAACATAGTGCAGTTATCATTCAGCTTTTTTATTAATTGATTCTGAGGAGCTACGAAATTTCCCGGTCAGGTAGTTTCATATAATAATTCCAGATAGTAGTGCGAGATTATAATAAAATGTAGGTTTACGTATATACATAAAACGGTTAAGGGCATTGCGGAGTATACGTATGTTGAGAAGAATAGGACCAAATTCTTAAAAAAATAGATATACCTACTCTTCTTATAAACTAAATACGATAACAACGTATATTTGAGTAGTTGTAGAAGTTTCGATGGAGTATATATAGAAATGTATATATACACAGTTGAAGGAATAACGGTGTATATTGATTGTAAAAACTACGGAGCCCTATGTTAAGCAGAATAGTACCAAAAGCTTAAAAACATGGTCTTATAATCTAAATGCAGTAATAAACTTACTGTACTCCATACTGAGAGCACTTTAGAAGTTTAGACTGAGAATATGTGAAATAGTATACATTTTATGTATTGTAAATGGTTAAGGGAATTGAGGGGTACACTGATTGTACAACCCACGGGGCCCTATATTAAGGACTAATGGGCCCAAAACCTTAAAACAGTATATCCTTTTTTTAATCCCGATACAGTAATAATGTTACTGTATATGTGGGTAGTTGTAGAAGTTTCGACCGAGAATACATAAAATGCATACATTTTCTTGAAATTGGGTTACAAAATTAATAATGATAGAAATTCAAATAATAATTGTTAACCATAAAATTAAAGAAATTACAACTAATAAGAGAAAACAAGGCAGACGGCGGCACCCGATGAAATGTGGTCACCATCGCCTTAAGAAGTTTGCAACGTCAGAGGCGGTGCTAACGCAGTGCTAGCCTCTAGGGTGTAATGCGATAGGTGGGATTGGGGTGGTGAAATAGGAGAAAAAGCGGGGTAGTTGTAGTAGGAAAGACAGGGTACATATCCCAATCCCATACCCTCTGTATGGGATTGGGATATACGATATGGAGGGGAAATTGGGCCGCCGGACCTCTCACTCACCGAGCGAAACATGATTAGCTTAAAACTAACCATTGTATGCCGATATTCTGTGAGAGCGTGGTATTACACCGGTCGAGCCGGCCCAACTAGCTCTAATCAAGACAACTATTTCAGCATGGCTCTACCACGTCTAAACCAACTACCACTTTTATCATGTAAACAATAATGATAAAAGGTAGTTCTACTATTCCAGATCTTCACTTCTACAACTACTGGCCTTAAATCTAATATAACAACAATATAAAAATATATAAATTTGTGTATAGTAGTAATTTAAAATATAACAATGTACAAATATTTACAAAAATATATAAATATTTTCAAAAATGTATGGAGATGAACAATTAACTACACTTTTATAAGTCAGCTTTCTGATTTATCGGTACAGCAGCTATGCGGAATTGGGATACAAGGTACCAAAAGGTTACCATCCGCTTAGGACATGTATATGGATATGGATTGGATACGGATATGGATGCGGTCACGGATAGGATTACGGATATGAATATGGCTTGGAAACTGATATGGTTACAGATATGGTTATAGATGTGGATATGGTTACAGATAGGGTTACGGGTATGGATTGTATACGGATATGGATGCGGTCACGGATATGATTACGGATATGAATATGGCTTGGATACTGATATGGTTACAGATATGGATATAGTTACAGATAGGGTTACGGATATGGATTGTATACGGATATGGATGCGGTCACGGATATGATTACGGATATGAATATGGCTTGGATACTGATATGGTTACAGATATGGATATAGATATGGATATGGTTACAGATAGGGTTATGGATATGGATTGTATATGGATTGTATACGGATATGGATGCGGTCACGGATATGATTACGGATATGAATATGGCTTGGATACTGATATGGTTACAGATATGGTTATAGATGTGGATATGGTTACAGATAGGGTTACGGGTATGGATTGTATACGGATATGGATGCGGTCACGGATATGATTACGGATATGGATATGGCTTGGATACTGATATGGCTACAGACATGGTAACAGATATGGATATAGATATAAATATGGTTACAGATAGGGTTACGGATATGGATTGTATACGGATAAGGATGCGGTCACGGATATGATTACGGATATGAATATGGCTTGGGTACTGATATGGTTACAGACATGGTAACAGATATGGATATAGATATGGATATGGTTACAGATAGGGTTACGGATATGGATTGTATACGGATATGTATGCGGTCACGAATATGATTACGGATATGAATATGACTTGGATACTGATATGGTAACAGATATGGATATGGTTACGGATACAGTTACGGATATGGATTGTATATGGATATGCTTACAGATATAGATATGGATATAGGTTAATATGGATAAAGTCAAGAAAAAAGGAAGAAGAAAAGAAAAGCAATAAATGTTACAGAATTATTTTTCCAAGAAACTATAATAAATTACTAAAAAGACTCAAAAGATTAAAATGATAACTAAAGTGGTAATATTTTTGATAACAGTAGTAACATAAAATGAATAGTGATAGTGGGTTATCAACTTCAATTACAAACAACAAGAATATATTGAAAACATCATAGTCAGAAAAATATATTATATATTTAATATTTATAAACTTAATACTTATTTATATTTTCACAGCCTTTTATTTAGAAGACTTGGCAGTTTCCTTTCGTTTTTCGTTATGGTTTTGTTGTACTAATTTATCTTATAATCACGTATAAAAATACCAATGCTACTGCCGTAATAAGGTAATCTGTTATTTACATATTCCTTAACATACTTATTACTAGATATGATCAAATACAAAAAGTCTCCATCAATAAATTAAATTTTGACATCCAACTCAGAGTAGTAACTTGCAGAATCTTTTACAGTAAAGGCAATCGACACGAGTCATAACTCTGACGAGTCATACTGTGTTAGTTGTCAACAAAAACACACTAAAATAAAGATATAGATTGTAATATTTGCAAAAGGAATGCAAAGACATGCATTACCAGATTCACAATACGGTTGCCTTGAAATTCTTTGAAAGAATTCTCAAAGGAATCGTTTGAACCTGGTTTAAATGACCAATATCATATGGATAAGTCAACATCACTCCGACTATTCTGTCCAAATAATATTGTTCATCATTTGTAAATTTCACAACACATACCTTCCCCAGTGTAATACACCAGTTCTTTCCATCACTACCCAGCCTGTGAGCCGTGTAAATTTCGAAAAAATAATCCCAACAAGAGATATAAGATAACGAAATATACAATGACTCAATATCGCAATACGTGTTCCGTTGACGAATTTGCCGATTACTGGGTCTGTCAATCAAAGAAGAGAAACAGGAAGGTTCACGATAAAAGCGCATACTTTAACACCAGCAGTTTAATACAATCCGTCTCACCGCCTCCACTGTTGTTCACTTTAATTACAGATTGGGTTCCGAAGTTACCGATATGCCGCTCTTTCAGCTTTTCCACGGGTAAATGGTACTCGATTTATAATCCAGTGCCTGTTAGCCGTGGCCGTTCTTACAATATACAGTAAACCCCTAAATGGGTTGTATATTTAAAGTGTCTTGAACGAAGTGCAAGGACCCATTTTCAACACCTAAAGTCTATGAAGAGTTTAAGCTTTATGGTTATAGTAGTATTAATTTTATATTAAAATACTCCCATAGTCATATTATACTTAATCCCTGTCAGAGTCTAGAGTGAATTTCGCGGAACTACATAAATTTCACTGATTTCACCAGAATCACGCGTTCTTGTGGCTCAAACGTTCCTTGCAACGTTCAAAGAATGCATGATGATTCTAGGGAACAGTTTTAAAATTCATGTTGGTGCTTAAACGCACCATCGCGCCACGTTATTTATTGTACACTCTGCGCTACAAGTAATCCATCACAAAATTTCAGTTCTAACATCACGCTGAACTAAACAAATTATGACGGATTACAATTAAAATGTAATTTTCCCATTATCCCCAAAAGCAGTAAGTACTTTTAGAGATGATAGGTAATAAAGGTTGGAAGAAACTGCGGCTTCTGAGGATACCACCCCTGTCCTAACTTACTACCAGATTGTAATAAGTTCTCAGTGCGAGCGATCCCACAAGTCCCACTCTCTATCCAGCCCGCAAAATACATACTAAAATTCTTACTAACCCCACTCCGTGTAAAGTTGACATACAACTTTTGGGGCAAGGGAAAATAATAGTATGTATGATTTCATACTAGAATTGGCACTGCTAACATGGAATGTCAATTCTAATATGAACAAATTAAGGGGTTGATGGGTACTGGCGATTTTGGCCAACACCCGCACCGAGGTGCTGATTGGGGACAAGAGTGGTGCCCAAATTCGCCAATTCCCACCAACCCCTCAATACATATTAGACACAGTTGTGTGCTTATAATTAAGTATAACGAATGTTCATTGGAAGATTGGAATTATATTTGGTACTAGGATATCCCCGCGACTTCGTCCACGTTTGGCTTGAAATTTCTGCGGGATACTCGGGACACAAAGTAGTGCAGCGTTTAAAAAAGAATGTAAGCTATCGTTTTAGTGAAAACAGTGTCGGAATAAGCTAATTTTTATGCACCCGAACACCTTCAAGCCGTTCCCGGGAAAACTCCCGCGGGTTTCCCAGGATAAAAAAATCACACATTTTATTACTTGGACATAAAATTTGCCTTCGATCACTGAAAAAAATCACATTGGAATTATTTTTTTGTTTAATCTGGCCATTTTAAATCATTCCCAGAAAAATTCCTGCGGGATTCTAAGGATAAGAAGTAGCGCAGATTTTTTGTTTAAGAATTTGCTGTCGATCAGCGAAAACCACATCAAAATCGACTCAGTAGTTTTTACCTGAATCCCGAACAGACAGACAAACAGCCAAGAAAAAAATTTAAATAGCTTCAATGTACAGACACGGTATGTTTACAATTTTATAATATTATAGAAGATTTGGTATATATAATTTAAAATATATCATTTAGCGAAAACATTTTTTTTTCAATTTTCTTAACAGATAATATAATTTAATATAAGTAACGAAAATGTTAGTATTTATTCTTATCTGACAAAAGACAATAAAACCCATCAAAATTCTTCCCTATGATATATCTATTAATGAATATAATAATATTAATGAATTGATACTTTGCTACTTTGTTATTACGACTTAAGGTGTTAGTGAAGTGATAATATTATTTAATATTAGTTATTGAAATATGAGTTTAATGTTACAAAATACATTGCATTACATACATACATAGGTACATAGTTTTTGAGAAACGTAATGTATAATTAATCTTCTCTCTCTCTACCTTAAAACAGTAGCAATGGAAGAGAATACAAGAATTCTTAATCCTAATTGACATGTGAATTATTATATATTGTTGGCCAGGAATAACCAACAGTGGTACACACCGGTCCGGCCGGTCATGACAAGAGTACGCTCGCGCTGGTGTCTATGTGAGAGATTAATTTTTATTTATGCGAACACTCGATTGTCAACGAACAAACGACTAAATTTCAATCCACGACTGAATGCAAACCGAACATTTGTACGCGGAACAAATTTTATTGAAAAAATGTTAAATTAAAATATATACGCATTATATCGACCAAAAGGTGTTTCATTGAGGAATACCTCTGCTTCATAAATAAACCAAGATTTCCAATCAAAGTGGTACCAACAACGGTGGAAAATACCTGTTCAAATTTTGTCTTCGGACAGAATTATAAATTCTCTAAGGAAAATTCGAACATCAAAAAGGTCACTAAATAACTATGGCTTATAAAAGAGAAAGAGAATATAAGATTTTACAATGATAATATGTGTAGTGTAGGAAGAGATACTATTCTAATCTATCACCAAATATGTACACACACACGCTAATAATGGACATATATACAAAAACTCACGCTTTGTGTGTGTATAGATGGCTGTTCTTTCTTGTTTACTGAAATTATACAAAGTTTCTGTTTGTTTTATTTGTTTCCAATGCGGTTTCCTAAGCATAATCTTAGAATCTATATCCTGTGGATATAATATAAATATCCAGCTTATAACTTGCCGTATATTGCGCAAAAGTAGAAATTTCATAGTTATAAATGTTTGAAGTCAGTAAAATTTTCTTTACATAATTATAGTTTAATCGAAAAATTGCCTCTAATAAAAACAACTAATTAAATGAATTTTTTATAAATCAATTTTCTTTGGTTTAATAGAAGTTAGTACCGCCATGTAAACCTCTTTTCGGCCTATTCAAACTTTCTTTTAACATATTTACATTCTTCCTTCAAATCTGATGACGGGTTCCCTTTCCGCATGCACGTCAGTGAATCATTGACATTTCATCAATAAATTGAAATCGCTCCGCTTTGTAAATAAAATAACATAACATAACATAAAATGTATCGCACCCGCAACACATAAATGTGTATATTATGTAAATAACCCGATCCGCACCGCATGTATAAAATATAATAAACATATACATTATAAAATTAAAATAAATACATACACAAAATATATATACTATAAACCACGTTTCGCCATTAAAATAAATATACCATATATGTATACAAGATAAAGAAACTATCAAGTGAATTGAAGCGAAGAAGAAGAGAAAGTGAGGAGCAGCTGCATTTCGTTCCCTTTAATTGGGTACGTACGTGCTCAATCTCACAATTCCATCTAAATGGCCCAACACTTCTTTTCCTACAAAATTGACATAGTCCACTATTATTCTAAAACCAGCGCCAGCGTAAAAGAAGTGGTAGAGATTTCAATTTTGAGCTCACAATTTTCCACAAAAGTTAGGCAAGGGAAACAATTTTCATGACTTAAAAGCAAATATCTCGGTTTATAGCGACTTAAATATGTTTTAATGTACCTCGTTTGGATTTCCCAGCAGCAGCGTTGAGTACCACCAGCACAAATGTAAGTTACATTTTCCTATAAATATTTATCCAAATAGAAGCCATTGTTTTCGCGTCAAAAGGCTTTGACGTACAAACACAGACGGCCAAATGAAGGAATGTACATATTCATAATCAGTTTTAGCTAAGATGGAGACGGATACCTAAAGACAAACTAAAGTTAGTTTAAAACCACTGTCTAAAATCTATTCAAATTTCTGTATGTTACAGACAAAAACTTACTATATAGTACATATTATACTACATTAACTACATTTTTGTGCATAAACAGCGACTCTCCTGGAACCGGTTTATTTCCTTAATATTTACATTGGAAATATAACAAATGTAATCCAAGATTAAATCTACATCGTGGAGGTAATTGCGTTGTAAGAACTATTTCAGTTCTTTAATATTAAAAAATATCATATGTAATACTATGAATCTTTGCATTTATATATTGTATTGGGAACCACATATTCACTTCATTAGAAATTTAAGATATGTCTTAAAGGTATTCGACAAAGAAAACACAAGTGTGCACACATCGCACCTTTAAACATAAACCACAAACAACTTTATCACGTGGAATTTTTCAAGAATTACAATATTTATGTTAAGATGTAAGATGAATTTGACACTACTCGTATTTTGGTATGTAAATATGGTTTGTTTTTGTAATTGTATTTTTTAGTGTTCAATAAAGTGATTGAATAAAGTCTCTCTCTGTTTTGAAATTCCGTATATAAAGCTAGATGGAGATGAAATTTTCCATTATCATATTCAAAAGTTTATATTCAGACTAAGTTACACCAAAGCACATTTACTTGGACTTGCTGAAGAACATTTACAAACAAATATAGATACTCGACTTGCTAAGTACAATCAATATTTGTAAATGACCTATTTATATACATGGGAATAGTCTTAATAGATACTATACGTTAAACAAATAATAACTAGCCATTTAGTGTAGTAATAGGTCGAAGTAATACTTACCTACTATAAGCTTTTAAAAGCTAACTGTCTAATTTAAAAATCTTTTATATATTATATATTAATCTTTTATATATATACATTCATTTATTCTTGTAGAGATCCATTTTCCATATCTTTTTTTACAATAATACTGCTAAAATACTTTAATTTTTTAAAGTAATTTTATGGGTTATATTAAAAGGTGATGATACCTTCTAATGTTAGCAAAATATAAGCTGATACATATGATTATATTATAAGCCTTAAAAACTTTATTTTTACTATAAATTATTCTACCTTAAACCATACTAAAAAAATCACTTTGGATAAGTAAAGATTAAATTATGTACAATTTCCTAATAAAAAAATAACATATAATAGTGCGCAAAACGCTAACCATATTATCGCGCTGGATGGCAACACCGATACGTTGCTTCAAGTACAGGCTAGCATGACTTGCGGCATTTCAGGCGCTCCTGTCCCGCGGCAGCTGCGCTAGCTAACCTGACCGTGATTTCAAGATGGGACGCAGTAAATGTCAACGCACGTGGTGTCCCACATTAAGGGTCGTCCCATCTTCGAGGGCACCGAAGACATCCCATCCGGTCTCTTGCCACCATTGCGGTACAGTCCATCCGACTTTAGAATAGTCTGTACCCTGGCGGTGACAAGAGCACGGCGGATGATGTCATTCAGTGCAGCATGGTGCAGTATGTAGCTGGCGCTTCTGACGCATGCCAAACCATGGTATCTTGAGCTACCGACCTTATCTCCACACAATCCATACTAATACTATCAATGCGAAAGTAAATACCTGATTGTTGTTTTCACAAAAAAATAAAATACGGAACGTTGTTACTGAAATTTGGTATATATGTAGTTTCAAAACCCAGAATGGATTTACGAATACTATCGTGCCCAAAAATGGGATAGTTTATTTATTGGGATTGTTCAAATTTTCTGGGGGCGAATAGCTCCTAGATAAATTTTTTATACAATGTAACTTACGTGAATGCTTACTGGCTAAATAAACTAGGATTATCTAAATTTATAACTTACTATTGAAAATTTGCACAGTGTTTAGATATTTTATAAAAAGTTTAAAATATGACATTCGCCAAAGACATAAACGCGCTATCTGTCAAGTTCTTATAATACCTACATTTCTTATTATTTTAATTTTTTGAGAAATTTTGTCTTATATCAAGATTGTACAGAAATATGGGTTTTGACATAAGATATCTGATTTTTAAGACATTGGCGGTTGTATTCTTCTAGAAAGAACACGTGATTGACTTTTGGTGATATTAATGTATAAGCTTAGTTATGTTTAATTTTTTAAGATTTTGGTTGAAAAACAGCATCTTGAAACAAAAATTTTATTAAAAAAAACCCGTTTCTCTCTGATAAAAAAAAATGATAGAACAATTTTTTTGAGTATCGTAAATGCCCCAAATTTCATTGTTGCTGAAGATATTAAGATTGTCATCTGTGATATACACATAAACAAACAAGCACCAGGTTGAATCCATTGGATTAGTCTTTTTAATTTTAGACATTAGCACCTTTATTAACGGAAAATAAAAGGAAAAATAAAAAAGCAAGAAAAAATAACACAATATTTATTTATGAAAATAAAAAACGACAAAAATAAAAGCAGAAAGACAACTATTGAAAAAACTAAATAAAAAGAACGATCGTTCAGGCGAATTTATTTTGATAAGAAACCAATTTAATTAATATAATTAACACACAACACTTATTATAATACAATATGATAAAAGGTGTAATATTTTTCTATCGTATTGTATTATTAGTAAATACACATAATATTATGTCAAAAATAAAAATAATTTTAAAGAAAAACGAAGCGAATAAGCGTTAAAGAACCAAACTTTTATAACATACAGGTCAATATCTGTATCAATGTATACTGCCGTGCGATATTATACATAAGTAACATTGTAAGAAATGGGAAAATATCCTATGAAACAAAATGAGAAAAATCAAAACCTTACATAACAGCAATCATTAATAAACATCCAGTTACGTTATACGTAACGTGGTCTACACCTATTATTTATAACTATTTAATAATTATCAGCATTGAAGTTTTCAATGTACTTTTTGCATTAACATTAACAGGTTTTTGAGATATTATATACACAAATAAAAATTGCGAATATATTGAATTAAAGATAGAATAATCAATTTAAGATTTCTTAACTTTGGATGGAATTGCGTATGATGTTACCTGACCTAATCATAATTCAAGAAACAATTTCAAATTCAGCACACTTATCTAGATATTCTTACTGATACAAATCTTATTAAACTCTTAATAGAAATTTAATTTCGAAAAGAATAATGGTTTTAATAATAAAGAAATAAAATTCATTCAGATTTGTTACAAATATACCATGTTAAAATTAATATTCTAAATTGTAATTCATTTGGTATATTTAGACATCAAAACTTTATGCCTAGCAAATTTCTTCATACTTTTATATTAAAATATACTTACAGAATGCAATAAGTGCTTCATAATATTAACGTGAAAGTTAAATAAAGTGGCGATGCGCCTGTTATGTTTGACATGCTTCTAAATTGAACATTAATTTCTGTTCGAAAACTACATATGGCTGTGTGGTAGTGCAAGACTATCTGCTTTACGACTAGTAAGGCAATAGTTTTGATCAATTGTAGTGCCAATTAGGAAGTTGGTGCTTACTGTTCTGAGATCCGATTGTTAACAGTCTGATATCAAAAGCGAACTTCGTATGTGGCAACCACTGTAATTAACCTATCATATTTTCACTTAACAATAGAATAGCTCAGTAACTGTGCCTTTCTATGCAGAAGACGGTATCGATGAAGTTTATATACACGTGCAGTGCGTATTTGTTCATCAAAGTGTTATGATATTAATCAGTAAACAATGGCCTAATTAATATTTTTTTTTTTTTTTTTTTTTTTATTGCAGGAGTTCAGCAGACAGGCAGACGGCCCACTTGGTAGAAAGCGGTTACCATCGCCTATAGACATTTGCAACACCAACGGTGCTGCAAATGCGCTGCTGCTCTCTTAAGGGACACTGGAACCTGGTCACTAATGCCGGAACACAACACAAGGTTGTTATAGCGACATACTCTAGAGCAGGGGTGGTCGCCATCCAGTCGGGCAAATGCCCTACCACCTGGCTAAATAATAATATAGATGAAATTAAAATATTATATCCTATATAGTCTTTTAATATAACAAACGACTTTAAAAAGGTGTGTATTTGTTATGATGTAGCTCAATTTTTGTAGTAACAAATATATCGATACCTATAAAGATACCTTAACGTTTTTAGAATTCGGTTACAAATTACTAGGATATTAATTTCAGTTTCAGTTGTACCTACTTTTCTGAAAAATGATAGTTTGTTTTTTACGACCATTACGATTATAGATATCGATATGATTAAGAGCAAATTACCTACACATGAAATAAGTGGAGCTTTAGCTTGAGCGTTTTGCATTCAAAATATTATAAAAAACATATACATAATACACAAAAATGAATACATGAAAATGTATAATAGGATATTTCACGCATATTGCTTACTAATTTTTTTATTTATTCCGGCGTCACAGTCCGTAGATACGCATTGTGTTGAATGCAATATCCATGGCATTCCATCCAACCTATCCTGCATTGACTTATAGCATCTAAGGAATAATTATACATCCTAAGTTATGAAAACGAATAACAACGTTTTTATAATTTATGTCGATTTAGATATGTTATATATTGTATGACTTTTAGAAGAACATATTTTTTTAAGACGATGAAGTTATAATTTGGTTTGAGCATTAGATATAAATATTTTAGTAAAATTATCTCATGACAACAATGGGAATATAAAACATTCCTAAATATGTAAATATATTCACCAGTATTTTTTATTTATTCTTAATGGTAATATAGCCTCCAGTTCTGGCTGATAAAAATTGAAAAGACCTAAATCCTAAGTAACTTTCCAAATGCTTTGAAATAACGTAATAGTAGCCATTGTAACAAGTTAAAAAAAACTAATAAAATAACATATCTACAAAGTACACCACGAAAATCAATTCGACACACTTAAATATCAATATTTTCCTACTCAATTTAATTTGAGATAATTATAAATTTTAATATAATTTTTATACAAAAGTGAAATCAATATTGTCAGAAAGAATACCTACATGTAGATATGTTCTAGCACGCTTAGTACCTGTCAGATGTGTCTGACTATTTAGATTAGTTGCAAATCGTGATGGAACATATATTATTTTATAGGAATATTATAAAGAAAATAATACTACACATTAAAAATTTACGAAAACAACACATACCTAAAACAAAGGAATCCAACTATGTGGCGAATGGTAATATAAAATACTTTAATTATTTTGTATATAATGCTATTATTATTTGTGGACTTTTACTTATGTATTGGAAAATTCGGAGATAGCAAAAAGCTAGCAATACTAGTTGTAATCGAAATTCGCCGTTGGATCGCTTTAGTTAGAGAGATAGTATATAAGTAAATAGTGACACATCGCATCGCGCAGCAGTTATTGACAAAACGCATGGCAAAACAAAAATTCGCAGTAGAGCTAGACAACTCGCCAAGTCAACGCACTGCGTAGCAATGAGACATGTCTTACCTGACAGCTATTACAGGATTATAGAAAATTGCGTCAATTTTCAAAACTGTGGCAAAATTCAGTAACTTTGGAATGTAAACAGGGCTGCCAGATCTATATTAAAAAAATTCTTAAAAAGTTTCTATTATAGTAACAAATTGTGAACAATATTCTTCGTTAAAGGCAAATTAAGTTATATTCTTTTTTAACCTTTTAAACTTCACTTCTTCCTCCAAGTATCTTTCGTATGTTTATGTAGAATGTTCAATAATGTCTGCAGATCTGGCAGCCCAATTTTTAAACTCAGTCTATCATCCACGCACCTTCACGCCGGCTGCGGCCGCCTGTTGTGCGTCCTCATGTGCCTGGTAATCATGTCACGCCGACATGCGGCGTAAGGGCAGGCCGGACACCTATAAGGCTTCTCCCCAGTATGAGTCCGCTGGTGCGTCGCTAGATGATCAGACCTAGAAAATACCTGTCCGCAAGCAGAACACGAGTATGGTTTTACACCGCTGTGCAGCCTCGCATGCCTTGTCAGCATATCCGATCTAGCGAATTTGCGGCGGCATATCTCGCATTCGTAGGCCCTAGCTGCATCTGGCGTCCGGTTCCTGTGTCTTGAGGCAACGTGCTTAGCTAACCTATCGTGAACCGAGAACGTTTGTCCGCACGCCCCGCAGCTGTACTCGTTCTCTTGCGCAGGCGCAGGTTCCGCCTTGATCGAGAGGTCGAGCGGGGCGTCATCTTCTTGCTTCGGTTCAATGCAAGTTGAGTCTAACATTAACCAGCGTGGAGGTATGTAGTGGATGTTGTTACGAAGTTGGACAGCTAGCTTATCTAAGAGGCGGGATAGACGTCGTCTTTTATGAAGATGCCGCGGGCTTCGGGTCGGCTCTGACATATTATTGGAGCAGCCGCTGCTTCCCTCGCCGTGTTCTTGCACCACACGCGCTTCTCGCCAACCTTTAACAAAAAAACTAATTTGAGCGTTAAGTTTCGTTAATGATGAGGAATGTTTATTTTTCTATCTACAAGGGATATTTTATCATTAAATAGGCATATAATTGGCATTAGAATTGATAATTAAATCATTAAAAATATTTTTTAAAGCTTATCTGATTTAAAAAATAGGAATTAAACCGAAAAGGAAAATAAACAGTTTTATTTAAAAGGAGGTACTTTTAACAAAAAAATGTTGTTACAAGCAGTACGATGGTGTTAGAATTACTATAATCAGTAACGTGTGCATTTTCAACTAAAATTTTTGCCACATACGTTATATTAATTTACTTAAAAGTATAGTAACGCTTAACCGTGTCATTATATGCTGATTTCATAATTACAATAACGTGAATATTGAATGAGATAATATTTTAAACTATGGATAACTCAATTCAATTGAAGTAGAGCTTATAATTATTTTTAAATGTTGTTATCTCTGAGTGTAAAATTTACTATCTACGGCAATCTTTGCTAACCTATTTATTATGTAATCTTATAAGGATATCTTATTTATTCTCACGCATAGTATTAAATTACATTTACAGACAAATAAGAAATGTATTTATTGTCCAAATGGCGCTTTATTGCGAAACCATTATGAAAATATCGTATTTCATATTAGAACATTGCATGGGAACCAATTAGACTGTGATGTTTCAAATCGTAACCTATTTTATAATTTAATTTAATCATCAAACTACATTTCAACGCGCAATTTTTATGTAATTTTAAATTAAAATCAGAAACAAAAAATGACGAAAAAGTCAAATTAGTCTCATAGAATCGAAGCAATTAAATGTAGTTGTCTTGTTGTTACTTTTTTGTTCACTTTCAGTTCTAATTTTGAAAAAAAATAACATTTAAATCTTGTTGTAAGAACCTAAAGTAAAAACGGGTTGAACATACATTTCCAAGTGTTCACATAACTGCTGGGTACGCCTTTATCAAATTTACTTCACATTGTTCGACTTTTTTATCTTTAAACAATGTAGCGTAACAGACTCCGGATTAACTTGTTTCATACTACCCCAAAGATGGTAGTTTTGTGAAATAAAATAATTATCTTTTCTTCAGGTCGACCAATAAGAACACGCAGGTGTACGCGTCTTAAAGTTTACGTAGGGAGATGCCTACATACATATTGCACCTTTTAAGCATCTGTCCTCAATATGACAATGGAACTTATCTCTTGCTCCTTATTGGTGAGTTTGGTGCTCCTTTTGACCAATCAGACAACTTCATTTTGTCGACAATGGAACTCCTCTAAAAACTTTAGCGTATTATGCATTTATTGTTCAATTGTTTGACATCTTTTAAAGGGGCTCCTTAAACAGGCACTAACGACCTGTTGTAAAATTTATTTTGGAGCTCTTTTAAATCCATATTTAAAGATATTATCCTAAAAAAATATAAAGCTTATATAAGAAGCTTGTCATAAGAAAGTATAAAGGTGAAAATAGAAGGACCTCTTTTTATAGCTTAATTTTTAATGTGATTTTAAATAAAAATTATTACAGCATCATTGTTTTTCTTCTTCTAGAGATAAATTGTGTAATCGTAATTGAAAATTGAAATGTTTACAATGAAGTAAATCCTCGTCTATAAGTATTCTACATAGGTATAGGCAGGCCTTTTTTTGTCACTTATTTTTTAAGGGCACGCTAATTCTCGAATGTTGTAAGTCCATAAACTTTTTGTAACCCCCCATTTTAAAAGTTCTGATTAGCACTCATTAGGCTTATATCGCGATTTTGCAAATCTAAGCTCACTTAGCTCTTGAAGATCATCGCATATTACGTATGAGGCGATACGGTATCTGTTCAGGAAAGATAGACTAGAATTTGTATTTGGATAAATTTGACCTACTAAAAAATCCAAAAGTTTTTGTAAAGATTACCAAATATATTTAAGTTTCATTTTTTTTCAAATTATTTGATTTTTTCAGATTTTATGGCAAATTTTCGATATTTTCGAAATTTCCTTTAAGGGCACCGCGTGCCCCCACGTGCCCCACAAAAAAAGCCCTACAGAAGTATACAGAATATATTCGATTTTATAAATTACAAGGACTTTGATTGTTTCGACATGTTACATTAAATCATCGGGATCTTTAATTTAAACATGGCTTTATCAGTTTTCGAACTTTTTCTAATTGCTACTAGAACATCAACGTAACTGCAACATTAACTAACTTATTTAGAACTTAACTTTCCTCTTAAACTCATTATTTAGGTCTTTATTCTTGAAACGTAATCAAACTTGAATAAATAGAATGGAAGAATTGATCGATTGGTAATTGCCTAGCAAAAAAAAGTGAAGTAGCTGCTAGATAGATGGGGAACAAGTCCACGTATTTGTGATTCGACGACATTTTTCCGCCGTGTGTCACCTTAGTTACGCCAAATTTCAAAAGCGAAGAAGATAATCGAGCCTTGATTAGGTAGGCGTTATTGATATCTATACAAATAAAAATGAAATTACGGTAATTGGTAACCGTAATACTTGAATAAGGTTGGACTAATTTGGATAATTTGTTTACTGAACCGAAAAGACTATTCCCAAATAGGTTATAATAACAAAATATAAATAATAGCAACCCTTAAATGTCCCGTTGCTTTACTCGGATCTCCTAATTCTTAAGGGAAGGGACCGTATAACCATCACTCCTGAACAAGGCTTATCGGGTTTGACACATCGGTGATATTGATTTGGCCGGTTTCATCATGATGTTGTCCTTCACTATCAGCACGTGGTAAATGTAATAACATGCACATTTTAAGTCAGGTCGCCCGACGCCCGAAACCGCGTCATTCGAGTTTCTGATGCGAGTGCATGCACCAGTAAGCTAACACGGCTATACAGTCTATACTAATATAATAAAGAGGTAAAGTTTGTGACGTTGTAGGGGGTAATCTCTAGATCTACAAAACCGATTTTAAAAATTCCATTATTGTTGGAAAGCTACGTTAATAGGGAGTATCATAGGCTATATAACATAACTCTATATATCACGGGAGCGGGACAGGGCGCGGATGAAACCGCGCCGGGCCGCTAGTGTTTATAATAAATTGGAATTTTTTCCGTAATAGTTGCAAAATTCGGTAAAAACTGAGGGCGCTTTTTATGGGATTTTTCTAGAAATTTAATATTAACTAACATAGTCTAGGTAACTTACGATTCTAATGATGAATTTATTAAATGATTATTTTTTTTGTATATCGTAGTAATTTCGGCAAACAAGGCACTTTTATGAAATCTCTCGTTTGTCCGTCTATGTATGTATGTATATGCCTGTCACAGTCGCTTTCGGAAACTACGCGATCTATATAATTGAAGTTTAGTAATAAAAAAAATCTGTCATATAGATAATGAGCGAACCATAGTAACTTAGTAATACGCTAAAGTTATAAACTCACGCTTCAAAAGACAATTGAGTTCGAATCGTGGCCAGGAAGCATGCACCACTTTATATGGTCGATTTTTTCTATATCACCAGATCAATATTATTCCTAGGATAAAATACAACATGCAGATATTAAAAACAACTGTTGCATAGAACTAAATAAAATTGCTGAAATGTCAGTTTCAAATTTAGGGCAGACTTTTAAAATTTTTTGGTAAACGTAAAAAAACGATTTCTTTGTACAATTCAAATGCGGTATTCATGCAACCGTTATTTTTAATTTTCTTATGTTGTCTTTTATTCTGCAGAATAACTCTTATCTTGTCATTGAAAAATCGGCCCTAAGTCAGGTTTAAATTTGTTACTGATAACTTTTCTCTGGTGATTGGACAGTCGGCCCCTAGACAGCTTTCTGACCTAATGTGCATTTTTTTATTGCGTGAGTTCAGCAGACAGGCAGATGGCCCCCCCTGATGGAAAGCGGTTACCATCGCCTATGGACATTTGTCACACCAGAGGCACTACCAATATGCTACCACTCTCTAAAGGGAGACTGGAAACTAACCACTAATGCCGGAACACAATTCAAGGTTGTTATGGCGGCATTTTATAGACCAGGGGTGGTAATCATCCAGACGGGAAATTATCCCAGCACCTGACGTATGCATATTGTTACAGTTACCCCGCGCTGACGGTAAAAGAAAACCATAAGCATGGTGTATATACTGTCCTTTCCTTGTATTGTATATCCTTGTATACGTGTTAGTTCAAAATAGAATAAAAAATTTGTTACAGATGTCGTAAAAGTTGAATAATTCAAGAAAAAGTGAAGGTTCTTGTTCTATAGGATTTTTGTATGAAGTCGAGACTTTTTATTCTTAGGATTCGAACAATAGATATTTACAATTATTTTTAGATTTCTATAGACATTTCGCCTAACATGGAACTTTTTATTGTATAGGTTTACGTTACGTTATTAAATCGTCTTCGAACATGACGATTCGAAAATTACGTAACGTAAATTTCGACCGATCTCCTGTTCACCTGTCCATCTATATTTGTTATAATGCTGCTGCCACACTTGCGATAATGTTAAAGTTATAGGCCGTTGCACGTAAACGTGGCAATGGGTCTAACGCGTTATATGTGTGCGATATTTTTATTATTGCGAATGACGTTATATATTTATAGATAATGTATATATAGTAATGTGGCTGTTCGTTAACTCAATAAATAAGACGCATATTGCCACAGACAATAATTTGATCATTATCGCAGGCGCGGCAGCATTACAGACATTTTTGTCGGCAACTGCTACAAAGACAAAAGGATAGACGCAAGATGATGAAAATAAATGGATTTAGTTTTTGACAAAATAGCTATATAACTACGGTTTTAAGCGCGGTATTTTTTTTTATTATCCGACGTTTTGATCACTTTTCAGTAGTAGTATGATCACGGAAGACATGTATGAAGGTAAGTAACTCTTAGAAATAACTTAAACACATATTACGTGTGTGTGTGTAAAAAAAATCAGTATACATAGCCGTTGGGTATAATTCCCGGCACGAATTTTGTTCGGTCGGCGGAACACTAGGGATCGTTTTGCGCATTGATCATAGCCAATGTAGTGAGACTTATCTACATATCGACAATATTATGTTTTTGCTTTCTTGTTCGAACCGGACAATACCTCATACTTCAGAAAAGGATAGAAATTTCACTGTTCATAGGAAAAAGTGATCACCCAAGAATTATTCCGGGGACTGGACCGCTAGTCAGATTTTGAAAAATCATTACGTTGTTCATTAAGAACTTTGCTATTGAACTTATTGAAGTAAATTGGATAGGGTCGGGTATAGATATGTGTCAATTTATTGTTATTATCAATTTAATGGTAATATGTATTTAGGAATGTATTTGTGACTTATTATAACAACTAAAACTGTATATGAGAGTTAAAAAAAAGGTTTTGAATTAATTATGGCAATTTAAATTACACGACAACAATTTTTTAATTTTGAAAATATCAAAGTCTGACTTGACTTGGGAAATGTACTTACGTATTGCATAAAACTACTAAAACTCTTTTTGACCACTAAAATTGATTATAAGTCTAAAAAATAAAGCATAACTGTAACTAATTAAGCCACAATAAAAATTAGGATACTAAAATAGTGATGTATTTTTAATTTACTCCCCACTCGTCTTGTGGGCCTTAGTCGAAAGTCGCAACCGATGCCTAGAACGGTGAGTTAGATTAGGTTAGACTTTAGTCTGCCTGCCAGGGCACGCGGAGTTGGGAATCCCACAGTCTCGTAGCCCTGGCATAAGGCGCAGGATGGGACACCCAGGGATTTTAGTGGGTATCCCTAACTGGGGAGTGGCAATAGCGTGGCACCAGTTTTGACTGGGCACGCTAGTGCCACCCCCGATCTGGCGAATCCCGCACTCTCACACGGGTCGCGAACATCTCCCCAGGCTTCTGTGGCTGTCGCGACTTAGTCGTCAAACGGATTTCCCCGGGCCAAAAAAAAAAGACTAGTCTAAAGCGCACGAGTCGAGCGAGTGAAGCGAGCGTACTGCAGCAGCGACCGGCGAGTTCCAGAACAAACTGGTCACCATTTATTCATGAATAACTATTCACATGATGGTTTCCAATCGATATCAGTGAAAAATATAAGTGAGTATATATTTTCCAAAACATTAATATCTCAAGAACTGTACATTTCCTAAACATAAGGTTTGCAGAAGAGCTAAGTATTATTTCCTTCCTTCCCCCTCCCCCTCTCATTACTTATGGTAAAATGGCACATATCTATACCGCAACCATTAGCAAGATTTTTGCTCTCAATGATATAAACATTGTGTATACTTCTATCCTTTGAAATGTGGAGTGGAAAATTGTGAATAAAAAAACTTAAATACTTTAAACCAGAATTAGTAGGAAGGAACGCATTTCTATGAATATTTTTTGATATATGGGTTATTTCTAACAATTGTTTGCTTTTTTTAAAGTTTCATAGTCAAATCAACCGTTCATTATATTGCGTCGTTTGTCAGAGACTTTACTTATCAGATTTTTTATGTTTTGTCTGTTGTCAGGAAAATTTAAAAATTCAAATAATTTTCAACAATTATAATTTGTTAATTCTGTTTCGATCATGACTATAAAGATATCGGCCGATTCTTCTAGTTTAGTGTTATGTAAAATTTCCTATTGGTGTACATCTGAATGTACTATTTACAAAATTGAATAACTGTGTAAACATCTCTAATAGCTTTTCAGTAAATCACAAAACCTTCATAAACAAACTTATTGAAATTCAGATTAATAGGAACGTCTGTTGGGTCAGTTAATTTAAAAGTTAAAATACGTACATATCTCAAATCTGAGTCGTTTGTATGTAATCCGTATTCAAGTCCTTTAATATATATTTAACATTTCATTGTATCGAACCAATAAATGTTCTCTAAAAAATGTAAATACACTTCTGAACTTGTTGTATGAGAGTAATTTTTGCACTCAAAAGTTGTTTTTAAAATAATTTTAATTCACAATGTTCACTGATATCGATAAATGAGTGGTATGCACTGTCTTTTAGTTCGAGATATACTTTTGTTTATTGTAATAGTAATTATGCCTCAAATCTTTTTTTTAATAAAGTCCATGTGGAATATTATGACACTTGTAGACTATAAATTATTTTTCTGTTCAGCTGTTAGAGATATTTTAGAGAGCCGAAGATTATTTTTAATAGAAGGTTTAATAAAATGTAAATAAGATTATCCAAGTTGTACCATGAAAAAAGAACTAGTTGTATAAACCGCAATGTTTTTAGCACTTCTGTTGCGTTTGCGTACAGTGAACGGTAAGTAAGGTCGATGGGTCGCCGCCGACCGGTATTGCCGCCCCCGCGCGGCGAATGCGTACTCCGTGCGTGAGACGTGCGTCAAAGAGCGCAAGCCGCGAAAGACTGACGCCTGCGCTGCGCATACGCACACCTGCCGCACTAGCCGGTATCTTTAATCGTTCATGTCAGCACTCCTGAACTAAAGCCTACTCGTACCTGCAATCTTGCAACGCGCTTGCTTGCGTTTTTAGCGCATGAATACCCATACTGAGAAAACTGTAGCATTTTCAGCTAAATCAGGAACTATTATGCCATTTAAACTCTATGTAGATCATTTATGATAAACAGACATATAGTTACCGGAGATTTTTCCCATCAGTATCGACACCCTAGATCCTAACTCGCAGTCGTATATTGCATAAATGTAATAAATAAAATCTTTCTTGGAATTGGTTGTTGGTTCTTTCTTTACGGGTTGGACAATTAATCATTTATTATGAAATATAATATAATTGGGATGAACTTAGTTTGTACGACGCTGCATAAAAAAGATCTACTACTACTTAGTAGAAGTAGATCCTTTAGTAGATGCTGCATGGTAAACACTATGCAGCATTTCGAGGGAACGACAAAAAGTGATTTCATGATTTTCACACGTGGATACTTTCGATGTGCAAGATTACTTATAATCCTATTCTTTATCGCTATCACGCGGAAATTATAACATACTACACGCAATACGTCACAAAACGAGCCTAAGCCTCGTATACTATTCGGCCAGATTACGGACCCATGTGAAGCTACGATGAATCCATTTAAGTTTCATTTTAATAGAATTTCACTCCGTTCAACAAGCACATCGTACAAGTGCATCAATAGCATTCTCTATAGTCCATTATAGAGGCCTTTATACCCTGGCTTAATACCAAATCACGACTGCGGATCAATTCTCGTTTAGTTGACAATTAATTCATTCCGAGCCGGTATAGCTATTTGTATTTAAAGTATTTCATGCATGTAACATGGGGTAAAGCTCTCCCAAAACTCATTATTTAATTCAAATGTTCACATTAATTCCATTTCTCTATTACCTAAATATCAATCAATGAAACTGATAATTGCATTATATATGCAATATGAAGTATGTTTAGAGCAATTAGGATAGAAACAAGTACCTTCATGAAGGTTACCAAAATAAAATAGTATTTAACATACAGGGTTTGTCATTTTTTGTGTCATGTTAGACTATTATTCTCTATTTTGTTTAATGTATTATTTTATTGATAGATATTAAAGCACGTGTGTATATTTTCAAGTTTTATTATAATTATAGTCCGTTGGAAAAATGTGTTTACAGGCTGGCCCAAAAATGATAAAAAATAGGGTGTGTCACTTTCAAAAATTTGTCTAAAATTCTAGCAACTCTAATATTATGACATGAATAATTTTGATAATTACTAGTTTTTTTTAGTATTATGTAAGACATCATGCAAGTATAAAGTTGCTTTATTTACGACACACCCATTTTGGCAACATAACCAATGATGTTTACTTCAATAATAATGACAATAGCTTTGTAAACAAGGGCTTTAACACCTTGTCAGAATTAACACAATAATTATTTGGTCATGTCGGCGGTATTTAGTAAATATAGTGAAATTATGTCGAAAAGATTTTTGCTGTAATTTACACTAGACGTTCTTTGTAAAATTTGAAAATTGCTGTTCGTATAAGACTTAATATTGAAAGATCCGTATTTAGTTATTTTTAGTGAATTTTAATCTTGGTTCAACGTTAAAATTAAAATATACACTCGCTGTGTTTATTATTGACGGACATTGACTGCAGATAAGATAGATTAAATCAAGTCAGATAGTCAAATTAGGGTTTCACCTCGTAAGGAAAACCAGCAAGCTCTTGTAAAAATCTTTATGTTCGTATTCTAAATGTTGTCTCAAAAGTCTCATAAGATCGCATGTCAGCGTCTTAAGATATTCAAGGTCAAAGGTTCCGGAAAACTGTTTAATTCTTTCAAGTATCTCGCTTCCTATGCATTAAAGCATAGTTGCATGTATAATTAAAGTTGTAGAGCATAAAATTCTCTACAAGTTTTGTTTTTACAATTTTACATACATACATACATAACTTCACGCCAATTCCCTTGCGGGGTAGGCACGAGCAACAGAGCGCCATTTAGGCTTATTCTTACACACCTCACTTGCTTCTTTGACATTCATAACTCTTGTCATGCACGCTCGTCTGTTCTTAAGGCTCCTGATATCAACTTCTGCTAGTACACGATCAATTTGATCATGGATGGTGTGTCGTGGCCTTCCAGGACTTCTGCATCCATCCACTTTTGCATTGTATATCTGTTTAGTCATTCTTTGATCATGCATTCTTTCCACATGCCCGAACCACCGGAGCATTCCTTTCCTTACCTTCACCCCGACACTTTCTTTCAGACCAACTCTCGTTTTTACAATTTTGTATACATTTAACCGTTTTTAAGATAAAGCGCTAACCACTATCGATCTTGGTCCCTCAAAAAGTTTATCCTTGTTCCCTTTACAACACTTCACTTACGAAAAGTCTCTAATCGTTTTTTAATTCAAAAACTTTACTTTCTTGTAATTAAGTCTCACAAATAAAACAATTTACTTCATTAGAAGCCATTGCTCAATATATGAAAAACACATGTTGGTGTAGATGTATTAGTAATAATTTGCCGCTCTCGTAGTATTGAATTTACAAAAAAAAAAAAAAATGTATAAATATATACGATGATTTGATTAAGTCTCACTTCTTACACAATAATTACCCACCCTGGAGCGCTACTATGATATGTGAATTGGACGAATAAATCGAAGTGAACCTCGGCAACCGACCAAAGTCGGAGAGGGAATGTTTTCCATCATTCCGTCCGCACGCTTCTATATTCGAACGATGACGGAATGAGCCGAGTAGTGGGGTAATGGATAGAAATTAGCCTTTATTATTATTTTGTTAGTATATAAACTCTTTCAAATAGTACAATAATCTGACCTTTTTTATCTTAAAAAGACGCGGAAAGGAGATATTGTCAAAAACTATCTTTCCTATATGGCGGCGTGAGCGGCAAAGATACGAGGTGGCAAAGTTGAAATTCAGAAAGAGCATATCAGAATCTGTAAAATTTCCCATTTTCAAAACTTCCGGAAAACTTTCCAGGTAAAACTACAAATTAATGATTGAACTATAGATAGAATTTGGCAGAACGGTTTTTTCTATATGCCGCTATGAAGTAGGTATATTCATGATAGTATCAAAAATGAGGGGTATCTGCCGTGACTTTTTTTCAGTATACCGTATGTACATAATCGTGGCTTGAAACATCTGATTAATTTTTTATTTACATCAATAAGTGTGGAGTTCGATCTGTTGGGTGGAAACTTCTAAAAAATTTAAGGCGACTGATGGGTGTACAATCTTAAAGGCGGTGAAAAATTAAAGAAGATTTCAACAAAAAGAGTTTGAATATTTTTTTTCGAGGTATGGCGTTAATGTTTATTAGGGTTCCGTAGAGTAAAGTAGTAAACTTCCGTGGTCACTACGGAACTCTTCAATGCACATGGATGAACGCATACTTGACCGATTTTAAATTGCTTGAAGCAAGCTTATCCGTGCAGGAACGGAGAAAAAATACTGACTAATTCCTGCGGCCGGGTTGTCTGTCGTAAGAGGTGACAAAACAACCCACAGCGTGATGGTAGAGCATTCTCTGTCTAAATGGTGATCACCCCTGGTCTTATAGACCAGGGGTCAGGCGTCAGTATACTATAAGTATACCGCCATAACAACCCTAAGATATGTTCAGGCATCAATGGGCTGGTTATGACGCCTACTTACATAAGTAAAGTCTGGAATACTATTTCCAGATGGTAGTCATACGAGGAACAGACGTTAAAGAAAACAATTGCGTATTCTAGTGTGGTAGCTCAAAGAAATGCGGGCGAACCACGCGGTTATGGAAGTGAGGCATTGAGGCACCAGATCAAACAATCCCTCGAAACGGTCCCCTTTGTGTAGACGATAAACTACTCAGGGACACGAAGTCTCTCCGATGGCTAAGCGGTTCTAAGCCATCTGTTAGTTGTATCTACCATTCACTTACAATCGATATTCTACACAAATGCTGATTGCATAAGCTACTATATGTATGTACATTTTATCTTTAATACTTAATGGCAAGTGCATTCTGCCCAATTAAATATCAAATCAAAGAATAATAATGTCCAATAATATCAATTTAAAAATCATGATGTCTATAATATTACAAAATTGTAAAAATCTAGTCTTTGGTTGTAAACCTCATCCACCCTCGCACGCAAAATAGGCGCTTTGTCGTCGAGTTACGGAAACCGCCTGCTCGCAGTAGAAGAAGTAGTCTGTGGTGTTTTACATTTTTTGGTTTTGTTTGTTTGTTCGGGATTCACGTAAAAACTACTGGGCCGACTTCGATGTGGTTATCGCTGGCCGATAGCAAATTACTGGACTTAAATCTGCGGTACTTTATATCCCGGAATCGCACGGGAATTTTCTTGGGAGAGGTTTAAAATGGTCGGTTGAGAAAACAGGATTCCGATGTAATATTTTTACTGATCGATAGCAAATTCTCTACTTCAAAGTTCTCTGTTTCAAAGTTTAGTTTAGGTCCTTAAAATTTGCAGCCATTAAGGACCTAAACTAAACTTTGAAACACAAAAAGGATTTTACGTTTAAACGTAATACAGCAATTGGCAGACTACTAACTACGTTTAATTTTGTAATACGAGTATGTTAAGATAGTATTGAGATTATAAAAATAAATAAATATTATTATTGAATACAAAGCAACCTAGATAAAACTGTCATATTTTCTAAACTGCCCTACAATATTCCCTAATAAACATATGGAATATGTAGTCCATAATATTGCATCAAGTTGCCGATCTATGGGGCGTCTCGAAGAAAGCTTGAGCGTAAAGGGTAAATTCTGAGTAACTTCGTGTGTTAAAGCAGGTCTAAGCGTTATTAAATATTGTCTGAAAGTTCTTTTACTGCCCAATCATTCCTGATTTAGAATGTGATTATTTATCTAAACATAAATAAAAGTCAAGTAATGACAAATAGATACTTTATTTGAAATAAAACGCTGTTATTTAAAAAAATTTCATTTTAATTACAAATACAATTGTACAATATTTGTAACAATATAAACTGTTGATCCCGATCAACCGTTTTCATGATACTTGTAGCTTCTTAGTCTTCCTCCAGGTGACGTTGTCTTCCCTAATTCTAAATTCCATTTCAAATATAGCAAAACATCATTTATAGAACAAAAGGATTGTTAAAAACCGTACAGTATAACAACATAGTCGAAAAATCTATATTCTATTGGATTTACGCATGAAAGGAAAATGCTTTTTCTATCTGGTTATAAAATATAAATGCTCAAAAATGTTGGTGTGAAATTCCAATTAGAATTGCACACAATATTTAAACTGGAGTTTTCGATATTTTTGTTCAAACAAGAGCGCTTAAGCTGTTTGTATTTTATTTGCATTTATGCAGTTTGAAGGCTTCTTTGAAGTTCGCTCCCGGATGCGACTTGTTTGTTTTCTGTAGTTGACAGGATAGCAAAGTAGACAAGCTGAAAAGAGGGTTAATTAACGTATAAATATTTTTATAAATTAAATTTCTAAGCTTCGGATAACAAAGAATAACGTTATGATAATTAATTACTATTTCATGCTTATACTTACCTTGAAAACAATGACGAATTTTAAATGGATAAACTTCTTTTTAATGATATTGATCTTCAATTATTAAGTTATATTTTTAAGATTTTTATACCGTATAAGAAATTCTTATAAGATATAAAATAGCTTCAGATAAATAAAATTGATCTATTTTAGTTGTCTTTTGTTAAACAAATACTTTGACTTTATAACATATTTTCGAAACTATATATCTTTAAAAGGTTAAGTGTTATAAAATATAAATAAATTGACTTCAGGCACAGAGGGTTCCCAGCTTTTTGCCCAAATGACAACGGAATTCTAAAATACAAAAATCTAGATATATTTCAATAACGTTACAACGTTTTGAAGTTCACTCAGCAAAATTCCATTACTTATGTTGAAGTAACAGGCGGTCAGACGGTACACTGCAGTTTGGTAGGAGCATATGGAAACAGTTCGAAATTCCAAGGGGTGAAGAGATACAAGCGATATAATGAACGACTGTCAGCTGAGGCTGGCTGTAGCGATGCACTAATTTGATTGCCTCTCAGTATCTTGGAAACAACTTGATTAGTGATAGAGCTAAGATTTACTACCTGATGTAGGTACCACTGTATTAACGACTAACCGCTTTGTTGCTTTTTAAGTTTATTACGGTTTTTTATTTGTTAAAAAAAGTAATTTTATTAAAATATACATTTATTTTAAATTTCAATTAAAAATAATGACGTTTATGTAATAATATTGAAATCTGGTCAATTTTGTAAAGTAAACTTTTATATACATACATTATATTATACGCATCGGAAATATGACTCATATTTTTTTTTGTAAAAATTATATACACTATTAAATAAGTTTGGCAAAAGAACTTTGCAGTCTATTCAGCAATTTTTAAGTACGAAACCATTGTAATGTAGCAAAAGTTACCTAGCCGCGGTCAAAGACCGGAACATCAGTCTGAAGTATTTTAAAAGTTTTGTAAACGTTTGAAAAACAGCACGGTTATGTATTGTATTCACGTTTGTAGAGATATAAAATATTGTGATATCGTATTTTATATTAAATTTCACATAAATATGATTTAAGAAAAATAAATATTATAAACGAAAATTTATAAATTTATTAACGCTTCGCTTAATGAAATTTATTAAATTACAAGTTATTAATTTAAATTTACTAAAAAAAGGAAAAATGTAATCACTAAACTACTTGGCAAATATTGATGTTATTAAATTTTTAAAAGATTTTCGTTGGCACTCAAAAAAATATATTAAATTAACACACAATATTAATAAGTATTTTTAAAATTTTACCACAAATTTGATTTTCCGAATAAAATATTTTTCTAAGAACTTTGAAATAAAATACAAAATCACAAAGGAAGTTTTCACAAAATTTAACATACCTGATAAATCCAGCGTCGGCAGGTTCACTTTTTGAGAATCTAGCAGCGCGTTCATTTTTTAAATCATAAATAAATAATTGACAAATAAATAAATAAAAACTGAACAAAGAAAACTAAGGTAAGAAGAGAAGACTCCCCAAGATGTTACTCCCGTGGCGGCTCCAGAGTGAATGTGAAAATTCTGTGCCCGGCTAGGGTTGGAAGGAGTTGTATCGAGGGGCTGAACTTGGGGGCGGTGCCAGGCGCGGGGGAGGATGCGCGGGACGGGGTGATTACCTGGAAACAGTATGGAATACCCAAACTAACATAATTACCGGCAGAATAAGCTGTAACTCACACAACAGAATTATATCTATTTATTTATTTTTCATAGACTCCATTTCTTAATCTACGTTTTGGAAAAACTGCTCCAATACACAAATATAAATATATTATTCTAAAATTTAATTTATTTTTAGTTATTAATAAGACCTTTCAAGCCTAAATAAAATCTTTAAACTTAAATCAATTTATTTACAGTATTCAAGGAACTGTTGTTGATTAAAAAGTTCTATACAATTATAAATTATTTATTTTAAAAATGTATGTAATGCGTCCTTAAAAATTATATTACTATCCATTTTCAGGTTTTAAAGGTTAAAAAGACAGGTCTACGAATACATCATTAGAACGGCCCTTTTGCATGGCAGTGAAGCATGGCCTATAGGGAGACCGAAGAGAGTTGTGACATAGTTGATTTCTCGCGACCTATGACTGTTAATAACATGACAAACTAGATAATGATATCTATATGTCAATGTAGCTCAATCCATAGTCTTTAAAAAATAATCATAAAAAAAATGTATTTTTAAGGTTTCTGTAGATGTAGATAGATGTAGATTATTTCTGGACTGAGATATGTTAATTAAAATATTATATTTCTCACAACTCTGCTAGGTCTCTACTTGAGCGACACAAGAAAGAGTTGCACATTTCCCTCGGTTCATATCAGCTCAAACTCGCACGTTCATACGCTAGCGAATATTTACGCGACAAAGGTTTGTATATAATAGAAATATATCGAGAGGATAACCTACCGGATTGGCAACAATGCAATATATTTCAAAATAACTTATGATTGCTTAGAGGAGGAATCCAGGCACGACACGTAAGAGCGAGGACATATTGCACGTATATATTAGTTGACCACGATCAAATCGGCATGTGTTACGGGTAGACTCACTATACTACTATAGATGTAATACTTTTATCTATACGGCATTTTACATACAAAGTAAAAATGGGTATACATCAAAAATATAACATACATTGTAAACTCTATATAACGACACTGAAGATACAGAACATTAAATGGCGTTATAGAGAGTTGACGTTAAATGGAGAGAAGTCTGTTATTTTTATCTGACTTCTCTTGCTGCACCAGTAATTTTGCTGTATTTTTTACTTATTTTATTTATATATTGCGATATTGAGGCATCTTTATGATAAAGAAAGTACTTAGAAATTTCGATATTGATGATGCTGACTGGCGATGTTATTACGGACTAGGACAATAAAGCGATAAAAGAACGTACACAGCTGCGCAACTTTTACTAATTTTGGCAACTTAAAAGGTACTTTTTAATACTTAATTGTTCTCATTATGGAGAGTGGGTGTAATGTTATATAGAGTGTATCATTGTATGGAAGACAAACTAAACCAACCAAAGCCAAGTGATTTCGACGCTTAAGGGAGTTTGTCGTTAAATCGAGTAACGTTACTTGGAGTTTATACTGTAGTACCACACGTAGTCAAATAAAAAGCCAGGGTCTCACTTACAATATTTACTTAGGTCCTATTACAATAATAAGATTAGATAAATTATCACAGCCCTAAGAAACCTTGTAATAAAAATGTTTAAACATATGTACCTACATGATAATAAACCAGTTTAAAAACATAATCACGTTGTTTCTTTTCTTAAATATGAAACACAATGTACTAATGCTATTCCCAAAGAAATCATTATATTTTGCGTGCTCCAAAACACCATGTTTGTGTAAGATTTCGACAGGGCTGCCATAGTATGAATCAAATAAAACCCCAAAAGCTGTCAAATGGCATGGGTATTATCACTGTTGAGTATTTAGCCCAGAATTCATACTAATTTGCCCATGGCCCTTTGCTAGATATTTTTTTACTAAGCGTCAGTCCTTTTATCTTTAAAATAATATTAAAATCCGTTGCAACGACAAAGTGCGTCGTATGATGTATGCGCTTTATCGAACTGCAGTTGGTTGCTGCATCGAATTTCCTGTTACGTAAACGCTTGTCATAGGTCCATTTGCATTCTGGGATAGCCAATCCTGTGAATTGAGGTCACAGCGACTTGCGTCATAGCAGTGTTGCCAAAATGAAATTTAAGTAGAACAATCATTTACCACCGTACTCAGAGACATATCAGTTTAAAGTTACTTAGTGCATGTGTTTAAGTACCAACCCAGTATTTAGAAAAATAAAATAATCTGTTTAATGTTAATTAGGGATATTTGATTGTTTGTATACCCATGTCATAGTGATTTTTCTCAGTCTGGCAGTACTATTTGAGACTCGAGCAATAAGGTTAAAATTTAGCAAGGAGTTATTTTTTTCTTAATTTCAGAATATATTGTAGATTTATTATTTCATAAATATAATAGCAATCACTGAGTAAAAAAGGCTACACAGACAACTAAACAGACATATAAAATTTGAATGTTTTCGTTTTTGCCAGTTGGCTACAAAGTCCGATACAAAAACTAAATTACAGTAGGGCCGCGCTATTATTTTTATCAACATACTCATCTTATTTCTTTAGACATGTAACACATGACAACGTTATGTTTGACAATTTTTTTTTCTTAATTATTAGTGAGGTGATCAGGAGGTTAATGTGTAATCGAAAGGTTTAAAAGTTTAATCGTAAGTTATGAATATTTCTTACATTTCAAAGACAAAACATATATATATTTCAAAGGATGTCCGGAGGAGTAATAGGGCTGCTCATTTTATTGTCTTATAGTATCTATTTTAGGGTTCGGTAGTCATTTTGGCAAACATGGAACTATAAGGAGATCGTCATGTTCTTGCGTCCATTTACACATCTGTTTGTTGGTCTTTCTGTCATTCACTTTTCGTCGTAAAAACGGGGATTCTAAGAAAGAAATTAGTATGAATATGTAATCGATATTTTTTGATCCCGCCAGATAATCCTGTAGTGGAATCTAAAAAAGATTAGGGGTGGCACCCACCCATATACATGTATTAACTTAGGGTTGAAAGGTCTAGATCATGATATGGGGAATAATGAATCAAGTGTTAATTATTCCGATGGTAATTTATGACATTTATGTTTTACTCAATATAGATGACGAGATATTTATAGCTACCAATGTCGTTAAAATTATTTATGTAAGTCCACCCCTCAATTAATTTTCGAATTATGAAGTGAAAATTAAGGTAGGGCTTAATAATACTATTAATAATTTATTTATTTCAGAAAAATGAGTATTTCCATATTATACAGTTTTATATTATAAAATTATTTCAATCTTGCAAGGTTCAAATTTATTCACGGCACAAATACATACAAATAATAGGGCATTACCACCACGTCACTATAATTATTATACATGTTTCTACTCCACGGCGTCAAAGGGACATGTATACCAAAATGACTTCAAGTATGGATGCTCCACCGGGCCGCGAGGCGGCAGAAAACAAACAACTTAAAGCTTAAAACTTTCAACAAAAATTAGGTAGTAAATACAAGATTCGTTGAATTGTGTCTGAGATATTAGGTTATAGATTCTATTTACTAAATGTTTTTAGAGTTTCGTTATTATGTCACAAAAATAAATTAAGGTTCAATGCTTTGGTGTGCGTGGTTCGTTACATAGTTGGCGAATTCTCAAAAGCCTACCAAGTATGTAATAAAAATACTCAGGAAAGAGAAGAGGAAAGTCAGTTAACTCAGACAAACTCCAAAAATCATATTTTTTTTTATGCGCTCTTCACGACGGTTGATCGTAACTGACTATAAGCAGGATAGTCAAATTGGGCTGATTCTTTTCATGTTGTGTAATGTAAAATTTCTTGTTAGAATACTACTGAATGTACTATACCTAAAATTGTACGTCCACAATTATAATTTGTCAGCAACTTTGCCATAAGCCCTTTATCACTTTTGCCTATCTAAATTTGATGTAAATGTATTTTTTAAATAATAAAATGTGGTAATATTTTCTTAAGTTTTCGCGACTTGTATACATAATAAAACTACGTTTTAACGGTTTTAAGCGCGGTAATTTACAACGGTTCCATACAACGGAACACAAACCAACTTGACTGATAATTACTTTTATTTTTCCTTCCACCCATTTTAATATTATATAAAATTATTAGAGCTAGGCATGTTTGCTGAAGAGTTTCTTGCGCCGCTTCTTCTCTTCAAGCCATAACATGTTGCGAAGCGGTAGTAAATTAGATTAGGCTCCATAGAGTAAATAATAACCATAAACAAAACTAAAATTAAATAATTAAAATTAACAAGTTGGCGGTAGGCTAAATAAAACTTTAACAATACTCGTTGACACTTGACATCTTTGTCTTCCGTGATCACGGCCACTGAAAAGTGGCCGAAACGTCGGAAAAACCAAAATCAAATAAAATTACCGCGCTTAAAACCGTTAAAACGTAGTTTTATTATGAAATGTCGGTAATGTGTGACTTCCTAGATTAATACTAATTTTTAAACCTATAAGTGTCGATAGACACACTATTTTAATTAAATTACTAAAATAAGTTTAATAAATGACAAAAGTGGCTTTATAGTGCGAACCTATATTATCTAGTATTAACCAACCCTGTTGGTTGCGTATTTGTTTGGCTGTTTTTTCTTAAATAGGTTATGGTGTTCGAAAGAGAAGAAACCAGAACGAATGCAAGGATAATGGTCGATGATGTTATGCTGGAGCAAGTGAATGAGTTTGTATATCTTGGATGTGCTTTTAGCAGTGATGGAAGGTACACCACTGATATAGAAAGAGTAAACGCGGTTGAGATGCGAGCACTGCGCAAAATCTGCGGAGTGACGCTCGCGGACCGCGTTCGTAATACCGAAGTAAGAAAGAGAGTTGGTCTGAAAGAGAGTGTCGGGGTGAAGGTAAGGAAAGGAATGCTCCGGTGGTTCGGGCATGTGGAAAGAATGCATGATGAAAGAATGACTAAACAGATATACAATGCAAAAGTGGATGGATGCAGAAGTCGTGGAAGGCCACGACACACCTTGCATGATCAAATTGATCGTGTACTAGCGGAGGGTGATGTCAGGAGCCTTAAGAACAGACGAGTGTGCATGACAAGAGTTATGAATGTCAAAGAAGCAAGTGAGGTGTGTAAGAATGGGCCTAAATGGCGCTCTGTTGTCCGTGCCTACCCCGCAAGGGAACTGGCGTGAAGTTATGTATGTATGTATGTATGTAGATTCTTAAGCCACTCAAAATTGTACCTTAAACGATCGGTTGGCTGGTGTACTGTTGGTCAAGTATCGCTCGACGGATAAATTAGTTAGTTTACCTGGGGCCCAATTCTGTTGTTACTATCTTGTCAAAACCGCCAGACACTATCGGCTCAATCGTAGGTTTGCCTGATTTTTGTTAATTCCAATGGCGTGTTCGTGTCACGCCACTTTATCTTTATAAATATGTATAAGCGAAGACTCGCGATACAAATGTTTAAAATGTTTGTAGTTTTTCAATATTTAATTCAGCTAACGCCATATTTTCTGGTAATGCTAATACCAATTTTTTTCCACTATTATTCCACCGTGATGATATCGAGGAGATATTGCGTAATTAATATAATCGTACTTTGAATACTTTGCAACGCCAAGATATCTAAATAGCAGAATAGGGCCCCTGAGCTCGGAGCTTCAACAATTGCGAGCTTCAAGCTAGTAATTCTCAACAACCGCAAACACAGGGGGAAACGGCGCACTCTAATATTCGAGGTTAACACACATTTTGGATCGCTGGACCTACGGAGTTAGATTTTTTAATCCGTCAATCTCCTTCGACTCTATAGCCGAATTTAGACAATTCATTTCTGTCTTTCAATTTAGATAGAAATGGGCCAAAAATATCTAAAAAAAATGTTACTAACTTGGGCTGATTTATCAATAAAATAAAACTTATCCATTCAATAAATTATTTTATATATATATAATGATTATTAACCTTACTGGTAAATAAGTCGTAGTAGCCTAATGGATAGCGCACGCGTTCCAAACTCAAAGGGCGCGGGTTCGATCCTGGCCGGAACGCATGCACCACTTAGGCAATTTCATGACCTAATGTGCATATTGTTACAATTACCACGTGCTAACAACGATGAAGGAAAACCTCGTGATGCAACCGATAACCATCGAGATAACTGATGTGTCAAACTTGCCAAGCCGATTTGGACAAGCGTGGCGGGTATACTATCCGTTCCCCCCTATAATGGGAGGCGCGAACCCAGCAGTGGGATATTTATGGGCTGTTATTATTATTATTATTATATAACCTTACCAAATTTAAAAATGAAACAGTTGAACTGTTTTATTTGCGCAACTGAATTTTTTTTTTTGAATAACTTTTATCTGGTGATCTATACTATCACTCTACACTATCTTTGTATGTCAGCCAATTCATTCAGTAAGTATCTGTCTATTTATGTAATTTGAAATTAAATAGAAATATACATACATAACTTCCCGCCAGTTCCCTTGCGGGATAGGCAGGAACAACAGAGCGCCATTCAGGCTTATTCTTACACACCTCACTTGCTTCTTTGACATTCATAGCTCTTGTCATGCACGCTCGTCTGTTCTTAAGGCTCCTGACATCACCTTCTGCTAGTACACGATCAATTTGATCATGGAAGGTGTGTCGTCGCCTTCTACGAAATAGAAATATGTAGATTATAATACATTAATTATCCGTACAGGAACGGAGAAAGAATACAATTTCCTGCGGCCGGGCGGCCTGTCGCAAGAGGCGACAAAACAACCCACAGTCAGGTGGTAGGGCATTTGCCCGACTGGATGGCTACCACCCCTGGTCTAAAGTATGTCGCCATAACAACCTTATGTTGTGTTGCGGCAATAGTAACCAGGTTCTAGTCTCCCTTAAGAGGGCAGTAGCGCATTTGTAGCACCTTTGGTGTTGCAAATGTCCATAGGCGATGGTAACCGCTATCCATGAAATGGGCCGTTTGCCTGTCTGCTGAACTCCTGCAATAAAAAAAAACATGACGGTGTAGTAAATTCGCAATACAACGCTTACGATCAGGTAAGCCGTCTGCATGTTTGCCTGCTTCAGGCAATAAAAATAAACAACTAACAATTAGGGGTTATTTCAAAGTACATATTAGATATATACTTTGTTACGTGCGAGCGGTGGTACACACTTGGGATTGGAAGTAAACACCAGTTTTTTTCAATTAAATGGTTTTTTTGGCTTACACAGCCGTAAGCGATGCCTTTCTAAAAGGTTGCCCCTTCACGCACAACTAACGACGCTCTGCCCCAACGATGAGATATCTCACTCACAATACCGTCGCCGATATTGCGAAGACCACCTCCTGCTACTACAGTGCTCACTTCTGAATTTACCGCGCGTAGCTCGCTTCTGGATTTTCTCTTATACTACGCTAAAGTCCTCCTTCACCGAACTGTCCACTAAACTTGTCACTAAACTCACCACTAACTCTTTACGAAACTTCCCACTAAAGTCGTCACTGTCTTCTACTTAACTCTTCTCCCAATTCTCTCGTATCGGATTTGTCGCTTTGCTATCTTCAACAGATCTACCTGGTTACCGCACAGCTGGCGCCTTACGCTGCTTATATACCAGGAAGAATCTTCTGGAATCCATAATTTCGATCTACTTTTAGTTATTCTTTTATTTACTGTCTGTCCCTTTCTAAATATCTATCTATCTATCTCTGTCTTTCCCTGCCTAAACCTTCTATTCTAGAATTTCGTTCTTTATTTCGTTATTCTTTTGTTCATCATCTATCTCTTTCTAAAATGTATCTTGTCGTCTCTTTCCAGAATCTTTTACCTTTTTCTAAAGTCTTGAGGCCGGCTTACGCTACCAGAAGGTTCTACCCACGGTCGCCACAATATACTATGTAGTTTGAAATGTAAACGATACTTTGTAAGGTATCGTTATTCATTTCTTGAAAAATTATTCCAAAGTTCTGAAACGAGTTTTATTGTTTAAGTCAATAGGTGAAGAGATTGGCTTCAACAAAAATGTGTTTTTCTCCCAATTATGAACTGGATTTTTAAACTTTTTCATTGCAAAGCTGGCAAAGAGGCAGACCGCCCATTTAATGCAAAATGGTTACCATCGCCTATAGACATTTGCACCACCAGGGCGAAGCTAACACGTTGCCAGCCTCTAGGATGGGATAGCTGCATAAGATAGAGGGATCAAATAGGAGGAATGGGATAGGGAAAACGGGAAAGGGGACGGGGAGGGGCAGGTGGGCCATTGGAACTTTCACTCGTCGCACGAATCACAATTATTACAAGACTTCCCGTTTCACGCCGATATATGTGAGACCGTGATACCATACCAATCGAACTGGCCCTACAACCTTTGATCAAGATAATGACTCCTGTGTGGCTCTATCATGTACTAAATTAAATGAAATAAAATCTACACAAATAAAAAAATACTCTTAAAAACTTTCTTTGAAAAATATCCGTTGTGTTGTTTTTAAGCTATAGTCGCGGGTAAATTCTAAAAGCATTGGACGCTTGTCCCTTAAAAGAAATCCTTCATAAACAGTTTACGGATTTGATGCACGAGAAGGAATACCATTTCCTTCGGCCCGGTGGCCTGTCTTAAGAGGCGACAAAAGAACCCATAGCCAAGAGGTAGTGTATTTGCATCTGGATGGCTACCACCCCTGTTCTAGAGTATGCCGCCATAACAACCTTAAATTTTGTTCCGGTATTAGTGGCCAGGCAGCACATTGGTAGCAAGTTCGGTATTACAAATGTCCATAGGCGATGGTAACCGCTTTCCATCAGGTGGGCCGTCTGCGTGTCTGCTGAGCTCATGCAATAAAAAAAAACATAAAACGTTATAAAGAGTATAGAGTTTAGGGTAGGTACAGTTAATGTTCCCCTTTACCTTTCATATCATAACAAAGCAACCCTCCTAAGTTTGTTATACGAGAAGGCTCACAACTCACTTAGTACACTCAGTAACAACTTAATATAATATCTTAGTTCGCTAGCGGAAAATGCAGGCATAATTTTATAGGTACAAACTCTCTTTGCTTCCTTTTTAAACAATTTTTACTCTATAGTCAAGAGAAATAGTTGGGCAGCACTTTGAACAGTCTACAGTATAATATTATAGTTGTATGAGTGCTTTCAGAACTTAAGAGATTGTCCTTTGATATTTCTAGTCTTAATTTAAAAGACGAAATAGACTGCAAAATCTGTCCATACAGCGAAATCCTAAAATATTTTTGGAAATATACATACATACATACATACATAAGTTCACGCCAGTTCCCTTGCGGGGTAGGCACGAACAACAGAGCGCCATTTAGGCTTATTCTTACACACCTCACTTGCTTCTTTGACATTCATAGCTCTTGTCATGCACGCTTGTCTGTTCTTAAGGCTTGGAAACATAACATTGTACAAACTGTATTTAGTTCAATAATAAGAATCCTAGTTTAGAATTGATAGATTATTTAATGGTGACCTTAATGCTCTGTGTAAATAAGGCGGCGAGGCCGCGGGGAAAACTCTAGTACATAACCCTAGTTTATTTAACTAGTAAGCTTTTTTCACACAAGTTACAATTCATTAAAATTTTATCTAGGCTTGCTTCTGCGACTCAATTGCAAGTTATTGTTTTTTTTCTACCTACATAAAAACATAATTATATTAATTCGCCTGGAGGCACCCTGTGTGGTCCCTTAACTCTGTCAATGCAAGGATAAGGTGGATCCCTTATCATACCATGGATTATCCTGCAGTAGAAGCGCCGGTAGAATTTCTCGTCACGCGGCACTCAACGACATTATCCGCCGAGCTCTTGTCACTGCCGGGGTACCTGCCGTTCTGAAACCAAACAACTTGTGCCGCGACGATGGCAGGAGACCGGATGGGATAACGTTAGTACCTAGGAAGATGGGCCGCCCCTTAGTGTGGGATGCTACTTGCGTTGATACTCTGGCGGCGTCCCATCTTTAAATTACGTCCGCTTGCAGCTGGTTCTGCTGCAGCCGAACAGGAAGCCCTCAAGCGCCGCAAGTACGCCGCTATCGGCTATAGTTACAGAGTTGCGGCGTTTGGGGTGGAAACTCTGGGTCTGTGGGGTCTTAACGCTCTAAAACTTGCGTCTATTTTGCTCAAAGGGTAAGCATTGCTATTCAGCGTGATAACGCCGCCAGCCTTTTGGGAACGTTCCCGGTAAGTGACAGTAGTTTAGGACCAATATTTTATCTATAATTATGTTCTCTTTTTTCATTTAGTTTTAGTAATTTTAGGCTGCTATTTTATAGTTTAGTTTAATTTTTAAAATCATTTTAGTTCATTCTAATAAAAGATTGATATATATATATATCTATATATATGTATGTATATATATATATTTATATCTATATGTATGCATGTATATATATATATATATATATATATAAGATAAAGGAGATAATAAATATTACACAGTAGGTATACAGGAATTGAATATGTTAAGTGGGGATCTATGGGTAAATCTAATCAATTACCCTGGCCAGGAATTGAAACAGATATTTTGAAAAATTTAGCAGACAAAATATTTTAAGAGAGAGAGAAGAGATCTTAAGCGCTACCGGCTTGAGAGATCCGAGATCCAGTCGATTGGAGCGCTAAAAAGTAGGCGTTTCCTTGAAGAAATACGGGAAAACTACAGTAAACTACATTTTTAATGGAAAGTTTAATAAAACAACGAAAATTTATAAAAAATGTCCACATCTCAAAAATTAACCACCGCTTTGTATAAACCAACCTTCTTCTATATTTCATTATTTTACATCTCATAATCCAAAAGGTAGTTGGAGGGGAGCACTTGTTAGGATTGAAAACTAATATCTCCTATTTTTGAAGATGTTTCATTTTTTAAGAATAAATAAAAACTACCATAGACTTTACTGCGTACTATACCCCTATTAATATTATAGATGCGAAACTAACTCTGTCTGTCTGTTCCTGTCCTGTCTGTTTTCACGGAAAAACTACTGGACCGATTTGGCTAAAAATCGGTATATACGTAATTTTAATCCCGGGGGTTGTCAAAGAATATTTGTTCATGAGTTTTCAGATAGATTTATGTCAACGTTATCCCAGAAAGTAGGATAGGTTTTTTGGTCGATTTGGCCTAATTGATCCTTTTGCCTGATTTGGTTGATTTCGTCGAATTAGTCGCTATGGTCGATTTGGTCTAAGTGGTCGATTGGGTCGAACTGGTCAATTTTGTCGATTTGGATAAATTGTTGAAAAGTTGTCACACAAAAATTATTGAAATAATTTATATTAATTTTTCTTTTGTAAATTGATTCAAAGTTATGATTATTATACAAAATTTCAATGTAAACGACGAAACAGAAATTATTTAGTTGTCTGGCCAAGTCCCCGCTTACTGGTAATTATCAGATATCGAAGCAGTGAATCGGTGCACGAAGCTCTCATTTTCCAGCCTTTTACCTGTTCGATTGTATAACAAGATTGCTCGCAATATACTCAACGAGCACCCTACTGCATCATCTTTGGACTCCGGACTCATTTGAACTAGAAACTCGAACCCAAGCAACTACTATTTGCCGCCGCCCTTATATCCGTCACAGCGAAGTTATAATCAAAGGTCACAGTGTTCGAATCGTAACATACCACAGTTTAATCAACCTTTTTAGAAAGCGTCATCAAAATTACTTACATGTGTATAGTTAGTACCAACGTAGCCTAAAGATGTTAGTTTTTTTTTTAATCTTTACTATAAGTTCTTAATCATATAAGGTATGTTTTTATTAGATTTATATGTTAGACATTTAGATCCTTTTAGTTTTATAAATAACATAATTTGTTTTATATAAGTTTGTCCTGTGATATATTTAGTTCTTACAATTTTAACATTCCCTTTTTTATAACGTTTAATTATGTTAAGTAATGGACTGGGGCCCTCAAGCAGCTCAAGTAGCCTCAACATCAACAACTGATCGACCTACTGCATCACAAAATGACATCATCCAATGTCCACATTGTTCACAGCCCCGCTTCTTTAAAGGAAACCACGGTCTCAAAATTCATTGTGGCAAAAAGCATAGAATCAACAGTAATAATTCAGCACCGACTATAAATCCAAGCATTTCTCAAAATTCGCCAGTCGTTGAAGAACATTTTTGGGAACTACTATCCAAATTAAAAAAACAGCACCCAATTCTAAAAAGAATCCCTCGCGGCGCACGCCTAACGGTATGTTACACTCTATCAAAATTGATTAGATATGTTTTGACTCAAAATACCGTTTCAAGCTGGGAGCAATTATTAATTTTTCCATATTTCATACTACATATAAATAGAAAACAAAATGAAAATATATCTTTAACACAGAAAATAAAAAATAATTGCGCATTATTAGACCAAAACTCCGAAAATATTAATATACCTAACCTTCAAAGCTGCTCCTCGAATTATTCCCGCAAAGATTCGACTATTTATCACATCGTAGAAAGAAAGATTGGCGACGGGGATATCAGAGGAGCAGCCCGTTTACTATTTTCTACAGATGCAGTAGCGCCAAATTGTAACGATACACTCACTGCTCTTCATGACAAACATCCACCTTCCTCACCAAATACTGTTTTACCAGATCCACCGAATTTGGAGAATTCATTGACTGTCACCGTGGAGGATGTCAGCAATGCTATTGGGTCCTTCCAGAGTGGCTCTGCAGGGGGCCTGGATGGCTTGACGCCCCAACATCTCAAAGATTTAATAGGTGGGGGCTGTGGCGAAGCTGGGGAGTAACTTTTGAAGGACCTGATGGCATTAATAAATTTTATGCTTGCAGGTAAAGTTATTAATGAAGTAACTGGCATCCTTTATGGTGTCAATCTCTGCGCCTTAAAAAAAAAAGATGGGGGCATAAGGCCCATTGCTGTGGGAACGGTTTACCGCCGCCTCGCAGCCAAATGCTGTTGTAAAAAGAAGGCGGATAGTCTAAAAACATATTTTCAGCCAAATCAACTAGGCTTTGGTTCGCGGGGAGGTTGTGAGGCCGCTGTCCACGCTTTGCGGTCATTCCTCCGTCACAATGGTGGAGATTTGGTGCTGAAGGTGGATATCAAAAATGCTTTCAACTCAGTTGATCGGTCCGCCTTGCTGTCACAGGTCAAAGACAAAATTCCTGATTGTTACCATTTTCTTTGGCAGTGTTACAGTCAAAATTCAAAATTAATTTTTCAAGACAATTTATTATATTCTCAGACTGGTTGTCAACAAGGCGACCCCTTAGGGCCAGTCATTTTTAGCTTAGCTATATCCATCCAATCATTACCCGTTTGAAATCCAAATTCAACGTTTGGTATCTGGATGATGGCACTCTGGGAGGCGAAGTAAATACGGTTCTAGACGATTTAATTAATTTAAAAGCAGATCTCCAGAGCATAGGCCTGGAAATCAACTTTGATAAATGTGAATATTACATAAATAAAACAGACAGCGAAACAGAAATACTTTCAAAAATAGAATCAATAGCTCCCAAAATTAAAATGGTTAATATGTCTTCACTTCGCCTCCTAGGCGCGCCAATCTTCGACGAGGCCCTACCGGGTTTCGTCGAAGAGAATTTTCAAAATTTTCGTAATACTTCAGATCGTTTATTCAAAATTAATACCCATATGGCATTCACTATCATCCGGTACTGCCTTTTCGTGCCTAAATTTACGTATGCCCTCCGGTGCTGCCAACTTTTTAAGGAAACTCTGCTTTTAAATACGCTGGATAGCATCGTGAGGGATACCCTCATATCCATAATAAATTTGGACATGGACGACCGAACGTGGTCACAATGCTCACTACCGATAAGGCTAGGTGGCCTAGGCGTCCGCAAAATTTCCAGTGTTGCTTTACCGGCTTTTTTGTCATCGGTTTATAGCACAAGTGATTTGGTATTAAAAAATTTAGAAAAAAGTAATTTACATTTTGAAATTCCATATTTGACCGATGCCAAAAGAGCCTGGACAATGGCTTGCCCTAACTCTAACCTGCCCACTGTTCCGACTTCCCAACGAGCTTGGGACGAGCCGCTCTGAGAACTGACACGAGAAAATCTTTTACAAACGTGTTCCAGGTCGACAGAGCGCGCTCGCCTTTTGGCCGTTGCTACTTGGGAGTCTGGACAATGGCTGCAGGCACACCCATCCTTCAATACAGGCACAATCCTAGACCATTCTACGTTTCGATTAGCTGCGAGCCTTCGCTTGGGGGCTCCATGTTGTGTATCCCATCGTTGCCAGTGTGGGAGTATGGTGGACCCGTATGGACCTCACGGATTAGCATGTTTACATAGTGTTGGTCGAAGATCTCGCCATGCCAACCTCAATGACATCATCCGCCGGGCTCTTGTCAGCGTCGGCGTACCGGCCGTATTAGAACCGAATGGCTTGGTACGCGACGATGGCAAGAGACCGGATGGTATGTCACTTATTCCTTGGAAGATGGGACGGCCGCTTGTTTGGGACGCGACATGTGTAGACACTTTAGCCCCGTCACATCTTCCAATGACTGAGTTAGAGGCTGGCAACGCTGCTTCAAAAGCTGAAGCTCTCAAGCGGCGCAAATATGGAACCTTAGGAAGGGGTTACATATTTGTGCCGTTTGGAGTTGAAACATTAGGTCCGTGGGGTCCGTCGGCAAAGAGTTTCTTTAAAGAGATTTGCAAGAAACTCTTTGATGCCACCCGTGATCAGAAGGCTGGCTCATATTTCGCCCAACAAATAAGCATCGCCATACAGACAGGAACGTTGATTGCCAACCATCTATATACCTATAACATAATTACCGTAGCAACAGTTCATGCCGACATTTTACTAAGTGCATCCGTGGTCAGGAGCACAAAGTTAACGAACGTAATGTATTGACGGGGCGGTCGGATGTGGGTATATTATGAACTTTCTGCTTTATAACTTGAATATTGCGCCCTAATAAATTGAATTCAAATGAACTTTCATTTCAACCTGTATCGACTATGGCGAAATCACTTGTCTCCCCACGGCGGGTGTCATAGCAACGTACCAAGATGGCCCACGGATTGTATTGTGGTGGCTAAAATAATATTGATGTTACGATATATTCACGTAAACTCGAACACACGAGCTGGAATAACTTTATATATATATTTTTTTCTAACTTTGTTACATCTCTTGTCATTAAAAACAATCTTACATTTATCTTTCTTCTGTAATATGTTCTACGAATTGTTTTTATCCTTATTTTCACTTATTATTAATATTTTTTTACCTCTTGTATTTTTCATAGCTAGTACATTAACTCGTTAATCTGTTAATCGTTAATTAACGAAGTTAACATTTCGAGTAACATTTGCCCGACTGGATGGCTACCACCCCTGGTCTAAAGTATGTCGCCATAACAACCTTATGTTGTGTTGCGGCAATAGTAACCAGGTTCTAGTCTCCCTTAAGAGGGCAGTAGCGCATTTGTAGCACCTTTGGTGTTGCAAATGTCCATAGGCGATGGTAACCGCTATCCATCAAATGGGCCGTTTGCCTGTCTGCTGAACTCCTGCAATAAAATAAAATAAAAATATTTTTGGAAGGCTACGTTCTGACAGCAATCTGGGTATAGCTTTTTTATTTTAATATTGATTTTATTTTTAGTGTATTATTATTATTTTAAATTGTTAGGTGGTCTAATTAGTTTACTTATTGTTTTTTGTTGTATTATTATATTACTAACCGTTCGTTTGCCTTACTATCGGATAAAATTTGACATAAGCGCCATACAAGTAATATCAAAATTCAATCGATGGTAAGACTAGCGTATGAATAGTCAATACTATTCATACGCTAATCTTACCATCGGACTACCACCAATTCAATAATTGTAATATGTAGAAACCGGCCACTGAAAAAATTAATTTATTATTAAACGTAATACTTCATAACCGCATTTACTTGTATTTTAAATCAACCTGTACAACAAAATATCACCCTTCTAGTTCCTGTCAAAAGCCATCTATACACACGTTGAACGGATGGGAATAATTAACACTGCGCCAATACTTATAAAACATTTTATATGTATGTAGGTATTAAGAATTGGATAATGGCTTTTTTATGTTTGTAGGCAAACTGGCAAACGGGTCCACTTGATGGCAAGTGACTTATGGACATATGCCGCACTAAGGGAGCCAATGCGTTGCCTACCTCAGAGACTTTAAATATCTGTTTACACCCTTTATAAAGAGCCCCATATTGTAGCGCTCTGGGAAAACCGCGGGTTCCCACCCGCGTTTTTCCCAGAGCGCTATTTATAGCATGCTCACGTATGGCAGGCATAAAGGAGCGAGCGCCGTGTATAGTCGATAACTTCCAGGTGTCAAGGAAGTGTGGATGAACTCCCAGTCGCCAGCGAGCATTACTGTGGAAATGGCAACGTAGGGACTTTTACTACTGTACTACTGACTTTTATTAATACTAGCTGTTATATGCGGCTTTGCTCACTTAAATAATAAAATAGTCATAGTTTGAGAAAACTTTCTACCCCTTTTTAACCACCTTAAGAGTTGAATTTCCAAAAGGAAGCAGGAATATAAAATTTCGTGCTTCTTACTTTGATAATGACGGATTTTTATACAAACATTCAAACATAGGTAAGATCACATTTATTTGTACAATAGTATAGAAATATTTATTGCAATTTTGGTATATGTATTGTTACGAGTGTGGGACTCGACATTAAAATGTCTTTGGAATTACTATAGAGTTTATTAGAACACGTATAAAACAGGTACAAATAAAATTAGACACTACTTGTTACAATCTGCACGATCAATAACACGCACAAAGTCCGTCACTATATCGCTTATCGAATGTACACGTCTTGCTTGTATCGTAATCGTCGCTCGACTGCCTCACTCCTCCGTTCAGGTATTGTTTTATTGTAAACTGTACAATACACAATGGAAGCTCGTGGGTTGGTTTCTTTCAAGAAAATGTAATTTGCACATCTGCGAACGGCCAACAAAGTTGAAAACAATAAGAATAAGGATTTAGTTCGACACTAATGACGGCCATAAACAAGTATAATAATAATAGGCTATTGTCTAATTGCACATTTTAAATACGAAGTAAACAAAAGAACTTGGAATGCGGGAGGGGCAATAAACCAGGTGCGCGTTTCTTTGTCAGTATGTAACATAATGATTTATAACGTATGATAAACATAACCTCCACATACTGTATCAACTTTCGACATTTTCAAAAATACTTGCAATTGTCCTACAATTCTAGTTAAGGGCTCTGTGACAATTTTAGAATACAAATGAGCGGATACAAAAGTCACATTTACTAAACTGTGAGCAAGTAGGTACCTAGTTTATTTCCTACGTGGGTGTGCTTAGTGTCTGTCATATGTAACACATGAAAAAAGAAATTGTGTGTGCAATTCACACGTAGAAGAAGTGTAACTTCAGAGAATATACTCACAGATAACTCTTCTCTAACTTTTATTAATATAAATATAATTCCTTTAGCCTACTCCGTCAATGTTTTATAATTCGAAATAAGCTTCTTAAGTATCACTTTAAATTTTTTACTCTTTTAGTCTAAAAAATATTATTGTTACAATTTGGGCCACCTGCATATCTATCTGTAGACAAAGCACATTTATTACCTGCCACGGCGTTTGAGCTAATAACATTGAAACTATTTATGACTGTCTTCTTTTGTTTACTTTGTGTTTAAATTTTTTAATTAGAAAACAGTCCATTGTGTATTGTATTCGTTTATGGCCGTTCACAGGCATAATTACGCAGGTGTACAGTTTATGCTTTCTGGTAAATTGTGTCGACGCTTGTCAGGTAGACATACATCGGTGACATGCATTACAAAACAATGGCCCCAATGGAGAGATCGTCAGTCTAGCGAGAACCACAATCAAGGCGAGACTTGTGTACATTCGATAACCTACATAGTGATGGACTTTTCGCGTGTTATTGAATCGCGCACTAAGTTTGAACTGATTGTATTCAGTTATATTTGTACCTGTGTTATACGTGTTTGTATAGTTTTAATAAATTCTATAGTAATTCCAACGGCATTTTTAATTCGATTCCCGCACTCGTAACATTATTATCAGTTTTATTTCGGCCCAAATTGGATCTATGTTTAATCATCGATCTTATTGACTCTAATCTCTGCTGCACAATATAAAACTCGATATCTCATTATCTTGCAGGCCTAGTCTATTTATGCGGTTATCTCTTTGTATCGAGTTTCAAATCTCAACGAGTCTAAAGAAATTTTATTTCAAAAATACAGATACACTTGGTAAATATTTCTATTAAAAGTATGCAGGAACAGACCTTTATTAAATAAAAATCCAATGTAAAATCTACAACTCAGCTGCACCACTTTAAGTGATAAAAGCATGGTGGTTGAAAGCACTAATTGAATTTCCACCCTTCATCCTACATTTTCCAGTTACAATCCTAAATTAAGTTTTACATAGTATCCTTCTACTTTAGATCATTTAATCAACATTATTATTAGAAATATTTTGCTTTTAATTTGATATCTGTATTGTTTTAGGTTGTCCCATAAAAATATCAGCTAGTATACATCACACTACTGGGGTTAGACCTCATAATTTTAGGGCAATGGATGGTATACTCACCACACTTGTCTGATGGTGTTTTGTTATTCATTTCGACGATGTCCTATACGCCTATAGTGCCCTAATGACCTCCTTTCCCCTATGTAGTCATTTATATCTTCATATTATTACAAGCTTTTGTATCAATATAGTTATTTATGACATATGACAAATCTATCTATATATATATAAATGAATCCCTATTTTCCTTGGTCACGACATCACGCGTGAACGGCTGGACCGATTTCGCTAATTCTTTTTTTTGTTGTGTTTGTTATTGTCAGGAGAACGTTCTTATGAAAGAAAAAATTAAGAAAATTGCGCGGAAATTTGAAAACTTAAGAACACTTAAACCCCACATAAAATTATTTAGGCTCTTCTAGCGTTTTGGACAATATAAACTTTTTTAATGTAACTTTCTGACGTTTGGCATAGAATTGACAGAAAGCGTGCTGCAAATATCGTCAAAGAGGATGTAAAACAACTAAATCTCGTTTAAAACAGATGCTTCGGTCGGAGTTATTTTATTGATAAAATACATGTAAAATGATTAATTTAGCTGTAATCGGGTTCCAATATATAGGTAAAATTATTTTTGTGTGTGTTCAAGTGGGTCCCGGGATGGTTAAGATTATAGATCTACCGGTAGGTGGCACCGCTAAAGTCTTTCTAAACGGTGGGACCTATTTTGTTGATTATTTTGTTTTTATTAAAGTGGATTTGAGAATGGTTTAAATTAACTATTGGTCCCAGTAAATGTTGCTGCAATCGGGTTCTTGATTTTTATTTCTAAGGGCAGGATAACGTCTGCCGCGTACAGCTAGTAGTTCAATAAATGCAAATATTTGGTAACGCTGTAAATGCCGTGCGAAAATATGGGTTGGTTAAGTGGTGCAAATAGGTAATCATTATAAACATAAAATTAGTACAAGATCATTTTGAACTAAATATCCGTATAATTGAATTTGAATAAGTCTACTTGTCTAAGTTTAAAGAAGAATCCTTCATCTGCTAATCAATTACGCAGACGGCCACTTGTTGTGTTGTGCTATCATGATAAACTAAAAAACTCACGATTCATTCCCCTCTTCTAATTTTGATAGAAATGAGTTAAAAATAAACAAATTTAATATTAAAAAAGGTTTCATATGTGACTTAATTAACTGCTTCATTGTTATTTATTGATGTTTAATTGATTACAGTGTACTTTTTTTTAAAGATAAAGAACAATAGCAAAAGTATTACTATTGTAGATGAAAGGCATAGTAGTGTCTTAGAATATAGAGTATACCAAATTCAATCATTTTATTTGGTGAAATGGTTGACCTAATTTCTTTCTCATTTTAAACTGGAAAAAAATTATTTGTTTGTTTAAGAGTCCAATAAAATACAAAATATTATACATCTGGTTGATACGAATTGAAAAACTCTAGAATATTTCCTTTTATTCAGGCAGAATAAATAGGCTTTTGTTTAAAGTAGAACACGGACTCTACACTGCACGTGATATAATGATTTTTTGATGTGGTGGCTGTTCTCGTGATCTTGGATTTTTTTGCGTTCTTATCAACTTCTTGGACACGAGACAACCCCGAGAACAGGGTGAACCGTTTTAGCAGAATTCCTATATTTTTATGAAATTAGACTTAGAGAAAGAACTTCTTTTTTGTTGTTGAAATTAATATATATATATATATATATATATATATATATATATATATATATATATATATATATATATATATATATATATATATATAAGATAAAGGCAAGGCAAGGATAATGGTCGATGATGTTATGCTGGAGCAAGTGAATGAGTTTGTATATCTTGGATGTGCTTTTAGCAGGGATGGAAGGTACACCGCTGATATAGAAAGAAGAGTGAATTTGGGGAATAGTTTAAATGGAGCGTTAGGTAAACTTCTAGGCGCTAAGAACCTCAGCCAGAAGGCCCAGCTCGCCGTACACAACGCGGTGCTGGTACCTACGCTCACGTATGGAAGCGAGAGTTGGGTATGGAAGAAAGAGCATGAAAGTAGAGTAAACGCGGTCGAGATGCGAGCACTGCGCAAAATCTGCGGAGTGACGCTCGCGGACCGCGTTCGTAATACCGAAGTAAGAAAGAGAGTTGGTCTGAAAGAGAGTGTCGGGGTGAAGGTAAGGAAAGGAATGCTCCGGTGGTTCGGGCATGTGGAAAGAATGCATGATGAAAGAATGACTAAACAGATATACAATGCAAAAGTGGATGGATGCAGAAGTCGTGGAAGGCCACGACACACCTTCCATGATCAAATTGATCGTGTACTAGCAGAAGGTGATGCCAGGAGCCTTAAGAACAGACGAGCTTGCATGACAAGAGTTATGAATGTCAAAGAGGCAAGTGAGGTGTGTAAGAATAAGCCTAAATGGCACTCTGTTGTTCGTGCCTACCCCGCAAGGGAACTGGCGTGAAATTATGTATGTATGTATATATGTCGCAGATTGCTGCATGTATTAAATGTTGAAGATATAATTGTACAAATCTCCTAAAGTAATATCTGATATGGGACGTCGGTATGGCTGTAATAGGTAATATGAAGGCATTTATTAAATGGAAATTATGTATTTACCGTGCTGAGAACACACTGTGACTTTAAATTGAGGGTAAATATGTTTTACTTAAAATACCTGCACTTGATTTATTAAATAGTGTTTTAGCTTAATAATACTAAGTTGTTGTTATATCGTAAGGATTATATTGTTGAGTACTTTATTAATGTTTGAAGGATTTTTAATAACCTTTATAATAAGTTTCAGATTACAAGATTGCTAAAAGGTGAACTCTGTGTTGTTGGTTCCACAGTATAAAAGGAGGTGAAATCGCCTAATAGGCACATTCGACATTCTACATACATCGCTTGAAGAGAGCGAAAGCTCTGTTGGACAAGGAGCACATAATATGTTGTAGTCGTAGTCGATAATTACTGTTTGCAGTATTCTTTGGGAGCAAATTGCTGTTCGAGTTGTCCTAATATATATATATAGATATATATATATATATATATATATATATATATTTGACGTTCATCGAATTCAGCTTGATCACTTTTGTATTAGCTCGCTCATCTTTGCCAGTAAAGTGTCGGTAGATTTGGCAACCGTCCTCAGTTAAGATACCAAAGAGGTCTTGATTACTTATTTAACGTTGTTGCGGCATATTTAATTCGGTACATAAATGTCTAGTATCCGACGGTGACAATTACATCGTGGATTATATTCAAATACACATTCAAAGCCTTTAATTCAAAACAAGATATATCAAATTAATATCATATGAAGCATCTCACTTTACCACTTCAACCTGACAGCGACAACAGCTATTGACAATCACTATTTGAACGTTTCGTTGTCGCTTTTATGTCATGAAAAATTTATTTCAATTATGAATTCCGCAAAAATGAATTACGTCACCATTGTGTATGACGAATTGTAGTGGTATTTTGCATATCGTCCGGACGCCTACATGTGTCTGTATTGTCCCTCGACCACAAATTTGATTAGCGTACACGGCTTTTTCGACGTATCTTTCTATATAAAAAATCAGCTTCCGTATTTTTGAATCGGTGTGTTTATTAGCTATTAAGTACATAAAATAACATCCGTATATGTATTTCAGGAGCATGTTTTTTTTTGGTTTTCCAACGGTTTACTTTCTAAATGATTAGATATCTTTGCCTTCGGTGATCACGGCTACTGAAAAGTGACCGAAATGTCGAAAGCAAATCACGTTTAAAACCGATAAATCGTAGTTTCAATTATGAATTATAGCTTTTTATAAGATTATATATAATTTTTAGTTTAGTCCGCTGTACTGTTCATTTTTTTATAGTAACTAGGTATAAACCAATGGGCTCAATTTTCACATTCTATTTTTAAATGCATATGAGGCTATATTCTAAAATTCTTAAATATTGTGACTACAAACAAGCAGATTCCGAGTTACAAAATATTGACGGGATAGGTACACGCTATGTCCAGAATAAAATGTGTAGAATACACAGGTAAGACAAAGTATATAATCTCTTAATACTAGTTCGCGCGGGATTTGCACTTATATTTAAACTTATTGACAAATGCATGTAAATTTTAAATAAAATTGTCATTTCAATCTTTAAATTTGATTGAATCCATTAAGTCGTTTCAGAGCCTATTCGAAACAAATTGTCAGACAAAGAAATAAAAATGCCAAATAAAATCAATCAAGATTTTACGAATTCTTATTGATTCATGAAGAAGTAGAAGAAAATCATTAAGTTATTTTCGGAATTTATTGGTGTCATATCAAATTACTAACCTGATGCCACTTAACTTTACAGAGCTTTACTAATTACGGTTATGAGATCCGTCGACTTAACCCTAAACAGAGCATATCGAAATTATTAAAATAACTTATTTTCAAGACTCCGGGAAAATTTTACAGGTATTTTACAGTTATTAAGTAGCATAGTTGTTCTGGTTATGTTTCATTTAGTTAGTTAGTGTTAGTGATGAAAAAGCCGACACGTCAATATAACACCTACCTAGGCGGTAAAAATATTCGTACTTTTACAGTAGTCCATACTGATGAGCTTTTAAATTTTGAAATGAGCATGGTGAGCAAATGCATTTGTCAGTATGTTACTATTTAACAGAAAGTGTTTAGAGTTAGACATTCTTGTATTGCATGGAAATTGCATGGAATAATAGGTACATGTTTTGTACGTCTTATTCAATCCGACGTTGAAATAGAATAAAGTTCTTTTGACATAACTTTAAGCATCTCAGGTGAAATGAGTACAAATGTCATTGGCAGGAGTATAGCATATTTTTTTTTTTTTTTGTATGATAACTGCTAATCACTCTGCACTTTTTGTGATTAAGTAGGTAACTTTGTTTCAAAGTTTCAAAGTTCTCTTTTGCAAGGCTTGCCCCTTTTCGGTATTCAACATAGTATGTTTCCAAATTTCATTTTGACGCTAAATTTTTGTAAATAGATAAGACTTCTACATGTGAGCTATAATTTATAACTCTAGCATTTAGTAATTAGTAGTTCTTGAGATAATCATACAAACACCAGAGTGAATGTAGTGAAACCAAACAGACTTTTCTTACCTATAGGCATCGCAAACTTCAAATAAAATATCTTCCAGATAAGAATAAAGAAATTGATATAAGAATATTAAAAAATTCGACGGCCTCTGTGGTTGAGCGGGCTAAGCCTTTGCCGGCGTACCTCACTGCAACGCAGAGGTTTCGGGTTCGATTCCTGGTATAGTAAATTTCGGAAAACGTATTTTCTCCGTTATTTACTGTGGTCTGGGTGTCTGGGATCGGCCCCAGAGGTAGTCCGTTGTATATTACCCATAACACAAGCGTAACTTGCTTAATTTGGGGATATACAATGTGTGTGTTTGTCTGCCGATTACTATTATTATTTATGTATTTATTCATTCTCAAAAATTTTACATTTTTTTAAAATATACATATAAAGATATTTTTTTATAAAAAAATAGATAGCACATTATTCTTTTATAAAAATATATCAAAAATAAAATACATATTCAATAAAAAAATATAAAATCTTGCATCACATCGCCAGCGGGGCCTGGGGTCCAAACTACCGATGGTTATGGCTCCAGAGACAGGAACCTCCTCACAATTCGTGCCGTGTCCAAGAGTGCTGCCTTCTGTATCTGGCCCTTCACCCAGCTTCCCAGCGAAAGCCTCTCTAGATGACGGTCGAGGCTTTTCGCTATAAGACCATTGACGGTGACAACTATCGGCACAATGCTCGTTGACTCCAGACGCCACATAGCCGTAACCTCGTGAGCAAGATCTAAGTATTTACTTAGTTTTTCTTTTTCTTTCTTCACGAGGTTATCGTCATGCGGGATACTGATGTCAACGACTATTGCTCGTCGTGCAGATCGATCTATTAACACGATATCAGGCTTATTGGCTACAATAGTTCTGTCCGTGATAACTGATCTATCCCAGTAGAGCGTGGCACGACTGTTTTCAAGAACTGGCTCCGGCGAGTACTGGTAATAACGCACCTCCGTTTCCACAAGACCGTATCGAAGGGCAAGTTACTAGTGGATAATCCTGGCTACGAGGTTATGTCTGTGCAAATACTCGCCGTTAGAAAGATGTGAACAGCCGGAAACAATATGCCTGAGGGATTCACCTGGGTGATGACATGCCCGACAGATGTCTAAGGTCCTAAGGATCCTTCAGGATATATTTCCGGTAGTTATTCGTCTTAATAACTTCGTCCATAATTGCAAAGACAAAACCTTCGGTTTCTCCAAAGAGGTTACCGAACCGTAGCCAGTTTACCGACGCTGACAGATCTACATCGGGCCCTGTTAAGGCCCGATAAAACCTGCCATGCAACTCCTTGCTCTTCTATACGTTGATGCGGTCGGAGGCGCTCAGTACTGCCAAATTGCACCAGTTCTCTTTATTATTATTATACTGTATGTCTTTCAAGACCACGGGCCATAAAAATGGCCCGGACTTTTGGGGGGCTTGCGTGGGGCCATGGGAAGGCCAACACGTAGAGGCCCCTTGACAAATTTAATGTTAATGTGGTGTGACACTGACCGGCGATTATCCCTGTCCATTATTATTATTATTATTATTATAAAAAAATAACGTGAAGTGATAAAGTTTCCATATCTTCGCTAGGTTCACGCCTGATTGTCCCTACACCCGCCACGCTTATATAGCAGAATATAAAACCCACAAAGCAGAATGTTTTACATATTTGTTATTTTAATGACCATGTTTTGCTTCAGACTGTCCTTCCATCAGGTAATTTTTATATATCCAATAACGCCGGAATAGCCTCGAGCTCACGTTATGCTTCAGCAACCACTAAGCTAACGCCCGATAACGAATTTAATTACTGTGCGGTTTAGCATATTATTATGATTGCGCTTGTTTATTACGCTTGCGCTTGTTGTGGCGCTGGCAATTGCAGCAAGTGGAATTGAACACAACACGAACAAAATCAATAGTCACTTTTAAGGAAACCTAGCTAGTAAGGTAAAAAAAAACTAGAAGTTCTGCTTCTGCTAGATTAATAAATCTAACATTGAAGGATGCTGAGTACCGCCTGAAGTAGAAAAGAAATTATTAAGGCGTACCTCAGGTCAAGTGCTGTTGACATAAAATAAGTATTTTTAAAATAACATCTCAAAACATTAATTTAAACAAAAATTTATTTAAAATAAAATAAACCTAAAATGCTTTTACGTTAACAAAAAATTAACTTTAAATTGGTTACTGATGTTGAAACTAAGAACAATTTTTTATATGTTGCGTTAAAACACCTTCCCCTGGACTCTTTCATATAAACATGCTTGAAAATGTACGAATTTGACAATTATTATTTATTATCTTGAGAAGAAAGAAACTAGATAGGAGTAGGTAATACTTGTTATACGAACCTTATAGGTACTGTCTGCGCTCAGAAAAGAAACTTTCTTAGACTTTTCCAAGATCAAAAGACACTCGTATTCAATCCCTTAACAAGTTATCGATTAGTGAAATTTTAATGCTTACAGTACATCTAAGATATCAATAAAATACATTACTTTATATACTATATATCTTAAAGGGCTTAGTTTGAAAATTAATTAAAATTTATGATGACCTTTATAATTGTGCAGCCTTGCATAAGGTACTGGTGTCCAGGCTTCTAAACAGGAAAACCAAAACCAAAAAATAGAGTGGAGGCTGACCTGTCAGCGCTACGAGCTGATAATTGGCAAAAAAACTGCGTAGGACAGGGAAAAATAGCATGTTCGCATTTTAGAGGCCAAAACTTTGGGCCGCTGAGCTAACGGAGTAAGTAAGTTTATGATACCTTGCTACAGTTTGCAAGGACACAAAACGCTCAATAATATCGCGTAATATGGAATGCGGGATTTAAAATATTGACAGCTTAGACTGTTATCAGGTGTTCGTGTTCCCAGTCTTCAAAAATTAACACGTAATTAGCCTTTCTCGGTTTTTTGATTTCAATATTATACCTAGAAGCGTATCTCCATCACATTTATCTTTCTATCAATTAATTTACCTTCTCATTGGCATAAAATTCACAATACTTATACGTACAGGTAAATTATAATAATATCTAACTTTACCGTTTTTGATTAATTGCAAAAAGACACTTTGTAAAAAAAATTTTCAACCCTTGCAATCACGAAAACCTAATTTTAGGCCTTTTTTGACTGGACTAAAATGTAGCAACTGACATTGTTTGTTGTTTGACATTTATTTTTAAGTATCTACCTAGCATATTCTTTTATGTCATCTGTAGTCTATAGAATACCGATGCAATACCTAGATTATGAAGTACATTGTTTGTCAAATGAATGGTTTTGCCGTGATTGTTTTTTTTATTCATTTGCCGATGTATTGTGTTTAGTTTTTTTTTATAGTGTTTCAAATTACGGAATCATCGAGTTGGTAAGGCAATTAAGCGACCTATACATTGGTAAGTTGTGTGTAACTTTACAAAGTTACACACAACTTACCTTACAAGCAGTATTTACATAATAAAATATTTTAACGATTTTGTTATGATTAGAATCATGACGATATTGACTTCGTTTTATAATGTGACAGCTGTCAAGTCATAAAATTTGTCCCACTGATCAGTAATCGAAATAGTACGGTAGTTAGTAGGCACGACATGGTTTGGCGCACGAGCGTAGCAAGTGCGCTAATAGTTCGAGTGCCTAAATAGGTCTTTCACCTAATGTTAACATTCCGGTTTTCATTTGAAAGTAAATAAAACTGATTAGTTAAACAAACATCTACTTGTCTAATGAAATCAGGCGCTAAATTCATTAAATCTGATGAACTCATTTATTTAATACGTCGAGTAGTATTTATTACTAGCTGTGCTCCGCGGTCTCACCCGCATGGTGATGGAAAATTGTTATATTTTGGATAATTCACACTATAAATTATAAATAATTTATTTATTTATTTTATAAATTATAGCCTACGTGTTATTGTGATGTATAAGCTATATTTTTTTTTAAGTTTCATCAAAATCCATTCAGTAGTTTTATTTTGAAAGAGTAACAAGCATAAATCCATACATCTACACATTCTTACAAACTTTTGCGATTATAATATTAGTAGGATTACGACAGTTAACGGGTATTATTCCTATATAATAGCAGGGTTTCTAAGTAAAAGCTGCCCTCGCGGCGTTTTCTACTTTTACTATGGAAATCGTTTTGTTATCAAATAAAAATAATTCACCCAAATTTTCGACTTTTTATACATACATACATAACTTCACACCAGGTCCCTCGCGGGGTAGGCGCGAACAACAGAGCGCCATTCAGGCTTATTCTTACACACCTCATTTGCTTCTTTGACATTTTATCTTAAGTAATTTTTGAATAATCTATTTTTTTGATATTTTTTCAATAATAAAATTAGAAATTAACTCGTAGCAAATTTTTTACCAATACTTGGGAGCAAAAGGCATGTAACAAAATTTTATAATGTGAATACCCGTTTTTTTTTTAAATAAAATAAAACTAAAATACTTTTTATCTCGAGTGTTTGAAAACTATCTATCGCCAATATTTTTCAGAATATGTGTTTTACAAACTTTTCTACTCATGATTTTTTCAATTATTTTGAAGTGGTGGAACAATGTAAAAAATCTGGTTTTTTTCATAACCTTGTGTTCTATCGAACTGATATTCTTTTGATTTATACTCAAAACACATACCTCTTTGAAACGACGTTAAAATAATAACTGTCTTTAATTTTGTTAAAAAAGTAATAAATTATAAATTTTATAATTTTTCTATATGGTTAAGAATAATTTTTTGGTGTTAATATTACATAGAAATTACTGATTCCAAAATCAATTCCTAATTCTCTAGTTAGTGTGTAGTGCCTCAATATGAATGTACTACCATTAAAAGTATTAACTAACTGCTGCGGCTCACCCAAAATGAGTCCTGGCCTTCGAAACGAGAATACTCCACTTCTTTCTATTCTGCGCTGTATCCTGCCAGTCATAGGCTTGAAGCTTGCTCAAATCAGCCTCCGATACGTCACTTCAGCGATCTCTGGACCGACCAACTGGTCGCCGACCCGTCGGTCTGCCCAGCTATGCTCTTTTCACCGCGTGATCTTCCCCCATTCTATGTAGGTTGCCAAGCCAGCGCAAGCGATGTAGATGTAGAGAGCTAGGTATCTCTCTCCAATGGTATTGGGCTCATCTACCAGCTCCTCGATTTCGTCATTTTTTCGGATCTGCCAATTGCCATCGCTTCCCCGTGTTGGACCTAGGATCTTTCATAGGATCAACTTGAAAAATACTTAAGATAAAAAGCTGAAAATTTGGGTCACTTATTTTTATTTCATAACAAAACGATACCCATAGTAAAAGTAGAAAACCCTGCTATACCCTTTCTTTTTTTGTGACATTCTACCAGCCAGTATTTTTTTCATTGATGATAGTAAATATTTAGCTCAAATTTTTGTAAAATAAGTAATAATGTAGTGAAAAGTAAATTATAAGTACAAAATAATGTTACAAAATTGTTGATATTTTTTATTATAATTTTATGCCGCGATTGAACAATGGTTGTATGTTCGGAAATGACTCGCATTGTTTTTAAAGTTTTTGACTGCAGGGAAAATTATTTCCCAGAAAAGTACTGTTTTATTTCGGTTTTAGGTAAGTCCAAATGCACTTTCCATGTATGAGAAACGAAAAGGATTGTTTCGTCACAGGCGTAATAAATAATTATGAAATAGCATTTCTTTCAAGTTCGAGACATTCTTTTAATGTGTTATGAAATTTCTTGAGACGCACTTGCTAGGTTTCGAAATTATACAACTGAAGTGTTGTGTCATACCTAATAAAAACACCGGCACAATTAGCGGAACTGAAAAAAAAATGAATCGGTTCTTATAGGTTATCCATATTATTTTACTAAATAAAACGGGTTGTAAAATAACAATAGTTAGGAACCAAAAAAAACTAAATTAACATCTCTTATGGTATTTCTGCATTCTTAAGTAACTTTTAATGAACAAAAAAACAAAATATAGCAAAGAGCTTTTTTTCCAGATTTCATGTTAATTTATAAAAGTTGAAAAATTTTGACATGTAAAACCTTGCATACATTTAACTATAAAGAAATGAAAGTTTTGTGTCGCGCGTGTCCTCTTTGTACTATAACTAGAGCTTTCATCCGTCTAGGCATGCTGCGGATACTATTCTTTCAACAGTATAGTACCGCAATATTTGAAAAAGAAAGTACACTATGTAGAATTCTTATCCAAATCAGCTAATATATGCATACTAACCACTTGAAACAATTCTTGGATAAATTTCCGTATTTTCCGAAAAATTTTAGAATATTTTTCCCAGAACACAAAGTATTGCGATATTTTAAATAATAATGTTTCGTGTAGGAATAATCTATTTTTATGCGTCCTAACAACTTTAACCCGCTTCTGGGAAAATTCGCTGGATCACCGTGATAAAAAGTATCACAATTTCATTTCAGAAAACTTGCTATCGATGAGTAAAAACATCGCATCAAAATAACAAAGCTTTTTTTATTCCAGCCTCTTTAAACTGTTACCGGGAAAATATCCGCTTGATTCCACGATAAAAGTTAGTGCAGAATTTAATTCTGATAATTTGCTTTCGATCAGCGAAAATCGAATCGAAATCGGCCTAGTAGTTTCTCGTAAATCCCGAACACATAGAAAACTTGACTAACAGACAACTTAACTTACGGTTTTATTCATAGAGCGCTGAAGTAAGTTTGAACGCTTCTTTATGGTTGCTAAAGAAGCGTTCAAACTTACTCTAGCTCGCTATGAATAAGCACTTTATTACTTACTAAAAACGAAAACTCAAAGATGCATGCAGTGGTTTCAAGTATTAAATAATATAAACAAAAGTACGAAAAACCTGAAGAAATTAAGAGGACTGAAATATCTAGTCAGAAAAAGGAACTTGAGACCATTTATAAAATTTGTAGGTTAATAATATATCTGTAGTTAACTGGTTTCGCCTAATATCCCTGGTCCACCTGAAATAATATTATAGTTAGCTACTGCGGCCAAATGCCTCTTAGTTATAAAGTTAAAATGAACGCCGTTAATGAGTCGCTAAATTGTATGTGTTACCGTTAAATTCTACACACCGTTAGATTATAATGTATCTCGCGAGATTGTAAACTATCGAAATATTGTGAACCGTAACAAACTGCTTATAATTTAACGCATTATTTTTTAACAGATCATAATCTATCGACGTGAAATCTTTCTGTGTCCATATAGTTAGTAATAAAACACAGGTGGTTATCAGTCAAAAAAAACGAAAGATTCGATCTCTGCCCCTAAGGGTTAGAAGTTTTAACAATGTTTGTAAGTAGTCAATAAATGATGCTTGATTGGAAAAAACTGGTGTTTCCTATCAATTCCAATGCGTACCCTAGCTCGCACGTAATAAATATTATTATGCTCACATCATCCTCCTCATCAGTCACACTGCTGTCATCAAATTTTTTTTTAACTTTTCGACTCAAACGCCTGCAGCATTGATTTCGTTAATTTCAGATTAGAAAAGAAAGGTGCTTTTTATTGAATGCAAATTTAACAATAAGTAATTCAATTTCAAATACATAATTCAAAATACAATTTTGATTTAGTATGAAATCATCTCAATTTGACTCTAATCACATTTAGAATGGAGTTATTTTTTCTAAAGTGTACCGTGGTTTTGGATACTTTGGCTACTTGGTTACCTTTGCCGAGGTGGTTGTTAACATAATAATGATACTAGAATGAGCTCATGTATTTGACGTTGTTCGTGTACCGATTCTTTTATTTTCCGTTTCATCTAGCCATCATTTCCGTATACATATATATATACCTTACTATATCTACACTCTGATTTTTAATTAAATGGACTAAAATAACAACTGCGATCGACTTTTTTTATGTTATATGCTTGAAGTAACTCATCACTGTGATTACTGTCAGTGCTGATGTGTTGTTGAGTCAAACTCTCTCAAAAAGAGGTCGATAGCAGCTGTCATTTTAGTCCAGTTAATTAAAAATCAGAGTATACTGATATTTGTAACTTAAAAGTGTAAGATTAAAAAATATAAAATAAATTTAACACAAGTTACTAAAAAAGCAAATAAATGGACAGTATAAACTAAAAAATTTCTTCAACAAATAAACATAAAAATACACAACAGTTTTTTTAACGAAAAAATTCAAACTAAAAAGCAAAAAATAAATATTTAACCGACTTTTTTCTGCAATATCTTGAAGTCCGTCAACAAATGTGAAAAACATAGTAATTTTTGTGTTTTATTTCGCACCATCTTCAAAATGTTGTATGAAGAAGTCGGATAGACATTTAGTTTTTGCTTTTTTTATTTGAAGTCGGTTTTGTTTTTATATGTCTTTTTTACTTTTTAGCTGCGCAAATACTCAATAGCTTTAGATTGATATATTAAACGCCTGAAGAAAAATTAGTACTGTCACGCGTATACAAGTTATTTTTTCCAAGTATTTAGTGCTCGGCGTTCTTTAATAAGGCTTACCCTCGATTTCGCTGGAGTCCGCTCATTAGATTCCGACTTGGTGATCATGGAAACACCTTGGGAGTACACACTTAGGAATAGAGAAAATATTCGAAAATCGGTATACAATTGACGGAGTAATCGCGTACACATACAAAAAAACATACAGCCAAATTGAGAACTTTCTGAGAAACTCCTTACGGAAATCGGTTAATCGGCCTTTTATAGTCATAGGACGGGAAGGAAACAGGCGATTCTAAATTTAATTTATTTATATGTAATAGGTATTATACATAACTGTTTATATATGTGTTTGAATATTACGATTTTTCAACTTTTCTAAGTTAACATGAAATCTACAAAAAAATCACTGCTGAATTTCTTTTGTTATGCAAAAAAGTTACTTTTCGTTGTAACTCAGTTCCTAATTATTATTTAAATACAACTGTGCAGAAACGGAGAAAGAATACAATTTCCTGTGGCCGGGTGGCCTGTTTTAAGAGGCGACAAAACAACCCACAGCCAGGTGGTAGAGTATTTGCCCGCCTGGATGACTACCACCCCTGGTCTAGAGAATACAGCATAACAAGCTTAAGTTCTGTTTCGGCATTAGTGACCAGATTCCAGTCTCCCTTAAGAGAGCAGCAGCGCATTTGTAACACCTTTGGTGTTACAAATGTCCATAGGCGATGGTAACGGCTTTCCATCAAGTGAGCCGTCTGCCTGTCTGCTGAACTCCGGCAATAAAAATAAAATTTAAAAAAACCAACCTATATTATTTCATATTATCTTTTTTCCCTGAATCGATTTTTAAATTTGTTTCCTAATCCGCAATTGTGCCGGTGTGTGTAGTTAAAAACATGTGACCTTGTGGGAATTCGCGTTGCGCATCGATTTCATTGTAAAAGTATCATATGTAAATTAGATATATTCCTTTTTCAGCTTTAAAAAATATTGGCTAAGTGCTTGACAGTCCACATATGACAAAGGGTTTCATAAAAGTGACAAAAGTCCTCTGTTTTTTATTATTTGACCAAGAAAGCATGCACAAAACATTCAATCGAAAATACCATATCTCAAACACTACTTAACGGAAACTGTTTAAACTAAATTACATACATACATAACTTCACGCCAGTTCCCTTGCGGGGTAGGCACGAAAAACAGAGCGCCATTTAGGCTTATTCTTACACACCTCACTTGCTTCTTTGACATTCATAACTCTTGTCATGTACGCTCGTCTGTTCTTAAGGCTCCTGACATCACCTTCTGCTAATACACGATCAATTTGATCATGGAAGGTGTGTCGTGGCCTTCCACGACTTCTGCATCCATCCACTTTTACATTGTATATCTGTTTAGTCATTCTCTCATCATGCATTCTTTCCACATGCCCGAAGCACCGGAGCATTCCTTTCCTTACCTTCACCCCGACACTCTCTTTCAGACCAAGTCTTTTTCTTACTTCGGTATTACGAACGCGGTCCGCGAGCGTCACTCCGCAGATTTTGCGCAGTGCTCGCATCTCGACCGCTTTGTGCCGGTCTAGTCTGTAAACTAAATTACTTTAAAAATACTTTGCAAGCGCTACAAGCTTGACGTTTTTTAAAATTTTCACCTCATAATTTAAACATTGGAGAGGGGACACCATTTTCAAGATTTTGAAGCTAATATCCCATTAACTTGAAGTAATTGAAAAAATCAATAGGTAAGTTTCATGTTGTTCCTGTTAAATTTGATCCATGTATCTGTGTATATCCAATAGTTTCTGAGAAATGACTGTGACATACAAAGATAGGTGGACAGAGGGACGGAAGGACATGATGATTAAGTGAGACTTCTGTTTATGCCATAATAGCTATGGAACCCTAACTGATGTAATGGTATGAAATACTAAGTTAAAGCAATAAGAAAATCAGATTCACGGCACCAATGCGCCGATACTTAGTGCTTACTCAGTCGGCACTAGTGATACTTAAGTGGTGTTTGTCTGTAAGTTCAAAATAAATGCCAGAAACTGTGTGTCGATCTGATAGCGCGTGTGGAATATATTTGAAAACAACTCAACGGGTTTACAATAGGAAATACTTACCTTATATTCCATTTCGATGTCTTGCAGCATTCAGATGATAAAGTCCGGCGTCGAGGAAGTGACGGCGCAGCTCGTTATAAATAAATTCACTTACACACAAATATTGATAAATTATGATTCGTCGATTTTGAAAGAGAGCATTTGTCAGTTTTCTGTAATATAATCAGTATTTCAAAAGCCTTTTACATTGGGAATATCTCTTCAAAAACAAAGTAGAAACTATTTAATTGAATTAATAATATTACTTTGATTCCAAATAAGTTATGTTTAGATACACGTGTCGAGCGTCGCATTAAGATGTCCGACGGGGTCTGTCTATTTTCGACGTTGCGCGTCGGCGAAATTCTGGCGTGGGGTAGATGGCGGGTGTTAGTACTGAGTAATTATAATGATATAAAACCACGGTAACTGCATATCAGGGCACACATTTATCATACGGATTCATAAATGAAAAAAAAGCCATCTGTTTGGTTGATGTTTTATTTACGGAACCCTAAGAGCATTTAAACGAAAATACTCCATAATTCAGAAACTAATCAATCCACTAGGTCCAGGGTTCCATCCACAAAGAATTTATATAAAGAAATTTATAGGATATCTGTGCTTCCGCCCATGACTAGAAGACCGGTTTATGCTTCGCCCAGCGAATTAGTATTGCCATCCAACGTGGCAGTGGCAAACGACGCAAATATGAAGCCTTAAGAAACGGTTAAACATTTTTTCCATTTGGAGTTGAAACATTGAGCCCGTGGGGTCCACCGGCAAAGTGTTTCTTTAAAGACATCTGCAAAACTCTTTCACATTACCCATGGTCGGAAGGCTGGCTCATATTTCGTCCAACAAATAAGCAGTGATCTGCTACTTAACGTACTTTAGTTCAACCTATATAGTTTAATTAAATTATTAGTATAATTTTATATTTTCATTTTATATAACTACATTAATTATTTCATAATAATCAAAATATAATAATATTATATTAGAAACTGAGTAACAAGAGTTCCTGTAAATATTTAAATTAAATCACTTTTATTTTCGATATCAGAATACATTTTAAATAATGTTTTTATTAAAGTTACGGATATATCCGAAAATAAAATAGCTGACTTGAATTGTAGGTATGTAAGGTATGTAGGTCACAAGTCACAAAAAGTACAATTTGTTGCTCGTACTGTTCAGGAGGTTGGAGGTTTCTCATCAATTAAAAATACTTTTTGCAGTGTGTATTGGCTGGCAAACACTCACAGCGTGTATTGTTACGTATATTCGTACTTATTAGCATATCGATTTCCTGCATTTTACCCCTCTGTATAAATTTCCTCTTGTTACGATTTAGACATTGACTTTTTGCTTCATCTAATTGGCTTATTGAATGCAATTTACACGCATACGTGCACAAAAAGTTACTACATTTTTTTTGAGATATACAAATCAAGTGACAATACAAATTAATTTTACTTTTTCCAAGATTTTCGAATACCATTCTTCTGAAATGGGACAGCTGATTATAAATGAATTTAAGTAAGAAAACAAAACATTTATTTAAAAGGCAATAGGTATCACAACCTTAAAATGTGTTTTAAGTGAACGTTGCGACAAAATCTTTCGACGGCCGCCGTAGCAGACTAGAGAACACGCGTAGCACCCATCAATATAACTACCTGGTTTTTTACTACTTGTTATAATTTGACGTACCTAAACTCTGTACAAGTAATGTCCATGTTCTGCCAATAGTAAGGAATATATATAGTAAGATAATAGGAGCCGAGTGTACATCAAAATCAATGCCTCTTGAACATACTGTAGGGTTCGAAACAGGGGAGACTATTCCTTAATGCTCTCTATGACCTACTCAGACAGACTTAAAGATATATTTTCTATTTATTGGATCGTTCTTTCGAATAATATTTTTGCAAACGTTTTATACGGTATTTTTTATTATTAAAAGAGGCGTGTTCATTAGAGATTAGAGACATTTTATCATACATACTTTTAACTTACCTTATTTGCACAAGCGTAAAATATAAAGTACTTACAGAAAATTGTGGCCTATATACCTAGCCGCAGTACTATTCACACGGATAACGCGCCGCTAGCCTGGTATTTTATGTCTATTATCACAGAGAACTGAAAATGAAAATTAACGTATTTATTTCAAAATGGAATCTTACAGATTATTTATATTTAGACTATTCTACCTAAAGTCATCGGACTGCCACTGCTTCAAACCAATTTTCCAGTAACATACTTTTACTTCATAATAATAATTATTCGTCTTTTTTTAATGCAGTTTATACTAATACAAGGTTTATCAAAGTCATTTTTATAAATAATTATTGAAAGAGCTTGGTAGTAATCGTATTATTTCCATTCGATATGGTCGTCTAGAAAATCTTTAGTCGTATAATATAAGACATGTTATATCTCAATGAATATAAGCTTTCTCACACTAATGTTGCTTTATTAATCTTTTAAGCTTGTTTACCGGAAGCTCTTGTTCGCTGGGATTTTGTCGAAGAGCATTGTACTCTGCCCCACGAAACTATTGTCAACTTTATAGAGCCTACATGTGGGAGTTTCTATTTTATTTTTGTTCCCAGTATTTTTACAATGTACATCACCTAATCTGGGGAAATCCGTGATAATTGTTTAACATAAAGAACATTTTCAAAAATATACTGTGAAGCCACAGTTAAAATATTTCTTTCTTTGAACTTATCATGTAAGAAATGTCCCGTCAAATTTCCTCCTTACATCTCGCACCCTTAATTTGTGTTCTCATAATCTTGCCTTATAAACACCTGCACGCATTTCTACATTCTACACCAAATCCTTCGCTGTGCACACTATCCGGCTGTAGAATTCATCGCCCGAAAACGTAAGACAGGCCAAGTCACTCCCCATTTTTTTTTTACTGGTAGGAGAGTATCCACACTGTAATAAATATTTAATTTTAATACCCTAATGGCATGTAAATTGACTTATTAGTATTTATTATATGAATTAATTATATATTATATTAATATTTGTATGTTAATATATTTAATATTAATATATTATGATTATATGTCCTTGAAAACCACGGGCCAAAAATGGTCCGCACTCTTGGAGGCCTTGCGTGGAGCCATGGGAACGCCACCACGTAGAGGCCCCTTGACGAATTTGATGTAAATGTCGCGCCACACTGGCTGACGCTTATCCCTGTCTACACCATATAAAAAATGTACCCAAAGACAAGTCCCAGTCAGTTTAGGACTATTGTAGCAAATGAGAACAAAAGGTACTGGGATATTGAAATGAATTGTTAATTGAACTAAGGATCTGGGTCTATGGCGACTAAGACGTCTACCCGTGGCAATATTTGGGGAACATGGAGAACATGGAACATGGAATAGGCAGATGGTGACTCGCATCTCCTTGCATGGGCCCCAAAAAATGCCGTACGAGTTGGAGAGGGGCAACATGGGTATGAGTGGCTAAGGGGTGTGGAGAAGTGAGCTGCAGGTTCACCGAAGCTACTTCCAACGTTAGGCCATTTATCACTTCCATCCCTGGAGCTTGAGTCTTAGACTCTTAGCAAATATATAATACTAGAGTTTACCCCGCGGCGCAGCCGCGGGTTAACCTCTAGTTCCTGCTTCTTGTTTAAAGAGCAGGCATACAGGTTACATTGTACAACATTTTTATGTTAGTGCCATTTGCACCCGAAAAATTCACTTAATTTTATATCGCAAACTATCCGATCTCCTGGCATGAGTATATATGTCCATTTTTGGCATTAAAACTACATTTAAACAAAATTACAATAAAAACGATCCTATATTCCCAGTGATTTCCGAAAACTTAACAGCAAAACACATCGAGTTACTATCGCATTTTTATAGACGATGAATTTTTATATCTATGAACTTGAGAAATGATTGGTCTCATTCAAACTTTCATCTATTTCTTGTATGTTTGTAATAACAAACAGTCCTAGTTTTATTTATCTATCCCCGTCAATGAAAACTACAAAAATGACAAAAACGGCAAAAAGGACAAAAAGAACAAATAGAGCGAAATTGTCAAAATGGACAAAAAGGGCAAAAAGAGCAAAAGAGCAAAAGAACAAAAGAGCAAAAAGGACAAAAAAGAGCAAAACAACAAAAAAGGACAAAAAGTTCAAAAAGAGCAAAAAGGACAGAAAGAGCAAAACGGAAAAAATAACCAAAATGATGAAAATGGCAAATCACAAAACCAATCAAAACCTGTCCCACTTTTGGGATAACCTTTACATAAATCTATCCCATTATCCGGGATGAAAAATATCCCTTGCCCACCCTCGTTATGAAAATTACATATATATTGATTTTCAGCCAAATCGGTCCAGTAGTTTTTCCGTCAAAGCATAACAGACAAATATATTTTCATCCCGGAAACTATCCCATTTTTCAGGATAAAAAGTATCCTATGTTCATCCTCGGCATCGAAAATATATATATACTGAGTTTCAGCCAAATCGGTCCAGTAGTTTTTCTGTGAAAACGGAACAGACAGACAGACAGACAGACAGACAGACAGAGCTACTTTCGCATTTATAATATTATAATAATAGGGATTACATATTACGGTATTATTAATATTGTATAGCTATTGATGTTGCTATACACCTACTAATAATGTACTCGTATATCTTATACCTTTATAAAAGAAAGTCGTGTTAGTTACACTATTTATAACTCAAGCACGGCTTTACCGATTGAGCTGAAAATTGGTGGGGAGGTAGCTTAGAACCAGAAGACGGACATAGGATACTTTTTATCCCGTGGCGCTGAGATCGGGTTCTAGAATCCTCCTAATCACCTGGAGTGATTTTGGTGATTTTATTTTTGCGTGTTTGAGTGGGTTCGCGGATGGTTTAGATTCGCAATTAAAACCGGTAGGTGGCGCTGAGATCAGGTTCTAGAATCCTCCTAATCACCTGGAACGATTTTGGTGATTTTGTTTTTGTGTGGGTCCCCGGATGGTTTAAATCTACAATTGGAACCGGTAGGTGGCGCTGGGATCGGGTCTTAGATTTTTATTTTTTCAGAGCAGGACAACGTCTGCCGGGGCCGGTAGTATCTTATAAATAAAAATCAATGTTTGTATATTTGTCCTCTAGGCGCTCCTAAACCATTGATCAGGTTGTGATGAAACTTTAGTAGGGATATTCTGAGGCTCGAAAGTGTTTCTAGCTCAAAAAATCTATATAAATAAATATCAATGTTTGTATGTTTGTCCAATATGCGTTCCTAAACCATTGATCAGATTGTGATGATACTTTAGTAGGACTTTCGGAGGACGTCCAAAAGGGTTTCTAGCTCAAAAATCTTTATATATAAAATTCTTCTGCCCTTGTGTATGTCACCGAACCCTTTCTAAACGATTTAACTGATTTTTATATTTTTTTTTGTGTGTTTGAATGGGTCTCGGGATGGTTTAAATTCTCAACTGAAATAGGTAAGTGACGCTGGAACGGAGTTCCAGGATATATATATATATATATATATATATATATATATATATATATATATATATATATATATATATATAGGTGAAATTATTTGTGTGTCTTCAAGTGGGTCCCGGTATAGTTTATATACACAATTAAACCCAATAGGTGGCGCCACTGAACTCCCCCAAAAAGGTGGGACCGATTTTGATTATTGTTTTGTGTTTGTTCAAATGGATTTGAGAAAAGCATACATTAACAATTCGTCCCGGTAGATAACGCTGCAATCAGTTTCCAGGATCTTGACCATATTTTTTGTGTGTCTTTGAGGTCCTGGGATGTTTGAGATTCACGATTGGAGCCGGTAGGTGGCTCCGTTAAATTCCTCCTAAACGGTGGGACTGACTTTGATGATTTTTTTTTACTTATACAAGTTTATTTAAGAAAAGCAAATATGGGGCTGCAATCAGATTCATTTTTTTTATTTTTTGAGGGCAGTACAACGTCTGCTAGGTACAGCTAGTTAGATACCTGTATAATATTAATATGTTCTATTGTTTCTTTACTTAAGGTATACCTATGTATTGTGTAATATTTATATATCCTATTTATATATGTATAAACGTGTTTAATGTGCACACCACCGTTAGATTTGCGATTCCATTTGTAAAATCCATAGTCCGGGTTGTATGGAAGAGAACTAAAACGCCATTGTTCCTGCCTTTACTGTTTAATGTGACTACTTACTGTAAATTGTTAATTTAATGTGCATGTGGTGAACAATAAAGCGTTTTCAATTGTATTCTACTTTTCATAAAATAGTTTTGCAGATTGCTAAGCCAAAAAACTAAAACTGTTGAAGTTTTTCACCTCTACGGCACCTTACACTGTACCTGAGTGCGATCACTTGACCAACGTTTAAAATAGACGCCTCAGTAAACTGACGGTATTCAGGAAGAGTGATGCGGAACGATAAATGGAATTTCAGGAATGAACCTTTCAAAGACTGAAAATGTACCTGGAAATATTTTCGCACACGATATGCATTACCGGATGTGCTGCATGCATGCCGTGGAATAAAGTTTGTCGTAGTTATGAACTTTACTGGAAAATGCGTTTAAAATTAAATTGTATTTCGAAATTGCTTCTGGGCACTGCTTTTTGTCAAAGCCCTTTTGTTTTGTTTGCGAAACATGGAATTTTGCAATGTATTAAGGTTTCGCTATTATGGCAAATGTACGTATATATGTGCTACATTCGTTTTTGTTTAGACTCCTTTAATAGTCATACTAATTAATTATATGTATAAGTGTTTGTTTAAACAATAATTTAATTTAATTCTTAATAAAAAATTGTAGTTTTATTACCTGACAATAACTAATTTCCTTGAAGTAATTGCTTTGTTGGAAAATAGTCCTGTGCATATTAGTGAAATCCCTTTTCAAGTGACACCAACCCCAAAATATAGGAATCATAAGCATGCGAGTAAATCAACTATATGCAGAGTTCCTTTATAATAATACATATATTAAAATTCTTCTTTGAACGCCCTAAAATAAGATATTCCATATATGTTTTATAGCTCTAAACAATAATATTACAACAGTTACGAGTTAATGGACTGGCTAATAATTGGTGTTCCATCATTAGGATTCTCTAGCCAATTTGGTAAAAACGGAACCGTAGAAGCGGCAAGTAAGCTCTGGACCACCAGACAAGTCTACGTGTGCAGCTATGCATGCCTGCGCAAATTATACCGAATCGATTTTGTGCCAGTCACTTATGCTAGTTTAAAAATACTGCTCAGCTTTATTTCCATACGGGCTTTGGTCTACCTGTGCAGTCATACCTCCAAATGTGGACTTCTCCAGTGGACCGTAGGATGTATGACCGCTTTTAGGAAATCGACTTGTCCATCCGTCTGTCCATATTTTACTTTAGGTAAGTAATTGAAGTTGTAATTACGTTGTGGCGCTAAGTTCTCAGATACCCGTATCTAATTCAAATAACGTGGCTTCTAGCGTTTTAGCACCCGTTTAGAAGTTACTTTGTAATTTTTTTCTATAGAGAAAATTGATTGAAAATGCATTTTAACTAAGGCGTAAATTGTAATCTTGTTGTTGGTATTTTTCAAAATACGTGTTTGGGTGATACCGCCATCTTAAATGAGTGTGGCGAATATACTGTCTGTTCTTTTGAAACAGAAAAGTCCATGACAGAGCAATATCAATTCGTAGAATGTTTATGAGCTGATATTAAAATTGAAGTATCAAAAGACCTTATACATCGTACCTGGCTGGTTATAAGAGGCTTTATAAGACCTGCGCTCATAAGAACTTTGAACTTGCAAAGTGGCTTATCTTCAAAGAGTCGATGTGTATACACAAGACGCAGCCAATTAGTTTCATATCGTTTGCACCTCCATTTTTTCAATTAGCGTATCTTCGTATTTACGTCAATTAAATTCTAATATGTATTTTAAGATTTTTAAAAAGTGTCTATTCAGAACAAATGATAGAATAACGCTGATGCATTATATTTATAAAATTGTATATAGTTGTGCCCGTCGTTTCGTTCACACATGACTTGATCTTTATCTTTTGAACACTATAAGATAAAGAAATAGAAAAAGAAAATTTAAGATAATATTCCTGTTTTATTGTCCCTAAAATTTTCATTTAGATCCACCGAGTCTTTTCGGACCCTGTTCGAAAAAACTCGCAAACCAATAAGCAGCCAAAAAATATAAAAACAGTTATACAGGCCTCGTATAAATACTGTTTTCACTTACATATTAGTATTTAGAAATCACAGACGGACAATTCAATTTTATTTATTGATTTTACACGACTATAACAATAGTAACTATATTAGTTGTTGGTACCTATATCTTACTGACTGAAAATGAATATAAGGCACTTATTAATCTGTAAGCCTTTAATTTATTGATTGTAACCTTCTAGACTACCACCAGCTTGTTATAATTTTCGTTTTACAGTACAAGGGTCAACTTGGAGACGGAGCAAAGCTTGCCTACAAAAAGTTGCGAATGCTAAATTGATCCCAGCAGGACTTCAAATAGTGGCATTGCTCTGAGCTATACAAAAGCCAGGTCAAATCATAAATGAACTACTGCTCGCAAATTAGGACTAGTAAAGAGGAGAGACTGTATAATGATCATTAGTTTTCTTTCTATCATGATACTGCTCGCCATCAGCTGGGCGTTCATCTTCACTTCATTTAACCGACGCAACGGATCTCACTAGCGTTTCTCCTGGGTACTGTGAGGATTTGGAATGCTAAGCGGAGGCTTACACAGTCACAGTTAGTCTTACAGTGTTATAATGTAGAGTGTGCGGCTGTCCTGCAATTATGTAATGTAATCCACAGTGTTGGTGTAATTAGTTTTCTTGCATCTAACATTATGTAGCACAATGATTGAAGTGTAAATACTAATTACCTATATAATTATGTTTTAAACATGCTTTGCTAATATTTCTTCTTTATATAGTATAAAACAACATCGTTTTCCACGTCTGTCTGTCTGTTTGTATATTCAATAATTCCTTCTAAACTTGGCAACCGACGTTTAAGCGATTTTCACTATTAGACAATTTTTCACTGAATGTTTATATATATAAAATAACTAATTATGTTTTTATATAAGTAAAATAAAGCTACTTTGTTGGGCTTGACCCGCGTCGTAACTGCGGGGAAAACTAGAGTGTTCATAAAGTATGGTTTACATTGGCAATATTTAAATATTCGATCTACTTAATTGATAAAATATCAATTAACTAAACAAAATCTGTCCAAACGATGATAAGTACTTAAGTCGTAGTTAAGTTTCACAAATTAATGAATGTAAATGAGGCTTAAATTGCGCCACGTAATATAATTTCCAAACAATACCTACGATACAAGGAGAATGTATAAATAGCCTTAAGTGTATTGTAAAGTCACCCGGCCTACCGCTTAAATGGCGCATATTAATTCACATTTCGGTTCTCTTTAGATATTCTTTGAAGCAACAAGTGTTTGTACCGTAGATTGCGTGGGCTCTGGGGTAGAAAGATTATATTCATTTGTTCTTAAATAAATTGATTTATATTTTCATTGGATTCTTAACCAATTAATTTGCGAAATTAGCGGGCTAAGCCCTTATCCTCGTTTGAACAGCTATCGCCGCTTATCGCCGGATTTTATATCTTCCTCTACGTTCACTTGCTTTACCATCGGTTGAATTTAGAAAATACTTGTATGGAGCTTATAGCAAGATTGAACCGATAATAAGGCAAATGAACAGTTAATAACAAATAGGAACGGGTCATTATCAACTTAATCAACAACTTTCACTTAACTGGCGAATTTCTGTCCAAACGACGATAAAAATTTCGCCAGTCAATTGCTTCTTAACAAATGCAAATCGTAAATCAGGCTTAATATTATAATTCATAGCAGGTATTTATAAAAATATTTTAGTAGGGATATTTGAAATAGTTGAACAATTACTTTTCTTGAATAAGCCATAATATAATAATATTCAGACATTATTTATTACTTAAGAGCGGTAATGTCTTTAGAAATATGAAACACACAAGTACAATGAGAATTTATTTTTATATATAAAAATCAATGTTTGTATGTTTGTCCTCGTTGCGCTCCTAAATCATTGATCGGATTATGAGGAAACTTTGGTATGGTATACTGAGGACGCCCGAGAGAGTTATTGGCTCAAAAAATTTATATAAATAAAAATGAATATTTGTGTCTTTGTCCAATGTTTCTAAACCATTATCAGATTGTGATACAGGTTTGGTAATGCGCCCTCAGGACGCCTGAAAGGGTTACTGGCTTAACAATCTATAAAAATAAAAATCAAAGTTTGTATGTTTGTCCTCAATGTGTTCCTAAAGCATTGACCAGATTCTGATGAAACTTTAGTAGGGTGTACTGAGGACGCTCGCGAGGGTTTCTGGCCCAAAAATATTTGTATATATAAAATTCTACTGTTCGTGTATATGTTACTAAGTTCTTCCTAAACGATTGAACCGATTTTGATGAATTTTTTGTGTGTGTTCATGTGGATTTAGAAATGGTTTAAATTAAGAATTGGTCCCGGCAAGTGACGCTGCAATCGGTTTCAAGGTTTTTGATTAAATTTTTAAAATGTTTGTGTGGGTCCCAGGATTTAGGTGAATTATTTTTGTGTGTTCTAGTGGTAATACAAAAGAAAACCATTATAATTTAATTGAAATAACATTAATTCACCTAAGCAAATCCTAGTGAAAGGTGTAAACAACCGGGGAACGAGTGCGGTGTGCCGGTGGAGGCGAGGTAAGTCACTCTTCCCTTATTTCTTCTTCTACGTCCCTTTGCCTTGTATCGGCGCCGGCACAATATCTCAAATTAATTCAAATCCCAATTGTTGTTTAACGTATTTTTTATGTTCTATCACAGAACTGTCATTGTTTTTTTTAAATTTCCACTTCAAAGTTCAAAACATACAGGGGCACATTTTTATGACTTTAGAAATGAATATTTAGTCAACTTTTGAGTTTACATAATTATTATTTAAAACGTTATAAAAATAATTAAAAGAAAAGTTAGTTTAGTTATATAACATGCGAATGTAAAATTATACTAATGATATAATTAAACTAAGTAGTTTAAACTAAACTACGTTACTTTTGAATTAAACGTAAAAGTTAATAAGGAATATTTTAGGTAAAATATTTTTTCGCCTTCAACTACATTTGTGGCATATCATAATAAATAATTATAGTAAAGAAACATACTGCAGCATTGTTAGCGGCGTATAGATTACATACTTTCTACTATTTATAATTATGTATTTCTAAAATGGTCGCAGAGTAAAAACAGATTAAATAACAAATGTCTTGCTGTTTTTGCTGTTGTAAGAAAATAAACTTGTAATCAAAATACAACCTATGCACTCTAAGGCTTCGAGTTATTGTTATGTAACAAACATATCCGTTATATTATATGTGTTCTCATACAATTATGTAATAGTGTAGGCAGTTTATGATATATATATATATATATATATATATATATATATATATATATGACTGAACAGATATACAATACAAAAGTGGATGGATGCAGAAGTCGTGGAAGGCCACGACACACCTTCCATGATCAAATTGATCGTGTACTAGCAGAAGGTGATATCAGGAACCTTAAGAACAGACGAGCGTGCATGACAAGAGTTATGAATGTCAGGGAAACAAGTGAGGTGTGTAAGAATAAGCCTAAATGGCGCTCTGTTGTTCGTGCCTATCCCGCAAGGGAACTGGCGTGAAGTTGTGTATGTATGTATATATATATATATATATATATATATATATATATATATATATATATATATACACCTTAATCTTTATTCGCTTGGATTTCTGAGCCAGGATAGCTAATAAATAACTGATTGTTTTCTCATTTTTAAACCCATTGTACCAACTCGACACCCCCAACCCACCAGCTTTAATTATACTATCTAAATAATATAGATAGATTACTTTATTCTTAACTTGTATGTTTATTTAATATCCCATCTTGTCTTTGCAACATGAGTAAACAGTGAAAGTAAAAAATAGGACTATATATGACTTGTACAATTAGCGACACTTTTGATGAGGCGGGTGGGTACGGTCTCCCTACGCCAGGTGCGATATTGCCCCGTGCCGCATTACATCGTGGGAAACCAACGGTATTTTAAATTATTATGAATAGAGGTGTTATCAACCACGTTAAATACTTAGCACTAAAGCGCTGCAACTAGGTTCACTCTCTTGAACTCTCTATTCTTATTCTGCATAATTTCAAATTTTTAATAAGCATTTAATAAGCACCTGCTTAACTAGCAAATTTTATTAAAACTGCTTCTTTAATAAAGTTGTAAAGAAGAAACAGATACTTTTTGCGAAAAGTAGCAGTAAATATGCCATAGAAGTCTTAGGTGTGTGTGTCTGTCTATACGTAGCGTTTAGCGTTTGCGTAATATTAGACAGGAGAGCGGCGCAGATAGTTAATAAATAACATATATAATTTAAAAGTTGAGTATTTGAAGAGAAAGTTTAAATCCAAAATTGACGTAAGCTATTGTGGTCTTTAGGGATTTGTCAATGTTTAAAAAAATATAGTCAAAAATATTTATCTTCATACTTGGATTGAATAATATTAATATAAATTCGCATTGTACTTATGAAGGAACCACCCATACGCAAATACAACTCGCGAGTGGACATGTTTTATTACAAGAGAGGTGTTTCATGTCTAAAGATGGCCTAAAACAAAATCTTATCAAAAAGCAGCTTCTATAAAGACTGTTACATTTAACACAATACAAACATATTAATTATGGAACAGTTATGAAAGCGACGTACTAAAAATAAATAATTAAGCAGTTTTAAGGAATAAATGTTTTAGTTAATAAAATAGATTCCAAGTATTAGTTATAAAAGGAATTTAAGTTTATAGACAAACAATGGGTCCTTACAGGGGTTGAGGCACAAAGAATGACGTCATCGTGGGAAACCCACTCCGCCTTCTTATTTGTCCAGAGACGAAGGGGAGAATACTCTCTTACTACGCACACCTGCGCTCGCACACGTATCGCACTAGGTTAACGGGAATAATAGTATTTCTTAGCGCGTAAGTAATGCGAGATGTTGTTGTTAATAATATTTAAATATTATATTATAAAATTGAAAATTTAATTAGACTGGCTGCATGCCACGCTGTCTACATTGCTTATTTGCTGGGCAAAATTTGAGTCGGCCTTTTAATCGCGGGTATTGTCAAAGAGTTTCTTACAGATATATCTTTAAAGATTCTATGATAATGGGTCACGGTCTAAAGTCTAAAGTTTTAACACCAAATGGTACAAACATGCAACAGATATAAGACATTGATTGTGGTTTGAGATTTTCTATAAAATCAAAAACTGATTGCGGAATGTGTTACCAGTTCATTTTCTATGGGTGGTTGTCTTTCCTTAGTATTCTTGTAATAAAATTACGTTTTAACGGTTTTAAGCGCGGTATTTTAGCTTGCCATCGTTAAGTGATATAAATTTTTTGACTTTACGAGAAATTTCAATGCTGTTCATATAAATGCTCAAAGTTTTCTGGCTCATTTATTAGATATGCTCTACATGCTATTTTGATATCAGAATCATGTTTGAAGCCTTGTCTCTCGTCTGTTGCCTAAACTTTACTAGGTTACCATTTGACACGTAATGACCGCCTAGGATCACGTGGTGGTGGTGTTGCCATATACTTACGCAATTATATTCCTTTTAAAATTAGTATCTCAATCAACAGAACCACCACCTCCAAATGCAGGTCGACACATTTTTATCGAACTAAACTTACACACATTAAGCTATTACTTGGTGTATACTAACTACCCTTCATCTAGTATAAACTTTTTCTCATCTTTTGAGACTTTTTTAGGAAATTTCATGCCTTCCTAGAATCATATCATTATTATGAGTGATTTTAACACAAGTCTCTTAAAACAAGATTACACGTTGCTTATCCTTTAAATCTGTTTTTGAGTCATGTGGCCTGTTAGTTTTACCTTCGAACGTCACCCATCATTTTCCCAACTCCATACCTTCCCCACTTGACCTTATCCTAGTGTCATCCCCTAATTTAGTATTAAATCATGGACAATACCCTTGTGACACATTTTAATGACATGATCTTATTTTCTTCTCCTTTGAAATTCGAGCACCTAAAGTGAACCGCAAATTACTGTTGCATTTTTTACATCTTAAAACAGATGCTATAAATATTAATTGGACGCGGCGGCGGTTGTATCTACGAAAATCAGTATCTTACATGAAAATTAATAAAATTGTATGACAAGCATGTACGAGTTCGGGCTATTAAATTAAATACCTAGCTGCGCCTTGGCTTACTGAAGAAATCAAGTTGGTACTGTCGAAGACAGCTAGTGTGAAAACTACATAGATATAACGGTCGACCAACTACTTCTAATTATTATATTAACAATATGTGTATGGTGTAAATAACGCAACTGGATACTTTCACGATGTTTTACGTAAAAAAATGCTTGAAGTATCAAAATTACTCATATTGAATTTGCTAGATTTTGGACAAATATGTGAAAGTTGCGCCCCTATATTTTTTCTCTATTTAGCCAGCCTGTAGTAACAATTCGATACGGAGAAGAGACAACAGAGGTTTGTTAGAATAGCATCAGCTGGCCTTTACCTATCGCATATATTATGTTCACTTCCATAACAGCAATCAGAAATGTGTCGAGGTAAGTGGATATTGCAAGTATCAAATAAGTTGCTATTTTCCTTGCTACTTTCCTGCTTGCTGGGTTAGAAGTGGGCGGATTATACACGAGCGTTTATAATAATATTACACTTTATTCATGTTTGTTTATGACCTTGAAATATAGATTTAAACATATAACAAAGCATTGTCGACGATATTATACTCACAGACGGTTTAGATACACTTGGTCTTTGCAGAGACTTCGCGTCTAAAAGTTTTAATATTTGTCTGAGTATTTTACCGACTGTGCACAATGGGGAGTGTCCCAAGGAACTGGTCAAAATGGTGCCCGTCTTCTTTCTATCACTTCACCGCTCGCCATCGGCTAGACGGTGATCCCCACTTCCTTGAACCGTTATGTTCTTATATGCAACAGTTCTCTTGTGCACCGTGGTGATTTGGAATGAGCTGCCAGCTGAGATTTTCCCATAGCGCTACGATATGGAGTTTTTCAAAAAGGGTCTCATAAATTTTCGTCGAGGCCGGTAGTCCGCTCCATCAGGGTGCCATCAGCGTTGCTGATGTAGTTACTTTCGGAATAATAATAAAAAATAGCTAATATAAGATTACATAATTAATATTTCTCACGTATTCTTTTTCCATTGTATCACGGCAAAAAGAAGAATTGCACCGAAAATTAGCATTGTGTCAGATATTCTGCACAGAAATAAGCTTAGCATAAACATTGTTTGTTAAAATATGATGTACTTATAAATTCTAAAACCGCTTGCAATGTAATTCGTAGAACCATAACAACAGTATCAAAATAGCTGCAAACATTTGAGCTGTAAGTTGCCGCAGGTAGACAAAGAAACTTCGAATTTATAATAAATCATTAAACTTTATTCAATTATAAAACTTATAATCAATTATTACTTATAATCAACTTTGAATTTATGCTTATAATCCCGCTTTTACATCGGGTGTTAAAAAGCTTATAAATAGACCGTTAAATATACTACGCAGTTAATAGTACAGTTAATACTGCGCAGGTGTGCGTAGAGTGTACCTCTTACAATTTACATTCTCCCCCCGTCTAGAACGTTACAGCAGGCGGAGGGAGTCGTTAAGAACGACGCTGATTTTTACTTTCCCACGATGATGTCATTGTGCTACAAACGATAGTAGTCGCTTGGCGCAGGTGAGTGTACATTCTTCCCACGTCTTTAGATTAGAAGGCGGAGGGAAACTGTTTAAGATTGTAATACATATCTGACGTGATTTTATATTACATACATAATACGCGGATCAATCAAGTTGAATAAATTTGCTTGAAAAGCATAGAGCTGAAAGGATACGACGGTATTATTCTGTATTCAATGCCTTTGAATGCCTCATGTCTATGTTTATATAAATCCCTTCATTCAAATTGAAACACCGAAACGCACAGTTTAATATCGACTTGAGACTCATTTTTCTTATCTTCTATATTTTAAAATCTTCAATGTTTTGCAGCAGATAATCTCCAACATACCTTCCAAATTTGTGTTTTACCAAAAATGAAAAGTAACCAATTTCATGAATTAGGGTCGACTTTTAAGCAAAGAGCACTGCTAATTTTATATGAATAAACTTGTTAAATTGGATAAAGTTGTCACGAAAGATATCAATATAGTAAAGTCAAATATGTTCGGGGTTCAAACAGAAGAACGCATTCGTTGTCAAATACCAGATGCAATTGCGCTCAGTTTGCTCTTATCAAACAACGTAAGGTGGATTGGTCGAAACGAAGCAGGCTGGCGTGCTCAGCGATAGACATGGTTTGGTATTGACATGCAGAAAGATTTTTCGTCATATTAGAAAATATTTTATTTATAATTTTAGTGATAATATAAAAGTTAAATTGCTGTTTTATAATATTGACTATTAAAAAGTATGAGTGAACGCTAAACTAAAAACGAATCTATACTCTTGATTCATATAGAATTAATATTTAGATGTATATAATTTATTCATCTATAAAATTCTAAACATGCTGTGTCATGCTGGAATTCCTATTAATATTATAAAAGCGAAAGAAACCGTGTCTGTTTGTTTGTTGGTCTTGCACGAAAAAAATTATTGGATCAAATTGGCTGAAACTCATATATATATATTTTCGATGCCGAGGATGAACATACGATACTTTTTATCCCGAAAAATTGGATAGTTTTCGGTGTAAAAATATACTTGTCTCTTGGTTTCTTTATGCTTTTACGAAAAACCACTGGACCGATTTGGTTGAAATTCGGTATATACTCGTATGTATTTTAATACCGAGAGTGGACAAGGGATACTTTTTATCTCGGATAATGGGATAGATTTTAAGATAGATTTATGTGAAGGTTATCCTAAAAAGTAGGATATGTTTTGAGTGATTTGCCATTTTGTACATTTTGGTCATTTATGAAGTTACAGATAGATAGACGGGGGATAGATAAATAAAACCAGAACCGCTTGAAATAAAGGATAAAAGTTTGTATGGAAGATCAATCATTTTTCAAGTTTATAGATATAAAAAGTTATCATGTATATACGTGAAAAAGCAAAAATTTGTACCCCTATTTCCAAAAATTGCGCGGACAGAGGAGTATGAAATCTCGCACATTTATAATTTATATAGAGAAGAAGCGACGAATGCTATTTTTTTTAATTATGCATAAAAGATACATTAAAACTTTAAACACACTACTATGTATTTAATACACACACGCATATATACTCTTTTGTTTATTGTTAAAGTCAAATTAACAGTGTAGCCTTTGCGAAATCTGTGATTATAGAAGTATAATAAATAGTCTTTGACATTAATTATTATGGTTGAATTTCGAGCACGGGCGACCACTAGTTTATAAAAAAATACGATAGAAACTCGATCTGTCTGTCTGTTAAGCTTTCACCAAAGAACTTATAGGATTATTTAAAATGGCTGATTAAAAATAACTAATTCCAATGTGATTTTTTTAGTGATCGTTAGCAAATTTAATGTAATAATATATGTGATATATGTTATCCCGGAAATCCCACGGGAATATTCTCGGGAGCGGTTTAAAGTGGTTCGGATGCATAAAAATTTGCTTATTCCGACACAGTTTCCACTAAAACAATAGCTTACATTCTTTTTTTAAATGTTGCTATACTTTGTGTCCCTGGAATCCCGCAGGAATTTTAAGTCAAGTGTAAACGAAGTCGTGAGCATATCCTACTATTACATATTTTTACAAAAAGCACCTATCGGTAACCAGTTAATTGTTTAGTATAAAATAGAAAAATACATTTACTGTAAAACATGAATAAAATGGTTTAAGGTCCCTTTTTTTAGTGTGACGATGTTGGCAGAACGTGACGCGTCTCTACTTATAGAAAATATCATGGTGAAAATAATTAAAATATAAACACGTTAATGATCCAATCGCCACTTTAGGCTAGCGTTACTATAAACGTCTGATAGTATTGTAGACTAGACTTACTCTTTATATTATTTGATAATTCAATTAATAAGCCTAAATGGCGCTCTGTTGTTCGTGCCTACCCCGCAAGGGAACTGGCGTGAAGTTATGTATGTATGTATATATAATTCAATTAATCAATAACTAATCTTGGGATTGAAACGACAATCTTAAGATTAATAATAAAAGAACGGCCAAATAAAGTACTCATGGATTCAATGTGATTTGAGCATGACATCCATGCTTACGCAATCAAATCTCGCTTTTAAATGTAATTTGAATGTATTTTGAAGTAGATATTTTAAAAAAAATGGCGAGTTCCGCTTGAAAACGTTCTAAGTGTACGGCTATGTGGGGTAAGAATCTTTACACACAGTACAGTTATAAGCGCGTGCGCAGGTGTGCGATTTATGAAAGTAATCTCCCCTACGTCTGGTCAAAGTGTAAGAAGGCGGAGGGCGCCTTTGCCGGGGGTGACAGTAATGGTTTCCCACGGGGGCCCTTATTTGAAGTCAAGGCAATAAAAATCTAGCTTAAATTGTAACTGGGACATAATTGATCGCTTGTAAAACGGGGCGAGTGCCCAAGAATTGTTTAATATGGTCCACTCGCCATCGTCGGGATGTTCACCCCCATTTCCTTGAGCTCCCACTCTCAACTACGCAGCGATTCTCTAGACAATGATTTGGAAAGGAACTTCCCGCCGAAGATTTCTTTCTACGCTATGACATGGAGTTGTTTAGTGAGGGTGTTTCAAAATTTCTGAGAGGATGTCAACGCGTTAGCAAAACTCCTGTTGTTGCAGACATCCATATGCGACGATAACTACCTTCCATCAAGTGGGCTGTCTACCTATTTACCTACCACGGACTATAAACATTTTTTCTTTTTCTTATATAAGAAGGATAAGAAGAAAGAAAGAAATAATTTATTTGCTAAGAAAGCGACAATACAAGGATGTAGAAATATTTATACATACATTTTTATGAATAAATTCGATATGTTGTACTTACAAATCAGGTCGGCAACTCAGCTTTATGCTGTGTTGGAGTTTCCTCCAGCACAGCTCTGATTTTCACTGCCAACCTCCCCTCATTGATTTATGTTGGACCCATCAACACAGTAAATGTAACAAGTAACAGGAAGTAACAGTAAATATAAGACAGTAACACAGTATATGAAACATAAAACAGATATAACAAATACGCGCACAGAAAATAAAAAGAATCATTATCCTATATAGTAAAAATAAATAAATAACAGAACTATAATAACTAAGTACCAACCAGTACGGTATTCAATAATCTTATTACTATTCATGGAATTAGATAAATAATATAAAAACCAAAATAAACAATCCATTTAATAGGAAAGCCTTCAAATCCCTGGGAAGTTTGGGATGCACGTTTTACAATTGAGTTTTAAATAAAAGTATACTCATTCTTTATAAGTAAGTCACAATATCTAAAAATGTTAAATATTTCTAAAGGCCTCCTTCTGTGATTGTATTAAATATTTTGTTTAATGAAATTTGAATAAGAAATTTTATTTCAGGTCTTTGATGGGTGGAGGAATATCGTTCCAGCATTCCGTGGCAGCATGTTTGAAGCAACCTCTAAAAGCAGCTATTCTATGCTTGGCTGTTATTAACGGCCTGATAAAAGATCGAATAGGATATTCTGGCTTACTTTGTCTCCAATTAATTTTGTAATAATAAATATATTGGCTTATGGGTAGAAATCACTCCAAATAGTAGACAGGACAGATGTAGTTTCCTCCTTGCTGACATTTTTAATATTATTATTTAAGAAATGAGGAATTTGAAAACAGTACTGTGCACAAGCATTTTGAAACCGTTGAATGAGATATTCTTTTCTTTTTAGAAGACAAGGCCTATAAGGAGGTTATCTCTTTTTAAAATTCCAAAAACATACGCAAATGAACATTCCTTATAACGCATCTCCAGTGTCTTTCTAACTGCATGTCATAACGTATTATCTGAAGAACTAAAACAGCTATACTTATAAAATTTAGTTGTTAATATATTTAAAAAAAATTAGAATTCCGTAAACAAAGTAGTCCTTGTGATTTCATTACGCTCGTCTGTTTATATAGGTTTGTACGTCGCATCGATTTTTCTCAGAGACCGGTACTATAAATAAAGATAGATAGATAGATAACACTTTGGTGGTTCGGGCATGTGGAAAGAATGCATGATGAAAGAATGACTAAACAGATATACAATGCAAAAGTGGATGGATGCAGAAGTCGTGGAAGGACACGACACACCTTCCATGATCAAATTGATCGTGTACTAGCAGAAGGTGATGTCAGGAGCCTTAAGAACAGACGAGCGTGCATGACAAGAGTTATGAATGTCAAAGAAGCAAGTGAGGTGTGTAAGAATAAGCCTAAATGGCGCTCTGTTGTTCGTGCCTACCCCGCAATGGAACTGGCGTGAAGTTATGTATGTATGTATAACAGTTTATTGCTCACCAAATATACGGTTTTAAAAATACACAATTACAATATTGTCATGGTGGAAACAATAGGCGGCCTTATCGCTTAAAACAATCTCTTCCAGGCAACCTAGATTAAGAAATAGTTTAACCTAATCTGGCTATGTAGGTGGTGTAGATTATTAGGTATATCATAAATAAACATACTTAAATTACTCTATAAAATACATACAAATATATATACAGATATATATATATATATATATATATATATATATATATATATATATAATTATTTAAGGAAAGTAGTGTTTTCTGAGAGCGTTCTTAAATGTTAAGAGTAAAGAGTTATCATTAAAGGATGAGGTGTGTGCAGGTGTAGTGAGTTTACGATAGGTATGAGTGCGCAAATTGTGAGAATTAGAAAGGCGAAGGAATTCAAAACGTTCTTTAAGGTAAGGAGAACTATTAGAATATATATATATATATATATATATATATATATATATATATATATAATATGTTGTAAAGTAGTGTGAGAATGTGAGTATTCCGGCGAAAGCGAATAGGGAGCCACTTGAGTTTTTCACGAAATTCAGAAACATGGTCATATTTTCGCAAGTCAAATATGAACCTAATGCAAAAATTCTGAAGTCACTAAGTTTATTTAGCTGTTCTACGGTTAAGTCATAAACAATAAACATATTTAGAAGAAGAAAATCTTATCTCTTTCGACGAAGCGACAGTCAATATGCTTACCTATTTCTTAAACACTAAAGAAAGTTGGAAAATATACAGCTTTTCATACAAAATCGGTTATATCTTTTATAGCTAATAATGAGGTCATAACATGTTCATAGCAAACAAAAAATTAAAAATAACAATTGATTATGAATAAAACCTTAAAATAAATTACATTATGAAAATAAACTAATACATACGAGTACAAAAAAAAACTAACAACAATATACACTCTTTACTCTCTCACCTTCTGCCAGTTATTTAAGGTTGACACAATGTCTTTTCCTTCCATAATCCTCTATTCTGACTTTCTGACATACGACACATATAACAAAGATATAATTGTAAGCTATGAAACTATAAACTAAAATCGGCCCAGCCTAACCAAATTGCTGTCGCAAGGCAATGTGCTTTATATGATGACTAAATAACTAAACCAATAAGTAGATTGTTCTGCACTTTCTTATTTATACGAAGATAAACTGAAATTAATTACAAATAAGATTATTAAATATTCTTATAAGAAAGATCGCCAGTCTTTGGAAAACAAGGCATTATTTAAAAATAAATTAGGTTTTAAAATATATTCATATAGTAAAAGCCTTGTTTTCCAAAGACTAGCACGATGTTTCTATCTCTCTGTATGTTCTCTCCTTTGATTTTTTATTATTATTTTTTTATTAACAACTACGGACTCTAGTTCCGTACCCTTTTTTACAATTAAATTTAAGAAGAAATTAGGAAGTTGTACACGATTATTTGTTACTTTGTTATTAGGTATACCACAACAAAAACCTGTACATGTGTGTACCTTAAGAATAACTTATTATATTAATTTATTTTAATTTTAATACTAAACTTATACTAATGTAGAGTGTATCTGTTACATGCTGGTGTTGTGAGGAAGCGCATGTGCAGTGTGTGCCTTATGTCTATGCCTATTTATATTATCCTAACTAGTTCCATGTGTATTGTTTTCCTCTCTGTGTCTGGGTTATTAATTTTTAGGCTCTTTGTGTGTTTTGGTTAGTTTGCGTTCTCTCCTTTGGTTAAATTATTCGCTAAGTTGATTAAACTTAGCAAGTTTATATATATATACTTATTATATATTATATATTTATATAATGATATCGAATAAGTAGATAATTATTTAAAATGTTAATGAGTTTCAAAGTATCAACATCAATGAAGGTTTGTGAAATATTTATGCAATGCATAAATAGTGGAACAAAGTGTGTTATAGAAACTGCGTAGTAAGTATTTCAAGATTTTTAGGGTCAGAATTGTCCAAGCTTCCTTAGGGTGGGATTTGCACACGTGTTTTCGTTTCAATGAGGAGTTGTATTTTTAAATTACGATCTATACAAATCAAAATGTTCTGGTTTGAAATTAACATTAAATAAGTGTAATGTTTAATATAAGTAAATTATAGTATTTGTATTATATAGGTTTTGTTCCAATTTTCTTGAGGAAAGTCGTTTCGGATCTTTATGCGACACAAAACTCATCTATATTTGTTTAATTTACGCCTTTCTGAACTATTCTTTTCTTCGTTTGCTTTTCTCTATAAACGTACAAAAAAGGAGTGAAACATCAATTTGAACGCTAAAATTTCAAATTAATTAATCGTAAAACTTTAGGGTTCACATTATTTTTTGTATTTATAATGAATTATTTGTCAGTATTAGTAAACGTATAAATATAGCTTATCTATATATTAATACGTAAATCAAAAACTTTGTACCCCTTTTTACGAAAATTGTGCGGACGGAGGAGTATGAAATTTCGCACATTTATAGTTTATATAGAGAAGAAGCGACGAATGCTATCATTTTTTTAATTATGCGTAAAAATAAATTAAATCAACAAAAAAAATCATTACACACACTACCATGTATTTGACACACACAAACACGTTTATATACTCTTTTGTTTGTTGTTAAAGTCAAATTAACAGTGTAGTCTTGCCGAAATCTGTGATTATAGAAGTGTAGTCTTTGACATTAATTATTATGGTCGATTTTCGACCACGGACGACCACTAATAACATATTAATACGATGAATAAATACAAATAAAATATATATAGGTCCAAAATCTCGGTCTATTTAGAATATTCTCTAAATGCCGACCGCGTATCAATTATGGTTGGCAACTATAAGCGTTGCCCCAAACACAGCCCAAGCCCTTTGATATGTAAACACGTTATAAGGTCGAACATTTTTTTTAAATACTTCTGGTATGTAAAATGATCACTAGAAAAGTAAGGTTTCTTTATGAGGTAAGTATATAATTTAAAGTAAGAGATAGGTACACCTAGTTTAGAAAATATAAGAAACAATATATAACTAATAAATTTAATTAAACACCGTGGAATTAATTCTTGCTATAGTCTAATAAGACAGAAATAATTCAAGTCGCCGTCATGAGTATAGTTATTGGACACCTTGGTTAAATTGTTTAAGGCCTCTGTTATCGTAAAACTTCGAAAGTAGGGTGTAAACGAAACAACTTTTCATTGGTATTTACTGATCAATAATTTACCAATGTCAAAGAAGCAAGTGAGATGTGTAAGAATAAGCCTGAATGGCGGCTCTGTTGTACGTGCCTACCCCGCAAGGGAACTGGCGTGAAATTATGTATGTATGTACGTATGTATGTAATAATTTACCAAAAAAATATCACAAATACGAGTCGTATCTTCGTTATTTTTGTATATTTTTTTATCTTTAAATTATTAGAGAAAATAATTGAACAAATCAGTTCTAAATTATTGATATGAAACCATTTTACTCCTTTAATTTTTAGCAAAACAACGTTAAAAGAATGGATCTTGCTAGTCTACCGGTAATCGGACGATTATTATTCACCCGGTTACCGGACGACTAGACACTTCGTGAAAAAAAATCTATACTTTTATAAAAGAGAGACAAGTATCTTGATTTTATGAATATTTTAATTACTACTTTATTTTATTACAATAAAAATAATAATGCATATGGAAAATGACCTCTATCTCCACTAAAGTGTCCGCTATCACCCGAAAAATTAGTACCAAAAATCCTCAATCCTTGAGGATTTTTGGAACTAATTTTTGTTGTTGTTGGCGTTGATACAAGTCTTTACCAAGATGTCCAATAACTATACGTCCTTACCCCGATATTATACTGGTTCGAAGCGTTTATTGTACTTTTGTCGTTGGCACGTCTATCACGTTACCTATTTCTAGACAGTAAAGCCCACATGAAACAAATGACATAATTGTCGTACTTTATAGTAGTATTAAACCATCGACTCTATAGTAAATAAATCGAAATAATCAATTTGAAAATAAAAAGGTTCTACTTTAAAGATATATAATACCACAATTATTATAAGTGCTGTTCTATTTTGTTGAATTAAATACAATAATAACACAATACAATCGTGTAATAAATACAATTTATTACACCATATAGTAGTATATAAGTGTTTTAGCAAAAATATATAGATGAGTTAAATTGATTAAAACTCATTTATAAATGTAGACGATTTTTATAACAAGTTGAGTCTGTAACACATTAGGGCATTACTAATTGCTCCGTCATTGAGCAGTCAAAAGTAAAATAAATGCTTAGAAAGACTATGGACGGATGGATCACGTCTGTCTTTCAATTTGGATGAATCAACGATAATGATCCATATAAACATAAGGTTGAACCAATCAATGTCATTTAGTACCATCATGTCCTTTCAGTTCTGTAGCTTTCAATCAGATTTATTCAATTTTATTGATCCGTCTAATATTAATAACAAGCCCTTGATAACTGAGACTCCCACTGGCTAAAAGAAAAAATAAATTGGGCGTATAACTGCGGCTAATTTATCTCAGAGTTATTGATAATTGGAACTCCAACTAACCCACATCTTTGGTGAAATTAATCACTGCGCAGAATGATTCCGAAACACGTGTATAAATATTCAAATTCCAAGATGAATCTTTGATATAATCAATAACTTTTTTTGATAACAGATTTCTTTGGGGGTTGTCCACGTGAGCGCTATCAATAAGCACAAAACTGACATCCTGTGAATAATTTCCGGTTTGTATAACTAGCTGAGCCTACAATTATAGGTAAGTCTGTTTAGTCGCGATGTTAACATCTAATTAGAATGTTCAACCTGGCGCGTTAAGGCCATAGCAAACGAAAATGATGTAGGGAAGACCGAGGAGAGTTGTGTCAATTTCTACTTTAATTAACACATCTCCGTCCAGAAAACAGTATTTCATAGCCTTTAAGAAAGAATCATTACAATTAATGGCAATGTTAACGTGTCTGAGAAAATAGACAAAAACAAAAACTACTCCTCGTGTCACAACCCTCCTAATAGCGAGATAAGTTGTGACGAATATATAGGTAAGTTGTGACGCTCATTTATGAACGAAAATAAAATGTCACATTAACTTAAAACACATTAATATCCTAAATAATACAGTATGGCATCTTTCTGAGATTGGTTGTATATAAATCAGTTTAAAAATGAAAGATTAATCTGACAAACAATTATGATAGACATATCGAAGCCCGTCTATGTGAGACCAGTCTTAAAATTCGGGGCTCTGAAGCCTTTTAATTTGCATAACCAGAGATTCAAGGTAACAAAAGCAAAACCAATCATTTTCTGCTTCTTCTTAGTCATAACAATACTTTTCTCAATATTATTCTTTGTTACTTGCTTAAACTTCTTTTCCTATGGCAGTTATTTCATATTTGGTGTGTCGGTCATCGTATGACGTTTATATTAACTTAATATGCATTTTCATACTAACTAGTTGACATTGGAATAGTATGCGGCAATTCTATTAGTTTATTATATATATATGCCGTCTCACGCAGATGTGGCAATAAGCGATTTTAATTGTTAATGACGTTACATATTCACAGGTAACGTATGAACATTCATTAATGGCTCTAATCCATAACGGCGTTATTATTAACACTTTAAATAAACCTGTCAGGAGCCTTAAGAACAGACGAGCGTGCATGACAAGAGTTATGAATGTCAAAGAAGCAAGTGAGGTATGTACGAATAAGCCTAAATGGCGCTCTGTTGTTCGTATCTACCCCGCAAGGGAACTGGCGTGAAGTTATGTATGTATGTAAATAAACCGCATTTGAGCACAGTCAATATCTTAAACATTATCAAAGGTGCAGCCGCACTATAGCAATATCGCATCTCAAATTAGGTACGTATTAAAGCTGTCGCTATACCTATCTGCTTTAAATGTTTATCCCAGACGACGCTCGGGCAAGACAACATAGTTATGGAAAAGAGATTGCAAATTTTGTGACGACGCCTTTTTAGTACCTCAAATAATATTCAATCTTCGTAAATGCAATATTAATGCCTTCACGAGACCCAGACAGCAGAGATGCAATCTCTTTATGCGTCAAAGCGAAATCTTCCCCGGCGTCATAAGTATGTTTACTCGAATTGCACGAAGAACTCCTTTGCAAGGCTTTAGTCGAAGATCTAAATTCTATCTATGTGATAATAGCATCTAAGTGGATTTAAGTTGCACTTACACGATAGGGCGTAAAATTACCTACTACAATAATACGAATCTAAAACATCAGATTATTTAACTACGGCGTTAATTAACGTTTATCATTTGTAACTTAGTCATAATATCAGCTTACAAACGGCCCACTGCTGGGCTTGGATTGAATCATTTTAGAGAAACAGGCAGTATACCCGCCAAGTGTAACCAAAATCCAAAGTGAGGTGACAGATTTCATACATCGGCTATTTCGAAATGCAGATAACATCACGATGGTGTCCCCATAGTGAGCATGTGGTAACTGTAACAATTTACACATTAATTAATTAAAACTGCCCAAGTGGCGAATGCTTTGCGTCCAGGATTGTAACTAGTTTTGCCAGGTCCAATTTGTTTTAAATCGGTACAGGAAGTAAAACAAATCGGGATTCAGGGTTATTGATTTGGCAAAAACATAAAAACAAGGCTTTCTATTATTAAAGTTTAATTAGTTAAATTTCTAATAATAATATTCTTAATTTTCTAATAAAATAGCTTCTAATAAATTTATTGATTTATCAGGACATTTAGTGTCCAGATCAGGTGCAAATCAAGAAGCGTCGCCAGATCCCTGAAAATCGGGAAGTCCCGCACAAATCGGGACAACTGGCAACACTAATTGTAGCTCACATTATTAGAATGAGTAATAGACACGTTAATCACTACGCTATCCTGACTCTTCTCTACTCATTCGATCACAATAAAATTTTGCAAACACCTTGTCAGGAGTACAGAATAGGACATACATACTGTTCATCCAGTACTGTTCCCGAGGGTTAAAAGAACAACCTTCAAAGGTATTTGTACGAACACTTATAGTATAGTTTTTTAATTATAATAGTTCACAAAATGTACTTTAACGCGCGCGAAACCGCAGTCACAAACTAGCCAATATGGACACGTCATTGACTACACACCGAAGTTTATTTTATCCCATTTGTTGTCGCATCGCGTCCTAACCAGTACCACTTCGGCCTTGTTCATAAACTCCCACTACACGGAAGGCACCTGTTTCTGGGAAAATTTATATTGCAAGCATTGAAAACATCAATAAGCAGCTTTTCTCAAATAACTCCTTTGAAAAGAAGTCAATAAGTAGTAAGTATTAGGAGTCATAAATTATGCTTCGCTCGCGTTAAAAATGGATATGTATGTCATGAAGTGGACATGTTATAACTCTTAGTAATGTCGAACTTTTTAATTTTCGACCCCAGGGGATCGATATCGACCACTTTGGGAATCTCTGCCTTAAACATTGCGTTGCGTAATATATATAAACATTAGACTACGGAGGCTGACAACTACCTAAATTTTATCGCGAAACATTGATGACAAATATACGTGAAACCCGGTAGTGATTGTGGAATAGTTCATTGAACCGCCCTCCGGCGTAATCAATATATTTGAATAAACACTAAAAAGTGTATTTGCGCAAATATTTGCTACTGCGAAGTTAGATAACGACCTTATTGTATTAACTACAAACATAAGATAGCTAATGGACATAACCTACTTTGATCAATATATAAATCTTTATTTCTGTAATATTATAAAATTTATAACTTTATTGTAAAACAAAAATAAATTAAGCGTACTGGGTCATTGTATAAAAAATAGATAATGAATTATAATATATACTATAAAAAAGAAATTTGAATGGTCTATTTGTTATTTCAAAATTAATGCTAAAGTTTAAATGGAAACTGTCGGTAATGATGATATTAGACGAATCAACCGATTTGATTTAGTTTGGTTGAAAGGCGCATAACTGAAAAGCCACGGCAGTCTATCAGTGACACTGAATTATTCATTTATGTTTATTTTGTTATAGATCGCTTTAGTTGAATCATCCAAATTTAAAGAACGAAATGAACCGTCAAACATCGGCTCAATACGATGCTTAATCATTAATGCCTGTCTGGCTGTAAATTTGTCGCGAATATGCTTTGAGACTGCTCAAAGGCATTCAATGAAAATTTTAGAGGCATTTTTGTCGTAAATTTTCGTGTCAATTTTCATTGCAATATCTAGCAGGGTTCTGAAGATAGGAATATAAATATTTGTATTGTAATATTTATAATTTACAGGTATTAATAATACAAAACGTGATACAAAGATAACAATTATATATAATGAATGTGAAGGTAATGAGCTTCTAGTGTTATTGCCACTTGGCTTCGGGATTTGAAAAAAGTAATTAATTAATTTAATTAAAAGTACCCCAAATATTAGTAACTCAACGGATTTTCTTCACACTAATTTTATTTGAAAGCACTTTTGAGTTCTACCTTTCCAAATTTTTTTTCAGAATTTTCGTATTCTTACTTCAGAAGATGTGGAGAGAGGGAGAGACACCGTAATGTAAAACCGTGTTATTTGAGAAAATTGTTTGTGACATACATATATTATTATAAGTGTTTAATGTTTATATTATAAGTGTTTAGTTTATGGTAAATTGGATACGGAACCATAGAAAGAGGACAGACACGTAATAAAACCTGAAAAGAAAGAACAAAATGTGAAAGCAGAAAGTGACGGTATCAGAAAGGAGTGTAAAAATAATACTAAAAAAATTGTTATGTATCTATGCGTATGTGTAAATAAAGGTGCGTATGTGTAAATTGTCTATAAAAGGCAGTCCTCGCAGACTGAAAGGGGGACTTGATCACAGGGGGTTACGAACGTACGTTGTTTTTAGGGTTCTGTAGTCATTTTTAGCGAAACCGTTATATTGTCATCACAGTTACCTTCTATAATAGGAAAGCGTGCTCCATCTTAGACCATATATCTATGGGTATATATCATATGGGTTGTTTTGCCTGCATCAGTGGCCAGGTTTCAATTTCTGCCTCAAGGCCGGTACCACATTGGCAACACCTCTGATATTGCTAATTTCCATAGGCAACGGTAACCACTTTGCATCACAGGGGGGCCGTCAGCCTTTCTGCTATGCTTTAGCAATAAAAAAAACGTAAAAAAAATATCTTTGCTCCAAATCGAGGAGAACAAACTTAAATGCAATTCAATACTACTATATAAAAATGTCCATCCGTTTGTCAGTCGGTCTTTGTATGTCCCTATCCCCAGTCAATTTTTTAAAACAGGGGGCTCCATCTAGGATAATATAAGTTACTGTGGAAAAATGCCTCTTATTTATAGCATTAAAAATAATGTCGTTAATAATTATCTACATTAGTGTATATACATATGTTATCTTTGAATATCTAACGTTGTTAACAATTAATAACACTGTCATTAAACTCAAAGCTACGTCTGCGTGAAACGGTCACTAACAAAATCCCGGATGAAGCAGTAACATAAGTTACATGACATTTGACAGTAAAGTTTAGTCTATGGAACTACAAAATGGTGTAGTAGTAATTTGAAACAACAAACAATGAATATAATTTTGATTAGTTGCTGTTTGTTGTTCAGTCGCTATTGAAGAAAAACGTAAACTTTTTCACCTCTACAGAACCTTTCATAGTTCATGAAGTGCTACGCATTTGTCTGATATTTGTGATTTAATCACGGAAAAGTAAAAAAATAATTTAATTTAAATATACCCCACATCTCCATTACTAATCAACGAATCTTGTCCAAGTAAATTTTCTCCGAAATTATTTTTCCGAGGGCAGAGTATATTGATTACGAATGTAGATGAAGAAGTATTTTATTGATTAATTTACAAACAAAATGTACAAGGTTGATTATCTGTCTCCTTATTTCAGAGAATTTACCAGCTGAATAACTCGATAATATCGGATTATTTCTACTTAGAATTGTATTTAATAAAATAATCCTCGCTCTCAACTCCAACGCAGCCGCTCGTTTAACTGAAATTTTATATTCAAGTGATTCCTCCATTTTCAGTTTTAAGCGTTTATTTTAAGATAATAGCTGTTCTGATTTAATAAATACAATTAAAAATAATTCAGCAAAGTATGTGTTTGATTGCGCGCATTGAAGGGTTTCTTAGAGGCGACGAACTTGTTTTGCTGGTTATTAGGTTGCAAAACTCAAAAAATATTTTAATCGAAAATACCTCACACCTCAGACTCAAAGGATCTTGTTCAAATCAATTTTTATCGGGAGTACTAATTAAATTATATCATCTTGATTTAATCCAGAATATTCCGCTTCAGTTAGAGGCAACAAAATAATTTGTTAACCTGTAACTCCCCGCCTGTTTTGATTTTTCAAGACCTATTTTATGAAATTTACACTGGAAATAACTTTTAAGCCCCAGTTACATATGTACTTATATGGCGCAGAGGCGGCTTTAGCCCATGTAGCGCCTGTGTGCAATCTATATATATATATATATATATATATATATATATATATATATATATATATATATAGTTGTTTCGTGGTTTTACAGCATTGTGTACACACACAATATATACTCATCATATTTCACACAAAAAATGGTTGCGAGATACAAAGACAGACCGACGAACAGACAGGAGAATAGGCATGACGATTCCTTAAGGGTTTCATTTTGGTCATATTGGTGGTGGAATCAAAATAAATAAGAAAAATAAAAAAAATTGTTACGTTGTTGTGCAACTTGATCGCCCACCATGGAAACGTGGGAATGTGTAGGTACATTAGGGTAAAATATGTATTTTTTACAAGCCGCCTTCAATGTATTTATATAGTTATTTGTTAGGGGTAATAAGGTTCGTTACAACAGCGCGTTATTAGCGCCTATCTAATACTTGATAATGATAACAATAACATTTGCCGTCGTACTCAGAGTCTTTTAATAATCCATTAAGCTTAAGTCGTGATTACTAAAAAATATTGCCATGGCTTATCTCTGTTTCAGGTCAGTCAATAGCAGACAAAACCGCACTAACAGTAGTTTACCTACATAGGGCGGGCTTTTATCATCCCACTAGCCGAGAGAAACAGTGACATAGTCTGGGAACTCGCGGTGTCTGCTAGTTTCCCATTAAAATCAGCCCAGTGATCTTTAAATAATCTGAGTTGGGGTCGGTAGGTAGATATTAGATAGGTTGTACAATAGACTATTGAATTATACTTTTAAAGAAAGCCAAATTAATTATATCGTGAATACAGGTAAACTATGATGTTTCCAGCTTACATTTTTAAGTAATTAACGGCCGAGTTTTCAATTAATCATATAAAAGTTATCTATACACTAAATTATAACTTAACTCAATCTAAAAGTGAACAATTCAACTGTTTTATCGACGCAACTGTAATTTTTAATTCTTTCACGTTGTGTTTTATTCTATGAATAACTATTATCGGGTTATAATAAATCAGTCATAAGCATGGAGCTGTAATGTTACAGTTATTTGGTGGCATAGTTGTTCTTGTCATGTTTCCGTTTAAAGTTAATAATTAATTTTGTTATGTAGTCTTATTTCTAAACGATACAATCATCCATTTCCTTTATTGAATAATAATGTTATATTTTTATTTATTCTGTGATTAGCGTCTGTCTTGTTTAAAATGGTTGTCTATAATTTAAAATAATTTTGATACAATACAATCCTTTGTAATGTAGTGATTGTGTACAGATTATAATTCAAAATCTCTCAATTGTATATAGACGGTATTCACTACATTTGGTTTTCATTTTGGCAGACGTGATAGATTTGTACTGTGTTCCGTTTGTTTTATTACATGTAAAACTTTAAGTATAATGCTTTATATAATATCTTGTATAAAATATTATCTGGAATTTCCAAACAGTAATATGTGTTAAATTATTTTCATTCGTAAGACTTCAATTAAAATAGTTTATCAATGAATTCAATACGCTATCGGTTGTGCCAATATGCTAAGTTTCTTAAACTGTTAAATTGTTGGAGGGATAGCGAGGTGTTCTAAAATGCTTGTCGAGTATTTAGTGTTAGTAGTTAATAAATGTATTAAAACCGCAAAGTTCTCTGATTATAAATATGTGACCAGTTGCTGTTCTTTTATTACCATAAACCCTTCTGTGTTGTTGCAAGTATTACAGTATAAATCGCAATGGCACTAAGTTATGAATTTTATTTATGTGTACTTCAGAAAATGTCTATAATCCGAAAAATAGCAATTGATTTACACTATCCAATAAATATACCTAATTGTTTAATCATCTAATTAGAGTCTCCATTAAATAATTATAACATTTTTATTTAACCTTGTTTTTAAGAAGATAGGTTTTGTAACATTTTTTGTTAATTTATATTATGAACATATCCGCTGCGTAATATATATATATATATATATATATATATATATATATACATATACTAGCGACCCCGTCAGACGTTGTCCCGCCTTTAAAAAATAAAATTCTAGAACCCAATCCCAGAGCCACGTACCGGTTCTAATTGCGAATCTAAAAGAGTAATATTTTTTTTTAATTCTAAGTCATGACAAAATAAGATTAAAATCTTCTAATAATCTTGCCAAAAAATTAAAGTTTATAATTAACAAATAAAAAATAGGGGTTGATCGTAGAGGGGTGAAAATTTAGGGCTGTATGTATTTTTAATGCTGTATCCTAAAAAAATAAAAAAATAAATAAAAAAAAAAAAAAAATTAGGGTGGACACCCCTTATCACTTAGGGGTTTGAAAAATAGATAGTAGCCGATTCTCAAACTTAATGAATAGGCATAAAAAATTTCATAAGAATCGGTCAAGCCGTTTCGGAGAAGTATGGGAACGAACATTGTGACACGAAAATTTTATATATAAGATATATATACATACTGATGGCCGACCTGCGCCCCGTAAAATCGAGGGGCGCAGATATGAATTGCGCCAGACCCAGGTGGCAGAGTAGGCGGACCACCTACAAAACCCCAGCGCCGGCCTCGCCATTATCCAAGCGGTGAGGCCGATCATGCCAGAATGGTTGCAAAGGCGTCACGGCACCTTGATGTTCCGCATAATGCACGACCTCTCGGGGCACGGATACTTCGGTAAGTATCTGTGTTAAATAAGGCGTGAGCAAACGCTAGGGTGTGTCCAACCTGGGACGAGCAGCGCTGCGATCTCGTCGCGGCCATCAGCGTGAGGACATGGACGGGAGCACCGACGCGTAGGACTTAGTCGCCTCATTCTGCAAGACCGTCATGACCGCAAAGGAGGCGGCGGAGCGGGAGACGGAGCAATCCGTCACGCTCCCCTCTCGACGGCAACGGAGGGTTGACCATGATGACCTCCTGCCGCCGTAGGCTACAGCCGTGTGCCGTAGCCATTCAGTCGGGCAAATGCCCTACCACCTGGCTGTGGGTTGTTTTGTCGCCTCTTACGCCCGGCCGCAGGAAATTGTATTTTTTCTCCGTTCCTGCACGGATATTTTATCGATTTCATCACATTATTTTCTAAAGAGTTAGTGACATACAACATACCTTTTTGCAAAATGTTTACATTTAGACACCTGTAATATTTTATGAAAAAACTAGCTTTTCCCCACGGCTTTGCTCGCATTAAAAAGGGATATGGATTTCATGAATCATAAATACCCGTAACTCCATCTATCGAAGGTGGAACTAAATAACCATGAGAACAACACATTAAAAATGTCGCTATCATTAACATGGCGATGAATTTGTTAGAGATATTTTATGTTGTCGCCAGTAAAACGCGATCGGAGTGCCATCTTTTCGGCTACATTCGTCTATTTCTGGGGAACAGTTTTTTATTGGATGAAAGATATCTTTTATCCTATTGTATCTAATAACGTGTATGCAAGCAAAATTTCGTGACGATTTGTTGCGTAGTTAAGATGTGAAAACATGGCAAACAAACTTACCTTTGCATTTATAATATTAGGATTAGGCTTGTCTGTGACATAAAATAGACAAATGATGGGATGAATACAACAATTGTATTCAAGAATGGCTTGGGAACCCTAAAAATATTGCAAATGTAATGCCTTTGCTAGATTGGCCACGGGATGAATGCAAAACTGGTAATATTTGGACTCTAAAGTATAAATACTGGATTAAATGCAAAATTGTTTTCATAAGCTTTGTAAAATATGAAAGCAACCCAATTTGAAAATATATAATATATTCTCCTGAATTTTCATTTGCCTAATCAAAACTGACATCTACGGAAAGTTATATACATCATAGGCCCGATAAAGCCACGCCGTTCGTAAGAAAGCGGGCGGGTGCCAGAAATTATAAGGGTGGTATACTATAGAAACAGGCTCGTTGTGAAAGCAATACATTACCGCAATATGTTGCTATGATAATAAAAGTAACCGAAGAAACATTCCATGCTCAGTTGACAATGTATGTATATTGGCGTTTATTTATTGACGTCTGTGATGACATGTATGATCTATATGAATATAATGCATTGAATTACTTTCCCTTGCTTCTTTGTGCCATTGTATAATTTGTTTATAGTCTTTAATGTATGTGGCTTACACTTGGCTCACACTGAAATTACAATATTTCTAGTCTTTTTTTGAAGTCTGAAAATATACAAAGTCCTACATTACTAGGCGCTATGGGTAATTCATCTCGCTTATTATGTTTTATTATTTGAAATATAGGTAATTTTTAGAAAGAGCAGATTTTAAGCAAATCAAAAACCCCTATGGAAATAGTAGGCGCAGTCAGTACGGCGCTACCAAGTCAATGCTGACTTTAACATTCCCGATTCAATATTATGCAGTTACTCCACTCCTCCCGGCACCAGCAACAATCCCCTTAGTACCCTTTTTTTAGGAGGGGAAATCTGATTGAGGACCATCAGCCGCTTGGGGAGTCGCGGCCGGTGTGTGGGATTCTCCAAGTTGGGGTCGCACTAACACCGCAAGCAAGAAGTGTTGCTATGGTTTTTTAAGGATGTTATAAAATTTCTTAGAGGTTGGTAACGCGTTATCGACACCTCTGGTGTTGCAAACGGCTATAAGCGAAGGTAACCCCTTTCCATCAGGTGGGCCGTCTGCCTGTTTGCCTGTTTCAACTCCTTAATAGCGGCGACAGTGGACTGACAACGTGCGCAAGGTCGCCGGGAAGAGCTGGACGAGGAAGACGGGTGCCCAGAATATGTGACGCAAACTTGGAGAGGCCTACGCTCAGCAGTAGACAGAGACATGCTGAAAAAGAAGAAGCGGCTAAAGGCGGCTATGCATATTCCGCAAAACTATTTTCTGTTGTTTCTACTAATTCTACGTAGATTTATGGCTATAAAATTATTCAATGTCCATATATTATATAGACTTATAAGTTATAACTGCGCCACGATACACCCTACCTGTCTAGCTGACAATCCTGCAACAGACATACTTGCAGCCTCTCAGAGTCGATTGATCAGTGTTTAACAATATTGAAGTAGATCGCCAGGAGTTCAAGGTTGAGCACTCCTGATGTATACCTTGTACGCAGGTATGGAGGGTCCGAATCGCAGGGTATGGCGCGAAGAGGTATCAGGAGCATTGATATAGGGTTTTTTATATATCAATGATCAGGATGGTGACAATTTTTAAATTAACATGGGCCCGTTCCACTGAGAGTTCACAACCACAACGCTCAGGACCGCTTAGCCGCCATTTTACCCATTCCACTTGCTGATAAGTGTTATAGTCATTCATTCGAGTTGAATGAATTATGGAGCATTTTATGCGCTGTTGATGTAAACATTGCAAATGGCGATTTTGAAAATAAATCAAAGCTTAAATACATAATATTTTAATTTGTAAGCTTTAATAATGAAGATTAGACTTTAATAATTATTCATTTATATTAACAATGTGTACAAAATATATTTCATTTATTATCATACGACCATGGTCGTCATGTTGTACGGCTGAAAGAACATTTTGAGCGTGGTGAGTGTGCAGTGAACCGCGCCCCTTAAAGAGCGCATGTGTCGTTTATCATAAAATCGGTGTTTGTACATAAAAAAATAAACAAGATTAGTACCATGAAAATCCGATTTTTTTATGTTGAAAAGTTTTATATGTGGATAAATTATATCGCTGTATGTATTTACGATTTGCACTAATGCCTTTTTTGAGGTGAAATTCTATTTACCCTCCGTCAGGGAACCGCTGTAGAGGGAGTATGGGTCTCGCCAACTTACCGAATACCTACTAAAATATCCCGGTGTTACATTCTTTGTTTTTTGCCAGGGTCGTGCGATAACGCATGTCCAATACCACGAATGCTAGCAAGCGTAACGTGAAGACTTCATATAATATGTTACTAGGAATAATCCCTGATGTCTTTCTCCATCACAAAGCGTGGGACGCGCGGTTGTTTACAACCACGTAGGAGGTTTCGTACACAAACTCCGCAAAAAGTGTAATGTTCACGAAGTCATCTCCGACATTTCTCGTCGAAAGCTGTACCTGCGGAACCCCTGGTACAAATGCTATATATGAGAGCAGGACATCATGACTCCTGTCCCCGTTCGCAATCTGAGGTCTTCCTGATGGAAAACTTTGATGAGATTCGGATCGCTTCTCGATGCAACCAAGCAATAAAGAGGAGTCCGTGCTGTCCCCTTATCGCTCATCCAAGTTGCAGGTAAATATGGAAACTCGCATGCTATAGGTACTAGACTTCTATACAAACCCGATATTAAATATCGTTGGCGTCAGTGCAGGACCTTGTGTAAATACGTTTTTTTGTAATTACATTATTTTTTTCGTCAAAATTGTAACATGTAAAAATATACTGTGGCAAATTAAAGTAGAAAATAATAGGGACGCCACTTTTGCAAATTTGTCTAAACTCTAGCAGCTCCAATTTTGATTCTGGGGACCACACCTGCGATAATGTCAAAGATATTGATTGTGGCCTAATTAGATCACAAATAACGCGTTACACTCATCGCCACATCTGCGTGAAACGGCCTATATCTGTAACATTATCCCGGAGGAGGTACTACGTCGAACATCATGCAAGGATCGGGTTGCTTTATTAACGACATGCGTGCATTTTTACAACATAACCTATGATGTTTGTTTTAATAATAATGACTATAATTTTGTAAGCAAGAGCTTTAATACCTTGCGATAGTTAACAGAACAATTATTTTATTAAAAACTAAACGAACCCTTACAAACTCGCCACGTTGTCTGTTCGTTGGTAAATATCGCCAAAATATAACGAAAAGACTTTTGCTTTAAATTCCGCTAGATATCCTTGCTAAACTATTTTATAAAAATGACTTCTCTTGTGAAACGTAACATTGTTATATCCATGTTACTTTTAATGGATGGATTAAAATGGATTGGATGGATTAAAACTTGGGTGAGCGTTAAAATTGAAATAACATGGATAAATTTGTTTTATTATTATTATTATTATTTCTCTGACTTTGACTAGAGATAGGATAGAATATTCCTAGAAGGCAAAAAAAGTTCATGTTCTCGATGTTATAATAAGTTTATACGCATAGTTTACAAATATACTATCCAGACCTTTATTTTAATGTTACTTGACGTTCAAGCGTATGTTAAGTTTATTGTTCATTCAAAATTCCCGGAAATAAAATATGAGTTATTATTTAATTGTACTTTATTTCATAATCTTCATCTAAATATTCTATCTAGATAACTGTTTCTAAATCCATGTCTTGATCAGAGTTGGCCGCAATATCATCTTCGTCGGACTCGGATTCAAAAGTACTGCTCTTGTCATCCTCAAAATTTACAACTAATCATTCACAAAGAGTAAGTTGGCACGAATTTTTCCAATCGTTTTTAGTGGTATCTCGAAATGCACGCTTAGCTGCTTCCTATAATGACAGAAAATCATAATCAAATTGAATCTTCATAAATGTAATTCGACCAAAATTAAAAAAAAATCAGAAATTAGATATCATACATTTATGTTAATCGAGCCCATATTGTGATAACATATTCGCAGATATGGCCCCCGTACCTAACAAATACTAAAAAACCAAACGTAAACATAACCTATTTGGTCAATGATAATTGTATTAAAATTTATATATATATATATATATATATATATATATATATACTAGCGGCCCCGGCAGACGTTGTCCTGTTTTTAAAAAATAAAATTCTAGAACCCGATCCCAGAGCCACGTATCGGTTCTAATTGCGAATCTAAACCATCCGGGTACCCACTCAAACATACAAAAACAAAATCACCAAAATCGCTCCAGGTGATTAGGAGGATTCCAGAACCCGATCTCAGCGCCACCTACTGGTTCTAATTGTGAATATAAACCATCCGAGAACCCACTCATCACTACTCCGTGATGTTTTCTGGATGAGAGGTGACAACGGTAGACACCTAGCGGGGATAACTGATCGATTGATAGTTTAAAAAAAATCGCGATGGAAAAATAGGGGTTGATAGTAGAGAGGTGGAAAATTAAGAGTAATATAAATGTTTTTATTCTAAGTCATGACAAAATAAGATTAAAAATCTTGCCAAAAAAATTAAAGTTTATAATTAACAAATAAAAAATAGGGGTTGATCGTAGAGGGGTGAAAATTTAGGGTTGTATGTATTTTTTAATGCTGTATCCTAAAAAAATAAAATATCTAAAAATTAAAAAAAAAATAGGGGTGGACTACCCTTAACATTTAGAGCGATGAAAAATAGATTTGGTCCGATTCTCAGACCTACCCAATAGCACACAAAATTTCATGAGAATCGGTCAAGCCGTTTCGGAGGAGTATGGGAACGAACATTGTGAAATGAGAATTTTATATATCTTATACGAGAGATCCAAAAATAACGATTTCTTTATCAAGTAATTTACAATTGAAAAAAAATAATCATATAAACTTAAATATACCTGTCATATCAATGGTTCTTTGGAAAACAACGTCGAGATTCGAAAGAATATTTCTTGCTTCATATTCCGCAAAAAATATCGTCTGTAAACTATAAAATATATTTCTTCGCGAACTTAGAACAGTTTTATTTATTTATTTTCAATTTTCACGTATTCCATATGAAACAAAAGAAATATTACGAGCATCTGTCTGTACCTTTGTTTACATCATTTCACGGAAATTTTGGCGTAAACCGAAAGGGGACGTTGTGCTGTGCAGTTTTATTTTCTAAAAATGTGTAAAATTACTTTAAAATGAACAATAGTTGTAGGATGTGAATGAATGATGAATTATTCTCTTATAATGAATTATGTATTTTTGTGAGAAATATGAACTGTATAGTCAAACGTGGCCTTTCGAGTTTTCACAAGAACTCCGTTGAATGGTGTGGATTGTAGCCTACAATACAACTGCGCATGGCTTAAAGGCCTAGTTGCCAAGCCATAAACTTAAACAAAACATCATATCATCATATGTCAAAGCCAAGAAGCTACACTGAAGTATGAAACATATTATAGAGGTCCATGCTTATGTAAGCTTCTTGGTCAAAGCAGAATCATAGACTAGTTAGAAATGATGCTAGTAGAAAAGAAAAAAGTTTCCATGCAAGACATTTATACCAGATAATCATTGTGACGAAAAAAATAATTTCACCTAAAATTGTAGTTACAACGTCTCGCACTGACGCCGACCTAGCACAGTGGTATCACGTTCAGTTAGTAATACTGGTGTTAAACGGTTCAGCGGTCAAATTGAAGACTTGGAATGAACTGTCTAATGTCTGCTTATGTACCTATCAGCTACGACCTTAAGATATTTTGAAAGTCTCTAAATAATTGTTTATGTTTACAATTGGGTGCCATAATCGCTATATGGACTTTTGACATATGTACCTATTTCACCGATTTATTAATAGTAATATGAAATGAGGTAGGCTTGGCTACACACTGATCATAAAACATATGTGTATCATGATAAGCGTCCCACCACGAAAATGACACAAAACAATTAAATAAGGTATGTTTACGTGAAACGCTTTACAAGAATGAAAAGTACTTATTTCAAAAAATATTTTATATTTATTTTAAAATATAAATGATAAGGATATTCTTGAATATCACAATTTTTTTTTCGTTTTAACGGAAACTCGCATTGTCCACTTCTTTCTGCCATGGTAATGCGCATTATATAAATTTGCATACGGTATAAAACAAACAAGCATGAAAAAATAAATTAGTTTATTGTTTAATAAAATAAACTATGGTATGAAATAAATGATGAATGTGGCAACATTTTCTAAAACGTCTCCTTTGGAAATATGTGATACGTCAATGTCAGTTTAGGCTGTCAAACTCATTGCAGTCATCCCAGTTTCAACTTTCATGCATTCTGTAGCAGTTTGCAGTTGCGAAAGCTCGTCTCGTTGTTCTTTTGAAATCTATTATTAAAATTTGCCAACTCTCTGATTAACTTGTGACTGTTATTAATTTAATTGTTCACTCAAATATCTAAATACAAGTCAACAATGTCATCGAAACAATTAGAAGCCCAGGAACACGCCAAAGCCGCGGAGAAATTGTAAGTAGAGGCTTTATTTATTATTTTCTATTTTTAAAAGATTTTCAAAATTAATTCAATACAAAGAATTACAAGAATATAGAAATTTTATTGCTTCGCAATTGTGCTTTATCATTTACACCAAATTTATAAAATTTTAAACAAAAATAATAATATAAATGGTGTGTATTGTGTTGTTATTACATACATTCTTATTGTTGCTTTTTTTATAATTCTTGATTTTTAAATTATTATAGTTTAAAAACTTTTTTTATTAATTTGAAATTACATTAAAGTTTTAGTTCTTACTGAATGATCAATTTTTTTTTAATTTTTGGGATGGGCATTTCAAAATTGACAAAGAACATTTTTATCCTGTGTATTTCCAAAACTTTTCTTAAAGCCATGGGAAACAGAGTCAAAACTGTGGAACTAGATGACTTTATTTATTAGGCTTGTGTTACCAATATGTGGCCAGATTGAAAATATTTTATACTATATATTTCCATCAAATCTATTATATCTGAGAGTTTATGCATTTCACAGCCATGTTACTGGTCGCCTATGGGCATTGTAAATGTCTTACTTAACCAGTTTTTAAATACTATACAAAATTAAAATTTATATAATGTAGCTGTCCAAGTCCATAATAATCCGCACACAATTATGGGTTTCATAGAGGTGAAAATATCATAATTTGCCTATTGTATAAAGGTTATAACAAAAATACTTCATATCTCATAAAATAGTCAATACATCTTCAATGATTTTTTTTTAAGTTCTATTGTCTTTGCTTCGTTGCTGGAGCACATTAGATGGGCTGGAAGCCCACCTAATGCAAAGTGGTTACCTTCATCCGTGGATATTTGTAACACCAGAGCTGCTAAATGTGCTGCCAGCCTCAAGACATACTCTAGACCATGCATGATAATCATCCAGATATGCAAATGCTCTACCACCTGGCTGTAAGTTGTATTGTCACTGCTTACAATAGCCTTGTGGTCACAGGAATTAGTATTTTTTCTCTGTTCCTTAACTTTTTTTAACATCATTATGATTTTTGAATATCTGACTAATGATAGTCCATAGTACACAACACCCTCATGCAGCAGCATATATACACCCTTCTGTCAAATATAGAACTGTAGTCACAATAATTAAAATTATGTTACTGTGACATTAGGGTGATCAAAAAACAAGTTCTTCCTATCATTTTAAAAGTTACTCTTCTGTATAAAAAATCCTGCTCAAAGTGCAGCTTGATAGCTCAACTCTACAGATGTGCAATGATGTTTCATATAAATTGCATTAGGAAATTCTTTTTTCATTATTACTCCATAAAAGTTGTAATTATTTTTTTCTAGATTTCTGATATACATGTAGAAAATTTTATTCTCTAAAAAAAGCCTCTGATATGTTTTTCTTGTAATCCTTACATAGGAAAAAGTAATCAATCTTTAAACTCTTAAATCAAAGTTCAACTACATGTAATTTCAAAGCAATTATGATTATTATATTATACATTTTCATACCAAAGTAATTATATGTGGTTTTACAATGACGGAAATTGTGTTACCCTACCAATAGTGGTACTAATTGAGAACTGAAATTATTAGTTGTAAAAAAACTTGGTTGCTAGTAGTTTTTCTTTAAAACTATTTCTCTGTAAGGATTATGAGAAAAGCATGTTAGAGCTTTTTTTAGAGAATTTAATTTCTTAAAAGATGTCCATCGGATAACTGAGATTTTTTTTTAAAATATTTATGGGGTAAAAAAGGAAAAAAGTCCTGGTATAATTTATATGGGAAAATGAAAAATCATTGCACGTCATGTAAAGTTGAGATATCAAACTGTGCTTTTTACTAAAATAAGTTCCACTGGAGAACACTTTTTGACAGTCATATAGGTTAAAATTTAATTTTACTATATATACAATTTTATATATACAAATTAATATTAATTAAAAATCTAAAATATCCTATAAATAAACCTAACTTAAAAATATATATACAATAGTAAAAAAAAAAAAAAAAAAACCTAATATTAAAATAAAACCTATATTAAAGCCCGTCCAGCCCCACCAGACCACTGTCGCTGGGCATTGTACCTAGAAGGCTGGCAGCATTACCTCGCTGGATACAAAGGCTGTGCTTTGAGCACAGTTTTTTTTTAGTCTTAGTTTTTAGATATAATTGGATTAAAAAAAAAAACATGTTGGGCCACCCTACTGTAACAGACATATGAATGGAGGAACCTGATAATTATAGATTACCAACTTTGCCAAGCTGGTTATGAAACCTTAACAATTAGTAATGGCAATCCGCACATATATAACTAAAGAATAAAGTAATTCAGTAGGTACTCGTAAAATCACATGGGTTTTGATAAGAATACTTTAAAATTTAGGGATATATGTATGATCTAAGTAATTTGGTTATTTAAGTCGATAGTTAGTAATAGTAGATATATTATGTTAGCTTCTACAATTTTTAAGTGTTTCTGTCTTTAGCTTTATAACTATACGACATTGAATTCAAATGTCTATAGGTGATAGAAATTAAAAAAAGTATCAGTAAAAATGATTTTAAGGATCAAATATGTAATATCTTTCACTATGTCTAGATTAGTCACACACATACACACCAAACAAGTGTATATGTATGTCTATAATCTAGATACAGTGAAGCGTGCATCTGAAAACTTTCAGAAATTGTTCCTTTTTATGTCCATATGATTGAATTATTTATGTTGAAATATATATGTTTTTTCTTCTTACACAGCCTGAAGGTGTCCATTTTCCGCTGGAAGCCTGACTATGATTCTGCGGCGGATGAATACAGCCAAGCAGGTATGATCAAATTACCCTTGTACTTATTTAAATTTCAAATGCTTTGTATAAAGCTGAGAGACATCATACTGCGCGAGCATTGTGCATCCAACCCTTTTAGCTTCTTGTACTATGAATTAAAATTAATGTAAGTTTATTAAAGTAGGCGTGGTTTTCATGGACTGATATTAATATTACTACGGTTTTTTATTGCATGAGTTCAGCAGACAGGTAGACAGCCCACTTGATAGAAAGCGATTACCGTCACCTGTGGACATTTGTAAAGGTGTGAACAATGTGCTGCCGATCTCTAAAGGGAGAATGGTACCTGACGACTACCGCCGGAACACAACTCAAGGTTGTTTTGGTGGCATACTTTAGACCAGTGTTACCCCTCTCCTATCTTGTAGAACATTTTTCGGGCCTATGCAGGCGTGTCACTTTCTATCCGTCTTATCCATATTTCCCGAAAATTGCAACGGGCAGCCGTCATAGTGCCTATAGACCCAGATCCCTATTCCCACTAACAGTTCATCCCAATAGCCCGGTACCTTTTGTTCTCATTTTCTACAATAGTCTTACACCAACCGGTGATTGTCCTTGGGTAAACTTTTATTTGATGTAGACAGGTTTAATCGCCGATTAATATCACACCACATTTACATTAAACATGTGAAAGGGGCCTTCCCATAGTCCCATGTAAGCCCTCCAAAAGTCCGGGCCATTATTATGGGCTGCAGTCCTAGACGACATACAAATAATAAATTAAATACATAATGAATTTAATAGTATATAATTATAATTACCAATTTAGCGCAGTGCTTCCGGATCGCCCGGGATATGAAAAGTGCCCGGGACTGCCACGTTAAGGCATCTGAATATTATAAGAAAAATAGAGCGCTGTTCCATGCCGCCAAAGCTCTGGAGAACGCGATCATCGTTAGCAAGGATTTTGCTAACCCGGATGATGTATGTGTTTTATTCGTTTTATAACATGTGTAAATTATAATAATAAAGTAAATTATAGTGATAAAGTCCTTAAGTCTAGATTTACTTAAACCACGTACGTATAGTGTGACAACTATAACGCCCCGAGTCATGTAATAATAATGGAACCTATATAAAATCAGCATAGTCGTCCTTCTGCTCGGAAGTTTAAACCATCGTCATTTTACTCAAAAACTAGTATTAGCTTCATAGGAATGTTGGCAGGAAAGTATTTCTATATCGAGTCGTAAATAAAATCAAAATTCGGGACAGCAACCATACATTTATCTAAGAGATAAACATTTTTTTCAGTATACATAGCCAAGTTTTGTTATTTATGCCAATAATTTGGGGTATATGCACTTCCAAAGACATAAAAATAGCCTCTGCTCCCGTTTTAATTTGAAAAAATCAGTACACCATAGTGATTTTATTTACTTCAATTGGTTATAAGAAGATCTGTTGAGTATTTTTTACCGAATTCAAAAAGGAGGAGGAATTCGTGTATGTTTGTTGTGTGTTCCTTAATCGATTTCTCCGTTTATTGTGAACCGATTTTCAAATTTTTTCCTTTTAATCGAAAATTTATACTTCCGAATTGGTCTCATTGTCACCATGTCAGGACCTGGTAGTAGATTTCAATAAATTAGAGAAACATCCGAAAATTGTAACCAACTTCTTCATATCGATATCGCCGTCAATTGCAAATTGATTTTAATTTTTTTTTTCTTTATTCGTAAGTGTATTCCCACTCTCGAGGTAGTCCCATCAAGTCATTAAGTCAGGATCTGATGAGTGGATCGGATCCCAGGGACATGAGAATGAATTTGAATTAGTCGCGAATTAAAGAACGCCGTGCGACTAAATTCTTGGAAAAAACCTTGTATACGCGTAATACTTGTTACGCAATTTCTCCGTCAATTGTAGATCGATTTTGAATTTTTTTCTTTATTCGTAAGTATATACTCCAGAAGCGATTCTATGCTCACCAAGACAAAATCTAATGAGTGGATACCAGAAAAATCGATAGTAACCCTTATTAAAAACCGCCGAAAGCCTACATTTTTTCAAACTCCCGAGATGGTCCCATAGTCACCAAGGCAGGATCTGATTTGTAGATCGCAAAGAAATCTAGGGCAACCCTTGTTGAAGAGCATATACACAGAAGAGCAGTTGTACAATTTCTACAGGTGAAAAATATATTTCTAAAGCTATTGAAATTTGCGAAACTAAAAAGTAAAAAATAATAGGTTGGGGAAAAAGTCTTTTCGCATATAGTATGTATGAACTTGTAATAAGATCTCTTTGGCTAAACTATTTGTATCTGGCTGGTTTTGGTATCATTAAAAACTTTTAATTTTAACGAAGACAATTCCAAATTCAAATTAGGAAAATGTGTGATTTTCATTTGTTTTTCTTATTGTTAAAATGAGTGAATCTAATGAAGAAATTCGATACATTTTAACATTTTACTACAAAAAAGGTAAAAATGCAACACAAGCCGCGAAAAAAATTTGTGATGTTTATGGACCTAATGCGGTATCTGTGAGAGTAGCGCAAATTTGGTTTAAGCGTTTTCAATCCGGAAATTTAGATATCAAAGATGCTGCACGTCGCTCTGGTCGCCCTATTACGGACAAAATTGATGCTATTTTTGAAAAAGTGGAGCAAGATTGGCATATTAGTAGTTACGTTGTACGTTGACCACAAAACGATTTTGGCGCATTTGAAAAAAGCTGGGTACACAAAAAAGCTCGATATTTGGGTGCCTCATGAGCTCACTGAAAAAAACCTAATGAACCGTGTACTCATGTGTGATTCTTTATTACGACGTAATGAAACCGAACCATTTTTGAAGAAGCTAATAACTGGTGATGAAAAGTGGATCACGTACGACAAGAACGTGCGAAAAAGATCGTGGTCAAAGGCCGGTCAGGCTTCATAGACTGTGGCGAAACCCGGGTTAACTCTCAACAAGGTGATGCTGTGTGTATGGTGGGATTGGAAGGGCATTATTCATTATGAGCTGTTACCGCCAGGCAGGATCATCGATTCTGAATTGTACTGCGAACAACTGATGAGATTAAAGCAAAAAGTTGAGAGAAAGCGGCCGGAATTAATCAACAGAAGGGGTGTGGTTTTTCACCATGATAACGCTAGACCTCACACATCTTTAGCCACTCAGCAAAAATTACGAGAGTTTGGCTGGGAGGTGTTAATGCATCCGCCATATAGTCCTGACCTTGCAGATTTTCACCTGTTTCGGTTTCTGCAGAATACCTTAGGCAGTGTCAGGTTAACATCACAAGAGGACTGCCAAAACCACTTGTCGCAGTTTTTTGATCAGAAGCCCAACATTTTTATAACAATGGGATCACGTCTCTACCTACAAGATGTCAAAAAGTTATCCAACAAAATGGCACCTACATACTTCAGTCAAATGTAAATAAATTTTATAAAAAAACCTTTTAATTTTTTATATAAAATGCGAAGAAACTTTCCCCAACTTAATATTTTTTTTACCAAAAACAAAACTGACTTCACACTAAAAACCAACAAAAATAAATATTTAACAGGCTTCTTTCTACCCAAAATTTTGAAGTCGGTATCAGGTATAAAAATTACTATATTTTGTATATTTATTGTAGTTCTTTTATGTTTTACTTGGCAGCGACTTCAAGATATTGTAAAAAAAGTCGGTTAATTTTTATTTTTAGTGTGAAGTCGGTTTTGTTTTTGTTAAAAAATGTATTTGAAATATGTTTTTAGTTCTGAGAGCTTCAAAAACTCTCAAACTTCTTTCGTCGTTCCTTTTAGAATTTTGTTGCTTGTATTTTTTAAAGTACTTTCCATTTCATTTATTTTTATGTTAATTAGATTACACCCATATTATTGTAATTTTAAAGAAAACTTTCTTACTTGTATCTAAAATTTCACTAACTCTTTCGGGCTGACCGGACGAAAACGAAAAGCGTTTGAGAGTAACGCCTTCATTCTTATCTTTTAAGGGTATTTCGGTGAATCTCCTGCGCGCATCATTGGCTGTAACCAGGATTTGTCGAGTCCCTGTGTCTTTTTAAAAATTATTCTGTTTCAAGTGCCTTGTTCATAACAATAATGAGTATTGATCAATGATATTGTTGCCGAAAATTAAGGTTCTAACGGGAGTTTAATAAAACCAGAAATTTTGTTGCCCATGGTAAATCATATGAAAAAACTAGCTGACCCGGTAAACTTCGTATCGCCTCAGAATCAATAAATAAAAAACGTTGATTTCTGAACGACGGCACGAACGTCAAACGTTTGACATTCAAAATCAAAATAACTTCACTTTTAAATTTAATTGATTTCTAAACGACGGGACGAACATCAAATGTTTGACAGGTAGGTAGTTTCTAAAGGAAAGCGAAATTGTTGTTTTTACTATATCCCAAGCATTTTTTTCATATTTACTCACCTTTTAAACCTTCCCTGGACTTCCACAAATAATTCAAAACCAAAATTAACCAAATCAGTCCAGCCGTTCTCGAGTTTTAGCGAGACTAACGAACAGCAATTGATATTTATATATATAGATTATATAAATATTATAAATCCTATATATAGGTATTGTATTTATCTCCAGTTTTGCAGAAAACGTGTATAAATTACTGGCCAAATTTTTAGATTTATTATTATATTTTTTTCATTTCCACCTGCCTCTTCCTACTTCGACATTGGCAAAATCAGTGGTATTTGCATTGCAGCCATGAAAAAAATAAATTAAGTAAGACATTTTGTGACCTTGAATTGAACGTACTTTTTTTAAAGGATTGCACTTGATTTATTGAGTGAGTAATGTGTTTTGCTTTAATAAAAAGTAGGTTGGTATTTGATAAATTTATAACATTTTTGATAGCTTTTGTAATAAGTTTTACATTATAAGATTACTAAAATGTGAACACGATGTTGTTGGTTCGACAATATAAAAGGAGACAAGATCGCCTAATACGGGGATTCGGTCACAGAGGATCCGGGGTTCGTCTGTCGAACAGAGCGCAGCTATGTTAATGTTATCAAGCAGTAATTTCTGTGACTGCTAGTACTGGAAAAGAGTATGAAAGCTAAGAATATAAGATGCTTTTTATAGGTATATAGGATTCTTATTATGTTATTGTTAGCGTAGATAGTTTTTCATTTTCAATAAAATAAATAATGTTCTCTTGTTTTACTGGTCATTAATAGACGTATCTATCTTGAAATAAATATCCATTAAATATCTATTAATGTTGTTATTATAAATAAAAATATAATTCTAATATAGTTAACCATTATTATAACAAATAACAATAAACTAAGTTCTAAATAATCTATCTATATATATAAAAGAAAGTCGTGTTAGTTACTACTACTCAAGAACGGCTATACCGATTTGGCTGAAAATTGATGGGGAGGTAGCTTAGAACAAGGAGACAGACATAGGATACTTTTTATCCCGTTGGAACCGGTAGGTGACGCTGAGATTTGGTTCTAGAATCCTCCTAATCACCTGGAACGATTTTGGTGATTTTGTTTTTGTGTGTTTAAGTGGGTCCCCGGATGGTTTAAAACTACAATTGGAACCGGTAGGTGGCGCTGGGATCGGGTCCTAGATTTTCATATTTTCAGAGCAGGACAACGTCTGCCGGGGCCGCTAGTTTAATATAAAATAAAAATAAAATATAACTATACTTACAAAAAAAATATGTGTCTTTATTTATCTAAAGAACCCTAATTAAAATCTAACATTCGCAACCACGTTTGCGATGCGCTCAGGAGGTTCGCCCGTTTCCAACAACAAGAGTATCTTTATTCCGTTCCCTAAAACTTGTAAGCGTTTTAATATTTGTAAGTATCTAAACCACTACTCGTAGAATTTTTAATACTTATACAATAATATTGATATTTATATTGTTATGTGGTCTTATACATAGCTTTGTTTCTATCACAAGTTGTATAACCTGGCTCTTGATGCCTCGAGCCTCTATCAGCAACACGGCTCAGGTGACAGCGGTGCCGCTGTATTAGACAAGACCGGGAAGATCCTGGAGTCAGAAGCCCCACATCTTGCTATCAAATTGTTCCAGCAGGCTGCCGATGTATCTTCAGTAAGCATTGTTTCATATCTCGGCTGTGGTAGAACAACCCTTGAGTAGCTTTTGGATTACAGCTTCGTAAATTAGGTCGATGAACTTGTTTCTTTCTCGAAACTTAAATAGGGTGATAGGTTGGATAGGATGATAGGTTGTCGAAATATAATAAATACTTCAAACAGTAAAAGAAAGAATTAATGATATCATAAATATTCTTTGTCTCTCTTTATTTCCGTTCTTTTTTTTTGTTTCCTCCCATTTTACTGAAAAATTCTAAACATTTCAGAACTTTCAGGGGTGGCTTCGCTATAATATTTATTATCAGATAATGTTTTAAGGATAGAATATTCAATCGATAAATGTTCTTTTGTACTTGTGTAGACGGAAAGCAGCCAGCATCAAGGTTCTGAGTACATCAGTAAGGCGTCACGCCTTCTGGTGAAGCTTTCCCGGTGAGTAAACTATTTGTAATATTTATTTAAATTTTGCACTTTCTTTCAGCAACATTAAGTGGATAAAGTAACTTCAGAAGTAAAATGTTAAATTATTATTCTTTCGAGCTAAAATTTTACTAGCGACCTATTGTTTTTTTTGAATGCCACAAATAGAAGTACTAGGAGGTACTAAACTTTTTCATGGCGTTTGACTTGAATTTCTTATATAAATTAGGATACGTTATCAAATTGACAAAGACAAACGTGGCACAGCTTCTGGTTGTTATACCTAATATCTTTTAAACGATGCTTAATTATAAATACAGTTTTTTTTATTTTTGTATTTGTCTGTCTGAAAGTTCGCAGACTCCAAAACGGCTCGACACATATACCGAATACGAGATTAAAACAGGAATGTTATCTTAAACTAGGATATGCCTGCGACTTCAAGCTTCCTTCCACGCTTGACTAGAAATTCCCGCAGGATACTCGAGATGCAAAGTATCGCAACATTTAAAAAAAGAATGTAAGCTATCGTTTTATCAGAAACTGTGTCGGACAAGCTAATTTTTATGCACCCGAAAAACTATAAACTGCCCCCGGGAAATTTCCCGCGGGATTTCCGGGATTAAAATTATAACTCATTTTATTACATTAAATTTGCTATCAATCAGTAAAAATCACATTGGAATTCGGTTTTGTTTAATCTGACCATTTTAAGTAATTCCCAGAAAAATTCCCGAGATAAAAAGTAGAACAGATTTTAAGTCTAACAATTTGCTGTCGATCAGCGAAAACCGCATGAAAATCGGCCCAGTAGGTTTTACGTGAATCTCGAACAAACAGACAAGAAATCCATAAAAAATGCATCATGTTCTCCATTGTTTATATAGTCTGTTCCAGTTGTTTTTTTTAGTAGCTTCATTGTACCGACACCTATGGCGTTTCGAATATTTAATTTATATATATATATATATATATATATATATATATATATATATATATATATATATATATATATATATATATATATATATATATATATATATATATATATATATATATATAAAAATAAGTCGTGTTACCTTGGTCAGATTGGTTCTTGTATATTTCTACTTTTCCTCAATAAAAAATACGTATATAAAAATATACGTCCCTTTGAATCCAAATGGTATTTCAAACTGTTGTTTGATTCATCCACATGAACTTTAAGATCTGTAAGCTCACGATACACTAGAATTAGTACAATTACAATGTTACATATAGCATACTAATACACAGTAATAACTTCAAGAGTTCTATCCACGCCAAATGTCGAGCAATGATCGCCCTCCAAGAGTACTGTTCTGACTAGGAAGCAGTAATTATCGACCAAAATATATGCACTCCTTGTTTAAGACTGATTCAGACTGTCCGTTATAGACTGCCCTCTCCCTCGTGAACAGTGACGACTTCCGGTAATGCATTGGCGCTACTTTAGTTACACTTCCATCATAAAACCAACTTACACCAACCGTATTAACCTCCCATTTGCCGGTTACTCCAGTTATGACATTCGTTCTCTTGATAATAAATTACTCTACATCGACATCCGGTTATAGCACTTCCGACATCCGGTTACTTCATAAAAGAATACTCCATCCATATTCGTTTATTGACTTCTTCTGTCATGATTATTCTATAATAACAAACACGTCTCTAACAGATCGATGACACTTAATTGCTCACCAAAATAAACAGAAATGAATGTGTACAAGATTTCCTATCACAATAAGCGGCCTTATAACTATCTATAGACAGTATTTTTTCCCTGCAATATAAGTTAAAGGAAATTCGTAACTAATCTTACGGTGGAGTGACTGAAAATGAAATGATCGAACAATTTAAATATACATTCTGTACTATCTGTCTATCGTCGTCAGCCATTCGCAGTCCACAGCGGGACGTAGGCCTCCCCAAGCCGGCGCCACTATCTATTTATAATATTATAAAATTGTAAATTTATCTTTTGTTTTTTTAGATTTTTTTGTATTTGTTTGTTTTCGCTGATAGATAGCAAATAACCGGACTTAAAATCTGCGATACCTTGTATCGCGGGAATCCCGCGGATTTTTTTGGGAACGGCTTAAACTGACCAAGTTGAAAAAAATCTGGTTTCGATTTTTTTTTATTGCAGGAGTTCAGCAGACAGGCAGAAGGCCCACTTGCTAGAAAGCGGTTACCATCGCCTATGGACATTTGCAACACCAAAGGTGCTACAAATGCGCTGCTGCGCTCTTAAGGGAGACTGGAACCTGGTCACTAATGCCGGAACACAACTCAAGGGTGTTATGGCGACATACTTTAGACCAGGGGTGGTAGCCATCCAGTCGGGCAAATGCCCTACCACCTGGCAGATGCAGATTTCGATGGAATATTATCACTTATCGATGATAGCACATTATAAAATTTATGATACTTTGTATCCTGGGCATCAATTATCCCGGGTTTTTACGGGAATCTTCAGAATTCATGTATTTTCATCCTAAAAAATCCATTGACATGCTGACAAAGACCAAGACCCTTTGATTTTCAATATTGGCAAAATAACTGTAATACTTGTCGCCTGTCCAATGTAACGAAGTCGCGGGCAAATGCTACTATTATATATTGTCTTTTCACGGTTTTGTGAAGTTACGATGAGGCCGTGGACAGCATCCGTCGTGAGATTTGCTTCCACCAGGAAGCGGATAATACCGGCGCTGTGGGGCGCTTGACGGTGGCTATTGTTCTTGTGCAACTTGCACGTGGCGATATCGTTGCCGCCGAAAAATCGTATAAGGTAAATTATAACATAGTTTTTATGTTTTAATATTCAAGGATTACTCATAAATTCACATTCTACGGCATACACATTTATTCCGAAGTTGTAATATGACGTTGTTTTATCCATTTGGGGAGCGAAATATTTAAAATAACTATTTATTTACAGTGAGTCTTGTATAATTTGTATTATAAAATCTATTAGTTTAAAATTCCTTATTTTATGATGGTAAAATGCGTGCAAAACAAAATTATGTCGCTAAGTACTACAGTACAAAAATATTCTTTTTAAACACCTACGTATATCGTAACATATAAAAATAATATCAACACGGGCTCTTTAGAAGATCTATTATATAATTTTTGACATAAACGCAGTCGCACGCGGCGAGCATGCAGCAGTATGAAATTATGACAAGAGTAGGCTCCTCCACTCCGCCTTATGCTTCGACGATAATAAACTCGAATGCAAATTATTGTAAGACTTTATTTTCATGAGTTGCCATTATTATGTTCTACACGAGCTCTTCCACTGAAGAGGATTGAATAAAATTTTATGTATAGTATTTATTTTATATAGGAGTGGGGGTCCAATTGCGAAGCTTCTGAAATGCAGACCCTCGAGCAGCTTTTGCAAGCTTACGACGAAGAGGATCGCGAATCCGCCAGACGAGCCTTAAATTCTCCTTTCATTCGTAACATGGATGTGGAGTACGCCCGCTTGGCGGCCACCGTTCCTCTTCCGGAGGCAATTGACCCTCCTCCAAAGGCCGCTGTCCGGGAGAATGCTGCTCCGTCATATGTGAGCCAGAACGTCGCCGGTGCGGTAAGTAATTCATATATCTTTAAAATTTACAACTAATTTATATAATTGAAATATAGCTCCCTATCTTACAGCAAGTGTGAAATGAACATACGATGTCAGTGGTACCGTATTAGAAATGAGTAACTCGGCAAAATTCACTGCGCCACATTGTCTTATCTCAAATTGCACCAAGGGACAGGAAAGTTTGTAAGGTTGCAAAATGCGTGACACCCAGAATCTGCACCAGCTAGGTTTTAGCCTAGGCAGCAAAATAACTAGAGTAGAAGATTTTGCCGTAACGTTAACTCGTAACGTTGTAAGCTGCGTTGAGTGAGTTATGCGCCAACACATGTGGAATAAGTTCGTTAGTACACCGGTGCGGTGCGCTAGGCTAATGCAATTGCGAGTTGCAGCTGTATATATATGAACGTATACGTTCTGTAAAAAAGTATCGGGAATGGATGATTTGTTTATGGTCCTAAATTCATTTTTTTTTTGTTTTTTTGTTAGATTGGCACAACTGTTTCTCATTTTGGCGCGGAGTTTGAGTTGCATCAGTCATTTAGATTCAATACAGTGCTGTTTTTAGGTAAATCATATCTAGTGTATATTGCAAATTTCATAATGGACAAAAACATCGAACAAAGAATTTGTCTTAAATTTTGCATCGCCAGTGGTATTTCGTGTTAGGAGACAATGAAAATGTTACGAAAGGATTAAATACCCGAGCTTATGAGTGGTACAAAGCGTTCAAAAACGGTCGAGATACGCTGAAAAATTTGTCTCGCACTGGTAGGCCATCAACGTTTTCAACTGAAGATAACATCACAAAAGTGAAAGAAATAGTGACTGATAATTCTCATTCAAGTTTGAGAAAAATAGCCGCTGAACTTTCTGTGTCTCACGAGTCAATCCGTATCATTTTAATATTCATACTTTACATCATTCATATTCATTCATACTTGGGTATGAAATATGTTGCCGCCCGTGTAATCCCAAAAGACCTGAATTTTCTTCAAAAACACAATTGCATAAGAGTCGCTGAAGACATGCTAGAATCAGTCAATCCCGACCCAACATTCATGAAACGCATTGTTACTGGTGATGCGACGTGGGTTTACGAGGTTGACATGCAAAGTAGTCAACAAACTTTTGAGTGGCGCCTTCAAACTGAACCGAAACCGAAAAAACCACGCCAAAGTCGAACAAAAGTCAAAAGTCATGTTGACTTTTTTCTTTGACTATCCTGTTGTTGTAGACACGGAATTCTTCCCAGAAGATCAAACGGTAAATAAAGTATATTATTTGAGCGTTATGCGGCGTTTTAGAGAGCAAATTTGTCGAAAAAGGCTAGATTTGTGGAAAGAAAATTCTTGAATTCTGCACCACGATAGTGCGCCTTCGCACAAGGCCATAATTGTGAACGAATTTTTGACCATATATTCAACAAATACCATCGAGCAACCATCTTATTCACCACATATTGCTCCAGCCGCCTTCTTACTTTTTCCTAAACTCAAATTACCACTTCGCGGCACCCGTTTTCATTCGGTAGAAGACATAAAGGAGAGTTCGCGACGAGAACTAAACTCAATTTCGGAAAAAGCGTTTAAAAAATATTTTATTGATTGGATTATTCGTTGACGTAAGTGTATCGTATCGTATGTAAGCAGCATACTTTGAAGGTGATAAAATAAAATTGAATGAATAATTAACATTTTATGTATTATTAATATTTTCCGGGTACTTTTTTGACAGCGTAAATTAAAGTACTGAGTATTGAGTAAGGCTTAATATTATACTGCAAACCCAAAACTGCATAGCAGTAATCTGTAGGTATATACTTTAATCAATCCGGTGAATAAAGAAAAAATATGTTTTATCACATTTTCAAAGGCATTGTACAAACTCGAACTGTTTGATCTTACCGGCTGCGCCAAGTCTTGTTTTTTTATTATTAATATAAATACCAATGATAATCTTCGTTTTATGCTTATTTTTATGTATTTTGTATGAACTCTTAGTTTTTATTTAAACAAATATATTATAGTATAAATGCTTGTGACCGCGTCCAGTTCAACCATTAGAAGGGGGCGAGGAGCTTGATGATCTCGCTCTTGTCATGATTGATTGACATTAAATGACAATGACGTTTGTATTTTACAGATTAAATACCACAGTTAGTACAGTTTACAGATTTATTTTATTATCGATAAAATTGGTACTTGTTTGTGTGAGACATTTTGAAAATCACCTTTTTACTAATTGAAAAGCCTTTATTCTGAGCTTTTCATCTATATAATTCCCCGTATTTTAATCAATTCTGCACCGAAGCCTACCTAAAACTAGTTTAAAAGTGGGTGATTGGACTGTTTTTTTTTTTCATTTAAAGAGGGGGTGTGATTGGGTCGGCTTTTTATATTTTCTGACTTCAGTTGAAGGGGAAAATTGGACACATAATTTTCACTTTTTAATACGCTTTTATTAGCTTCATACGTATGTTAGTATGTAACGGAATCTTTCAAGTTAAATTTGATCTACTTCCCGGTTTCCGATTGAGCTGAAATTTTGCACGTATGTGTATATCGCGTGACAATGTAATAATATGGTACCATGGAGCTGATCTGATGATGGAGTCGGAAGGTGGCCATAGGAACTCCTGTACTAAACAAGATAGACCCGTCGGGTTTGGGCTCGTTTTACTTGTCTTGGCTAGCACTCTGCTGCTACATGATATGCAGGATCTCAAAAGCTTGTATTTAAAAACGTTTTTAAAAAAGCTTATTTATACATAACGTTCCATTTTATTATAAGAGTGTATTTAATTCTTTTTTCAAAGTTTCCACGGAGAAGGGGATTAAAATCACTAAATAATCAATAAAAAATGAAAAATAAATAATAGTTTAAAAAAACTAAAAAATACGCTTTTTAGAAAATCCAACTAAAAAATAGAAAATAAATTTGAATTAAAAATAGTATAAGAAAAAATTATTTTATTGTAAAAAAAGCGTGGGGTGCATGGTATCATTAGTTTGAAAAGCATATCATGTGTGTATATAGTGCACTCTGCCTGTGTCGAGGAGAAAGTTGATTTTCCATTTGACTCCAATAGCACTTATATATAAGATGCCAGTATGTTGGTATATGACATTTCACCTCTTGTTAATTAAATTATTTTATTCTTTGTTGCACTCAAAGTTGCATAATTCTCTTTACTTTAAATAGTGGTATTAAAGTTCTCCTTTTTACTCGTAGTGTTTCGTTTTGTATCTGCTCTAGTGAATAAATAATAAATAGAATACCAAAGTAATTGTAAACATAATTATGTTTGCTGTAATTTCGAACTGGCCGTAAAGCATTCATCTCTTAGCGATTTTTCTAACTTAATATGCATATTTTTAGGATTACTATGCACTGACTGTGAATCGAATCATCATGCAGCTTCGGAGGTCACCAATATTTGTAACTCCTCAATCCGCTATAAATAGGCGTGAGGATATACCACTTCATTTTTAGAAATAGGGAGTGAGACGTTTATGGGTTTACATAAATAAATAAATATTATAACATAACTTGTATTATAATATTTAAAATTCTTATCGTTGTTTTTAAAGATAAAACAACAGCCCACGAACGCCCCACTACTGGTCAGATCAGACTTCGGCTAGCTGCATAGTACGTATGACTTGAGGCCTAATTATTGCATGCTCTCTGGCCAGGATTTGAACTTGCGTCATTTAAAACAGATGTATTTTGGTAACTACTAAGCTACTACGTGTCATTATTTATTAAAGAAGGATTTTAAAGAAAGCAGCGATCAGCTTAAAAAGTATGCATGTGCGCGCGGAATTCGCAAGTAAAAAAATAACTCCGGATATTCCGTACACACGAAGCCGCTGAAGATAATAGTATAATTTTGTTGCCTTCAATTGTTATGTAAGTATTTGTCTAATAACAAAACTAATACATTAATTAGCTAGACTCACCCAGACCCTTGTCGCCGTCCACCTTGGTTTCTTAGACGCAGTTATCACACATGCACGGAAATTGAAACCTCCTTAACCAATCATTCAAACAATAACAATCACTTTTCAGGGTGGCTGCCATTTATTTTATTTCAACAACTCAATGCACTTGCCAAAAATTTTATTATTTCTCATATGCCAGCTTTTTTAATATCGCAAACTAATCCGGCGACAAAATGACGACATCTTCCAAGTTGTAAGGGGAAATTGGGGGAAAAGAGATGGATATATATACATACTATTATACAAAAAGAGAAGGAGTATGTATGTATCAAGAATGTGTATTGTGGTTTGAACAAGAGATGGCGATACCATGACATGATTACATTAAATAATAAATATCGTTTTATATTCCTATCGGAGAATCCAAATGATACTGCATCAAAGGCCCATATTATTTTTCCTGCGAAGTGTACCTATTGATATGTTTTGTGTATCGGTCTCTATACAAAAATACTACGAATAAAAATTTTCGAATACTGGCTAGATGAACTTCACCAATTTTAAAAATAGAACGTTTGCGCTTGCCGAAAATAAAATAGACATTAATTTTCATTCATTTTCAAATATGGAGTGGTCGAAGAAAGAAGATAGAGTAGCGGTTATCGCGTTGCACCGCTGTGGTTACGCGCCAAAAGAGATTTTCAATATTCTACAAAAATTGAAAATAACCCTACGATTTGTTTATCGCTCTGTCAAACGATTCACTGAAGATTCAAGCTTCGAAGATCGTAAGAGAACCAGCCGACCTCGTACAGTTAGGACATCCGCGATTATCAAAGCAGTGAAGGCGCGAATCCAACGAAATCATTTTCTTATAAAAAAAACTTAGCTCTTCAGATGGGCCTAAGTAGAACCACGGTCAAAAGAGTGATAAATGAAGACCTGGGACTACTAGCTTATCGTAAGAAGACCGAACATTTTTTGAATGAGCGTTTGAAAAAAATTAGGCTGGATAGATCCCGCGTTTTGTTACTGCGATACGCGGGAAAATAATATCGCGAAATTTTGTTTTCGGATGAAAAAAAATTTAACATCGAAGAAAGTTATAATAAACAAAATGATAAGGTGTATGCCCACAGCAGTGAAGAAGCCAGCACACGTATTTCGAGGGTTCAACGAGGATATTATCCTTCATCACTCATGGTTTGGCTTGGAGTCTCATATTCAGGCTTAACTGAGGTGTTTTTCTGTGAAAAAGGTGTAAAAACCAGTGCCGAGTTGTACCAAAATAACGTCCTAACAAACATAGTGGAACCTCTTTCTCAAACAATATTCAAAAACAGACATTGGATGTTCCAACAGGACTCTGCACCAGCTCATAGGGCACGAAGCACGCAAAATTGGTTGACCGCCCGTGGAATTGACTTTATCGGACATGAGGACTGGCCCTCTTCTAGTCCAGATTTAAACCCACTGGACTACAAGATATGGCAACATTTGGAGGAGATAGTCTGCGCTAAACCTCATCAGAATTTGGAATCTCTCGGAGCATCTTTGGCTAAAGCAGCAGCAGAAATAGATATGAATTTGGTGCGTGCTATGATTGATGATTAGCCGCGACGATTAAGGGCATGTATTCAAAATAGGGGAGGGCATTTTGAATAATGTAAATAAAATTGTAATGTAAATTAAATTACCTTTCATTTCATATATAATTTCTATATAATTATCAAAAAGTGTATCATTAATTTTATAAAAATTTTGACAGAACTTATGACCTGACTAAGTATACAATTACTTACATACTTACTTAGTTACATAAAATATGGAGGCAGCTTATTATACTATATTGATGGCGAAACCTCAAATGCAGCAAGTTTGCAAGTCGTTTTTCGTCATTATCGTTATATAGAAAACCTTTTGTAATAGCTTTCAATATATTTTGATTTTTCGCGAAAATTCAGATCCATATGAAATTTTAAAATATTGCAATGTTTTTCAACAATGTACACTATCAGGATTTCCATATTTCGCTGAAAAGGCAATTCAATTGTCAGGGCCCCGCGGAATATTTGGGTGCAGTAATTGGACACAATTTACCAAATATTTGATGCAACCTATTGAAGTGTCGTTTCAGGTTTTTAATTATAAAGCCACAAACTCAATTTCGTATACCGTCTAAACTCGTAGATTTATTTTTGCAAAATTTTACTTTGGTATACTTACATTAATAGTTCGTTCGTTGTCTATTAAGTGGTTTTCTATCAAAATGTTAACAGTTCTTTTTCATAACATACAATGTCTTAATAGATAGATAACTCTTTATCGAACACCCGAGTATTTTATACGTATAAAAAAGATAAAAAGAAACAGTACAATAGGTGGCTGTATCTCTGAAAAGCGATCACTTCCACACAAGCTTAAGCTAGGATTAATAAATTTTGAATACTCACGGCGGTGCAGTTTGTAATTAGCTGATTAAAATATTTAGAACCCTATTGCAACGCCACCTACCGGGTCCAATTGTGAATACAAATCTACATTCTAAATTCTAATGATTGGATATGGAGATTTTTATTTTTTTCAAATTTCGTCAGCCTTCAATATGTCAACGAACAGCAGCAGGGACATGGTAGAAAATAAATGCGCTCCGTCACGTAAAATCTCGACAATTTGGAAAAGTATATAATGGTATCATTTGTGACGATAGTTTAAAAAATCTTTTGGGTACGATTTTCCTAAAATCCGTTCTTAGTACGCGTCTACGTTGCTTAATAGTCCAGTCAAATAAGGTCTGTAATCCAAATTTTTAAATATATATATATTAAAAAATTAACCTCTTCAGTGACCTTCCTTATCTTCTCAGTCCTTTTTTAATTGCACTAAGTTGAATATTTGCATCTTCATTTGAAAATAAGTTTTCTAGGTTTTACTATTCATTTACTTGCGGGCGGATCATCATCATCGGTTGAATTTTGACATTACTTTTATGGAGCTTATGTCGAATTTTAACACCGATAATAAAGCAAATGAACTGTTGTTATATAGGAATGGGTCATGTAAGGCAAAATGAGCATTATTTAATCTATAATATAACATTTTAAACGTGCCGTGTCTGTATATTATTTAAAAAAAACAACTGAAATAAACGACGACTATATAAACGACGAAGATCACGATTATTTTTTTTAAATTTCTTGTTTGTTTCTTCGGGATTCACGTAAAACCTACTGGGCCAATTTCGATGCGGTTTTTGCTGACTGATAGCAAATTCATATAGTTAAAATCTGCGTTACCTTTTTTCGTGGGAATCCCGCGAGAATTTTTCTGGGAATGATTTTAAACCGAAATTTTATGTAATAACAATTGTAATGTTTTTTATCCTTCGGGTGCATAAAAATTAGCTTATTCCGGCACAGTTTTCACTAAAACGATAGCTTACATTATTTTTGAAATGCTGTGTTACTTTGTGTCCCGGGAACCCCACGGGAATTTCAAATCAAGCTTAGACGAAGTCGCGGGCATATCCTAGTATGTTATAAAACTATAAAAATACGATAACTTTTCTTGAGATTTGAGACGTGCGTCATTTTGTAACGCTACATTGAAGGCTTTTTATCTGTGCAGGAACGGAGAAAGAAAACAATTTCCTGCGGCCGGGCGGCCTGCTGTAAGAGGCGACAAAACAACCCACAACCAGGTGGTAGGGCATTTGCCCAACTGGAGGGGTACCACCCCTGGTCTAAAGTATGTCGCCATAACAACCTTGAATTGTGTTCCGGCATTAGTGACCAGGTTCCAGTCTCCTTTAAGAGAGCAATAGCGCATTTGTAGCACCTTTGGTGTTGCAAATGTCTATAGGCGATGGTAACCGCTTTCCATCAAGTGGGCCATCTGCCTGTCTGCTGAACTCCTGCAATAAAAAAAGGCTTTTCTCACAAGTTTTCGTATTTATAAGTTTGTTGTGACATTTCAGAAACTCGTCGCAACATGTTTTATTGTAAGAAAAGTCCCGGGAAAAGCTAAGACGAATATATCTGTATAGCAAAATAAACACTATATTTCAATATTTTTTTTACATTGTGTGTGTGAGTGCCAATTGAACCGGCTTAAATATTTTCTCATAATATTATTAGCGCTTGAGATAATTGTCCTTTGCTTGTGTATTGTTAGACTTAAATACAAGTCCTGAATAAATCATTAATTGTTATTGACCTAAAAAAAAATCAAATAGATATACATTTTTGTTTTATCTTTTTTGGTGAGTATGCTCAAAACTATCTGCGACCCAACCTCATGTGAACTTGTTTTAAGTTGTTGGCAGTGATGAATTGTTAAATCAAATTGTATTACATTTTCCTTGGCCAGAATCAGTGTATTATTAACAGTGTCGCAACGCGATCCCTTCGCTCCAGGACAGCATGTTGACAAAAGTGGCGGTAAAAAGGCCACCCAAGGCGTTGCACGAAGTATTTTTCTGGACAGGCTCCGATGCCATGCGTCAATTATTCAAAATAGTCATGAAACATACTTTCTAGATACTTTTCTTTACAAGAAAAGAGAGATGAACAATTATTCGACATTGCCTAACGATATCGCTCGCAGCTATCTAACTCCAGGAATTGCTATATTGATGTGGCAGCGGTTATTGTGAACGTACAGGTAGGCGGCGTCCGGTGGCGTGTTAATAATGTATTTCCGCCCTACAATGTATTACAGAACATGTAATACATTAAACATACGTAATATATTTACTTAGTATAAATCAGAGTTTTTTCCGCGTCTATATGTCTGTGTATTCGCTAAGTCCTTTAGACCACGCATCGGAGTTTTAGGCGATTTTTACCACGAGTTAAATCAATTTTCAATAAAATATGTGTATATGGAAAAGTGTGTGTGTGTGTGTGTGTGTGTGCGTGTGTGTGTGTGTGTGTGTGTGTGTGTGTGCGTGCGTGCGTGCGTGCGTGCGTGCGTGCGTGTGTGCGTGCGTGCGTGTGTGTGTGTGTGGGTGGGTGGGTGGGTGCGTGCGTGCGTGTGTGTGTGTGTGTGTGTGTGTGTGTGTGTGTGTGTATACCTACATTTTATGTATATATATAGTTTTTATGTAAGTAACATAGATCTACTCCCCAGAGATTGACTCGCAGCGTAGCCGCGTTGTAAACAATGTTTATATTATAATATAAAAAAGAAAACAATTTCAAACAGTTAGGTCTTCTAAACTTATTTGACTTTCATCTTTCTGAAAATCATTTAAAAAATTGAAACGTAAATTTTATTTGACGAACGAATTATTTTTTGTTATTATTTGGCCTTTAAAGCACAGCGAAGTAACAACGATTTGAACACGCCTTTATGAAAGACTCACGGGTCACTTAGGCCCACTTGTATGCATAGTCAGGTTAAATAAATAAATGTAGAGTTTGTAAACTCGCGGTTAATTAACTAAAAAATTAACTCTCAATCTCCTTTGCGCCACTCAAAAATACCACCGGGTTGACATTTCTTTTGTGTAGTTGGTAACATTGAAAGGTCTGTGATTTTTTGTTGTAACCCAACCAGAAATTTAAAACGAAACTTATATCTCTATCTCTTTTACACTACAGCACATTGAATTTAGGCTTCGTTAAATATCTTAATATCTTGCATTGTATGACAGTTGAAGATTTTTATTTTAAGAGTATTTATTGTCTCATGTCATTTATTTACTTTTTTGTGTGAAAGTTATAAAGTAGGTTATTTTTTTAAAGAATAATGCATAAAAATCCGGGGTAACGTGCCCACAATTTCACTACTAGTGATGACTATGCTTTTATGTGATACGGAAGCGAAATACAAAATCGTAATGATGATTAAAAATGCTGATGGAGCTAACCTTCCGCAAAAATATGCAGCTGGCTCAGTGACAAAAATATACAATTTGAGTTCTACTGGGGCCCAACTCTGCTATTACTATCTTGTCAAAATCACCGGACATTATCGTCTCAATCGTAGGTTTGCCTGATTACGGTATTCTGTTAATTCTCATGACGTGCCCGTAGCACGCCACTCTATAAATATTTGTAAGGGAAAACTCACTAAATAAATGTTTAAAATATTGGTAGCTTTTCAATATTCATTTTGGCTAATATTTCTACTAATGGTAATACCATTTATTTTCTACTATTATTCTGCCGCGACGGTGTTAAGAAGATAATCGTGGATTTAGTAGAATACGAATTTTTGACACTATCGCACAGAAATTGTATTTTGAATATCTCTGCAACACCAACCACCACCGCCATATTGAAATAGCAGAATTGGGATCCTGGTTGTAACCGAACACTAGAAAGCTAACAATACTTGAGATTAAACTTCACTTACCCTGTGTTAGTGACTTAACCTTTCCACGTAGGTGGGTTAGACATTTAGGAGTTTAACCCTGGGTTTACTCCTAACTTTTGATGGCGCAAGATAATTGTTTTTTTAACCCTGTGTTTTCAGTTAACTCCGAGTAGGCCAGGAACGCGCAAGTGGGCCTTAATACGTATCTACCTACTTGCTATCACAACTGGCTTGTGAATTAATAACCCATGTATTTCAATTAATCTATTCTGCTTCCTAATAATTTCACATATGTAATATATGTATAGTATTCATGGAACTGATATCTTCCACATTGCTTTGTAATATTATAACAGATTTGTTATTACAAGACTCGGTGATGAAAACAATTGTACGTAGAATAAAATGATTTTTGATAGAAATCCTCTCGAGTTATCCTATTTAATTAGGACTTGTTTTTTTTTTTGTTAGAGACTATTTTAAGCATTTTTTCCTGTAGGAAAAGTCGCTCATTCATCGGATATTGGTTTGTAAATGTAAATTTAACCATGATTAATTTTCGATGTGTCACAATTTCTTTATATGAGTTTTATAAACTCATCAGTTCTCCGAAGTAATATTCACCCTGTGCTCTGGAGTTCATATGAATCCCTTTACGTACGATGTGGGAAAAATACTTCAAATATTTAATTTAAAATACTTGCATACAAAATTCACGTTTTCAGTCTTTTACACGGAAAAGCGTTTCCCCGGGCCAGTTACACTTTATTACATTTGGCTCGATGCAATGTTTAAATTGCGACAAGGATATGCGTTATTTTACAGTGCTCAAAGGAAAACTTTTTACAAAGGTCCCATCGTATGTAGTCTAAAATGAAATAGGATCGATGTTCTGCTTTTGAGATTCAGTTTACAATATTATAAATTGAAGTACAAAATGCAATACGTGGATACAAAAGATATTGACTTTTTAATATTTACTTTCAATAACAAGGTTTTATTGCAATTTAACAAGGGGAATACGATTCTTATTCAATTTTCTTGAGCTATCTTTGTTATTGGAAAATTTAACGTAATTTAAAAGATGCATCAAAGTAACAATATTAAAATAACGTGAGTTTATAATATATGCACAATACTAATACTCTATTGAAGATTTACACATAACTAGTATTGTGTATTACTTCTATATTTCTAGATTTGGCTTTGTCTTATTTGAGAAATAGGAAAAAAACTAGAATGACGTAGTATTTTATATTTGATTTAATTGAATAAACTATGTAACTACGTATTTTAGAACAACGGATTTTCATTTTACTTCTGAAAACAGCAAATATCATACGCGCAGCATTATGTGCTAAGTGAAATACAGATTAAACTTTTGAATAGAATTTAAATTTACCCGATATTATGAGGGTTGTTGATAGCTGAATAAATATCTTTAGGATTTATTGCATACATTGTCAGCGCATATTCAATAGGTTGTGAACAGTTATGTAGTGTCAAGGATGCAATATTGTCTTGGCTCTTTCTTCGATCGATAGCTTCTGCAATATTGTTTTAGCATTTATTCAAGGGCTGTGCAGATGGATTGAAATGGAACTAATGCGGTTGTTCACAGGTCGTATTAAATTCACAGCATGACGTCTGCATCGGCGGAGATATTGACGGAAATGTAATTTCAATATCGGAAGAAACTTGCAAAACGATATTATAGCAGATTGTGCTTGAAAGATTTCAAATGCACTTACAGTTTTATGTGATTGGACTTTCAATTTGCAATGTTATGCCATTTCAAATGAATATCATTTTTTTATTTTATTTCATTGTAATAATGTAGGCTATTCACTACGATAGCAGTTTATACTGCTTTAGGCTTTTGAGTAATTAAATTGTGTAGGTTTTTGAACAATGTAATTAACTGCTCTTATTACACGGCTCAGAAATCACAATGAAGGATAAAAGCTATTAAGGTCTATTGTTATTTTGTAATTTTCGAAGTAATTTTTATCAATCAATAATTATAATTGAGAGTAAATCGTGGTAACTTAGTGGGGAAGACATCTGCTTCGCATTACAACAATGTCAATTTAAATCCCATCTGAAACAAAAATCGATTGAATAGTTTCTATCTTAGTGTGCTTGTTCATATACTTATCACTTAACGCCGGTGAACAAAAGTAAGGAAACCTGCTCACTGAGATTACTAATTCATATTATTAACTAGGATATGACCGCAACTTCGTCCACGCTTGACTTAAAATTTTCGAAACCCAAAAAAGAGAATATAAGCTGTGGTTTTAGTGAATACTGTATCGGTATGAGCTAATTTTTATGCACCTGAACAACTGCAAACGGCTCCCGGAAAATTCCCGGGATAAAAAGTATCACAATTTTTTCTACATAAAATTTGCTATCGATCAGTGAAAACCGTGTATAAATCGGTGTAGTTTTTATGTGCATCCCGAAGAAATAGACAGCGAAATCTAAAAATAATTCGTTGTGTTCTCCATCGTTATATATATATAGTCTATTCCAGTTGTTTTTTTAATAGCTACAATGTACAGACACGGCATGTTTAGAATTTTATAATATTATAGATTATGCTCGAGTGGGCTAAGCCTTTGCCTCTCCACCTCTCTGCAGGGTACAAGCTCCGGTTTTGATTCCTGGCATGGTAAATTTCGTAAGCGAACTTTCCGTTATACATATATTATGGTTTGGGTATCTTGGATCGGCCCCAGTAGTCCGTATATTACCCATAACACAAGTGTAACATGCTTAGCTTGAGAATATACAATACATGTTTGTTTGTCGATTACTATTATTATTGGCCATTTCAAATATAGACTCAATTAATGGATTACCGTCTTTGTGTAGGTGTTTGTCTTCCGATTTATTTTATTTATATTTGTTTCAGCTTTACTCACACGATGACGAGTACTCGTATGATACGGCTTCTTACTCGAAGAAGTACGACGAAGAGGAAGACGACATCTGCTAAGCCATTTCCCATTTTAATGTATTCAAACAATATCGCGGTGTTTATACATAACTAAGACACAATTGAAATTCACAAACGATTTGTCAAGAATCAATAACTGGCATAAACACAATTATTACGTATACTTACATGAAATTTTCAACTGTGTTTTGTTATGTTTTTCCATTATTAGTATAGATATAAATGTTGGGTAACTTTATAATATATATATTAGACTTTTTGATCTCATTTGGGATATATACCAGTGGGATGAATTAATTATTTAATATTTACTTAAAAGAAATGTACAGTTTAATGAAATCTGTAGGATAATGAACGTATGGATATTGTTATACCATAGCGTACCGGTATTAGGATGTATTCAGTCTCGGTTAAGGAATTGATTCGGAATCTTAAATGCTCATTTTTTAATCCCCACATGTTTGTGCTATATATCTTTATGAATTTGTTAAAGATTGAGCTCTTAATACCTGAATTAGCTCCATGGAAAACAAACAAGGAATGATAATGACCCACCCAGTAACAAATTTAACTCTAGAGCTTCTAAACTCAGTCATCATTTTTATCTCTTCTTCGATACTTTATTAATTAAAACACGATTTTTTAATATAGATGGATTAAATTTTCAAAATTAATTTACGTATTTCGATTTTTGATTGATTTGGTTAAAAAAATACTTATATATTTATATAACTTCAAAAGCGAGACAAGAATGAGCTGAAGTGTCATCTAATGATTGATATAGGAGTTTTTCATTGTTCCTTTTTTATAAGGCGATTATACTTTCAAGTACTCTTCTATGGTAATAAGACACCACGCTGGCCAGTATTTTTAAATTTCAATTTTCAATAAAGACCCAACACGTGTTCCCTACATTCCTGCTTACTGTGTCTATTACGATTAATATACGCTTATTATAAAGTGTTTGTTGATTTATTTACATTTGTTAATATTGTGTTGATCAAACATTGCACAATGATATTCTAATCACGGCATCTAAATACATAATTACTGGACTTAATAAGATCTTAGTGTTAAACATCTGTATATTAGAATAAGATCAAAAAAAGTAACTTCTTTTCGAAATAAAATTGAACGTCAGAACATTTTTAAATAGTAGGGTTAAGTTTTGTAATATTTTTTGCTATATATTATTTAAGATTATTAATATTAAGTTTGTATGCGTTACACAATTTTAATTAAAAATTAAATTTTGTTAAGTTAAATAAATGTTAGTAAGTGGTTTTACTTTATTTAAAACATAGTTTAGGACTTAGGTAATCATAAAGGGCATAACATTTTTAAAAACAATAACTTGATTTAATTATTTACTATTATTACATTAATTTTTGATCTACGATTTATTTTGTCTATTACGTGGTTTCTAGGGTCGATTTATATAAACCCAATACACTACGAAACAAATAGCTATATTCGCTTTATGATAATTATTTATTATAAAGCGAATACGGCTGTTTTCGACAATCTTAGGTAGAAAAAAGTATTATTTCAGAGGATTCGTTAAAACGTTTCCTGGGAAGAGCCGTCACTATGCTTCACAGCACCGTCCGTATGTTCGTACCACTATTGATCCCGATATCGTGCCATTCCAGCAGTTAGTGGGTTATTAAGGCTGCATAGCATGTGATAAATGTTACTTTTATCATGGAAGACGGTTAAGAATGACAAAAGTTAAATAAAATATCCATGAAAAGCACTCTGAACCTACATTTATAGCTCACGCCACGACATTCTTTTGCTGCGTGTTAATATAGATATAGATAAATACCCATAGATGTTCAAGTAACATTTTATTATTAAAATCATATTTTTATACTTAATCAAAATTTAATATGAATATTTTTAAATAATAAAATATTCGTTCAGTGAAACTTTGATACTTGTATCAAATCACAAGATTACTGTGGTGCCCGCTAAAAAGGTAGGATTTAGGGATTTTTTCAGAGTTGCATTTTTACTGGGCGACTAAGAATTTCTACTAATCTTCTTCCATGCTTTATAGAAGTAATTTATGCAAATAACTAATATAGAGGAGTCATGGTGCAAATGTTTTTACAGTGCCAAGTTACATCTTCTAGCCACATGGCTTTCAAACTAAGTGACTTTTAAAATTTTATCAAGTTCTTAATTAGGTATGCTAATAAAATTAATCAAAATTATGTGATAGGTCTCATTGGGTAAGTATTAAATAATGTATTTAATTAGTATCATGATGCAATATTCTGGTCGAAAACTGAAACTTTACACATTTATATTATAATATCTAATATGATTTATCAAGTATCCGTGGACGCACGCCAATGAACCTGAAGTTAATAAATCCCCATAGCAGGATATCGATTCATATGACACAGATTGTAAGTGGAATAACTACGGGACTATTTCCAATCGACAATTAATATTGCAAAGCATTAAGTTCAAATAAACTTATACGAAAATCAAATCTGCAAAAATCTATGGATGTTATGCATGTACGTAACTGAAATAATAGTACATTTTAAATTTATATAAAGACAGTCTGGAATAACTCATTATAGGTACCATTTACGATATAGTTTCTGGTATGACGTAAAGTGGCTGGCTGCAGAAACTTCAAGCTGTTGCAGCGGTTACCTGGTAGCAGAGTGGTAGTATGTGAATTATTTAATGAACTCATTTCACAATCATTTGAATGCTATAAAAATACTATTATCAACATATGTAAGTTTTAAGTTATTAAGTACAGAACCTTAACGTAAGTATGGTATTACTATGAACGATACGCTTTTGAAATGTGAACAACAATAGATATATATGATCTTGGCACTAGTTGCAATGAAATAAATTACACGCATAATGAAATTTTATAATTCTATATAAATATTCAGAAAGCTTCTATGGACTTGGCCAGAATTCTATCTGTATATATATACCTATAAACTACTATAAAGTCAAATATTACCAAATAATAAGCAGTAAATCTAAATTTACCAAATAATAAGAGGCTTTAAATTTGTTGAGATTACGTCACAATACGAAGAAATGAAAATAATGGTAATTGCTGATCCTCAAGGTAAAAGATGGTTTGTTCAATCGGACTGTAGATAATAGAAAATAAGTATGAAAACCACTTTCACGAAGATTACTGCCGTCTGTGTAAATCGTCACCTGCATGCACAAATTGCGCATGTCCAAACATGCGCAGAACACCAGTCTATTCTGCGCATGTTCATGCGCTGATAAACGATGAACATGCGCAGATTCTTTGAAGATGACAAACTACTTTTTCGCAGAGATGGCGTTACGGGCTTACAATTTTAATTCTATTACGAAATAAAAATATTTTGAAACAATTCCAATACTATTAAATACTGTAATCTAAATATTTGATTAATACATTTTATTATACAAATAAGTACCTGCAAAAAATTCTTTGCTAAAGTACCTGAAAACATTCAAATCGAATGAATTTAACACTACGGCGCCACCTATGTGAAATAAGTAGTTATTTAGTTTAATCCATCCCTGTAAAATAGTTTGACCAACTCCTTAATTTTCATGGGTTATATAAGATGGCATTATTATATATAAATTCTATAGATATTGTATTTATATTTACGCTAATTCATCTGACTGTAGGATTTGGTATAACCATCGAACTAAAATAAATATTTATCGACTACTGCGCCTATTCTTGCACTCTATATAAAACTGGGAATGTGGTCGTTCCATCATAATATAAGCTAACGGCACGCTGTTCTGTGTCCCCGAAAATCTTAAAATCTCGTGTAGTGTAGTAAGGTTTCAGTATTTTACCACAATCGTATAATTATAAAGAATATATCAAAACATTTATTAATAAATTTAGATTGTATTAGCTTCTAGTTAAGATTTAATACATATTTTAGTATTTCTGAAACTTACGTTTCACACAACGAAAACTATTAATATGTGGTTCTTATATCTTACAACCCAATTATTCACCTTACTGCTGGTACAAAATTGTCTTTATTATTATAATTTGTCAAATTTTAATCAAGAGGAGGACAAATGAATAAATACTAAGTCGGAACAACACGGCATATCAATACTCGAAATCTCAAATAAGCCAGCGCTCTATGTTCTTTTTCTGTTAAGATATGATTCTGTGGTATTTTGTAAGAAATGGATAAAATAAATGTGATTGAAACTCAGTCATTGTATTTTTATTTATTAAATACCGAATTTTAAATTTTAACATTACAAAATTAGAATCCGTTTCGTACTTTGATTAATGCAAGTGTTATATATACATGGACATTGAATTGATAATAAACACGAACGAAGCACTACACGGGACGATGTTTTAAAATAAAGTAAGAGGAAACGTGGGAAAATTTCGCCTTGCATTACTCCACATTCCATATCATTAAGTCTGCTTCCTATAAAGACTGCTATTTTTTTAATTTTCTGCTTATTTTTTTCAGTATTCTTATAATGTTAATAAATAACTTATAAAAAAAATGGATAGTAAAAATATTGATTGCCTTTTTTTTACGTCACTTCAAAAATTACCTGAAATTCATGCTTCTAGACCAGAATACCGCCTTAAGGACATATAGTTATGTAGAATGTGAGCTTTTCAAAATTAGGTTCTTAATGGTCCTACGTCATCTCATGTCCTAATATTCTTCATCCATGCTACTTTTTCACTCTTTCCTCGAGCAGTTATCTACCCCTCAATATTAATGAAAAGTATCCAATCACATCTTGGAGATAAGAATGGAGCAAGGGATGCCCTCATGGTTTACAACCCATAAAATGTGTCGCCGTGTCAATTTATAGCCACAGATACAACACACGCACTAATCAAAGTAATAAAACATATATTACATTCTAATATCTTAAAAGTAAACTAGCCTATTATAAAACTCAAATACTCAACAGTACAGTACATCAAAAATATCCGTAATCTTATAAAAAACAGATAATACAAAAAAGCTGATGTTTTGAAAATAAATGATATTGTGATTCACAATAACTATATCTACAATATTTCCTTATCTAATCCGCACTAGTATGGAACTGTGAAAATGTTTGCACCTCCTCCAAGACTCAACAAATAAACCGATTAATATGAAACTAACTGTGCTCACCACTTCGTTTTTGGCGCTTGGACTTTATATGCATATTTTGTGTACCCCAAAAAATATTGAAATCAACCAGATACACGAAAAGTTACTGTTTTAAACACTATCTTTTTCTTTGACATCCGTTGAGCCGTTTCGGAGTCTCATCGAGACAATCTTGATAACGGACTGAGAAAAATGCTAAAAACAGTAGGTAAATTTTGTATTTAAGCATCCTATAAATTCTCCAGGTTTCACTTAAGTTTTGGCATTTCTTTTGTAATCACAGACAGCGACTTTAATTTGATGTATATACTTAGAATAATGAGGATAAACATACATCTCTTTTATCCCAGAAAATGAGTTGTTCTGAGATTGAGATCCAAAGAGTATGCAAGCAAAACTGTGGAGAGCCCAGTGAAAACCAAAGTATTATATGTTCATTAAACCATTACAAAATAGCTCTACTCTTAGCTATTAAACCCTAAATCTAAAATGTTAAAAGCTTAAGTGTTACGGATAATCGCATTAATAATGCTATTATGTATGACACTTGATAACTTTTAACAGGTCTCTAAATTTCAGACAATTATTTTGAACAATAAGACTGCAGGGTTCTTAATTATGATCAAATATTTATTGCTAGTAATTATTGCGAACATTAAAAACTGCATAAAACGTCAGGGCAAGTCATAGAAAAATATAATTCATTTTAAATAGTATTCGTGATGTGCATAGTACTGTATAAAGCATACATGTTATCCCATAAATATGTAAGTATATTAAAAAATACAGAAAGTGGTTTATTCGAGGACCGTTATCTGATATTACAGGTATCAATTATATTGGTTACTGGGATATGCCCGCGACTTCATCCACGCTTGGCTTGAAATTCCCGGAGCACAAAGTACCGCAGCATTTAAAAAGGCTATAAGCTTATAGTTTTAGAGAAAACGGTCGGAAAAAGCTAATTTTTATGCACCCGAACAAATTCGAATCAGTCCCGGGAAAATTTTCGCGAGAGTCCCGGCATAAAAAGTATCACACATTTTATTACATGAAATTTACTATCAGTCGTGAAAAAATCGCATTTCAATTCGATTTTTTTTTCAATATAGCCATTTAGCCATTTTAAATCATTCCCAGAATAATTACCACGGAATTCCCAGAATAAAAAGTAGAGCAAATTTTAAATTTAAGAATTTGCTGTCGACCACCGAAAACGCAACGAAATCGGCCCAGTAGTTTTTAAGTGAATCCCGAACAAACAAACAAACAGATAAGAAATCTCCATTATTTATAATTACAGTTGTTTTTATTTAAATAGCTTCTATGTACAGACACGGCATCTTTAGAATTTTATAATGGAAGGTGTTTATAAAATCTATGACAAACCGCAGTAATAAACATAATTATTTAAATCTCTTCAATCCTACATAACTACATAAAACCACTGCTCATTATTTCTCTCGCTTTTGGGTCTTTTAATATTGAAAACAAATTTTCAGACAAAAACACTAAGTCTTAAAAAGTTTGGTTTCAATTTCATATTTAATCAGTGTATTAGAACTATGTAAATAAATTTACTCTGACTGTTTAAGTTTAAGAAGAATCTATAACGACTTTCACCAAATAAGGCGAAATTATCATAACCATCAAGTTACCACTTCAAGGTTCCGAGTTGGTCATTCTCAATATTCCCATGCCTTGGTTTTGACTGTCGCAAGCCACTTTTTAGCATTTTGCAACTTATTTGCAGCAACTAACATTAGCCGCCAGTTTATGTTAGTGTTCTAGCAGTTGCTGCAGCTAGAAATTCTCGGTCATGTAATACATGAGTTTCAATGAGACATCAAAATGGCTGATATAACCACATTGCCTTAGAAGCAGTCTGCATAATCAATTAAATTAAAAATATGAAGACTTTGAATGTCACTATGGAAGCAGGATACTAGTAATGAAAATCATCTAGTAAAAAATGTAACTTACATTTCTTGATGACGTGATGATCAATCTTCTCTGGCATTTGATATTTTATTATTTAACATACAATTTTAAATAATAGAAACTTGGTTGAACAAATAACTTGCAGCAATATCTAACCATGTAGGGTAAAGGAGCTCCTTTACTGTACAATTGTAATAATGTCAGACTTGTAAAATAAGAATCTAGTCGTCTTCCATAGTGTTCATAAAAATTCAATCTTCGGTTTCATACTAAAAGCTCTTAAATATACTAAACACAAACTTCATTTTGTATGGAAAATAATCCTTCTCATCCTTATATACAATATATAAGCTAAGATGGAGTTCCAACTACGTACATAGGCTAGTGATGTAGAAAATCACAAAATAAAAACCTATGACTGTATGCTCTTATGGCCAAACATAGTGTGAATGTATGGTGGAACCATAGGTGGGGCTGACGATGTTGACTCTGGAGCAGGTTCCTTCTCCTTATTATTCTTTGTCTTTCTAAACTGAAAACCGTTCTTACGTAAAATCTTTCGCAGAGTTTCCCTGGAGCCTTTGAAGTTTATCTCTTCCTTTAATATTTGTAATAGTTTGTTTATTGTAGGCACTTCTTTTTTGAACGCATAAAACTCATGTATCTTCCGTCTTATTACTTGTAAATCATATTGGTCAACCTCAATTTTACCTTTTGTTCGTACTCGCTTTTTGGGTGTCTTTTTAAGGGTTTCTGGATCAAGGAGACCTTGTTCCACCAGTCTTGCTTCCTTTACTATGTTGAGGACTGTACGTTCTGATACACCTGCAATTAAGAATAAAAAATATTTACCACTATTATAAAAATATTTTTTTATAGTTCTATCTATGATTTTGTTTCATGCCTCACATATATCTGTGATCACATATGCCTCACATATGTTCTATGTAGTGATGGAAATCACAGCTACATTAACTGGCTTAAAGGCCTAGTTGCCAAGCCATAAACATAAAAAATACAGCTCCTATTATCTGTGCAGGAACGGAGAAAGAATACAATTTCCTGCGGCCTGGCGGCCTGTCCTAAGAGGCCACTAAACAACCCACAGCCAGGTGGAAGGGTATTTGCTCAACTCAATGGCGACCACCCCTGGTCTAGAGTATGCCGCCATAACAACCTTGTGTTGTGTTCCAGCATTAGTGACCAGGTTCCAGTCTCCTTTAAGAGAGCAGCAGCGCATTTGTAGCTCCTTCGGTGTTGCTAATGTCCATAGGCGATGGTAACCGCTTTCCATCAAGTGGGCCGTCTGCCTATATGCTGAACTCCTGCAATAAAAAAAAACCTATTTCAGAGTTTATTAAAGACAAACATTTTGACCAGCTCAGTGAAAGTATACAGTAGTCACCATTTATAGCAGTTTTGAAATCACAGAGAAACACTAAAATTTTACTGAGTTCTGTAGATAATATTAACTCATAACATATTTTCTGATTATTGACAATAATAGAATAGAATAAAGAAATCAACTAATGTAATGCAATGAAATACTTTTTATAGAACACAATGTTGCAGCCCCATAGATTTCGTAGGAGTACTCACTTATAATGTCACTTGTAATAACAAGTATTTTTTTTTAAAGTAATTAAAATTATTTCTATCACAATATTTTAAAAATAGATGATAAGATGTTATTTTAACACCTGTTCTAATATATGTAAAAATATTAGAATTAATTGTAACATGTGACTGCTCTAAATATATAGTACTATATCTACTTGGAACTGAAGTATATAATTTAAATGGGATATCAGTGTTTTTCTCACTTCAAATTCAGAATTGACACCTGTGAATAGAATGTGCCAATCTCAACAGTCACTGAAAGGACCACAAATCTGATATAGCTTCTGGCCGATGGCAGATAGAGAAGAAAGAATACAAAATCTGTGTTAGTCCATATCTTGAGAACTTTCAGAGAACTGTTTTAAGCATTTATTTATAAAATACTGAACCAACTTCAATGTTATTTCCACTGATTAATATGTTCTCATAAAAATGCTTTGTTTCTTTTATATGTAGGATACAGATTCTTTGTTGACACCTGATCACTTGGCTAAAAATAGCTTTCAAATTTGTAGTTTTAAGTACTTGTATTATGAAATGTTACATATTAACAAATAATTCATGAAGAGTCTTACATTTTTAAAATTTGGATAGGGATTACAGTTATAATTTTTTATTATTACAATATTTTTTCAGTTCTCTCTCTCTCTCTCTCCCATCTGAAGGTGATTTGGGACTTGTGTATTATATGTAATATTTTTATTATTAGTCAATCAAATCAAATCATTTATAGCATAAAAACATACAAATAGGTCTTGTTATTTCATACTGAGCACATGTTTTTTGCTAGTTCAGCATACAATTTTTTTTCAACTTATATAGGTACATACTTATTCCAATATTTATTTGGTTTTAATTATTATTACTAATGTTTCAGTGTTAAAATTATGTATAATCATATATTTAACAAAATACTAAATGATACACAATTTAAATTTAGATATGTTAGGTGGAGTATAGTTATATGGCACATTTATATATTTATGAACAGATCCGAACTTTTTTAATATATGTTAGAAGGCCAAGGTAGGTGCAAAGCGGAGCACCCGCTTTAGCCTTCGTGGTTATTTTTTTTATAAGCACCCAAAGTTCATTTTATATCTCAAATAATAAATAAATGTGCCATACATCTATACCGCACCCAAAAAAGGCAATAAATACCTATCACTGATGTGTAATGATGCTGACTATAATAATATTGGTCTTTATGTTTAGGTTTTATCTCAAAAATTTATATTCAGATGCATTATTCATAATGTCGGGCATTCTAAAATATGGTGTGATACCTTATTCTAAGTGTTCCTACTTACTTAGCTTGACCTGATTGTACAATACCTTGTACTATGAACATTAAACAAAACACCATTAGAGTAACTAAGTATACCCCCGCCTGAATAAATAGGTGTCTAGTATATGACTGGATATGTTTACAATAAACAGATATTTAAATTACTAAACTTTGATATTCCAGCTGGTAATATAAATAAAAAAATGGTAAAAATAAAATGGTAAATATGCAGCAAATAGACCTATACAAATTTACATATTTTTTTTCAAAATCAATTTCACTGGATAACATATTTTGAAGGACATACATAAGTTAAAAAAATTAAAAATATTTGTACTGAAGAAATAATTGTTAAAACAATAACTCGCAATGTCTTGGAGTAGATTTGAATAGGAAGTAAAATGTGAAAATATTCTTAACAAACATCAAAAGTTTAGACATTACGGAACAGATAAGTTATTAATTATAGGAATAAGTAAATAAAAACTAACCAGTGGCAGCAGATACTCTCAGGTAGACTTTACCAAGTGGTATAATCGGCACTTGCATACGTTTCTCTTCATCCATGAATTCTTTTACTCGAAGAATTATCTCACGCACTTCACTAGTAATATTTTTCGGCATTTTATTTGATAATTTACTATTGTATTAATGTTATATTTCAACAAAACAGCGACAACAATAAAGATTCTTCTTCACATGAAGAATTAAACAGGCAAAGATCATAGAACTAGTGATGGGCACATTTCACTGATAATCCGTTAAATAACAATAATATATTATAAATCACTTTTCACTCCAGTTACAAGAATAGGAAACGACTGTTTAATTTCACCAAAGCGTAATTTCAAGTGAGACAAATCGTTAAAGCTCCATGTAATACAAAATACCTAAAATTGATAATGAAAAGGATAAACGAGATTTTTGAGTAAAATCGAACCTTATTCTTTAAAACGTTAGGAATTCATTTACTTGAGTTACTTATATCGCCATGAGGGAATGTACGTAACGTTCAGAGTGCAATGTGTTATTTCATTTCACAGATCCAATATCTCCTGCAGTTCTAGTTGTCGCGGTACTGTTATTTAATCGTTACTTCTAAAATATCGGTTGGATATTTTTCACCGGTGAAGTAGCAGCGATTAAATGAAATAATTTCTTGGCAATAATCAAATGTTGAAGTAGCTTTTTTTTATGGCACGAGTTCAGCAGACAGGCAGACGGCCCACTTGATGGAAAGCAGTTACAATAGCCTGTGGACATTTGCAACATCAAAGGTGAACACAACACAAGGTTGTTATGGCGGCATACCCTAAACCAGGGGTGGTAGCCATCCAGCCGAGCAAATGCCCTGCCACCTGGCTGTGGGTTGTTTTGTCGCCTCTTACGATAAGCCGCCCGGCTGCAGGAAATTGTATTCTTTCGCCGTTCCTGCACGGATAATAGGAGCTGTATTTTTTATGTTTATGGCTTGGCAACTCGGCCTTTAAGCCAGTTAATGTAGCTGTAATTTCCATTACTACATAGAACATACAATCCAACCTCTGACATTAACTCAATATAATTTTAAACTCGACAAGACTTCACACAGTATCTGTATTTAAACAGTTCCATAGGACACCAAAAAGTTTCTTATTTAAAAAAAAGAATGCCATGAACTGCCCGCGAGTTTTTTTTTACGCTTTTTTTTTGAAGCGCAGGGGTATATAGGCTTGGGGAAAAAGTTTCTTTGCATTTTATATAAAAAAACAAAAGGTTTTTTTATAAAGTTTATTTACATTTGACTAAAATATGTAGGTGCCATTTTGTTGGATAACTTTTTGCCATCTTGTAGGTAGGGACGTGATCCTATTGCTATAAAAATTTTGGGGCTTCTGTTTAAAAAACTGCGACAAGTGGTTTTGGCAGTCCTCGCGTGATGTTAACCTGACACTGCTTAAGGAATTCTGCAGAGACCGAAACAGGTGAAAATCTGAAGGTGCAGGGTCAGGACTATACGGCGGATGCATTAACACCTCCCAGCCAAACTCTCGTAATTTTTGCTGAGTGGCTAAAGATGTGTGAGGTCTAGCGTTAACATGGTAAAAACCACACCCCTTCTGTTGATTAATTCCGGCCGCTTTCTCTCTCTCAACTTTTTGCTTTAATCTCATCAGTTGTTTGCAGTACAGTTCAGAATCGATGGTTCTGCCTGGCGGTAACAGCTCATAATGAATAATGCCCTTCCAATCCCACCATACACACAGCATCACCTTGTTGCGAGTTAACCCGGGTTTCGCCACAGTCTGTGAAGCCTGACCGGCCTTTGACCACGATCATTTTCGCACATTCTTGTCGTACTTGATCCACTTTTCATCACCAGTTATCAGCTTCTTCAAAAATGGTTCGGTTTCATTACGTCGTAACAAAGAATCACAAATGAGTACACGGTTCATTAGGTTTCTTTTAGTGAGCTCATGAGGCACCCAAATATCGAGCTTTTTTGTGTACCCAGCTTTTTTCAAATGCGCCAAAACCGTTTTGTGGTCAATTCCCAGTTCTCTAGCTACATCGTAACTACTAATATGCCGATCTTGCTCCACTTTTTTAAAAATAACATCAATTTTGTCCGTAACAGGGCGACCAGAGCGACATGCATCTTTGATATCAAAATTTCCGGATTGAAAACGCTTAAACCAAATTTGCGCTACTCTCACAGATACTGCATTAGGTCCATAATCATCACAAATTTTTTTCGCGACTTGTGTTGCTTTTTTACTTTTTGTACTAAAATTTTAAAATGTATCGAATTTCTTCATTAAATTCACTCATTTTAGTAATAAGAAAAACAAATTAAAATCACACATTTTCCTAATTTGAATTTGGAATTGTCTTCTTTAAAATTAAAACTTTTTAATGATATTTGATATACCAGCCAGACACAAATGGTATAGCCAAAGAAATCTTATTACAAGTTCATACATGCTATATGCGAAAAGACTTTTTCCCCAACCTATTATATTTCTTATCATACTGAGTCCCTCTTGGCTGTGTGGCACCGGGCCGCGCAGCGTGTGCGAGGACTCTGGACAGAACCAACTACTCCGCTAAACCTAAACCTGCGTCCCACAACCGGCGCTTGTGTGGAAGAACATGAACACGAGATGACGAGCGAAGCCTACACCCATTGTTCAACTGCGCAACAAGCTTAGGTCACCACGGGATGCAGAGGGACTCACTTCACCAACAGAGGTTAGACCCATCGCATCCCCACGATGCGCGGGCCCTTGCAATGGAATAATGGGAGGAGATTTTGCGCATACCTGTGACTCCGGAGGCCAATCTAACGACGGCGTTCCAAAAGCACGTGCGCAGCTCTCTCCCTTACTCTCTCAGCAGCTTCCTTGCGGGACATTACTGCCTCGCAAAAGGAAGAAACCGCTGACCAGTGATCGTCGCTGTGGAGCATGGCCTCAAGCAGTACCCTCAGCGAATCGATCGGCCCTACGAAGGCCTCGAGCTTGAACCTCTTAGGTTGCCATTCAGCGCAGTTTTTTGCAAACTAGTTTTTTACGCTGGTCAAATGGCAAATATGGAGGATGAAAATTCGTAGATAGCCCATTTATCGAAGAAGCCTATATATCATCACGCTAAGACCAATAGGAGCGGAGCACCGATGAAGAATGTTTCAAAATGGGGGGGTATTTTTTAACTTACTTTTTTAACTTTTAACTATTCCACGCGGACGAAGTCGCGGGCAGAGGCTAGTGAATTCATATTTTTGACGCCATTCTGGCGTCCTTAATTGAACTGAATTATTGTGGGTCTCATATTTATTATACTTACGGTATACTTACCTATATTTGTTAAGCGCCTAAATGGCGCTCTGTTGTTCGTGCCTACCCCGCAAGGGAACTGGCGTGAAGTTATGTATGTATGTATGTATGTATGTATGTTAAGTTTTATACATATACCTAAATATATATGTAACAGCATACAGTAGCGCCGTTAGGGGAGGGTGTGGTTGAGCGGCCGCTTAAAAGCGCTAGTTGCAATGCAAAAAACTGGTGAAACTTTGGCTGTACATTGCTTGTGTTTCTATTTATCAATTATTTGTATGGCATTTGGATCTTTTTTCAATCGGGCCATTTTAAATAATTCCCAGAAAAATTCCCGAGGGATTTCTCAGATAAGGCATTAAGGCAGATTTTAAGTTAAATAATTTGCCGTTGATCGTCGAAAATCGCATCGAAAACGATATCAGGTTAAGAATACACACACACACACATATATATATATATATATATATATATATATATATATATATATATATATATATATATATATATAGATAATTGTCGATTAAATTAAATGTTTGTACCGGTTTGTAGAATAATGAATACCTTTTGGTTAATTTAAAGCATGACTTTAAACTGTCTCTGACTCTTATGATTATATGCAATGTACTCTAATCGGGTGTTAGTCTAGTGTACTAATGTACTCTACGCAAAGAGCCTAAAAATTAATAACCCAGGCACAAAAGGAAAAAACAACATACATGGCACTAGATAGGACAATATATATAAGTATAGATATAAGGCCCACACTGCACATGCACTTCCTCACAACACCAGAATGTAACAGATACACTCTACATTAGTATAAGTTTAGTATTAAAAGTAGAATAAATTAATATAATAAGTTATTCGTAAGATCGTCGACACGTCAACACAAAAATCAATAAATTAATGTCACCCACAAGAACCAAAATAACTAATAAGCGTGTTAAATTCAATAAATTAAATCTAGAAATTAAGTTGTAAAAAAGGGTACGGAACTCGAGTCCGTAGAGTTGTTAATAATAAAAAAGAAATTAAAAAAATGTACTCTGTGGTTGTATATATACAATATACTCTTTGGTTGTAACTCAGAAATATTTTCTCTGAGGGTTGTTATATGTAATAAATATACTTATATAGTAAGCTTAGATCATATAAACGTCTAGATCACGCATCAATTGCACAAAAACGGCCCAAAAACAGTGCACCAAAATTGGTGCACTGGCTTCAGTGGCTTCCCACGCCTGTTAGTGTCGTTTCGATTACTTTACTGGTTAGAGCTCTCGCAAAAAAAATAATTATGCCGGCCTGCGCTATTAAAATGTATCGGAACTATTTTAAAACGGGAAAGGATAAGGATGAGATGTCATTTAATCGGAAAACTTAACACTTTTCTCATGATTTCTTTGTAAAAACGTGAAATTTAATTTCGACATTTTCAAGGTTATCGAATTGATTGATGTTGTCAGGTGACAAGTGTGACTTATTTTCCAAAATTTGGGGACTTTTGTTACCATTTTTTATTTATTTATGAAATATGAATAATTGAAAAAATCGATAGAAAACAGACATGTAATGTTTGTGTGTCCGGTTTTTTAAACTAGTTTATATTACGTTTTAGACTTCCTACGGATCCAATTGTAGCATATTGTTGGACAAAGAGATGGATTTTGAAAGGAAGTATTTTGAATCATTTTCGGAGATATTTTTACACTATGTTTTTTTTATATTTTCTTATCAACGACACAATTTTATTGAAATAAAGTACCTAAAATAATTATATATGATCGTGACCGATAAGATGTAAGTTGTGTGAAGGATAATTAGAAAATTTAAGAATACTTAACCATCATATAAAATTATTTCTAATCTAACCTTAGCGCTTTGGACAATATAAACTTTTTAATATAACCTTATGACGTTTGACATAGAATTGACAGAATGCGTGCTGCAAATATCGTCAAAGAGGATGTAAAAAAAACTGAATATCGTTTAAAGCAGATGCTTTGGTCGGAGTTATCTGTACTAATATTATAAAGAGGTAAAGTTTGCAAGTTTGTGACGTTGTAGGGGGGTAATCTCGGGATCTACTAAGCCGATTTTAAAAATTCTTTTACTGTTGGAAAGCTACGTTAACAGGGAGTGTCATAGGCTATATAACATGACGCTTTATACCACGGGAGCGGGACAGACCGCGACCGTGAATCCGCGCCGGGCCACTAGTAATATTATAGATAACTCTTTATTGTCATAATTAAGATATTAATTTCGTCTATATTCTGTTAGCTGCATCTCCATTAATTCCTAATAAAGCAATAATTTAATATATTATTATGATAAAAAACAAATTTTAGTTCATAAAATAATCAAACTGAACTAGTTTGAATAAAAATTTTTGGATATGAATATTTTTATTTTTATAATAGCCCTTTTCAAGTGGTTTAGTTGCTCTTAAGTCCCTGCATTAAACTATCCCGTGTAACTACCCCGTAGTTCCTACTACTGATATAAACTTTGGATAATACATCGAGCCTACTACCCAATATGAACCTATCGAATCGTTCCAAGTCTACTATTACAAATGATTTCACTGACTTTTAGCGCAGGATAATCTTTGGGTTATAAATAGTCATCTAATAACCTTCGTGAACATGATGTGTAACACAAAAATAATTTGCCATTATGAATAGTTTTTTTTAGAATTATTACATTAGTATTGGTAATTAACAGACTTATAAATATTTACTAATATCTGTAAAAGCATTTTATTGCGAATTAAAATTACTACATGTACTAAAATATGTTATTAATTCATTTGTGCATGTATTTTTTATGGTTCGTTCCAAGGTATACAACTTTTGTTGCTTATAGTTTATTTAAAAAAAACTATAACCTCCGAGTAGTAATATTAAATTATAACACATAAAGCAAATAAATCATAACGATCATTTAAACTTTTCACTTACATAAAATATTTTTTTTTATTAAATATGGGGTAATATTTTTTCCTGATATCCCGAAAACGCAGAGTGAATTTAGCAACGCTTCGCGTTTTTGATGCCGTTTTTAGCGGTGTTGTTTGTTAGCAATGCTCTCTCTAGACATGTTATAACTCAATGATAGTAAGTAATCTGTTCCATCCTGACCGGAACGCATGCACCACTTAAGCAGTTTTCTGACCTAATGTGCATATTGTTATAATTTGTTATATGTTATAACAGACGAGCGTGCATGACAAGAGTTATGAATGTGAAAGAAGCAAGTGAGGTGTGTAAGAATAAGCCTATGTACGCTTGTCCAAGGCGGCTTGGCAGGTTTGATACATCGGTTATCTCGATGTACAGGTTGCATCACGATGTTTTCCTTCACCGTTATTAATACGTGATAATTATAACATACATACATACATACATAACTTCACGCCAGTTCCCTTGCGGGGTAGGCACGAACAACAGAGCGCCATTTAGGCCCATTCTTACACACCTCACTTGCTTCTTTGACATTCATAACTCTTGTCATGCACACTCGTCTGTTCTTAAGGCTCCTGACATCACCCTCCGCTAGTACACGATCAATTTGATCATGGAAGGTGTGTCGTGGCCTTCCACGACTTCTGCATCCATCCACTTTTGCATTGTATATCTGTTTAGTCATTCTTTCATCATGCATTCTTTCCACATGCCCGAACCACCGGAGCATTCCTCGGACAAGCGTGACGGGTATATTGACCGTTCCCCTATAGCGGGAGGCCCGAGCCCAGCAGTGGGACATTTATGGGCTGTTATTACATTATTACAAGTAATCTATGGGTTGTAATGACTAACTTGATCATCAATTTAGTCGACTGAGCAGGGCCAAGTGTGCCGAAAAGGATCTTATCGCCACACCCTCAACTTCTTTTTTGGCTTTAACAATTTCCTGGATCACTTAATGAATACCTAAATATGAAAAGCGAATATTAAAATCATAACATAATGTAGTTGGTGTTTATTTAAAACCTAATCCTGCTATGAATAATTTATCGATCGAAACAGTTTATATTCGGAGTACTTATCCATTAATCCATTTCCATGGCAACCGCCATCACTTTGTTTTTACTTCATCAACGGGAACCTGAGTTAATGTACTTTGTGACGGGAACATTTTTTATAACTTCTTTATAGTTAATGTAGATAATGTCGTTAGTGGAAATTGTATATCATAACGAAAATATTTATACGATTTTAGATAAACCGCCACCGGAAGCTCCTAAGACTCCCAGGTAAAGTTTTATTTTGAACCTGAAAGACTCCTTAGCAACAACATCTTTATTACGATACTTATCCGTGGGTATTCAGAAACCACTACAAAGCCACCAATTGGAGTACATTTTGCCGCACTAATAAACATGGGAACGCTGACTATTTTTTGTATTTAGGCTTTATTTACACCTATATCGTGTTATTGTTGTAAATGATAAGGCTTTATTATCCGCCCAAACTGGCGCATCGCTATAAAAGCTGATTTACATTGATCCAGCTATCGACTTCAAATTCGACGTAAGTTAGTGCTGACAGACGCACTAATGGTACCGTATAAATTGATTTGGAGCCAGTACACCGCTGTCAAGTGAGTAGGTACCGACTTCAAAATTCCCGATTGAATATTTTGAAGTCAGTCCAGTCCCCCGGCACGAAAGTTGAGGTTAGTTTTTTTATAGGTCCCCAAGTAACATGTATAAATTTTAGCTTTTATACTATAACGTAAGTATAATTATAATTTATTAGAGTTTAGGGGTATCTGGCAGGGGGTAGCAACTGTCATTAAGATTTCTAAAGTAATTCCGAAGAAAACATTTTTTTTGCCTTTACTACCTGTCCAAGTAACCACAACCCAACTCTATAGTCGCTGGTCATTCTTATAAGAATAGGGGACATGCATAGAAAACTTTCAGCTTTTATAAAATCACAAAGGTCTGGCCGTTGTGGGCTCTTGCTCTACATGTGTCTACCTATTGAAGTATCTCGTTTGTTATAGATACCAATCTAAACTTGAAAAGGAGTTGAAAGAGACGAAAATACCTCAGTTACGTCGTACATTTGGTTACGCCGAAGTTCCTCTAACGACTCCTGACCAATTTTTAAAGAAAGGTCAGGGTATTGGACAAGCTGTGAAGAAATCTGATCACAAATGTTTCGTCACTGGAAATCTGCCTCCAGTACCGAAACGTTCACCTCCAGGAAAGAAGCCGGAGAAGCCGAAAATTAATTTTAAAGTAGTAAATATTAAAAAAGCGATCAAGGTTAAAGGGAAACCTGTAGAGCCCAGGTAATTTGAAGGATTTTCAGATTAGACTGTTCATTTCTGTCTTATAATTTGGATAAAATAACCAAAGTGATCCATATAAACAAACTCGATTCTTTCAATGTTATTGAATACTTACAGTCGTATTCTTTCAGTTCTTAGCGTTTCAATCAAAATAATTTGGTTCATCCGTCTAGTATTAGCATTAGTTTTGATCAAAGGAGTCGCTGAATGTTTCTTAGAACGGAAGATGTTTGGGAAGTCCCCAACCACGTTAAATTAATTATTAAATTTGTCTGTTTCTAGAAACAAACGACTAAATTCCGTCTAAAGATACTCCAACCCGTAAGAAAAACCTGTACCGCAGAAGTCTCTTGTACCGGGTTTATAAAAGTCAAAAAGACCCCTCGCTAACCAATCGACACTATACATACGAATTGTATTGCAGTAAAATTTTATATATTTAAATTGACTTCAAGAGATACTTGCGATGAGTTCCATATTTATTATTTTTATATTTATTAATGCACGATTTAATACTGCCTGTAAATATGACAACGAATTTAACGCCAAGCTTATGGCTGTTGCTTACCAAGTTTACCAATACATCTCGCATGACAAGTACTTCCGTAATAAGTAGTTAGGCAGGTAGTTACATGAGCTTTAAAACACTAACTTTGATGTACCGATCCAGCCTGACCTTTGAGGGGTTGACACAAAAATATACGGAAGGAAATTAACGACGGAGATGTAAACGTATAACAAACAGCATTTTTAAATGGATAATAATAGCTATTATCTATCATAAACAGCGCATTAAAATGTTGGCTTAGACCTATTTAAGCGATATTTTGGTACTCCTGGTGTGCGCTTTGGCTCAGAAATTCTCTTTCACCAGTGTAAGTGAAATTTTTAGCAATATGCATATTAAACTAGAAAACCTTCCTGAACCTTATATGCTCTACAAAATCTAAGATTTTATTTATACGACATTAAAATGAGATACCTTAGCATTACAGAGAACCGCTAATTTACTGTGTTAATATAAAGCGAGAAATACATTAGGCCGATCCACAAGTCACTTTAGACAGAGGTGTCTAAAGAGACCTGCCACTAAGGGGCAGTTCAAAGTTGTATGCACATCAAATCCACGTACGTCTATAGCATGTATCGATTTTTCACGATGGTTTTAGCAAACTCTTCTTGTCGTCCATTAAATTTTAGTTTGCGTTCCCGTCCGACGATTGAAACATATAATATAGCTAGACCCGCGATAATGAACCTTTTTCTTATAAGGGCCACATGATGTATTAGATAGATAAGGTGCTGCAAGCCACAACATAAATTTATTTAGGTATATTTTTATTCCTAGAGTATAAAAGAGGCTTGCGATCCACTTAAGGAAAGTGGTTACCGTCATCTACGGACTTGTGCAATACCAGAGGTGTTACCAATGTAATTGTATAACTATTAGTATGTCAGACGAGCCACTCACAAAAGCTTGGCGGGTCACATGACGCCAGCGGGTCGCGGGTTAAGTATAGCTGAGCTAGACTATGTAAACGCCGCAGGACGGACAACCCAGAGGTTTTAGTGGGTATCCCTAACTGGGGAGTGGCAATAGCGTGGCACCAGTTCTGACTGGGCACGCTAGTGCCACCCCCGATCTGGCGAATCCCACACTCACACGGGTCACGAAGATCCCCCCAGGATTCTGTGCCTGTCGCGGCTTAGTCCTCAAACGGATTTCCCCTGGCCAAAAAAAAAAGACTATGTACACGCCGTCATGCGCCTCCACCATCCAACTTAAATCTGGGAATGCTAAATTGGCGTCGCGTACGGAGCGTCATATCACATGAAGTGTATGTAATGTAGCTTTAAATAATTAACCAATATATAAAATGTATAGGGCTCTGACGTGCCAGATCGGCACGTGACTGACTTGTGCCTGATGCAGTTCTAGCTTAATTAATTTAATTAATTAAGTTAATTGTTCATACTCCATTTTAAAGATTGGTGGATACAAGAGATGGCCACATAAAGAAGATTAAGGGTTCTGGAGAAGTTCCCGAATACTGTTTGCGGCCCGATTTTGGTCAAATGCCAACTTACCTCGTTAAGAGAAATAGGAAAATACAAAATGCTCTGGAGAAAATACGTTTAGCTGAAGAAAATAGAGAAAGTTTGTGTAAAATTATTAACGAGGAGGAACGCCAAAAGTTATTGAGCGTAAGTATTTAAACTTATACTAGGGGATAAAATGACAAGTACGTAGACTAGGAAGACTCCCGTAGATCTCATTATTCCTTATCTTCATCCATCCACAGTAATTTGATATTACTTGTATGAAGCTTATTGTCAAATTTTAACACGATCGTAAGGCAAATGAGCGGATAGTAAAATAAAGGAACTGGCCATTAATTGTTAACTTTTATATATGACGTCAACAAATGTTTGAAATTGGAAATTAGTTTGAATAAAAATATTTAAATTTGAGTATTTAGCATAGCGCTACAAAAGTTTGTCATTATTTAATAGATTATACGTGGTACATTAAACAAGGGTTGATACTTTTTAATACACATATTTGTGTGGGATGTAATTAAAAAACAACGACGTTCTTTCATGAGTTTTTTCCAACGAAGTTAACAGTTGGCGCGATATATAGTATTTATTCTAATCCGTGAAAATTGTGCAAGAAGGACCAGAAGGACTACCTTTTGAATATTAGGTGGACAATTCTAACAAAATTCAAGGTGATAGAGCTTAAAATATACTTTTACGAAATTTGGTTTGAACAATTATTATAAACGGATATCCGGCGATAATCTTTGAAATATGGATTACTTTCAATTAATTGCCTTCTCGACATTTTGTAGCCGTTTTTTATTCAGGAACAGTGTAAAAAAAAGGACTTAGATGCTCCGTTACAATTACAATCAATTATTCGGCTTTTCAGGATTTGAAACACAACTGGGCGCTAATGCAAAAAGCTTTTCTGCAGTTACCAATGCTCACAGACACAATACCAAAAATCCTCAAGAAAACGAAAATGGAGCAAGAACTCAAGCAATTAGAGAAAGACATCGCTTTGATAGAAAGCAATCCATATATCTACATTTACGAATAGAAAATAAATCTTCATGTTCGATAAAATGTCGTTAAGATAATTCACGTGTTTGCACATTCCTTTACAGTTAAAAGGTATCCGATTTCCCTACCTTCCATTATTAGTCAAATAAATAAAATATTGGTTTGGACGAAAATTATTTTATTTCAAAACATAGCTCACAAAAATACAGAATGTAACATCTACAGACTATCTTAGACCTAATTGACCAGATTTATAGACCAGTTAATTTAAACAAGCGATTTTTTTTAATTTTCTCTCTTTATCTTTGAAATATTCACTTTTATACGAACCTTGGCCGGATTTATTCTAAATCTACTAAAGATATTTTAAAGTATACATTTTTTCTACATACACATAAGTTTTAGATATCTGATCAAAAATCATATTTTTATTTATCAGAAGTAACGACAAAAACATTTAAGTTGCTCCAGAATCGTGAGCTGAGCAGTGTTGTATTTGAACTGATGTAGCAATGAGCGATTATTTATTCTTAATTTAATTACGTATATATGTGACGAAAACATTACGGAAGAACTTGGCACAACGCAAACAGATATTTGGCAAAAGTATTTTAGGAGTATACTTAATATCTATTCTAGAATAGTTCTACATTGAAGACAATTCTACATTGGGCTTTGATTTCTAATGACGGGTAAGAAAAGATGTTGCTTCTTGGACAATAAGTAAATAAACATTGTACATATAATACCATTTCCAAACTAAGCAAATAAAAGTAAGAGAAATGTCACAATGTTTTCTTTTTACTCTCGGATAAAAATCATCATCCTAAAAATTAAGTATGTCAATAGTGTATACGCGCCTTATTTTTAATACATCTTACAAACTGGATAAGATATGTAAATCTTAAATATTTAAGTGCATTTTAAAATGGAAGTTTACTGATATAACTATTAAGAGTCTATTGTATATAGTTTATGAATGTATACATTTACTATTATGCTATTGGAAAACAAATCAACTTATCCGTGTAATACTTATGATTTAAAAATATTTAACCTCACGCTTACTGGTTTAGAGATATAAGCAGCAGGCCCATGGATTATTATTATAGTAGGGGGAGGCCAGAGGGGATTTTGGGATTTACTCGAGCGTGGCAGAATAACATAAGGGGAGAAACCTTACACCCTATTATGTACCCCCACCATATATGAACCCTTCATATAGGGTCTTGCATTTAGGGCATCCGATCAGAATAGTAAAAAAAAACAATCGTTAAAAAACTCAAGCGCGTCAGATTAGGTGAGTTAATTACATGCATAAAAGTCTATATTTCAAAAATCTGTCAATTTGCGCGTGACATTAGGTAACAGGAGAGTCACAAAGTTGCAAAAAAAAAACGTGACCTGGACATTCCCGAGCGCATTCAATTATTTTTTTGAAGGAAATCATTCAAACATCACGGAAATAATATAATCTGCCGGTTTCCATAAGCCGAAGTAGTTAAAATCATCAAATAGTGTGGTGTGTACAGCTGCTGAGAACTACGTATTTCCATAACAAATGTGGATGGAAAACTGGAGATGACTTGGTTCGTTAGTAATCAACTACCAGAAGTGAATGAAGATGTTGTCATAGCACCTGATATTTTAGGAGATGCCCCAGATTCAGGTGCTTTTTCTCAAGACTAATATCACGAACTAAAAGATTTTTAAGTATCACAACCATTTCTTGTCGCAGACACGCAAGATGTAGATGAAAACGACCAGATCGAAGCGTACTTCTATTATGAAAATGATTTTACGGATGATGAAAATTAAAAAATATATTTTCGTAATATTTTTTATTACACCACTTCTTTTTAAATATACATATTATATTATTTTCTGCTAATTGTATTTGTTACATTCAGTAATAAAAAAAATGTTTTTTTTTCCTTTAAAACGTTCGATTAAGGAAATTCCTTCACATAATTGTCAGATTATGGGTCAGCACAACAAGGACATCAAGCTGAACTGTCTGTATATTAATCTGACGCGCGCGAGTATTTCAATGTTATGATATTTTTGTATTTTCAAAAATCGGCCATGACTTTTGGTCGCGTCCAAATCGTCCGCATTTTGAACAGGAGTTCCTTTAGGGTTTACTTAACATCCCTTTTGAAAATCTGACGAGCTCGAATAATTTTGTTCCCTCTTTTTCGACCCCTTCGTACGGCCACCCCCACCATGCAAACCGGCAAATTAATATTTCTTAGTTATCAGAAACACATGGGGCGCATACATTATAATATCTGACGCGCTTGAGTATTTCTATGCGACTCTTTTTTACATATTTGAAAACCTGTACACGCTCCCCTAAATATTACCAGTGAAAAGGCATACATCATACAACTTTTTTATCTTGTTAGCATCTAATTATATAAGTATATAACTCCACATTTAGCATCTTGGGATCCCCTACTATTATGTATGCTTCAATCTTGATGGAAACATATCATTATGTCATATATTACTCGAAAAGAATGCATTATTATTAACTAGCTGATACCCGCGACTTCGTCCGCGTGGTAAGTTTTTTTTAACTATCCCAGGGGAACGCTTTAATTTTTCGGGATCAAAAGTATCCTATATGTTGACCAGGGATATAAGCTACCACCATACAAAGTTTCATTTAAATCGGTCCAGTCGTTTTGGAGATTAGCCGGTACAAACAGACAGACAAACAGATACACAGACAAACAGAGAAACAAAAAATTTGAGAAAAATCTAAATTAGTTCTATTTCAATTCTTACATTCCGTGACTCTGTTTTTAGCATTTTTTTTCATTGTACAGAAATTCGACTTCTACAATTTTATCATATGTATAGATATTGAAAGGTACTGTGGTTCTTGGGTCCATGATTAACAAGTGCCAAAGCACGCGAGCAAACTGAGGCAAATATTGTCGACGAGTATTTATGTATCCAACACATCATAGGTAACATAAATAGAAGATCGTATTAGATAGACCAACTATACCATAAGAAAAACTTTGGGGAAACAGAATGAACAATACTTTTATTAGGCATGGGATCGGAATAATTTCATAGAAGTGATAAAATTCCAATCTTATCTGATAATTTGAAGCTCAAATATTCATGTTTTTTTTTAATTCACCAATATATCCGTACAATGATTAATGGCCAATTCAATATTTATAAAATATAAAAGGGTAAAAAAAAACAACCCGGCTCAATTTCTTAAAATGCTGTCTGTTGATAAATGAGTGAACACCTTAAATATTAACTTAAAATCGGATAATAAATGGTTGTATCATAGTTAATATTTGATTCTGTTAAGTATTAGGGGGCAAAGTGAAATGCATCAATATAGGCATAACAGTTACACCACTTTATAGGATCTAAACCAATCGTGAAATTACATATTTCTAAATTCACTACAAGCTAAAACTAATAATAGTTAAGAATATGGAATTGTAAATGAGATCATAGGTTCTACTATACTAATCTAAGTTATAAAGCACAATCGAAAATGAGAATGTAGTACTAACTCTTGGATATCAAATTAGCTGGCCAAGCTGAATTACTTTTGTTAGAATCATAAAAAAATGTTTTAATAAATTTAATTGAGATAACGCCTTGATTCACAAGATTACGGTTCAGATGGATTTGTCCGAGACGGGCTTTAGAAATACTTTTATATAATATAATAGAATACTTGACTTGAAATTCCTGCAGGAGTACCACGATAAAAAGTAGCGCAGATTTTAAGTCTAAGAATTTGCTGTCGATCAGCGGAATCTCCATCGAAATCGGCCCAGTAATTCTTACGCGAATCTCGAACAAACAGACAAACAAGCAAAAAATTTAAAAATTCAGATATTCATATAGTCTATTCCAGTTGTTTTTTAAATAACTTTAATGTACAGATACGACATGTTTAGAATTTTATAAAATTATAGATTTTAAAAATTTCAAGTAAAAGAAATATTTTAGAACACAGAAAATTGAAAATGATGATGGAGTAATTGCTGCAGTTTATGAACCATTATATACTTAGGCTCAAGAATATTTAAAAGTAATTTTAAGCCTACAAAAAATGGTAACTCAAGTTTATTTCACGAAAATGTATACAAATATCGAAAAATAAAATAACTTTTAATAAAAGTTACGCATAACATTCTCATTTTTTATTGAACCCTCCACTCTTAAGTATATGTTTAAAATGACCGCAAACAAATTTTATGTTATCAATAATCTACGTTTAAAATTATAACTAGACTAGCCACAATCGAAAATATTAAAGGATACACTAAAACAAGAAAAACCAACGTAATAATGTATTATATAAAAATAACCCAGATCATTATTAGAATGCAGTGTAAAAGTCATTTAAGAACAGTAAGTAAATCCATGTGTTTACTGTCATTTTAAACATAACATAATTAAATTAATGAATTCTAAAATATTAAAAATAATTTTCTCATATTTGACTGTTTGATGGCGTACTGGAATTTTTTCTTTGTCCTCCTAACCAACTCTGAAATTTAAATAAAATTATTCTTAACCATGGGTATTACTAGTACTTGCAATCCCAGCACTTGAATATGTTGAATTGATAATTAAAAAACCTTAAACATTTACGTACATTTTGGTAGATTTCTTATTTATCTTCTGGTATATAGATCCCTTAGCAAGACCAGCGGGCCCTTTTGCAAGACCTGAAGGGCCAAGAGCGAGTGATGTGGGACTATCCCGAGGCTCGGGGCCTTCCGGCTTCGACGTCTGACCGTTGCGGAGCTCAGGGTCCGGCCCAGACCATGGCATGTAGTCCAGCCTAGGATTTATTAATTACATATAAAATTCAATTACGATCTTAACATCGCACTTAGAGTTCAATCGACGACTACAGAAGGTACTTAATTACAGAGACTAAATTGACAATTTTAAATGTCAAACTTAGAATATTGTACTGTAGCAAACCTGAATTAATTGTAAAAAGAAAATACTTACAACAGCAAGCTGTCTTGGGGTCCCTGCCTCAACGACGCATCAGGGCCGTGGGTCCTAATGGAAAATTGTGATTTGTATTTTGAATCCACATTGGTACTGGACTTCAGAATAGGTCTGTAACACATTTTAATACATAATAAACAGTATGGTAATTGATGTTTTCACAGATAATTTATTGAGACATGAATTTAGAAGTTATATATTTTTTTTTTTAAATCTCGAAATTTTTATTCAAAAAACATCTGCCAGATTTGGAATTTTCAAAATTTTGTATATTAATTGTTTTTTCCATATCTGCGGAAACGTGCATACGAATTTTAAGAGAAAATTATATAACAAAAATCTGGTAATATTATACCGGGTTCAATTTAATAAACATATTTTCAAATCATTTCATACATGTCACTAGCACTTGACGGTCACATACTAAGGAAGTGACATGTATGCCTTACTTTTGTTTTGTATGTCATTCAAATTAATTAATTAAATTTAAAATGAAGCATAACATAGTTTTATTCAAATGGTGAAGAAGTATATTTTCAATTGTTTCAATATATTATAAATGTAACTTTTCTAAAACTAAATATTGAAACTAAAAATAACCACTGTAATAATTTTATTTCCACTAATCTTATTTCCAAATACGATATACGTACAAAAAATATATTTCTTTAATTTTTATTATGTCATGCAATTACTACACACAATAAATAAAATATTCTATGTATCAAAAAAAATCCACTTCAATTCAGTGACAAGATTTGCTAAACCAATCATAACAATGGTCATGACTAACAAAAAAAATCTAGATCACTATGCAAATTCTACTTATACAAAATCCATCACCGTGCGTTGACATTATCGCGTTGAATTCTGAACGAAAGATTGTGATTCACGAATCAAAAGAACATGCGAACTGCTGGTCATATTTACTGCATGCTCTAGTCTACAAACGTTGAACATGACTCAGTAGCCAGCTTTTAAACCAACCACCGGTAACTTAACGCCTTTAAAACATATGTATCTAGTAAAATACAAGCTATTCTTAGAATTTCACAAACAGTTCGAATATGGGTAGGTTTTATCCGTGCAGGAACGGAGAAAGAATACAATTTCCTGCGGCCGGGCGGCCTGTCGTAAGAGGCGACTAAACAACCCACAGCCAGGTAGTAGGGCGTTTGCCCGACTGGATGGCTACCACCCCTGGTCTAAAGCATGTCGCCATAACAACCTTGAGTTGTGTTCCGGCATTATTGACCAGGTTCCAGTGACCCTTAAGAGAGCAGCAGCGCATTTGTATCACCTTTGGTGTTTGCAAATGTCCATAGGCGATGGTAACCGCTTTCCATTAAGTGGGCCTGTCTGCTGAACTCCTGCAATAAAAATAAAAAAATGAACCTCGCTAGGACTATAGAATTTATGGAAAGTAGCTAGTACGTTACTATATAATAATCTGATTAATGTTTCGCCGAATTTTTAACGTTGTTTACACTTAAATCATTTGTTTGATACAATCATCGTTGCCATTGTATGATTGCGCATCGTTAGGGGCCATCCACAAATTAAGTCACATGAATTTCATGATTTTTTATGTAACGGGTTCGTGTAACATGATAATCGTATTGGCCGATAATACAAGTGTTGACGGACTTTTATAGTTTTTATAGTTACCGCGACTATAAAAACTATAAACCACCCCCTCACATAAACTATTGATTTCTAGATCTCATTTATTTCGGCTATATCACCTAAAAAGAAAGGGTATGAAAATTAAAAAATTGTTTTCTATTGCAAGAGGTAGGGGATAGAGCAGATATACTTTTTAATTTAGTAGGATTATCCATAGCCAGTGTCAGTTTGCGCTTGAGTATTGCTGCATAATACAGGCCTTAATTTTAAGGTTCCGATATTAAAAACTAATGGAAACCTCATCATATTATCTCGGTGTTGCTCTCCGGCCTTTCACTTAAAATAGGAAGGACTGAACCCAGCACCAGGATGTATATGACTTAATATTATCTATAATATTTGACACACATATAGACTTCTAAAAGTCTAAAGTATTTATATAGACCCGTAAGTATAAGCGGTTATCGATGCTTTGAACTTTGGCTTGCTAAGGTACCTATTCTATATATTTTGTATTTAACAGAAAAAAATGTCTTTGTTCAACTTACACATTACCGTTTGTTTTATTATAAGGTTACGTTATAAGTACCTAGTGATACGACGAAATAAATAAAGTCTCAAGCACACAACAGTGTTGGGTATTAATCAATTAATATTTTAATCATCGTAGTAATTGATTGAAAAATCAATTGCAATTAATTTAATCACAATTAATGTAATTGCAATTAATCTGTTAGTTGCATATTGCAATTAATTTATTTAAATTTAGTTGTGTTAATTGCAAGATACAATTAAAATAAAGCAACTAATATTTTTAATTGTTGTAAGAAACAATTAAAACTGCATCTGTAGGTGCACACAATATAAATGATCTTTCTTGTTATCTTACTTATTTCGCAGCGAAACTTTCCGTCCGTTTCTGTGTATTTTTCAATGCAATTGAAACTATTGCTATTGCTATTGTTGCCTATGATTCTCGACTCTTATGATAAGAGACTCGAAAATTTGTTTTATGTAAACTTTCAGTCGTATCCAATTATCTTATTGTAATACATATAGTCATATGTAGGGTTTCAAACAATAGAAACAAATAACCTTACTATAGTCATGATCATAGAACAACCTCAAGATATGTGCAAGTATTTTATTAAATGTCTCATGATACAAAAATATTTATCAGTCCGTCTGATCTATTGTTATGACGGCACGCTCTATTGTTACTATTTATTAATTACATACCAAACTTTCATACCTTATATTAACAAACTATGCACAGAACTTGCATCTAATTAGAACATTTATTATTACCACAAACAGATATACGACTGAACATATTGAAGACAATTTCCTATAAACTATAGACAAAAACAATTGACTGTGACAAAATCACCAACATTGCCATGCTTTTAAAATGCAAGAACAAAGTATATCACCAAACACAAAAAGAATACAAAAATATGTATTTAGTTGTAAAACACTAAGTAATTTTTGTTTGACATTTATTACTTCTGTTATTACTGAATCATTATATATTTTTGATTTATAATGAGAATTATTTAATGGGTCAACCATTAAAAATCTTTTTCTATTTGCGCAAAAAAGAGGTAACTATCAATTCAATGCCCAGTTTCTAAAGAGATAAAGTATACAATAATCATAATAACTTATATTTTTAAATATTTTAATGATTAAAACGTGTTCTGTACTACTTCCATTTCCTCCATTGTCTCGTTTCTGTACTTTATTTCCACGTTTGTCTTTTTCTGAAACACATTCCTATATACTTTAAACACACTCTAGTTAAACGTTTTTTATTATATTTTAAGACCAGAAATTCAGAACATGACATCGGGGGCCAAATTATGCTATTAATATCACATCAAAAGCGCCGGACATTACGGAGCCGTTTTCTATATCTTACGATTCGTTCATTTGTCCTATCATCGGTTGAGTTTGACATTATTTATATGGAGCTTATGTCAAATTTTAAGCAAAATTAAGGTAAATGAACGCTAGGTAAAATATAGAAATCGAGCCTCAATCGTAGGTATGCCTTATTCCGGCATTCTGTTAATTCCAATGGCATGCCCGTGGCACGTCACTATCTTTATAAATATTTATAAGCGAAAATAATGCGCTAAATAAATGTTTAAAATTTTGGTAGCTTTTCAATACTCATTTCGGCTAACGCCTTTTCTGTTAGTAGTAATAACAATTGTTTTTCTACTATTATTTTGCGACGACGTTATCGATAACATATTGTGGGTTAAGTAGAATACGAATTTTTAACACTATTACAATGGAAACGTACTTTGAATACCTATCTTTGCAACGCCACTGCAATTCACACTCAGCCATGTCTTTTTACGCTTTTTTGTTCGAGAATAAAAAAGCGTAGTCGCTCTACTTTCAGCAAAACTGCGAATATTCCGACATTTGCACTTGCGCAATCTTTATTGTCAAGTCAGAAAGTAATAACATTTTTGTGTTTGTAGAGTACTTAAAATAGTCTAAGTGATTTAAGGCAGTCAATTCGTCGATACGCTATATTACGTGACATATTCAGTGTTCTGAAACACGCCAATATACAAGTAGTATAGCATCCTAATTAGACAACAATATGAATGTAAAAGTCAAACATATACATGAAGCAATCAAAGAAGTCTTCTGGGCAACATGCAGACACAGATTGTGATGGCTTTGCGCTCATAATTTTGGAATATTATACAAACGAACAGATTTGTAAATTAATATGATGATCTGTTTCTGAGAACCATGCCGTTTTTATATTATTCGGTAAATATATAAAAAAAAAAAATTTATAGCGTATCTTGTTAATTTTAAGAAAATGCGTATTGGACTTTTATTTTATTGAAATTTGTATTACTATTACTACTTACTTGACAATATTATTCGACACATAGTCTAATCATAAAAGAAAGTTGGCTACTAAACAGCCAGCGCCTATGTAGGTTTCCTACAATTACATAAAACGTAAAACTATTAAAATTCGGCCAGTCAAATGCAAATCTAATTTTACACTATAATTTACATTTTACGTAAAATCCATTTAAATAAGACAAATACTGCAAAATGCAAAGCCACCACAAGTACACGCAACGCGTACATACTTCAAGTGGTCGGTCCACGTCTTGAGGCGGCGCGGCGGCGCTGGCGCAGGCGTCGGCTCGTGAGGTTCCCACGCCACGCAACTACTGTACGACGCGGTGCGATTTACCAACCAAAAATACGGGTTGATAGGATAGATAAAAACTTAATAACACGATAATGTTAAATTAACCCATAGTGAAAAGGTATTCTTTACTTAGAGTGTAATGAGACTTATGAATACGACTACAATTCTTAAGTAATTATTATTAAATCCTCAAATAGCAAATTACATAGAATCTTGTCTATGACAATAAGTGGTGTTAAAAGATCAGTGTGTACAATACAGCAAACAAAATCCGATTTAAAAAAAGTGAACCAATTTTTATAATACTGCAATTTGTGATAATAAAAAATATATTCATAAAAATTAAAATTTTAGCTAGAAAATCTTGCTGGTACTAACTAGTTCAGATAAATATTAACTTTTGAGGCTTTAAACTGTCATACTTGTAAGTCTCCGATCAACCCGATTGAAGATGATAGTTATTATGAGTATGTATGTATTAGTGATGTTAAAATATCGATATAATCATATAAGCATAACATAGATAATATTATCGATTGTAAAAGTTTTACTGTAGGGGAAAGTATACTATTGTTGGTATCCCAATAATATTATTGGCACCCTATTATTTTATTCAAAACATTAAGAAATCTTAATGATTTCCTTTCCATACAATGATGATAAAATAGTATTATTGAATAGCTATAAAATAGAAGACATTAAGATTTTTTTAATGGCTTCAATACTTTGACTGGGAGCCAACTATTTTACTGGAGTACCCGTAATGGTATAGTTTACCCTATATTGTCAAGTTAATGATCTTATTACTAGGGCGATCGCCCTAGTAATAAAAGAAATCATTACTATCTTACATTAATCTTCTTATTACATTAATCTGTCCAGATTAAAGAGGTATTTTATTCGAAAATACGTAAATCAATAGGTAAATATAGGCCTTTTAAATTAAGATAGAATTTTTTTATGTGGTCAGAATTTTACTTCTTTATCTTCATATCAATACATGATTTAATCGATATCTTAGAGTGAGTACGGGTTAAGAAGCTTAAAAAGCAAGGGATTAGGTTAATCTGAAAATTTTGTGTGTTTTATATATTAAAAACAATTTTACAATAACAATAATAGTTACAACAGTGTTTGGATCTCTGCACTTACTAATAGACTACACAAGTTGATGAAAAAAAATGAACAGCTTGAAACTACTTATAAATGTTATAAGGTACTTAAATTACCAATAGTTTAACAGAAAGTTGAGTATAGTATATTCACTCAAAGTACTGTCAATCTAGATTAGATTTGGTATATAAATTTTGGTAAAAATATAAAAACAAGTTGTATACTATTGTTGTCTTTGTAAGAACATGTTTCATTTCGAGTGAATTGCTGTGCTTATATATGTTTTCGTTAAGATAAAAACTATTTAAATCAGCAATTATATTTAATTATCAATAATAGGAAAAATAGGGCTAATTTACCTAAAAGTTAGAGACAAGACACGACATAAATTTGTTAAAACTTAAACTACTTGACATAAATTTAATTTATTGATATATGGCTTTTATTTATTTTTCATTTCATTCATTCAAGTTTCACGCCAATTCTACGAAATATCGTCTTATTATCAACAATGCTAACTCGAAATCACCTTTAATTTGAAAATGTGCTAAATGTTAATATAAAACAAAGTACGCAAAACATCACTTTATGTTCAAGAGATATCTTTTAGTATGATACAATAAAAATGTTTATATGTAATTCTCAATAATTTTAACTGACGTAAGAACAATTTTGTTGACTAATTTATATGTACCTATTTTTTCGTATTGTAACTACAAAAAAAAAACAAGAGAGCTGTTTAAAATTTTATAGCAACCTATAACATTAAGGTATTATGAAATGAAATTATAAAACTGTATTTTATTCAATTCATATTGTAAAAACGAAACGGTAGTCTTAAAGAGTCAATACTTGACTATATAATAAGGTGCGAACACATGTTACAATGAATACTAATATTTTTACACATAATCCGCTATCATTGATATTGAACGTTTGTGTTATCTTATACTTCATATATCCCAAAACTTATTTTCTATGTCTCCATTCATGATAGAGTATTAATCACAGAAATACGTCTAAGACAACTAGAATAAAGAAATATATTGCTAAATCAACAACAATTCACTCGAAAACCTGACTTAAAGTTATACAGAGAATTTAAACATACCCAGTTATAGGCTCAATAGTGCTCCGTCGCATTGTTTTGACCTCAGTGATTTTACTGACTTTCGGAGCCTCTTCTTCAAGCTGGACAGCATTCAGTATCTGTTCAGCTCTCTCCTCGTTATAATCAACACTCTCTAAAGCAATGGCAATAATACGTTCCGCAATCGTGCCATATTTCTTCTGGAGATTCTCTCTTACTGTAACCAAAAGAGAGCTTTCAATAGGGGCTGATAGAGTTGGTAAAAAAATAGCGTGTATTTCCCGTTATTAGTGCTTTATCAGCTTAATAAACTGCTCAACGGCACCCGATTGAAAGTATGTACTATAGAACATGAAAATGGATGTTTCCAACACGCCACCAGCTAAGAAGTAATTTTTCAACCCTTTATAAACCCATAACATATGTTGATAATGGTTGTCTTTAAATAGATATAGGGTGTTTGTGTACAAAATAATAACTTAGTAAATTATAAGTTTTCGTATTGATGTAGAACACAGCTCAGACCAGAATATGCAGGTAGGTCGTATTATATTGAAATTTCTGAAATATTTGCCAAGTGCCAAACCTTCTAATTGTGCGAAGCCATTTGTATTAAAACCCATTAGGAAATTAAAAAGAAAGTTTTATAACTACTAGTATCTAAAAGTTACCCAGTGTGACACGAGTGCAACCTAAATTTCAGAACATACCCAGGAAGATAATTATTCGATTAGAGAACCAAAGGCTACTTACATTGATTTTTCTCCTCCAAAGTCCTCATGATGGTGACGACCTTCTTTGGTGGTTGTGGAACCTGACTCTCCTTGTTTTGTTGGTTGATAATTGCCTCTTTCTTGGTAAATCCCATATTTATTAATTCCTCACTGGCCTTCTGAACATTATTGTCCTTATTCGCCAAAACATCCAAGATTATAGTCTCTTCTGCTTTTGGAAATATGCTCTTGAGGTACCTTTCCAGGAAAGAAATAAAACAATATCAGCCAATAAAAAATTTACTACTACAAACGGAGCTATCCGTTTCAGAGAAACTAATACTAAGTATATCTTCTATGCTTGTCCAAAGCAGATTGCGAGTTTCCTCGCGTTTTTTTTCCTTTAGTAACGTTTCAACTTTTAGCCGAATTTGTTTAAAAAATATACTTTAAATGATAAAATGTAAAAAATAAAAGAAAAATGATCTGTGCTGCCATCTATTTTAGTATTTATATTTGATTATCATTGCCAGTATTCGTCTTCTATGATAAAATATGTTGTGAAAATGAATGTACATATTTATTTCAAAATGGAATCTTACAGATTACTTATTGAATGACATAATTTCAGTTACTCTATTGAATTAAATAGTTTAAGCGACCTTTGCACAATTAGTTCTCGCAAATAAAGAATCCCCATAAAGCTTAAATTAAAACTGCGGGGTTAAACCAACCGCTTCCGAACATTCATATTACGAATATGACAATAATCAAAATAAAGAGGGATATAAGTAAATTGTAAAGTATGTAAATGAAGCCCCCTGTTATTACCGCGACTATTGAAAAGTAGCCAAAATGTTTGACAAAAATGATATATTAAATTAAAACACACTTTAAACCAATTATTTCAATAACAATTTTAAATAATATACCCATATTAACTCAAAAAATAATCTACTACAATGAAGGAAAGTTAGCTTATATTGTATTATATATACAATCCCTTAAAATAGTCTTAGCCAGCAAGTAGAATACTGACAATAGGTCATCGAAGTCAATGGTAAGGTTTCCAGAAGGCTAGGCTAAGTTACCTTATTTACCCAATATACCAATTATCTTTTTGATACGAAACTACAGAAAAGAATAATATTACTGCTATGGTACAGCAGAAGAAGCAGATATATAAAATAAATACTGCACAATATATTTTTTAAAGTGGTGCAATTTGTCTTGCTTCTTTACACAACAAAAAATGATCAAAATATTATTTTTGACTTATTGAAGCAAAGCGCACGTCGAACAACTACTTTATAATGGGAACACCTCCCAGTTCTCTTCTGCAAGTTGTTAAATGTGTATGTATGTTAATGAAATAGATGAACACATTACTCTAAACGAATTGAAAAGCCCTGCAATTTATTTTAGAATAGTACTGTATTTTTCAATATATTTACATGTGAACAAAATCTTTATACAGAGAAAACCTTTGACTCACTTAAGTTTCATCTTAGGCGACTGACTTTTGGGTGGCTGGCCATCTATGGACCGCGCGCCAAAATAGCTGGAAGCACCAGAAGCTGGTCGAAGTAAAGAGGGCGAGCCTGAAATTCCAAAACGTATCGGTTTACGATACAGATGTGATTTTGATCCATGGCGCAATATTAATTTTGGATGCATTTTGGTTAGGACTATGCGACTTTTATGTATATTTATATACAGTTGATTAAGACATAAAATTAATAATACAAATTAACACGATTTAAAGTAATTTGTAATATATAGACACAGTGAACACGGTTAATAAAAATGTTAAACCTAAGTTTTAGGTACATATTTTATCTTATTTATCAATATATTACTCATAGCTTAACATCTATGACTGATATATTGATAAATAAGATAAAATACGTACCTATATTATTAACAGTGTAGTACTATTCTTAGTGATATGAAACATGCTATAATAACTCATAGTTTGTGTTGGCGCGGGCGGGAGCGGGGATAAAGGATATGGAAAGGACTTACAGGATAAGGTCGCCGCACCAGACACGCTACGAGCGATGCAGTCTTCGCAGCGGCAGGCACTTTTTCCTCGTGATCCTTCCTTCTCATCTTGCGGTTCCTTCGATAGTGGACCAGCTGTAACGGTGCAGTCGGGCACCTTCAGCGCGCGGGTTGATTTAAGCGGGTGTAAAATTCGGCACAACACACAAAACGCGACGAGGTTTGTGCGTGAGCAGCGGTGCGTCCGGCGGTCGGACGTAGACTATGTCACATTGCATAGTGAGAGATGCGGCGAAAGAAAAAAGGAAACAAAGAGGCGGTGAGCAAATAGGTCGGCGTTAACAGTATGATTTCATATAATTAAAAACAGCACTAAAACTCATCTGCATCAATTTTTGTCAAACGTTCTACCCCCACTTCATAATCCGAAAGTGATGGTATGGAATATGAGGTTCCCAACATATTTCCCACCGATCGACTTAAATTGAATATATTAACGTAAAATTAAAGAAAATCTATTAAGAAACATCGTAATGATTTTTTGCAGACCTGTTTATTTAACGGTATGGCCTGTATTATAAACAAAAAACATTTACTCGGTTACATAAATCGGCTACTATTTAACAATATTGTATAATAGAAAAAAGCCTCGACCGTTACCTATAGAGGCTCTCGATAGGAAGCTAGATGAAGGGCCAGATACATAAGGCAGCACTCTTGGACAGAGCACGAATTGTCAGGAGGGTCCTATCTCTGGAGCCTTAACCACCGGTAGTTTGGACCCCGGGCCTCAGCGCCGGCAATAAATGTTAATTATTTTATATAATAAATACATAAAAAATGAGTAGTTTATAACTGCAAAGACCAAACTATAAGTAATAAAATGAAACTGTCTGCTTTTTTGAGGGGAAGGGGATCAATTTACATACTGCTCACCGAAGGACGCATTGCTAGTGGGGACACTTAAACTAGTATGAGTATCGCGTTTCCAGAATGCTCATCTCAGCCAATGCCGCGGGAACTTTAACGAACAAACACCACAGCCGGGCTGAATTTAGATTAAACTTGAAGGAGCCGAACATTTCGAGTCTGTGATTTCAGCGTAAATACCAAATTAAGTACTAATTAAAGTGAAAACTGCTATTTATAAGATGAATAATCATAAGCGATCATTATTAAGATTTTTGTCTGCCAGTCTGTCTGTAAATGTGGAGTAAGCGAAGTGGGCATTTCTAGTAAGAGATAACTAACGTAAATATAAAGTTACTATTTACCTTGAGGTGTACCTGTTAATGGTGTGAAATGACTGGAGCCCTGCATAGAACTGGTGACACCTTTAGCTAATTGCAAAGCTGAATAGACCCCAATGGCACCTTTTTGTAGTCTGGCGGCTGGCGGGGTCATGGCCAGAGGTCCTGGTGTTGTGATCGGATGTTTCTCCACTTGCAAGGCGCTTATAACTACTGCTTCGCGATTGTAGTATCTGATTACAAGGAACGAAAGTATAAATACTCCGAATGTGATTAACTATTATAGATTAGAAACTGAATGATTTCTAGTTATTTATGTTTGTAATTATTTGTCGATACTTACTTCTTCAGTAGTATCTTTATATGTGTTTCACTGACAGTCGGGAACATAGCGCTGATCTTAGTGACCAAAGCATCTGTATCAGAATTCAGAGTTAATGAGTCCTGAAACTTCTCATTGAGATGAGATATCCTCCCTGGGACAGGGCTACCTTTTGGTGTGAGGCAAAGAGCTCTTCCTAACACTGGACTGTCATTTGGTGTATTGTACGTCCTAGGATCCTGGGTGAAAGAATTCAGGTAAAATTACAAATTAAAAAATGTTGTAATTTAGAATGATCCAATGACTTTTAGAATAATGACATAAACTTTTTTTTTAATACTTATTTTTTTTTAATCTCTATTTTGTTAGTAATTATTGTGACATTTTTTTTTCAATTTTATTCAATATTGACCTAATGTAAATTAAATTGACATTTTATTTATGTAATTTTCGTATAATTGTATATTTATTTTTTTGTAATTAACTATTTGAGCCATTTTTTATTTTTATTATATAAATTATTTTTTAGTGGAAACTTGATTGATATATGTATTAATTTTGTGTTTTATATTTAAGAATATTAATTATTGTATGTTTCCCAAACAAATTAAATAAATAAATAAATGTGTATCACGCAGAATCACAAAGAAGCTTTAAGTTACTAATTATTTATTTTAAACTACACAAATCATATTTTTAAATAAATCACACCATTCAACTTTTATATAACAAAATAATTAAAAGCGCCGGAGGACTGGAGTGGGGTTTAAGTTTATTTTCCTGTTGTAATATGCCAATACATCATTACATATTCCTTAATTGGAAAAACAGCCAATTTTTACATGCTTTTACAAGTAATGGCAAACTAATAAATTAAAAAAAAAACTAAAAGGAATTAATTAAATTATTATTATTAACGATGATTTCGTTTTTTCATCAAAACTTAATGTTTTGTCAATAATTAGAACATTTTAAGCGTTTTGAAAAATGTACTCAAGTGTAGTTTAGCCGGTATGTCAATCAAGGTATCAATATGTAAACAAGTAATCAATATACAATTGGGTTTAAGAATAACACAAGCATACTTACAAGGTGCGGCTTGAGCCCTTTGGGGTGAAACATTTTGGGGCTGTTATGAGGCTGGAAGGCATGCTGGAACCTCACGGGGGACGGGTATGGGTGCACATGATACGGCGAACCGTGCACCGACTGAATGTTCCAAAGGCACAGACATAATCGGACAAAACGAACTGTGAACAATTGTGCATTGTACAACCATTATATAAGGAGTTTAGAGAATTATATCCAGATTACTTAAAACTAAGGCAACTCCTCCTGGCTTGATAAATTTTAAATTGTTATTCCATGGAAGTTATTTTATTTTACGGCATTAAAAACTACTACATATTTATCTCTGCTATCAAAAATATATAGTGAAGTGGTAGATGTTATATTATTATGTTTCAAACAATAATATATCTTGATAATTTCTTAATTTCTGAAATTGCGATGAAGGACAAAACAAGCTTAGTTTAAACAATAAAGTCTCTTGACATTAATGTACATGTATTATAGAATAATTTTACTTTTCAAATTTTATATTAAAGGCAAAGGCTCAGTTTTATATGGTTTCTTTTATTGCTGGAGTACAGCAGCCGGTTTTGAGTTTTGCGCTTAGCAACATTCATTCTTATTTAAATGTAGATAGAAGATAGATTTAAAATCTAAACTCCTTCTGAATAAAAGTGCTGGTGCTACACTCAGGTGCTGTGGTCAGAAATAGTTTTATATGTTGAAAAATTTCTATTATTTTAGTAAATTTGCCTAAGTAGTATTGAATGCAAAGTTAAAATTACATTAAAAGAATTAAAAAAAAATGTAATTATAGATGTCAAGTCAAGCAAGTGTTACAATTAATAAATTATTATCATAAACTAATAGATGTTAACTAAAACCTTTAACAGATTCTTGACACAATTGTATAAATACATAAATATGTCCAAAATATTGGATTATATGACATCTGACCACAGCATATATACGTACACACAAAAAAAAATCATTTTAAAACATAATTCCCACACAGCACAAAAAGAAATGTACTTTAGTGTCCTTGATTGGAGCATCAATATATATATTCCTGTATAGCCTATTATTCTTCATTGCTGAAACTTTATGAAGTTATTTCTGAAATAATGAACACATAAATAAATTACTTGAAAGAGAATTGGTAAAATATTTGGTTTACTAGTATAGATATATAACTAGATACCTATTGAGTAAAAAATAAGGGGGAAATAAAGTCTATTTTCATGTGGTATTCTGATATCTAGAGGTAAAAATCAACCAAATTCATGTTGGATCCACAATAAAAGATTTAAATAGCTAGGCTCTGACATTCAGTGGTGTCTATAGCCTCATAGACATACAATACAGGTACCAAGATATGAGCAGTATGGCTTAGTGCTTGCCGTGTTTTTTCAAATATTTTATACAAAATTTTGTTGTCATTCTATAAATAATGAAATATATTCAAAATAAATAAAAGCTTGTAATATGAATTTATATATAACAAAATATATAGTTGTAAGTGATCAACTTTTAGTATAAATGTTATGAGATTTTCTTCCAATGATACTTAATTGGGTAATATCTTTATATTTATATATTGGGTTAATGTCAGAGGTTGGATTGTATGTTCTATGTAGTAATGGAAATTACAGCTACACTGGCTTAAAGGCCTAGTTGCCAAGCTATAAACATAAAAAATACAGCTCCTATTATCTGTGCAGGAACAGAGAAAGAATACAATTTCTTGCGGCCAGGCGGCCTGTCGTAAAAGGTGACAAAACAACCCACAACCAGGTGGTAGGGCATTTGCCCGACTGGAGGGGTACCACCCCTGGTCTAAAGTATGTCGCCATAACAACCTTGAATTGTGTTCCGGCATTAGTGACCAGGTTCCAGTCTCCCTTAAGAGAGCAATAGCGCATTTGTAGCACCTTTGGTGTTGCAAATGTCTATAGGCGATGGTAACCGCTTTCCATCAAGTGGGCCATCTGCCTGTCTGCTGAACTCCTACAATAAAAAAAATAAAAGAAATCATTTTGCCCTTGAAAAAAAAAGAAAGTTGGAAAAAAGAAAATTTATTTGAAATGTTCTTAAAGAGCCCTGTTATTTAATTCTATTCAACTTTCATTTGACTCTCCATTTCATCATCAAAATAAATATGTCTTATATTTAACACTACATCATTGAAGGCACATGAAGCTTGTATTTGGTGTCAAACTCATGTTACAATAATCCCCAAAATACTTCTGTGGAAATACTGCAGCTGATGAGTGTCCAAACACTCAATATAGATAGAAGCAGTATCTAAATACTCTCTCAACTCTCTAAATACTGCTCGCACATGACCATATCCTGTGCAATGATAGATATGAAAATAGTTTATCTAAAGCCAATATTAGATAGATCATATACATTAATTCAATTCCATTCCGCATAAATAATTGAAATGTGATGTTTATACAGTTGCCACTCTTTATTTAGAAATCGATAGGTTCAATTTATATAACGGGAAAATGTTATCGAGACAAGTTGTAGGCTTAGAAATATCTTTAATTTTCAACCAATTGATTAAAGAATTAACTGATATGAAGCTAAGAAAATGACTATGTTAGTGGGTGCGATCATGGATATTAAGAAGGCAAAGCTTAGAAGCTTTTGTTAACATACAGAATTCAGAAACTTATTTCAACCAATGCAACTTTGGAATATAAATATCATCTGTTGAACAACTACTTTTAGTTGATCATTTTATTTTCACTAATTAATATACATGCATAACAGTCCAAATCTGTAATCAATGATTGATAATAATAGGATTGCATTTTCACATGCTTTGAGTTTATAACCTTCTGTTTTATAATTCCACAGCTAGGATACTTTTTAAAATGCTCCACAAATAAACTAATATGTTGATCTTTCCACTTGAATACCATTTTATAACTATAAAATCATACTATTTTAATTTTTCTTGATGACTGAAAATTTACACATCCATTTGTTCCTTCATACACACTGATTTTGGAACAACAAAATTAAAAATATTGAGCATTCTTCTTTTCGGTCATGAGTTCAGCAGACAGGCAGAAGGCCTACCTGATGGGAAGTGGTTACTATCGACTAAGGACATTTGCAACACCAAAGGTGCTACAAATGTGATACTGCTGTCTTAACGGATACTGGAATTTAGCCACTGATGCCAAAACACACCCACACAACCTTGAGTAACTTGTATGGTGTTACACCAACATACCGTCTTGTTATGGTGGCACACTCTAGAGTCTACCCATGGTCTAGACTCTAGACCAAGGGTGGTAGCCATCCAGATGAACAAAAACCCTGCCACGTGACTGTGGGTTGTTTTGTCGCCTCTTATGACAGGAAATTGTATTCTTTCATGGACAAAATTGTGTATAATATTTGGCCGACAGTAAATTGCATTGACTAACAGTAATCAATGACATTGAATATATCTATTATTGTGTTTACATAGTACATTCTTTTTCTTTAATATGGGCTTAATTATCCATTTGTTTTAAATAGTTATATCATACTAACAAGAATAAACTTGTTGTGGAAGATATAAATTTATCTTAATAGAATGTTGTAAATAGTTATTTAATCTTCGAGTGTTTTGCAGAAAGTGATTAAGTGAGTATAAATGCAAACATGTAATAGGGTTTGTGTTGATTAGCCTTTGAGTCCAACATGAGAACCGAATAAAAGACGAGCGTAAGAACGTGGCAGAGGCAGCAACAGCAGCATGGCAAGTGTGGTGTTTACATACTTGCGTAGTTCACTATTCTCGCCGTTTACCTGCTCCCTGTCGCGAAATAACGAAGGTAAATAGTTCATAACACCGATTAAGCGTAACACAAAGAGACTAGAGTGAGACCATAAGGGTTTTTACCTTTAAATACTGATACCCAAAAAAAAAGGAATTATACGTATATAGGGGTTAAATATTTAATTTGTTAAAGTAATGAACAGTTTAAATATTTATTAGCCTATAGCTATTACGTGGTAATACATATCACAAAGATTTAATTCAATCAATTCGTAATCTTCTTCGTTACCTGAGGATGTATGCACTCCAGTGCTATGTGATGAGCTGCACTTTGTAGGGATTTGTGTTTATTAGACCTTATTTCTTCCATTTTATACGGTCATTGTTTAACACGAATTTAATAATCAGTAAAACAAATAATTTCTTTTTATAGTACAATTTTTGTACCCTTCTCTTCTAACAGAGTACTATGGAATACTATCACAAACTACTATGGATACTACGTATAATACTACTAGAGTTTACCCCGCGGCTGCGCCGCGGGTCAACCTCTAGTGCGTGTCTCTTGTTTAAAGAGCAAGTGGTACAGGTTACATTGTATTAAATTTTTATGTATTTGCCCCCGAAAGATTCACTTCATTTTGTATCGCAAACTATACCACCCCCGTCTATATGTAAACTACATAAATAACAAAACTTAACAAAAATGACAAAATAAATAACATGGACCAAGTGGACCAAGTGGACCCAGTGGACCCAGTGGACCAACTGGACCCAGTGGATCCAGTAGACAAAGTGGACCCAGTGGACCCAACGGACCTAGTGGACCAAGTGGACCCAGTGGGTCCAGTGGACCAAGTAGACCCTGTGGACCTAGTGGACCCAGTAATCTAAGTGGACCCAGTGGGCCCAGTGGACCCAGTAGTCTAAGTGGGCCCAGTGGACCCAGTAGTCTAAGTGGGTTCAGTGGACCCAGTTGACCCAGTAGGCTAAGTGTTCAAAATGGACCCAGTGGACCAAGTGGACTCAGTGGACCTAGTGGACCCAGTTGGCCAAGGGGACCAAGTGGACACAGTGGTCTAAGTGGACCCAGTGGACCAAATGGACCCAGTGGACCAAATGGACCCAGTGGACTCAGTAGACCCAGTGGACGAAATAGACAAAATCCCAAAACCAGTCCTAGTTTCCGGGATAAACTTTACATAAATCTATCCCAAAATGTATCCCATTATCCGGGATAAAAAGTATCCCTTGGCCACTCTCGGTATTCAAATTATATATGTACCGAGTTTCAGCCAAATCGGTCCAATAGTCTCTCCATAAAAGGATAACAAACAAAAAGACAAATATATTTTTATCCCGGAACTTATCCCATTTTTCGGGATAAAAAATATCCTATGTTCATTCTCGGCATCGAAAATATATATATATATATATATATACTGAGTTTCAGCCAAATTGGTTCAGTAGTTTTTCCGTGAAAACGGAACAAACAGACAGACAGACAGACAGACAGAGTTACTTTCGCATTTATAATATTAGTAGGGATTAATAGGGATAGGGGTTAATTTTTATTATATCTATAAATTTGAGAAATGATTAGTTTCTCATTCACACTTTCATTTTAGTTTTATTTTTGCGATAAAAAGTATCACCAAAATGACCAAAATGGCCTAAATGGCCCAAAATAACCGAATTGACCGAAATGGCCAAAAAGGCCAAAATGGCCAAAATTACTAAAATGGTCAAAATGACCAAAAAGGCCAAAATTACTGACATGGCCAAAATGACCAAAATTACTAAAATGGCCAAAATGACCAAAAAGGCCAAAATTACCGACATGGCCAAAATGACCTAAAAGGCTAAAATGACCAAAAAGTCCAAAATTACCGAAATGGCCAAAAAGGCCCAAATGACCAAAAAGGCCAAAATTACCGAAATGGCCAAAAAGGCCAAAATTACTAAAATGGTCAAAATTACCAAAATGGCCAAAATTACCGACATGGCCAAAATGATCAAAAAAGGCTAAAATGACCAAAAAGGCCAAAATTACCGAAATGGCTAAAAAGGCCAAAATGACCAAAAAGGCCAAAAGGAGTTTGGATAAACGTGGCTTGATTTTTTAAGTTTGCGGCCAGCGATGACATTTATACAGTAGATAGTATACAGTAATAAAAACACTTTTTGTTTTTACGTTTTTGTCTAACATACATCGGAGCCGAAATATGTGAAAAAATTGAACCAATACATTATTTTTTATTAGATTTTGGGTTTTCATGCACAAAACTTTTTAATCTGCCATTTATTCGTTAGTAGTATTACGGTAATAGTTCACTTTAATTAGATATGTTATATTATTTCAAAAGCCATGCACAAAAACATGAATCTTGCAACAAATAACCTTGCATAAAACTGATACCGTAAAACGGGGTCGATAGGCACGTTTCGTAATTTTGGATTCGATTATCTTTAATTATTTTTATGTCTGAATAAACGCTTACATTATTTTCAAATGAGTCTTATTGTTAATTTTATCATTTTATAATAATTTCATTGGTTTTACTCATGCATTTAGAAATAGATTGATAAAATATAAAGGGGTTTGTTCGGAGGTTTGCATGATTTTTTTATGAGCGGCCACTTTTTTAGCTATTGCTATTTAATAGTTCTATACTTGAGATACAAGACTATTAAAAAAACTTGGTCCTGAGTTACATCGGAGCCGAGCTATTTAAGATCAAAATCGTGCTGCGTGAACTTAAGGTATCAGTTTTATGCAAGGTTATTTGTTGCAAGATTCATGTTTTTGTGCATGGTTTTTGAAATAATATAACATATCTAATTAAAGTGAACTATTACCCTAATTGAATATGTTTGTTATTAGAACATAGGTACTTATACACATAATAAAAAGTAGTTGTTCTTGTAATTACATTTAATACACAAAACTTTTTTACAATTATATTTATTAATCCATTAATTAGGTCTTATATATATCTATAATCACACGCGAGAAAAGAAAACTAAATAAAACGCTCACTATAATGACATTAAATGTGCACTTTATTTAGATTTCGATATCGGGTTCTTCATACGCTTCGTTCTCTACATCATGCCTGATTATTGTATCTAGGAACTGAGCAGGAGAAGACAAATGGTTTTGGTGCCTACCCCATTCCAAATACCACACGATTGACATGACATGGGAACAAGAACCTAATGTACGTTTTCCAACAATGCAAGAGCAATAATGACCTAAAATAGGTCCCGACCCTGAAGCCCTCGTTCTAACAAAATATAGACATAGTAAGTTCGGCTCGATACATGCCTGGATTGGATTCTTTCTCTCAAAAGCCATGGATTGTTACAATCTAAGTTAACGTTTGTGAAATCTTCCAGGTTGGGTTCTTTAAATATTTCAATTAAATAGGTTCCGTTTTTTATGTGTTCACCATAATAGCTACGTGCTTGCTCTACTTGATATGTGCCCAGGGCATAAATGATGAGGTCATCATTACTTAAAACTGGAAACTCATCTCCGCCAAGATCAGCGGCATTTATAGACTGAAAATGAGTCCGTCTTCTGTTTAGATTATTTTCTAACACATATTCACTTAAGCGATTTTGATTACCAAACCTTAATCTTACTTGGTCGATAATTTCGCTGACTAGATAATGATCAGTCAAAGGCACACCAAATGCATTTAATAAAGCTCCGGCAATTTTAATTTCAACTAGCAAGTGGGGTGCTGCTAGATTAAAATATTGAGCGCGTAACTGGCGAAACTGATTTTTCAGTCTCCCATTAATCGTTTCGACAACCCAACGGCACATAGATACTTTTCTCGATTCATTCGCCTGTAAAACAGTGAGTTGATATTCCGTTTCATCTTTTGAGGCGGGCATGTATGTGCGGTACCCACAAGATTCTACTTCTTCGATGCTGTCTCGGAATCCCCTGCCTAAAATCAGGACATCGTCTTTATTAAAAAACCAATGAAAGGGGTCAATTTGGCTACGCATTATTTCAGAAAGGATAGTCGCATCGGATTTGGTAGCTTCATATAAACCATAAATATCAATAATATCACCGTCAGGGCAAACTACTAAGAATGGTTTAACTAAATGCCGGAATTTGTGCAGGCTATATGATTTTCTTTGGAAATAATAGTTACTGCTTTTTTGCAAATAAATATAAGTCCCATCAAGTATCACTATGGCTCTTCGTTCAGATAAAGGGGCTTCGGGATTTCCAAATAAAGCATTTGGGATAGATAAACAACGAGCTATCACATCATTTCTTGTTAAATGGTTATAACCCAGATGCTGCGGAACAAACTCCGCCATTAAATCCTGTCTCACTAAAGACGTCTTCCTACTTGTTTTGAAAACTGCAGACAGTCGCTCATTCGATTCCCCAGTATGAAGTTTAGCCAAAACCGTTGCAAGGGCTGTTCCTGCTTTTTTTTTGTGTCACCGTGTTATATTAGACGTGCTTTGAAGAATTTGGTTGAACTGTTGTTTGGAAAAACCAATATAATATCGAAATACATTATCTTGAATCGAATCCAGTTTGTCAAAGTCTAGAAATATCTTACGTTTTCTTAAAATGTTCATCATATCTTTTATCATGGTCACCGAAAACCTGCTTAGCACACGGCGTGTATTATTCTCAATATCTTGCCATATAGAGTTGGAGTGTTCTTCACACACTCGTGATCCACAGGGAATATAAAATGTTTTTTCTTGAAGAATTATGGATCTCAAATCAACATGAATTCTGTGAAGATTCATATTATTACAACCAGTATAAATACACAATTGGGAATTAAACGGTGCTCGTGTATACCCAGTTATCTCAACCATTTGCACTTTATCTACTTGCACAGCTTGGTCTTGCACTAGAAGTTCATGTTGTTCTATGAAAACAGGTTCGTTATTAGAATCTTCTTGGATTGATTCATCTTGGCTCTGTTCTTTGCTCTGATCTTTATAGTATATATTATTTATTATGTTCTTATGAAAAATGTATACCTCTATAAATCATTTTTAATTTCAGGATTGTGTTAATGTCCCATCAACTTCATGGACTCAATCACATACAGCTGTTAATGATAATGTTCCCCTAATGCTATTTCTAAAACAAGATATTGTAAGTGAACAAACTTTTATATTAGCAAATTATCTTATTACATAGACAGTATTCTGTGAATTACATTTTTATAAGTTTCCACTCACTCATAAATTAATTTTCTACAGATACAAACGGCGTGCTTTGAAAGATTTTAATATTCAAGTAAACTTCAAGACATCACGTGAGCAATCTTTAGAGAAGAGTAGAAAAAGATTGCAGCAAAAGGTGAAGAGACAAGAGCGAAAAATTAGTGATATGATATCGCTCATAAATGTGGTCCAGGATTAAACATCACAGTCTGAAATTGAAAATATTTTGCGCGGTAACTGCTAATATTTGTGAAAAATTTCAGAAAGTTAGTACAGTAAACAAGAAAAGAAAAATTACATATAGTGATGACATCAAAGCTTTTGCATTGACTTTGCACTTTTATTCGCCGATAGCATACAAGTTTTTAAGAAAAATAAGTCTACATGTTTCTTGATCAGCACTTCTATATAACCTACCTTGTGAACATAGGGTTAACGGTTTTGCAGCGAATGGTTCCTACCACTAGATGATTACGATTTATGGCCAATATTATATGTTTTATTCATTTAATAAATTTTATTACTTTTCACTATATAAATTCTTTTATTCCATATCCCGCTCAATGCTTCGGCTTCGGTATGTCATTCCTAGACCTTTGGATCAGGGGGTGAGCGTCACATATTCCATCAATTAAATCTAAAAAAAGCAAAAACTAATTGTAGTTTTATTTACCGAAAATCTGTATTGTTGATTATTATAAATAATTAGAAGTTTTAAAAATTATAAAGTATTAAATAAATAAGTAATCCTAAAGTTTCGACAATCATGTTAGGTATCGACATTTGGGTAGATATTCTCTAAAGAATATCTATCAGACAGTATGACGAGGTACTGAACAATGTATTCCGTATCCTCGTATAAAAAGTATAGAGGGATGACATGTTTATTACAAAATTAAATTAAAAAACCCAACAAAAAAGAAAAGTAAAAATTTAAAAAGTCGAAAATAATACCTATCGTTGAGCCATCAAATTCGATTGAGTAACACCTATATATGCTTTAATTGATGGATGGCACGATAAGGTTTGCTTGTTGAAATGGCGCTATAATGTCAAGGCGGGATACAAAAATTGTATTATATATATATCCGAATTGGTTGACTCGTTCAAGAGATACGGTGCCACAGACGGACAGCTGTCAAACTTATAATTTCTCTTTTTTCGTCGGGGGTTAAAAAATGGCAGCTATCAGGTTTTTGTTAATTGTTAAGCAAAATCAGTCACGGCAAATGTGATACAAAAACGAAAAGTAATTTATTATCCATATTTTTAAAAGAAAGTATTGTCACCCTAAAGAAAGAGATAAAAGACATAAGTGACGTCATTCAAGGACAAATTATTGGTCTTCAGTTAGGTATTCGGAACGAAATCTCTATTGTGTTTAAGCTTCTTGTCCAAATCGTTAACCAAGTTAATCAATTATCACCAGAAATTGATTTTACATTATACGACTTTGTAATTGTTTGATTTATTTTAAGTTAATTACTTTTTGTGTCACACAAATACCTCACAAAATCGATATGAAGTGCGAAAGTTGTCTCACATCGCCTTCCTCGTACCATATGCATTTATCACGCACCACAATTAATCTAATATTTTTTTTATGATTTTAACTGTTTAATGATGTGATTTCAATTTGTACCTATATTTATTCCATTGCTTTAGTATAAATACATAAATAATGTAAGGTTTTGGAATAAATATGTATATACTTTTTTTAATCAATTTGAGTTAATGAATTGCAACAACGCTTTGGAAGCAACACTTAAATAAAAAATAAGACGCCTTAAGCTGTATGCACGGCTGACGGACGGGGCTGAAGGTTGTGGCTTACAATGTATCTGCATAAGGAAAATCTATTGAAATGTGCACATTGTTACGTCGTAAGTCGTGGACGTGACTTTGAGAGAGAGAATGTTAAGTATTGGAGTACACATTATTTGGACATGTCCATCACCACGGCTGACGGACGCATCCCGTAATGTGTGGGCAGCTTAAGTCTGGAGACCCTAAAGTTTTCTGTACGGAATACTTTTTGTATTAGGGTACAGTTTTGCTCTGTGTACTGTGTCATTGTCTCTGGTCTCTTAGATTTTTTTTTTATGTTTAAGGCTTGGCAACTAGGTCTTTAAGCCAGGCGCAGTTGTATTGTAGGCTACAATCCACACCATTCAACGAGGTTCTTGTGAAAACTCGAAAGGCCACATTTGACTATACAGTTCACATTTCTCACAAAAACACATAATTACTACTCAAAAACTATCAATATCCTACAACTATTGTTCATTTTAGAGGAATTTTACACATTTTTAGAAAATAAAACTGCACAGCACATCTCCTTTCAGTTCCCGCCAAAAACTCCCCTCTCTTAGAAATTTATATAATTTATCTAGGGATGTTCATACAAATAAAATATCGATATTTTTTTCGACATAATATATCGTAGTGTTCAATTGATACTATGAGATATATTGTAAAAATATATCGATATCTTCGATATATCGTAAAAACCGTATTTTTCGTAACTAATGTCATAATCGAATTATGTTGGAATATTAATATTGGAATTACTATAGAATTTATTAGAACTATACAAACACGTATAACATAGGTACAAATATAGCTAGACACTACTAGTACAACTGCAGGATTCAATAACACGCGTAAAGTCCGTCACTATATCGCTTGTCGAATGTACGTTTTACTCGTATCGTAATCCTCACTCGACTGCCCCACGCCTCCGTTCGGGCATTGTTTTATATTAAACTGTACAATACACGATCGATTGCGTGGGCTGGGTTCTTCCAAGAAAATGTAATTTGCACACCTGCGAACGGCCAACAAAATCGAAAACAATAATAATAAGGATTAGTTCGACACTAATGAAGGCCATAAAACAAGTGCGATAACAATAGGATGTTTTTCTTAATTACAAATTCTAAACAAGAAGTAAACAAAAGAACTCCCATGCCATGCCATCAATGCAGGAAAGGTAATAAACTGCATTTTACGACAGGCAGGTGTGCGCATTCCTTTGATGGTAGCTTAATTATTTTCGTAATCGAATAATTTTATTAGTATATATCTCATAATCGGCCACCGCTGAAAAACTACTAAAAAATAAAATTGAGTATTTATTCGAGAGACTTGGTGGTCGCTCTTTAGATGTTGAGACGATTATACATTGTAGGTTAGGTATGTAGTGGAGTTTGATTTGAAGTAATTTAGAGTACTTTGTTAACAACGAAATTTTCGTTACTGCGAAGGCTAGTTATTAAATAATTCAGGGTTTAACGTTTTATTTTTACTCAAGTTGCCAACCATAAATCAGTATAAAAATGTAAAAATATGTTCTTTAATTTCTAACGATATTTGGTGAATCGGATAAGATATATCGATTGTACATATCGATACTAGATTGTTTGATAATATCAGGTCGAAGCGATATATCGATATTTTATGTAATATCGATTTATATCGTGCACTCCTAGTATTATCTATGGCTGATGGCTCTGGTTAGCTCTTCCTCCTTGGTAATGTCACGTTTTATTATTAAAGCGTTTATTTTTCTATTTTATCAATAAATTATTGAATTTAAAAGACTTGTATTTAAATGTTTTAAAAATAGTTTGATACACACATTTGGAGTTTAATAACACCTTTATTGAGCGTCTAGTTGGTCATTTAGTCACGCTGGAGGTATATTGATCTTTTATGTTAACATTTTGTTCAAATTTGTTGTGCCCAATTAATGTTCATGTGAAAAACATCGTATGATGATCCTAAAGCATTATATGGTTCATTTATGTCTTTCAATTTGAATGAATCCACCTAAGTGATCCATATAAACATAAAATTGAATAATTCGATGGCATTGTATACCGTCGTGTCTTCTCAGTTAGTGTCTTTCAACCAAATTGATACAATTTGATAAATTCGTTTATTATCATCATTATTTTTTCTATTTAAACATACAAATTTACAACTGATTTTTCATTTATTCATCATTGTACTTGCATAGGAGTTTCTATGACAACCTAACACCTTATTTACATTATGGCCTTTTCCATGGAAGCAAGCAGGAAAACCACGAGGGAAGTGGGAACTGTATGAAATTTTCCAATAACTGGCAAGTGAGTGAATCTCCTGTACCCATTCACATGCATCATTGGCCGCAACAAGGTATTTTTGTAAATCATGTTCTTCTTAAGAATTTTTCTGTCTCAAGTGCATTGTTGGTAATAACAATAAAGAATATTAATCAGTGATATTGTAACCAAAATTAAATGATCTATCATGAGCCTTAAGAAAATGTGTTGTGGTCAATGTCCCACTCAGGAGATCTACCTATGTACATACTTGCGCTGCTCATTTCCCTCAGTGCTATTGTGGAAGTGGGGAAAAGCTAAATGAGACAAAGCTCCTTGTATTTTAAATTGTAAAGCGAAGGTTTTAATGTGATTTCTAAGATACAAAATTTACTTCAGCGAATGTTTGAATTCATCTTATATTTTTGAGATCAGCTGCTTTAAAATGATGATCTTTGATGCTGTATTCGCAGCTTGTGTGAACATGTTCAGAATCAATGGTACCATTTATACATTATGCTCATAGTAATGAGACAGTCAAGATGCCAAACTTTTACTTCACTAATCAGGGCATATTATATAAATGCTTAACCATCGAGACCTTTAACAAAATTGTTCAGTAGACGTAAAAAAAACTTTGTATCTTTCATATAAAGTGCAAATATGAATAAACAAAAACATAGTTCTGTTGATTTAAATTATTAGAAGAAATCTATACAGAAAACTTCTATTATATAAAGTAGATTTTTTTGTGGAGCATCAGTAAAAAAAGCAGTTACTTAAAAATTCAGAAAAGAGGTCTTGGTGGTTAATAGTCAATATGCAACTGTTTAAGTTTATAATAAAGTTATTCTGTACCTGAATTGAATTTAATGGTGGTCTGAGTTTGTGTATAGTTACAGAATATCTATAAACAATTAAAATTATTTTTATGTCTAGGAAGTTTGCTGTTAATTAATATAATAATAAATTATCATGTAAATTAAATTCATAAAAGGAAATGACAGATAATACCTGTTATTTCTTGTATTAAATGGTAAAGATGTCAAAATAAAATGAAAAGTGGGTGAAGCATAATAAGCAAACCAGTAGTTGGCACCCATTTTAACGTTTGTTATTTGATTTAAAAAATCTATAGATTTTGAGATACGAGTTTTTTTTTTCAGTTTCACTCTCGCCTTAGTCTTGTAGCATAAAAGACAGCACTCTGCTGTGGCAGAGGGGCCAGAAAGGGGGAATCAACATTAGTATTCTGGTTCTTCAAATTATACTGTTTGTACAATAATTTATTTAATGTTGTTGTCATTGACAGGTAGTTAGTAATTACAATGTTAGTTTTGAAAAATTCAAAAAGTTAACAAGGAAACACATTACACATTTGTATAAATACTAAAATAAATAATGGAATAGTAAATTGTCATTATAGCTGCTGGCAACTGGCACAATAGACTATAGTCTATAATTATAAAAGAAAAGGAATGCCAAGTACATACAACAGGTTACTCTGGGACCAATCCCAGATACACAGATCATGTAGTAAATAATGGGGAAAAACCATTTCTGAAATTTACCATGCCAGGAATCAAACCCCAAGGCTCTGTGTTCCACCACAAAAGCCGTCAAACGGCCATCAGTTTAAACATACTGTTGAGAACTACTTTTATGTCTTGATGTAATATCTTAAAATATGATATGTCCCCATAAAATTGTAAATGTTGTTAGATTATAATCTATTTCATGAGATTGTATACTGTCGAAATATTAAGAACTGAACATACTTACAATTTAACATAGTATTTTCTGGTAGATTACAATCTATCAACATGAAATCGTCAAATTATGGAATGGCTTGAGATGGAACATACCTCGTGCGCTGATTGGTTGATTGATCATTGAATAAATGTATAAGTAAATACCATAATGAATGCCAGTTAGGATACTTGCTGGCTGTTATTATGTTTTAGTCATGTGCTTTTCTTTAAAGCAAAACTAGATAGACAATTAACTATTTATTGTACACCATTACATAAAAACTTAAGACTAGTAATACTATTTTAATTATGTATAATGGGCAGTCTTATTGCTAAAAAGCAATCTCTTCCAGACAACCCATGGTAGGAATAAATCTAGTGCTCAACATGGTCATACTTCTTACAATATATGCTTCAATTTATTCAGGGTTTATCACTAGTTATATTTCAGCACTAATATTGAGCTTTCACAGTTTGAGTACACTATTTTGTCGTCCCACATAAAATACATAATTTTATGTTAAATAAATGACTATACACAGTCATGGGCAAAATGATATGAAAATGTAATAAGGGTTTCTTGTTGGGCAAAATTGTTAAGTGACCCCTAAACATAACTTAAAAGCTGTATTTTTTTAATGTGTAAAGGGAGTTCTTATAAATTTTGTTCCTGTCCGAGTCGTATATTTGAATAAACAACAATGTACAATTTTAATTTTACCTAGTCTGTGTTGATTGATCCTGATAATATTACTTGTATTACATAAGTCAATATTATATTTGTGTCAGAAGTGATTATACTGATATTTAGATATTATTCATATTAACATATGAATTATTTCTACTATATACTAGGGGAGGCCAAGCGGGGATCTTGGGATTTATTCGAGCATGGCAGAATAAAATAAGGGAAGAAACCTTGCACTTTATTATGTACCCCCACCATATATGAATCCTTCATATAGGGTCCTGCGTTTAGGGCAGCCGATCAGAATAGTAAAAAAAAAATCGATCGTTAAAAAAAACTCAAGCGCGTCAGATTAAGACAAGGTGAGTTAATTACATGCAGAAAACTATATTTCAATAATGTGACAATTAGCGGGTGAGGTAAGAAAATAGGAGAGTCACAAAGTTGCAAAAAAAGTCACCTGACATTCTCGAGCGCGGTCAATTTTTGTTTTTACTTTGAAGGAAATCATTCAAAGATCACGGAAATCTGCCGGTTTCCACAAGCCGAAGTAGTTAAAATCATCAAATAAAGTGTGTGTGGAGCTGCTGAGAACTACGTATTTCCATAACAAATGTGGATGGAAAACTGGAGATGACTTGGTTCGTTAGTAATCAACTACCAGAAGTGTATGAAGATGTTGTCATAGCACCTGATATTTTAGGAGATGCCCCAGATTCAGGTATATTTTTTTTTTCAATACTTTAATATCATTAAATAAATAAAAGATTGTTAAGTATCATAACAATTTCTTGTTGCAGATATGCAAGATGTAGATGAAAACGACCAAATCGAACCGGACTTTTATTATGAAGATGATTATACTGATGATGAAAATGAAAAAAAAATATTTTCGTATTTTTTTATTACCCCGTTTTCTTCTAAATATACATGTTATATTATTATCTGCTAATTGTATTTGTAACATTCAGTAATAAAAAGAAAGATTTTTTTGAAACCGCCAGATTAAGGAAATTCCTCCCATAATTGTCAGATTATGGGCCAGCACGACAAGGACATCAAGCTGAACTGTATATTAATCTGACGCGCTCGAGTATGTCAATGTTACGTTTTTTTTTTGCATTTTCAAAATCGGCCATGACTTTTGGTCGCGTCCAAATCGTCAGCCTTTTGAAAAGGAGTTCCTTTAGGGTTTACTTAACATCCCTTTTAAAAATCTGACGAGCTCGAATATTTATTCCCCCATCCCCCATTTTCGACCCCTTCTTACGGCCACCCCCACCATGTAAACCGGCAAATTAATATTTCTCAGTTATCAGAAACACATGGGGCGCTTACATTATTAATATCTAACGCGCTTGAGTATTTCTATGAGACTTTTTTACATTTTTGAAAACCTGTACACGCTCCCCCCACCAGTGAAAAGGCATACATCATATAACCTTTTTTTTATTTTTAACATCTAATCTTCACAATCCAAAAGGTCCCCGCGACGCTCGAGTAACTCCACGTGTAGCATTTTGGGCTCCCCTAGTAATACAATGACATCGTTTTTGTAAACCAAAGATGAAAAGATATTGTCATTACACTATTATTTTTTAATACAGTAGAGCGTCAATTATCCGAACGGTAATCAACTGAACGATCGTTAATCCAAACTACGATGGCTACTATGGCTACAAGTTCAGATAATGAAAATGAAAAAATAATTGGTGCTTCTGAAGCATTTACTTGTTTAGATATAGCGTTGCGCGTTGTTTTGAAACACAAGCTGAAAGTGAACAGTATGAAATATCTGTCCTTAAAAAAAGTACGTCACTTAGCGGTTCTTAAACGGGTAGGCTTGCTTCGACAGACGAATATTAAAGATTTTTTAAGCGTTAATTCTACCTAGTATGTATGTTTTATTACAAGGATGTCTGGACTTTTGTCGGTTAATTCCTATTTCTTGTTAATGATATTAATATGTAAAAAAGGTTTTTATTCACCTGTACACAAATATATATAACTGAATCAATACAGTTCCATTATCCAAAAAAAGGCCCAGAAATAAAAGGAATCAACAATATTCAATATTGATCTATTTAATTTCATGATTACATAAAACACTTTAATTCCTTTGTCAAACTTGAAAGATAAGTGAACCATTTGATATCAAATTCATATAATTCGTCTCAATTATATTCTTTTTGTCCACAGAACATTTTTGGATATATAGTCTCAAGGGAGGCAACTGTGCTGACATGGAAAAAGTGTAAGTAATAAAAAAGATCAATGATGACAATTTTACAACTACAAAGTTTGTTCATCTTTTCTTTGTTCTAATACAAATTCCAACCATTAATAAATTATCATAAGTTGATACTTATGATATTAATATTAATAAATTATTATAAGTTGATACTTATGATAATTTATTAATGGTTGAGTGAGAGAAACGTATGATTACAAATACACGGTTATGCTTTTGTATGTTTTGATCTCAGAATAATAACTAAAAAATGTATTTGTCACCTTTGGCGCACAACTTAAGTTTACTCCTTAAGTATGATTTTCTTTGAATATGCACTGGTGGTATTATTTTAGATCTCACTTCATTGCATTTAACTTCGAAATCTATAATATTATAAAATTTTAAACATGCCGTGTCTGTTCATCCTATCATCGTCATTTCATCGTGTTCTCCATGTTTATATAGTGTATTCGTTACAATATATAAACGACTAGATGACCCGTGCCCACTTCGCTGGGCATCAGAAAAAAATAAACACTTATTATTAATCACAATCAAATATACCTTATGTCACTCAGGAATAATGTAGCTTTCCACTGGTGAATGAATTTCCACCAATTCAAAATTTTAAAAATCGGTTTAGTAGAGATTCCAGAGATTACCACCTACAACGTCACAAACTCACAAACTATAGCTCTTTATTTTTTGTTGAGTTTAATTACCATTCCTAACTCTGTAATCCCAATCGGTGGCTCAAACCAACCATGGTTCGATAAGCTGTGCGCTGAGGCTGTAAGCCAAAAGCAGGCAGCTTATCGGATATGGAAGGCAGCTAGACAATGTCAGGATCCGCAAACCCCCGATCTAAAAAAGACATACAATGCCGCCACCTGGTCCCTCAAAAAGCGGCTCGCGAGAATAAAGTTTGAAAACATCGGCAGAATAGGCGAACGGCTTGCTTGCTTTCCTTTTGGAACGCGAGCATTTTGGTGGCTCGCCAAAGCTGTCGAGGGTAATTTCTGTCGGCCGTCCTTTCCATCGTTGCACACAGCAGACGACCAACTGGCTCACACCGCAAAAGATAAAGCCGAACTCCTGGGCAATATCTTTACGGCCAATCGACTCTTGACGACGGAGGCGCAACCCCGCCTATTATTCCGCGATGTGAGAGCTCTATGAAAGAAGTTCGCTTTACACAGAAAGCGGTTCGTAGAGCTCTTAGCTCTCTCGACATCAAGAAGTCATCTGGGCCGGATGGTATACCTGCTGTCGTGCTCAGGATTTGTGCTCCAGAGCTATCTCCAGTCCTGGCCCGTCTCTTCATACTCTCTTATGCTACCAGCTGTGTCCTGTCTTCGTGGAAAGTTGCCTTAGTTCATCCTATCCATAAAAAAGGAGATAGGACCGACCCATCCAACTACCGGCCTATAACGATAACTTCCTCGCTCTCAAAGGTGATGGAGCGAATCATCAACGTGCAGCTTTTGGGTTACCTTGAAGATTCTCAGCTACTCAACGATCGGCAATATGGCTTCCGCCATGGTCGTTCTGCTGGGGATGTTGCCATTGAGAGCAAGGGAGAAGCCTCGGCAGTTAGCCTGGACATCGCTAAGGCCTTTGACCGGGTCTGGCATAGGGCACTTCTCAAGAAGCTGCCATCATACGGGATACCCAAGGGGCTTTGCAAGTGGCTATCCAGCTTTCTTGGTGGTCGCAGCATCAAAGTCGCTGTCGACGGCTGCTGCTCATCCACCAAGTCTATCAAGGCTGGTGTGCCACAAGGCGGCGTGTTGTCACCGACACAGTTCATCCTGCATATCAATGACTTGTTGTCTATAGAGAAAATTCATTGTTATGCGGATGACAGTACCGGTGACGCCAGATACACCAGTCGCTCCTCGGTCGGTAGTAGAAGAGAGTCGGGTTAGACTTATGTCTGAAGTAAAGAACTCCCTGGAGCGAATTTCTGAATGGGGACGACAAAATCTTGTCCAGTTTAACCCCACGAAGACACAAGTCTGCACATTCTCTCCTAAAAAGACCAACCCCATTTGTCCCGGCGCCATAGTTCCAAGGAACACATCTCCAATAGTATCGGGACCGTTGGCGTCCACATAATTGCTGGTGTGCTAAACCGGTCCAAGCAGTACTTCACTCCGCGGCAACGACTTGCTGTCTACGCTGTACAAGGCGCTAATCAGACCGCATATGGAGTATTGCTCACATCTATGGGCCGGAGCACTCGCTTACCAGACTGACCCCCTCGACTCCATCCAGCGTCGCGCCGTTCGTATCGTCGACGATCCCATACTAATTCTAATACTTACATTTTTAAACCCGTGATATCTTTCGAATGGAACGTCCGAATTGAATAATTCAAAAGTTATATAAAGATACTGAAGCAGTCTTAAATATGAAGTAATTTATTTTGATAAGGATGAATACTAAGATACAAATAAAGAGCCTTTTCTAGCGGCGGCGTTTTAATTAATTTTTTAAAATAAAAGAACAATTATTGTGGCATAACTAGAATAGTCGGACATATGCTGTCGCGATACTTTTTATAAATAATGATGTGTTCTGCAAAGTCGTAGTACATTATTTTATTCTATCATCAATAGTTTTCGCAGTGCACGCGATTTTACGTAATTTTTTTACACCTTGGGTTACACGATTGGTGTTTTAGTAAGGATCCCTAACTTTTTTGAAAATATAACGTAGCTTATGTTAACCGGGCTTAGAAAATACCGCTACATCTAGGGAGCAGAGGAGTCTTCACCCCTGTTCACGACGTGACTTTGCACTGCTTCCCGGAGCATTCTCAAGCACTGATGCGGTAGGATCAGCGTGAGCGTAACTACGTTCTAAGTCTCGCGCTCTTCCTGCCATAAGCGCGGGGCACACGGGAGGAGGGTGGTTTTAGCGGAGTATTGAGTACTCGAGTCTCCACACAAGCCGGTCGATTAGTGTTTGGATTGCCCCCTTGGGAATGCCTCCATAACCGACTATGGTCTAATCCCTAGCAAAGGACCCGGTACTGTGCGAAATGCATTTCAGCTTGCGAATAGTGAAAGAATTTTTTAAATCGGTTCAATAGTTTCGGAGATTACCCCCTACAACGTGACAAACTCACAAACTTTACCTCTTTATAATATTAGTATAGATTGAGAACACGATGAAATTTTTCTAATTTCTTGTCTGTTTGTTTGGGATTCATGTAAAAACTACAGGGCTGATTTCGATGCGGTTTTCACTGTTCGGCAGCAAATTCTTAGACTTAAAATCTGCCCTTTTTATCTCGGGAGTCCCGCGGGAATTTTTTGGGAATTATTTGATATTGCCAGATTGAAAAAAAAATTGAATTCCATTGCGATTTTTTGACTGATCGATAGAAAATTTTATGTAGTAAAATGTATGATTTTTATCCCCGGAACCCCGCAGGAATTTTCTCGGGAGCGGTTTTTAGTTTTTCGGGTGCAAAAAAATCGCTTATTCCGACATAGTTTTCACTAAAACGGTAGGTTACATTCTTTTTTAAATGCTGCGGTACTTTATGTTTCGGGAATCCAGCGGGATTTTTCCAGGGGGTGTTTTAAAGTGGGTAATACGCATAAAAATTACCTGATTTGGATGATTTGGATCCTATTGATACTATAACAATATAATACAGGACTTTTAATATTTCCCCTAGATTTGGTAAATTCGAAACCACGTGAGATTAAGATTTACTGGACATGACAGTTTTTATGTTTATTAGACATCTTTAATAGATTTAGTTATGTTTGCCTTTAGTATCAATATTTATCCCGATTTTTTACGGGAATCTTCAGAATTTATATATTTTCATACAAAAAATGTGTTGTCCTAACAAAACGTAGTTTTATTATGTATACAAGTCGCGAAAACTTAAGAAAACATTATGTGTTGTCCTGCTGAAAATACCTTGTGATTTTAAATAGTGGCAAAATAACTGTAATCTACGGTACCTGTCAAGCATGGAGGAAGTCCTGGGCAAATCCTAGTTGAATATTAAAAAAACGTAACGCTTTTTTCAACACTTGTATTATTTTAATCCTCATAAAAAATTTCTACCGGGACATTATAATTTTGTAAATCAATTCTTAAGGGATATATTCTAACTAGTTTTAAAATGGTTGTTATTCTTACGGTTTGACCGGTTTTATATTTTTTGTGAGTGGACCAGTCTTTAATGGCAATAAATATTTGTTCTTTTTACACATTCAGTCACTGGCCTTTAACTTTATGGAAATCATCTGTCTTTCACAAATCAAGTGTCAGTCACTGAATTTTCATTCAAAATGTCTATCAGTAATATTGAATGCATAAACTAATAATAAAGACATATTTAAAAATGTGGTTAATTAAAACAGCTATGCTCATTGTTATTTTTATTTCATACAATAATGAATAATTTTGACATATCCATAAGTATATTGATACAAATAGCTACCAATCCAAAATTGAAGATAAGGTAATGCTGAGTTTTGGTCTTACTTTAGTACCTTTGTAATTATTTTTATCAAGTAGAGGTTTAATTTTGTCCAGCTATATTATATAATCACAAAAAGCCCAAAAATACATTATAAAAAAAAATGTGATTAGGAATTTTATTAGATTTGTTTGTTGGTTTAATTTTTTTTTATTTTCTTCGATATTTGCTAAATGCTATGCTATAGTATAATGCTATAGTACTCTGATGTAAGAATAAGATACCAAATATTCACTACATTGATGTGAATTATTAAAAAAAATATAATATAATATTGCTAAATTTTCTGTAAAAGGAATTATTTGACAACATAATATAGTTGCTATTTAAGTCAAGAGTAAATAACAATGATATTTATTTTAAGCCAAAATCATCTTTGTTTCAACAACTCTGATTGGTTTATTGCAAATAAATGAATAATGATTAACATTCGTAAAAATGTAATAACACAAGCCTATGAAATTGCAGAATTGTGAAAGACGTTTTGAATGGAAACAACAATGAACAAGCTCCACCGAGACAAAACCTTGTAAGTACTTTATTTTTTTTATTTTACAGAACTAATTCAGAGCAGAACACGAATGGGAAGCATTATGATGATAACAAAAAGAAAAAGAAGACGAAAAAGAGGAAAAGAGAGGGTGAAGAACCCAGTAAAGGCCACAAGAAAAGAAAGAAGGCAAAAAAAGACAAACATAGTAGTTTCATATCTGGAAGCGAAACCTCTTTATCTGATGTGGAAGAGTTGATGCGGAAATCTCAAGAATGCATAACTCGGAAAACATCTAAATTGAGCCAACATAACAAGCATGCACATACTAAAAACTGGGATGCACAACCTGTCAAGAAACAGACTGTAGAAAGTCATAAATTCCAACAGGACAATAGAAATGTAGCATTGGTGTTACCTACCTCAGAAACTGAGAATTATCAGGAGGACTGTATCAGTCCAGAGTTGCAATTAATAGAAGAAGATTTCAATCTTGAAGAGCTCATGAAGCAAAAGGATTTATTACAAAAGAGATTAGATGCTTACGAAAATATGTGTGATGAAGAGCTAGGTGATGAGCAACTGATTGATGGCGACATAAATGAAGATGTACTATCTTGCTTTCCGCCGAAACGGGAAGAGCAGAGAAAAATTAAACATGTTAGTAAACATGTTTCAATTAAGGATGGGTCATCAGAGCGGAAAAAGCATGAGCAAAAACACCACGAAGTAGACTTAAGATATAAAATTAAACAGGAAACGGAAAGAAAACGGCATCGGGAACGTGAAAGACACCGAGAAGAAGAAATAGATAAAGAAAGAGAAAGGGAGCGTGACAAAGGTAAAAATCGCAAGCGAGATCGGGACCGCGATCAGGGACGTGAAGAGGAAATAGATAAAGAGAGAGAAAAAGAGCGCGAAAGAGACAGAAATCGCAAGCGAGAACGCGATCGTGACCAGGAACGGGAACAAGAGCGAGAAGAAGTAATTGATAAAGAAAGAGAAAAAGATCGTGAAAGAGACAGGAATCGCAAGCGAGAGCGGGATCGTGATCAGGAGCGGGAACTAGAACGAGAAAAGGAAATAGAAAGAGAAAAAGAGCGTGAAAGGGACAGAAGTCGCAAGAGAGAGAGAGATCGTGATCAGGAACGGGAACTGGAACGAGAAAAGGAAATAGAAAGAGAAAAAGAGCGGGAAAGAGACAGAAATCGCAAGCGAGAGCGGGATCGTGATCAGGAGCGGGAACAGGAAAGAGAACGGGACCGGATGCGTCAAAGAGACAGGCATGAATCAAGGAAAGTGGATAACAACCCTGTTATGCAGCGGAGAATCGAAGATCGGTCTTCATCACGAAATGATAAAGATAGCATAAGGTTAAGAGATAAGAATCGTGAAAAATACAGGGAGAAGACACAGTTTATTAATTCTAATGATAATAGAGAAAAACGTAAGGTATGTTTATGTTCGCATCGAAGTTACTTCAGTATTATCCTTATCGTTTCAGGGTTCCAATACCTAAAATTAAGAAGCAACCCTTATGGTCTAATTGTTTTGTCTGTATGCATGTGTCACAGCTCTTTATTTTAGAAACTATTAAGTCCCTTGTGTCTGTCTACAAATTTGAACAGTTTAATTAAAATTTAAATAACGACCCCCCCCCCTTCCGAAGTTTACTAATCCCAAAAATTTTAAATAGGTATATAATTATGTGCCTAACATTACATTGGCTGGCACAGACGTGCCAGTGAAACTTTGGTCGTGTTGCCATGATGTTTGTTATGAAATCGCAATGGTGGCAACAATTAAATGTGACCGCAGTGCCATGTCTTTGGCTGTTCTTCTACTGGTGGATACATAATTGTTTATTGGTATAAAAAGTACCCAAGTGGTAATCCGGGAAGGCTATGTCAAGTTTCGTTTAAATCCGTTTAGGACTTTTCGCAGGACAGCAAAGACAAAAATTCTAAGTAGCATTTTAGAAATTGCTGCTCTAAAATTTTCCCCTGATTTTTTCTCATTTTGAAACTTATTCTATTAGTGCTTTAAACAAAATTGAACTGAATGACGGGCTACATGGAGCTTGAAATCTTTTTACAGAATTCTTTAAACGAAACATCATACTTAGTACCTAGTTCTAGTGACGAAGATGTAAATATCGACCTAAATGTGGAGGACGATGACGAGGAAACTGTGGAGCAAATAATTGAAAAGAGAAGAAAACAAAGGAAGCAATTAATTAAGGTTATTTACGTTATCTATATTTATTCTTTATTGTATACAAAATAGTTATATAGAAAACTACAATCCTTAAAATATTTTTTCCAGCAAACTTCGCTAGACTCATCTATGATGCGTCTATCAAAGTCTATGCAAATAAAAATATAATGTTATCAGTATTGTCTTTTAAAGTCATGGTTAATAATTAATCATTTTTGGTCCTCTCAGGTTTAACAGTGCTGCTTATTCCGTGTATATAATATGTTTTTATAGTATATAACATTATTATTTATTTTTCAATACGTCATATTTTTTATGTTCCTCACTGCCACTGTCATGTTTTAATATTGTTACGAACTTATGGGATGTGAATTTAAAATGCCGTTTGAAATTATCACAAAGTTTTTTAGAAATACACACACGTAATTCATAGTTTTTACAAATATAACCGAATAATACAAAATCAAACCGTAATAACATAAATCGCGCAAAGTCCGTCATTATAAGATATTCGTTCGAAAGTACGCTAGGTAACGCCTCGACCGCAGTTGTTTACAATAATTCAGTTTGCGACTGACCGACTTTATATTATATTTGTAAAATAGCTTAACGACGTGCCCTTGGAATTCTTACCTTGTCACTTTAATGGCTTCTAAGAATTTGAATGAATTACAAACAATAGAAAGAAGGATTTATGACGTCATACTGCGGCGCAATACAAAGGGTTTAGTGCGGACAATAGATCACTCTAATTGTAGGGGTAATAAAATACCTGCAAGAACCGGTTCGCAACAATATATTCCTTACTTTAGGGGGTTACCTAGAAGAGATCGGTTTACGCGATAACGCCGCCCTTTGTTCTACAATAATTATTGCATCTTGTTTTTAAAAACGGAGTTTTAATTTTTAGTGAACAATACAGTGTTTTCAATCATTCATGCATTTGCATATAATCTTAATTAGAGTAAAATATATCTAAATGATTCATTACACGTATTGTACTTAGTTTGAGACGGAGACAACCCAACATTTTATACAATGCTTTTACTCTCAAGAATGTATTTCAGTTTGTACTATTGTTTTATTTATCCAGGCTTTTATAAAAATATTTTATATTATTATGGTTATTCATATTGTTAATTCATCATTTCCAGAAATTAACTGGTGACAAAGAAGAACAATCAACGAATGACGCATACCAATCAACAGTGAACCAACCGGACAGTACTTGTGCATTCACAACTCCAACAAGAGTTGCGCCAGAAACAAATGATACAGAAGACACCAACGAGACTGTAAAGGATAAACATGCCAATACCAAAGATGATGACCTCCAGGTATAGTGTAGCAATGTTTTAAATGTTCAAGTTAAAAAGTAAATCTATAATATGATTAAATTCTAAAAAGCCGTGTCTGTACAGTACATATACATAGAAGCTATTTAAAATAAAAACACTATATAAATCATGGAGAACAAGATACAAATTTTTTTTGGATTTCATGTCTGTTTGTTCGGGATTCACGTAAAAACCACTGCGCAGATTTCGATGCTGTTTTGGCTGATGGATAGCAAATTGTTAGACTTAAGTCTGCGCTACTATTTATTTTGTGAAACCCGCGAGAAATTTTCTGGGAAAGATAAAGTGGCCAGATTAATATAAAATCGAATTCTAATGTTATTTTCTCACTGATTGATAGTAAATTTGATGTTATAAAATGTGTGATATTTTTTATCCCAGGAACGGTTTACAGAGTTGTTCGGGTTCATAAAAATTAGTTTATTCTGACAGAGTTTTCATGAATAAAACGATAGCTTACTATCTTTTTTAAATGCTGCGTTACTTTGTGTCCCGAGAAGCCCGGGGCAATTTCAAGTCAAGCGTGGATGAAGTTGCGGGCATATCCTAGTAATATTATAATTTCACTATACCATTGTACAGCGGCATATAGTAGACATTTGATTTTCAAATGTCATTCATATAGAGCAAGTCTCCACGAAAAATCACAGTCCTTTTTAAATTATTGGTTCTATATGAATGAAATTGTACAGGAAGCTCCATCATATATGCTGCTAAACAATGATGTAAACAAAAAAAGACTACGAGGGGGTGCCATAAACTATTTACAATTATTGTAAATTATTTTATCACAGTGTCATAGTTAGACAAAGAAACCAGTGGACGTTTGTGAATCCTTCTGCATCTTGCACAGTGTGTGACTGACTCACTTTTTTATGATCCGATTTATTTTGTTTGTTTACGATGTTTATAAAATTATATTAAAGTCGCCGATATACCTGCGAGCAGGTATACGTACTTGTGGCTCGACGTTTTTCGCTTCTGAAATTTCCCGCATATTTAAGGGAGGACACACGGGCGAAAAAGGTCATCGAGCTATAGGTATGCATACTTGCTAGCACCTCTATCACCTACTTTATCCTTTCTAGGTTGATTTTGAGTCCACAATTTTATAGATAAAATTAACACAATATATAAATGTGATCATTATTGTGATACTTGTAGATGTAATTATCAAAAGAATATTATTTTGTTTGCAGAAAGAAAGTGATAATAATAGCCAAGCTTTAATACAGAATATTAATAATGATTCGACAACACCAGAAACGAATTTGGAAGTGTCAACCACCACTAGTGGATGGGATATGTTTGCAGATCAAGATTATGTTACTGTACATGTTAGTTTCACTTTTATTGTATTTGGAAATACTACAGAGATTGCTTTGAAGTAACTGATCCACATGTATTGTACAATTGTTATAACACAAAGAAACATGTTTAAGTTCCTTTGGTTATTATGTATATTTATATATTACTTTATATTTATATAGTAGAAAATAGTTAAATAACAAGAAACAATGCAAATACACAATAATATGGCATCCTTGGATACAAAGTCTTTATACAAAATATTATTTTTGTCATACACAATATACATATTCGTCATCAACATATATATCAACTTACATGCAAGTGCTAATGTAAAATATATTAATTCAAATGAGGCGTGACAATCGTATATATTTTTAATTGTGATTTTCATATATAGGCACCGCTAAAGGGAAAACTCAAAAGTAAGAACACATTGGAGAATCCGTCCCTGACAGACAATTGGGATGATGCAGAAGGATACTATAGGTATGTATGTGATGTTTATCAGCTTTGTCTGAATGTGACAGTAAGTAATGTTCCATCCAACATGTACAAGTCAAATATCTAGAAGTATAAGCTATATAATATTTGACGGCCTCTGTGGTTGAGCGGGCTAAGCCTTTGCCGGCCTACCTCACTGCAACGCAGAGGCTCCGGGTTCGATTCCTGGTATAGTAAATTTCGGAAACGTATTTTCTCCGTTATTTACTATGGTCTGGGTGTCTGGGGTCGGCCCCAGAGTAGTCCGTTGTATATTATCCATAACACAAGCGTAACTTGCTTAATTTGGGGATATACAATATGTGTGTTTGTCTGCCGATTATTATATTATTATATAATATTATAAAACTCTAAACATACCGTGTCTGTACATTGAAGCTATTAAAAAACACAACTGAAATAGATTATAGACTATATAAAAGAGGGAGAACACTATGCAATTTTTTAGGTTTCTCATCTGTTTGTGTTTGTTCGGGATTCAAGTAAAAACTACTTGGTCGATCTCGATGCGGTTTTCGCTGATCGACAGCAACTTCTTAGACTTAAAATTTTTTTGGGAATGATTTAAAATGCTGGCCAATTTAAATAAAATTCAATTCATTCATTCGATGATAAAATTCATAAAAAAATCGTTTTCTAAACGGGGTTTTTCACTGATCATCAGCAAATTTTATGTAATAAAATGTGTGATATCAACAAATTAAATGAAAAGGTGATAAGCGACACTTGAAGTTTGTTTACAAATTAAAAAAGTCACATTAAACTTAAAGTATGTAATAATTAGAATTTAAAGTTAAGTACGTATAAGAAATAAATTGATTATTATACTATTTTGTCGACAAAGACAAAGATTATTTATTTCTTAAACCTGTGTATTTATATCACAGTATAAAGCATGATGGTATAAAAGTAAAGGTGCATCGTGATTGGCCAATTAGGTGTAGAAAAATTACAATAATAAATAGAATTAAATGTCCTATAAACAATGTCATATAAAAATAATAATTACTATACTACCTATTGACTACAATTATTATTTTATTAATACCAGTTTCATTTAATTTAAAAATACCAAAATGTATTATTTAAAAAGTCCAGTAATTCATAATAGCATTTATTTAATAATAAAAAAATGTCGTTAATCTTTGTTTATGTACGTAATGTTTTAAATGTCTCGTCTTTGCCGAACTTGGAGTTGTTGGAGCCATACAAAATATGCTTTTGTTCATGAGTTCGGTTTTTGATATTTCTAGATAAGTTTATACTGATCTCTGCGATGTATTCTATACTGTAGTAGGTTTGCCCCGCGTGTCAAACACTAGGCTTTATTATTTCACTTATGTAAAAATTTAATTCGATTTTTTCTTTTATATAATGTAGCAAACATAATAATAAAGAAACTTAAGTCCATAAAATCTAAATAAATGCTCAGCAAAACATAGCGGTGAGTCGAAACCAACCTGATTTGAAGTAATATAATGAATAACATTCCCGGGAAAATTTCCGCATGATTCCCGAAATATAAAGTAGCGCATCTATCATCTATCTATCAGCAATTGTATCGAAATTAGCTAATGTTTATGCAATCTATTATTACTACTAATTTGTACCATACCCGGGAAGATTCCCGCAGAATTCTCGGAAAGAATGCAAGCATTTAAAAAAGAATGTAAGCTATCGTTTTAGTGAAAATTGTGTCTGAATAAGCAAGTTTTTATGCACCCCAACAACTTCAAACCACTCCTGGCAAAACTTCCGCGGGAATCCCTGGATAAAAAGTAGCGTAGATTGTAAGTCTAAGAATTTGTTGTTTGTCAGCGAAAACCGCATCGAAATCGGCCCAATTGTTTTTACGTGAATCTTCAACAAACAACCAAACCAACAAACAGACAAGAAATGTAAAAAAATTGCATTGTGTTCTTCATCTTTTATATAGTATATTCCAGTTGCTCTTTTTAAATAGCTTCAATGTACAGACACGGCATGTTTAGAATTTTATAATATTATAGATTAATAGTAGGTACTACTAAATGGTGTGTATGGTATAGTATATTGTTGAAAAAAAAAATCAAAATACTTGAATTTATGACTTGCAAATTTTGCAATTGGTCTATTATTATTATGTTATTGGTTTATCTTATTCCAGAGTTCGTATTGGTGAAACATTGGACAACAGGTACAATGTTTACGGTTACACTGGTCAGGGAGTTTTCTCTAATGTTGTACGGGCAAGAGACCAAGCGAGAGGAAACAGTGAAGTTGCTGTTAAAATCATAAGAAATAACGAGATTATGTAAGTATTGTACCCGTAATACAAGCGTAACTCGTTACTAGTTCGCTGGAACATATGTCCTGGGTTCGATTAGAGAAATTACCTTTCATTACTGCTGCTTTCTATCTCGTCATTTTATATTTTTTTGCTTATCATAGTCTCTATTCATAATTACTCATTACTCATAGTTTAAGTGAATTGTAAAAAACAAGCAAGGAACGAATTGGTATATATCGGGCAACCAGACGCACCGGCATGCGGCACCGATATATGGTGGGTATTCCACCTATAAGAACGGAGTGCTTGTAATCTAGCTTCATTATATCCACCGCAAAGGAGTGGAACTCATAGCCGGGGTCTGTCTTTCCCGATACTTATAACCTGGGTGTCTTCAAGTCCCATGTGATTAGGTCCCTTCTAGGTAAACGTGCTTCATCCTAGACCACATCTTCGCTGCATATTGGGCGAGATCGTGGTCAAACGCAAACCCTACTATAAAAAGTAAATCCAGCAAACATCTTTTGTATTTATTTACTTCATCAGTTTTTGTGCCGAATTCCCGATTACATCTTGTAACGCTACTTTAGACATTCTAAATGTACCACTGGAATTTTTCTCCTTCTCCTGACGAATGCACTCTTGTCAGGGGAATTTGTTGTTTTTTATCTTTTTTAGTTTTATACTAATTTTTCTCATCCCTATTACATGTCTTTACACGTAAAACTAAACATATTAAGTAAATTGGTCTAAAAAAATGATTTAAATAATTCAATATAAAAAGTAAGAATACTGGGCGTTTTATATTGCCACGGACGTACGTCTTTTTCTATGGTAATATTAAGCATGTTTAAACATCCGTAGGCATAAAACCGGTCTGCGCGAATTGGAAATCCTGAAACGACTGAACGACGCTGACCCGGATGACAAGTTCCATTGCTTACGATTGTTTCGTCATTTCTTCCACAAGCGGCACCTATGTATGGTTTTGGAGCCGTTGTCGATGAACCTTAGAGAAGTACTCAAAAAGTATGGTAAAAATAGCGGTATTCATATAAAGGCGGTCAGAAGTTACACACAACAACTGCTTCTAGCCTTAAAGTTATTGAAGAAAACTGGAATATTACACGCTGGTATGTGTTTATTAAGGAAATAATTAAGCTTCGATGTCTTAATAATAGTAATTTATTTTATTTCAAGAAAGGTATGGTCCTTAATAAAGGTACATAAGAACTTATAAATTTTGTTTATAATGCCGTTATTACACCAGCAAGTTTTATTCACGTAAGCCCTTTAAGATAGAGCGCACTATTAAAACCTGACCTAGATTTGGAAGGATGATGCTGGTATTGACAATCATAGTTCGCGCTTGTAATAGCGTGATTATATTATATAAGTATCTGAGTACAAATATTGGAATCTAGCTAGATTTCATCTATTTATCATATCAAAAATATGTTTCAGATATAAAACCCGACAACATTCTCGTAAATGACAGCAAACTGGTGTTAAAATTATGCGACTTTGGCTCCGCTTCTCACATATCAAACAACGAAATCACACCTTATCTGGTCTCAAGATTTTATAGAGCGCCTGAAATAATATTAGGCGTGAATTACGATCACGGTATTGACATGTGGTCTACTGGATGTACTATATACGAACTGTCTACTGGTAAAGTAATGTTTGCTGGCCTAACAAACAATGATATGTTGAAATACTTCATGGATTTTAAGGGAAAAATTCCTAATAAATTAATAAAGAAGGGAGTCTTCAAGGAACAACATTTTGATTCTAACTTCAATTTTTTACACCAAGAGTTGGATAGAGTTACAGAAAGGGTACGTTTTTAATTATTATCAAAAAATATAATATGATGTATAGATTTAAATACCAAAGGTCGATTTTTCAATCGTCATATACAAATTATTTGTGCATCGAATAAAATACAACATGAATAAATTAAAAATTATTGTCGAGTGGATAAAACAGTTGAACTGTTTCATTTTTAAATTCAGTCAGGTTATAATTTAGTTAATGGCGTCTGTGGTTGAGCGAGCTAAACCTTTGCCGGTCTACCTCATTGCAACGCAGAAGCTCTGGGTTCGATTGCTAGTATTATGGAAACTAATTTTCTCCATTGATCGTGTACTAGCAGAAGGTGATGTCAGGAGCCTTAAGAACAGACGAGCGTGCATGACAAGAGTTATGAATTTAAAAGAAGCAAGTGAGGTGTGTAAGAATAGGCCTAAATGGCGCTCTGTTGTTCGTGCCTACCCTGCAAGGGAACTGGCGTGAAGTTATGTATGTATGTATCTATTTGCTATGTATGGTCTGGGTGTCTGGGATCGGCCCCAGAATAGTTCGTTGTATATTACCTGTAACATAAGCGTAACTTGCTTAATTTAGCCATGTACAATATTTGTGTTAGCCTGCCGATTATATCATTACCGATTAATCATCAGATAAAAGTTATCTGTTGAGTATTTTTTTATATACTTATATAAGTATATAAAAAAATACTTATATCTTAATATATATAAATTACGTGTCTCGTTGTTTGTCCGCGATGGACTCCTAAACTACTTGACCGATTTTAATCAAATTTGCACACCGTGTGCAGTTTGATCCAACTTGAAAGATAGGATAGCTTACATTTGGACCCGGTAGGTGGCGCTGGAATCGGGATTTAAATTTTATTTCTTTAGGGCAGAACAACGTCTGCCGGGACAGCTAGTAAGTATATAAAAAATACTTATATAAGTAAACTTTTATCTGATGATTAAAAAATCGGCCTTAAATGGTTTTGTTTTAATATAAATATTAACCTGTAAATCGTATTGGACAAGTGTGACGGATGTAGCCTATTTCTTTGGAAGAGTGAAGTTTAAGCTGAGCAATGGGTATGATATTATGGTATCATATGAATAATATGGGTTGATATTAAATGTATATAATCTAATAAACAAAAAGTTATGTACATACAATATCTTAAAAAATATTTTTATTTAGCTGCAGACCTCATTGTTCGCCACGAACTTGAAATTTAAATTCGTATCATGGGAAGCTTACAAGATATAAAACAAAATTTGTACAGAAAATTTAAGATTGCTACTTTAATATCTAGAATTTAACATAAAAAACTGAGAAGTTATGTTTCGTAATCGCGACAAACTGACAGAAATAAAATCTTAAAACGATCATTTATGACTTGGCATCATATAGATAAATAAATAATCGGTGTTTATAAACTATATAATATTTATGATTTATTGGGGCGGATCCCAGAATCCCAAACTATAGTGAATAACGACTTTACGAATCGAAACCGCAGCCTCTATCTTCTAATGAGGTCGCCGTACCTCATTATTAGAAACCGCAGCGTCTACCTTCTAATGAGTTCGACGTACCTCGTTATTAGAATCCGTAGCCTCTACCTTCTAATGAGATACTGCGGCAAAGGCTTAGTCCACTCAACACACAGGTCGTCGAATAACAGTCTTCACTTAATAGATATTTGGCATTTGTTTTATAATTATTGTCGGGCAGTTTAATTTCTATAAATAAGTAAAACCACATAATAAAGCTTTACTTGAAGTCCTTTAGTTTGAACTTATAATTTCAGGAAAAAATCATCATAATATCAAGCATAATACCTACAAGAGATTTGCAATCGGAATTGGCCCCGCGGCATCATCGCTTACCACCAGCTGAGGCCAAGAAAATAACACAACTAAAAGATCTTTTAGAAAAAATGCTTATGTTAGATCCATCGAAAAGGGCACCTGTAAACCAGTGTTTGGCACATCCTTTTATACAAGAAAAAATTTGATTTTTGTGATATCTTTGTAGGTGATCGTCTGAAAAATTTTTGCTTGTGGGACCAAAACGTAACAAGCAATAATATAATATCAATAATATTCAATAGCAATAATTGCTTTTCATTTCTCGACCACAAGACTCCTTCATTCTTAAACAGAAATACACTCCGTAGTAATGGTTATTTTAGAATTGTCACGAAAATTAGAAACTGATATATTTACATATATTATTATCTGTGCGCGTCACTTCGTTCGCATGAGATTTGTACTTTTTATTCATAACAATCTGAACCCTGAAAACCTAGAAGTGGTACGTGAAAATTTAAGATAATGTCATTGTTTCTGTTTTGATATCTGAAATTTTTATTGAAATCCGTTGACTGTTTTGGAGCCTATTGTAGTCAGACTTTCAGACAGACCTCACCTAAATTTTATTGGAATAGGTCTCTTCTATTATTGATGCTTTCGATATATAAATCTATATTTAATTTAATAATCATTTTGCTTTACAGGAGAATACAAAATAGACGAGTCATACAGGGTGGCCCACGAAAAAGTTGCATTTTAAAATTGCTTTAAAAAAAAAGACGGGTGGATATTTGTCAATTTTTTTTATTTTATTGAAATGCCCCAACATTGCGGTTTAATAGTGGAAGACCACTCCATTCATATGGGTGCCCCGGCTGGCTTTGCAGTAGCCCATTCTGTCGACCCAATTTTTCATGACATTTTCGACGGTGTGGCCCTCAATAGCTGCAATGGCGACTTCAATCTCGTGCTTTAGGTCGTTAATCGTCTTTGGGTGGTTGGCGTAGCACTTATCCTTGGCGGCTCCCCACAAAAAATAAGCCAACGGGGTCAAATCGCAGCTGCGCGGCGGCCATTTGACATCGCTGTTTCGGCTAATTATGCGATTTTCCAACGTACCGCGCAAAAGTTCGGCTGTAACGTTGGCTGTGTGGCACGTGGCACCGTCCTGCTGGAACCAAATGCCGGCGATGTCTTCCTCTTTCATTCGGGAAAAGAAAACAACCTTCCAAAATGCCGCGATAGCGCTCACCATTGACGGTTACGGCGGCTCCTGCTTCGTTTTCGAAGAAAAACAGACCAATGATGCTGCCGGACCACATAGCGCACCAAACAGTCACTCGTTGTGGGTGCATTGGTTTTTCCATGATTACGTGTGGATTTCCTGAGCCCCAAATGCGGCAGTTTTCTTTATTGACATAACCACCGATGTGGAAATGAGCTTCACCTGAAAAGATGATTTTCCGATAAAAATGCTCTTGCAATTTCGGTTTAAGACTCAACATTTTGCAACTAACTTTTCAATATTTCCCAATTTTCTTCGAGCGTAAATTTAACCATTTCGTAAACCGCAAACCTTTTACTAAATATTTGACACATTGGCAAAGTCATTCGAGCTGTCAAAGCGGAAATAATCGATAGTTCAAAAAGCAACCGATAGATGGGCCACCCCTTGTAAAAATATTATAATTAAAACTGTGAAAGATTTGTGGTGTTTTTTAATATGGTATTAAAATTAATGCATGATTAGTTCCCATTTTCTATAGAAATAAAAGCGGGCTTGGAACAGTACAAAAAGCCAAATTTGATTTTTGGATCCCTCTTGTCTCTTAACTGTTTAATTTTTTCAATGGGTCTTCGAAGCAACATAGAAATAGAAAAGTAGATTATGGAAGCCACTGGCAATTTTTAAACAATGTTGATTTGTAGTGATTTATATTCTTTTCTGTTCTTGTGGTCGCTAAATGGAACTTTAACGTCGAAATCTTGATAGTGTTCGGAGGCAGATTCATTCTCCTCTTTTTTGTCCTGAAATCGGCGGTTCACGAATTACGATAATGTCTTACATATTTACACCTCATCGCATATGTAATTTTATGTATTTAAATCTTCCGTTAGTTACGATTTTTTCATTATTAAGCTAATGTTAATTGGATGTAGCCTAGATTGTGTGGTCTAGTCTAGTGTCGTGACGCCACGATACTTGACCAGAATGCGGCATAGGGCTTTCCACATTTGGAACACCCCCCCCCCCCACATACGGCTCACACTTTAATTATAAGATTAGTTGCGGGGGGAGCGTTTGCTTTGTTCAGCTAAGATCTGCATCTGTCATACAGCGGGCACTATATACCCTACTCGTTTATGGAATAAACAGGGGAATGTGTCCTATCTTTAACACTTACACCTACACTCCCAACTATTTTTCATTTAATACAAAAAAAAAATTGAAAATAAATTTTGCATAATTTTTTTTAAATAATAAAATTACATATAATTGAATACGTTTCCTCGCTGGATTGCCATACTGATCCGTTGGCTGAGGTAAGCACCAGCCCTCTGATCACCTGAAGAGTCGATGAGTCGTTTCGATAAATTTTGGTAGAGGCTCAGGGCCTCAGGATCCCACGGTCCAAACGTCTCGACAGCAAAGGGCACAAAGATATAACTCTCATTGAGGGTTGCATATTTGCGCCGCTTGAGTGATTCAGCTGTTTCCGCCGCCGAACCGGCTGATCTAGACGTGTTTGGTAAATGCGATGCGGCCAACGTGTCTACGCAAGTCTCATCCCACGCCAAAGGCTTGCCATGCTGCCAGGGAATTAAGAGTCATTCCGTCGGGATGCCTACCATCGTCACGTGCAATACCGTTCGGCTCCAATAAAACGGTGGCAAGCGCACTCCGTAAGACATCACTTTTAGTTAATTTTAAAAGATTTTATTATCTATTTTACATAATCATTATTTATTTTAAAGTTATGACGCATAAGCCGTGTAGTTCGTGTTCAATATCAACTAATGTTGACCTATGATTGTGTAATAATACACGAATATTATTATTTTCAATCGATTTAATTATCATGAAGGATAATTGGTTTTATTAAATCTATTGTTGTTCCATCGGCAGGTATTATAGATATTGAAGTTCTATTGGAAAACATTTTCTGAAGGTCATACATGTAAGTTAAAAAATCACTTCCTATTCTAGGTACATTACTTGCTCTGTTCAGATTCGTCTTGTTATCGCAGAAGCAGGATATTCCAATGTTTTTGATATTTTTTATTTTATTAAGGTATCCCTGTAATGTATGTATTAAATAGATAATAAGGTATTCTATTTCAGTAGAGTTGTGTACATCTAAAACTCCATTATGGATTTAATATTGAAGAATAAATTATTTACGTATATACAACTGTTTTATTTTCATAAACAATGCTACATTTAAAAAATTGAGTAAGTGTATATCCACAGGCGGTGAAAGATTCCATAGAGGTGATAAACGTTGTTTTTATGATTTACACAAGGAAAATTGAAAATCATTTAATTGAAAAAATAACCTGTAAGTAGCACAAGTGAATTTTCCAAGTAGGCCTTCACGGCCAAATCCTACACTGCTAAATACCGAAAAACAGTCCAAGGAATCTCGAGATTTTGGAAAAACCAATTGGCCTTGTCAGGAAACAAATCGACTGATTTTGAATAAACACACCTTATTATACCAAATCATAATGTAGGGTCAATCTTCTCAGGATAAATTTCTATGAAGAAATGTCAAACGGCAAACCAAGGGAAAGGGTGGTTTACGGCGCTATAAACAAGACTCATTTAGTCAATCACTAAATAGAGCATTATCGCAGATGGAGCAGAGACGGAATGTGCCGATTAACATTTTATTTAGGTCACAGGCTGTTAGGGTGCGATCACATGTTCTCGTGTCCTTATTAAACATCACATCAACTTTTTTTATTATTCCTTAAATACTACACTAGCGGCTTGGCGCGGTTTCACTCGCGCTCTGTCCTGCTCCCGTGGTATATAACGTCACCACGTTATATAGCCTATGACACTCCCTGTTAACGTAGCTTTCCAACAGTAAAAGAATTTTTTTACTAAACCGAATCCAGAGATTACCACATACAACGCCACAAACTTTACCTTTTTATAATAATAGTATAGATTAATCGAAACGACTTGATTGTTTCGAGTCTTCGCACTAGGTTTGTGGTGTCTATTAGTCAGATCGTCTCGACATTTACATGATGATGAAGCTTCTTTTCATGAGCTTCCGCATGTCTTGAGCTGCCTTTGTCACCAACTCTGTTTTCAGATGCCGCTGCAGAACTTCAATACTATGTATACTGTGGTGTCTTTACTATATCTTTGACTACTTTATTCTGAAATACTTCCACTTCTATACCAATTACTTCTAGACTTGCAGTATCAACCATGAATATTTAAACCAAAGAGTACAATGTATGTGTAAAGCAATTTATATTATCATTAACGATTTATATGATTTTTATTTCTATTCTATCTACCTATATATAAAATTATATTAGGCTCCTATAAAGTAAATAAAAACCATAGACAAAAATTAAACTTAAATAATTAAAATGAACAAGTTGGAGGCTAAATAATAACATTCACATTACTCTTTGGCAGTTGGCATATTTGTGCTTCGTGATCATAGTTACTGAAAAGTGGTCCAAACGGTGAAATAAAAATCAAATATTTGGCGTGTTTAAAATTGTTATAACGTAGTTTTAATTATGCCGCTAATACTAGTCGCGAAGCTTAAGAAAATACAATTACAAATTATGACTTATATTGAATAAAATAAAATCTTTTCACACCAAATATTTTTTAAAGAGTGACAATAAGGACTTTTTACTTTTATATATTGAGACCTTAAAATCGAGAGCTGATCATTTAAGGTTCCTGTTGCCGCAAAAGGCCAAAGTGGGATGCAAACGAAGCAACTTTTCTTTGGTATTTACTTATCAATAATTTACCAAAAAAAAATCATATCTACGATATGAGGTGCAAAATGATTGTTTCGTAACTTTTGTATAGTCAAGTTAAGAAAAAAAAATCATCTCCAAATTATTGACATTCAACCATTTTGCGCCTTTAATTGTTATGAAAACGGGATAAAAAATATCTACTTTATAAAACATATAAATAATTTGGTTTAATTATTCTTTTGAATACTACTTTATTTTATTCACTATAAATTAATAATGCATCTAGCAAACGATACGGGTTTAGGGATCCCCTCTATCGTCCGAAAAATCCTCAAGGACTTTGGCGTTGTTACAAGCCTTAATACCAAAGCATGTAACCTCTTTCTATGTTTAAATGGATCAAAGTTTACCCCGGTTGCTGATTCGATTTATGTGAAAGGGCCCTTAATTCGCACGTGCCTCTGTACAGATACCCCAGGATTTGTCGGCAAACTTGAAATCAGTTTAGAGCCATTATCTTTATTTGCAATCTCGCTTACCTGTTCACTTGATTATTGCTCTTACCAGGTACGTCAAATGCTTAAGTTTCACGTATTGCTGTACAAATGGTGTGCTTTTGAGTTTGTGGACTAGTTATCACCAATTTATCCTAGCTGATTACTCCGAACTTAATTTTTGATGTGAAGTACTCTGATTGAAATTGTTGTCAGAAAAATAGCTTTATGTGATTTTTGACTTCTTCGAGGTATGTCACAATGCATTGAAGAGCTCCTCTATTCATTTACCACTTCCTTTCAAATTGTTCGTCTGTTTAGAAAATCATCTTCAAAGGCTTACAATTCAATTTAATCATTTTATTATAAAATATTTCACAGGCTTTGCCAGGTGGTAGAGTATTTGCCCGACTGGTTGGCTACCACCCCTGGTCTAAAGTATGTTGCCATAACAACCTTGAGTTGTGTTTCGGCCATTAGTGACCAGGTTCCAGTCTCCCTTAAGAGAGCAACAGCGCATTTGTAGCACCTTTGGTGTTACAAATGTTTATAGGCGATGGTAACCGCTTTCCATCAAGTGGGCCGTCTGCCTGTCTGCTGAACTCCTGCAATAAAAAAAAGGCTGTCAGCGAAATACAAACTATTCGTCATGAAAAACATTACGTTTACTCACGTTATTGAATACACATATATGTACCTATGTATGTACACTGTACATCTCTGCATCTCTTCTTGTGTGCATAATTGCATATATCATATTTCACCATGTTAAGCCAGTATTTCTTGGGCCTACTCATTCTATCGGGACCTGAAAGTGGCTAGAGAATTTATTCTCCTCATACCCAACTATCCTGTTTTCCTAAAACGTTGCCGTATCAGTTTAAGCGACTCTAGAGGTTTGTTGGTTTGGTTTGTCTATGTCACATTGTATTATTACGTACGCAAAAAATAGTGTATAAGAAAACATTGCGCCTTATTTAAAAAGGCTTAGGTATAAATAACTTTATAACTGTAAAACTAAAAGTAAAATTATGCGTAACAATATAATGGGAAGATACTGCTCTTACTTAGCTCAACGTCTAGTGCGCTTAGTCCCTCCGTATTTTTGTTTTAACAATTTGTTCTTTTTAAGTTTACTATTTTATTCCTTGATACTTTTATTACGAATAAATTAGTTTAAATAGAAAAGCCGGTCCACTGTAACGGGCGAGCCTTCCAAGGTCGTTGGCTACTATATGAGAAGTACGCCGGATATTTCAATGAGTATCCAGCAGTCGTCGCAAGTCCGATGTCACCTCACTGTTTATCTACCGGTATTGGAATCTTAATAAAGCATTGCCAATCACCAAAAAACCAGTTCAAAAATTAGAATGATCCTTACTTACGTTTGCCAATCTTCTTGTCATAAATGATCCCATAAACATCTCACTGCTGGGTTCGGGCCTGCCACTATAGAGGAATGAACATTATACTCGCCACGCTTGTCCAAGGAGGCCTGGCAGGTTTGACAGCGTCTCGTTGTGCAGGTTTCATCACGATATTTTCCTTCATCTTTGTTAACACTTGGTAATTGTAGTAATAATATGCACATGAGGTCAGAAAACTGCTTAAGTGATGCATGCGTTTCGGCCAGTGTTTGAACCTTTGAGTTGGAGACGCGTGCAGTAGCAATTACGCTACCACGACTTCTGTTCTGAAAGTTGTATCAAATAAGTTCCGAAATTTATTCCAGACATATAAGTTTCAGACAGACTGGATTAAATATAATCTGGAATTTATTTAGCAAATACACAGAACTACTTAAGTATTATTAGTATAGAATTTATTTTTTGGTTTTAGCTTTCCACGTTAATTTTATTTAACTACGAGTTTGATTTTGGAACTAGACTACTTCCATTATATATTGCTCTTATGTAATAGACTGTTAATAGACGCCTAACGCTTTACTGTCCAACAGACCGATGTGAGGCTTCAGATTAATTATCAAGGTCCTCCCCTGAGCGAGTGAATGCCCCCACCGTTTAACTATGATAAATTTCTAACCTCTTAAGTAGCGAATCGAATATAGGTATAGGTATAGGTGCACTAATATAGTAAATTTCCTCTCTCTCCTCTGCTTGTACACATAAATATTACAAATCACTGAATTATAACAATTATTGATTATTATTATTATTATTTATCGAATCATCTTTATTTTTAACCGAATTCTTCAAAAAGGAGGAGGTTCTTAATTCGACTGCATGTTTTTTGTATGTTTGTTACGCGATTCTCCGTCAATTGTGGACCGATTTTCAAATTATTTTTTATTCATAAGAATATATTCCTGAGGTGGTCCCATTGTTACGAAATCAGAACCTCATATGTGGAAATCGAGGAAAATCGAGAGCAAGTATCGAATATTGTAGACATGTACAACGTGTTTTCTTATAAAGCTATTCAAGTATTTGCGTAACTAAAAATCAGAAAAAAAACAAACAAAAGAGACTTCAAAAGTAACTAAAAAGCAAAAAATAAATATTTTTTACAACGTCTTGAAGTCGGTGCCAAGTAAAATTATAAAGTAACAACAACAATTTTGCTAAACATTGTAATTGTTATGTTTAACTTTGCACCGGCTTCAATATGTTGTAGAAAATATTTATTTTTACTATTTAGTTACTTTTAAATTCGGTTTTGTTGTTTTATATAACTAGACTATAGTTTACCTCGTGGCTGCGTCGCGGCACAACCTCTATAGTACGTGCCTCTTGTTTAAAGAGGTTACAAAACAGGTTACATTGTATTAAATTTTTATTTTAGTGCTATTTGGCCGTGAAGATTTACTTCATTTTATATCGCAAACTATCCCATCTCCCAGAAGAAAAGTATCTATACCCATTTTCGATAGTAAAACATATCTATCTATATATATATATATATATATATATATATATATATATATATATATCGGTCAAATCGACCAAATCGGTTAAATCGGCCAAATCGACCAAATAGACAAATCTAGACGACCAAATCGATAAGATCGACCAAATCGCCCAAATCGAAAATGACCAACATGACCAAAATAACACATCACAAAAAAACAAAACCTATCCTACTTTCTGGGATAACCTTTACATAAATCTATCCCACTATCCGGCATTAAAAGTATCCCTTGTCCTCCCTCGGTATTAAAATTATATAAATACCGAATTTCAGCCAAATTGGTCCAGTAGTTTTCCGTAAAAGCGTAACAAGCAGAGAGACAATTTTTTTAATCCCGGAAACTATCTCATTTTTCGGGATAAAAAGTATCCAATGTTCATCCTCGGCATTGAAAATATATACATACTAAGTTTAAGCTAGATTGGTCTAGTAGTTTTTCCGTAAAACGGAACAGACAGACAGAGTTAATTTCGCATCTATAATATTATAATAGACGTGTGCCTATTTTACTGTTAACATGTGACCTGAACTTTATATCTTCTGAACCATGGAAGATATTGAAATAAAATATCCATAAATATTATTATTAAGATAAAATTTCTGTACTAATCTATAATAATTTTAATGTAATTTATTAAACCGTTTCGGGAACAATTCGAGAGTAATTTTTTAGACAGGCTAAGAGAAAAAATCTATAAATGGTAATTTATTATTAGGCATTGTAAATGTTTGATATTAATTTTGAAATCAAATAAGCACTTATAGAATCATCATTAGAACACATCATGAGGAAAACTGTATATCGAGATAACCGTTGTGTATAAAACTCGCAAACTCACACTAGACATGAGTGTGACTAGACAATCCATTACTAAATATTTCCACTTTCAAGGACCTAGTAACTTCAAAGATGAAATCAAAGCGGTAGCCACTTGAAACTTAATCGCACTAACTTAATGCAGATCGACTTGAACTCGTCTTGTTAAAACTTAACTCAAACTTAAACGTAACACAGAGTCACAGTGATTTGTTGGATACTTGATATTGCACTGTTGGCTGTTGCGATTTGACTTCGGTGTTTAGTGTTAGTTTTAAGCGAAGAACTGTTTTGGTATTAACTATAATTGTTTATTTTATCTTTCTCATTACAACAATAATTTTCTAATATACAGTCGTGGTATGAAAATGTTCGCCAATTTTCGAATAAATCTACTAAATCTTTTTTAGCTGATATGTGTATTAATTATGTATTTTATGTTGTAAGAATGATAATTATTGTATGTTTCCCAAATAAATGAAATAAACAAAAATTAAAATCATTTAACGTTCCGCGAGCACATGTTACATTTTCAAATTAAGTCACAGAACAGATAGAACAGTCACAGAAAATTACGTTTAACTATTTGACAATAAAGTTTAGAATTATATAGATCAAAGTTGTTAGATTTTCTATTTTGTCTAAAAATATTGTTTAGACATGTAAAACTTTTTTATTGGTTTTAACATTTATGTTAAGCATAGTGATATCCTCTTTGTTTCATATTGTAAATCTCAGTGTCTATCATTGTCATCATTGCAATTTTCTTGTTTCACGTTTCTATATTTTACAATTGTAATATTTTTTTAAATGTTGGTAGTATTGTTTCTTGTACTCGTGCAAGCAAAAGTCAACTTTAAGGTGACGAACATATTCATTCCACCACTGCGCATATACACGGCTTTAATTTTATCATGTAATTTGTATATAGACACGTAATATTTCTTTAACTCGTTTCTTGAGGCTCTGTTAAATTCTAACTTATAAAATCGTCATGTGTGTCTGTTCTCCTGACTTTGTGTGTCACATTCATATATTTGAAAACTATTTCGGTACATATGGATGAAATTCGATAGGGAGATGTACTTTGTCTGACGTTACAAAGTTATCTAGTGAAGCGAGACAATATCTATTAAATTCGTGAAATTTAAGCCTCTCACACCAATAAATTTTAAATTTTGAGGTGGTCTAAAGAATGTAGAGCTTTAAAAAACTTTCAACATAAATTGGTTTGAACTATATTTGTTAAGTAAGATATGGGGTAGTTTAAATTAAATTAAATTGTTATAGTTTGAGCAAGTAATTATTTAAATAATGTAAGTAAATACGTGACCATTGAAAGGACATTGACTCGTCTGTGGTCAGTATTTCAGGGGCCAAGCGGTGTCTTAAGCCTTAAGTTTTTCAACAGTGACTAAGTATCCCGGTTCATTTCTTACTTCTGCATGGTACTTTTAATCAGTAGATTATTCGTTAAAATTAGTCTCGCTTTCTGTTGTCAATTATAATGGTTTATTCAAATGTATGTTGTAGCTGTAGGTTTTCTATAAATACATGTGACGTTGGATATAATATATGAACAAAATATAACTTTTTGAATTCGAAAGAATTGATAGTTTTAGTAACTTATAGTATAAAATACCTAAATATAAGCGTAACATAAATTAAATAAATCTAAACTTATAAATTATGTACTAGATCACTGCCAACGGGAAGCGTGCTCAGAAGGTTGGCTGCATTGCCACGCTGTACAGCAATGCTAATTCTCTTGGCAAAACATGAGCCAGCCTTCTGATCACGGGTAGTGTCACAGTTTCTTACAAAATAAATAAATATTTTTTTATGGGTTTGTAACCAAAGTCAATATAACACTAACAAAACACAACAACACAACAACACACAACAAACAAACAAACATAAGGCAAAACATGAGCCAGCCTTTTGATCACGGGTAGTGTCAAAGTTTCTTATAAAATAAATAAATATTTTTTTTATGGGTTTGTAACCAAAATCAATATAACACTAATAAAACACAACAACACACAACAAACAAACAAACAACAACAAACAAACAACAACACACACAAAACACAACAAGAAACAAGAAAACAGGGGGGGGGGGGGCACGTTTGCCGCTTTTATAGAACCTTTCGCCGTGTGTGGAATGCCAAGCACTTATGCAGTTTATTTCGTATTAACTTGCCTACATCAAAGCTTGAACCTCAAACTGCCATTGTGGAACGGAAATTGAAAAGTGCTCGAGCAGAGCCGTCATAACGTCGATGAATACTCGACATTTTCTAATGACATGACCGTCGGGTGATTCGAGAACGAAATTACAGTGTCATTAAAAAAAATTACCCTCTCGACCTTATGATATCGTCAGGGTTAATGCTGTTTGACTGATAGATAGCTCGAAAAAAAAAAGCATTTGACAGACCTATTTTAAACTAACTGTGGCTGCCATTTCGTTCGGGCGGGACTTGCACTTTATATTCATATTTTTTGAACCTTGCAAGACATCAAAAAGAAAGATATATGCACATTTAAGATGAAACTCCGAATTAAACTATTGACAGAATCTATTTGAGTCAAAAATTCCGAAAGCGGACATTTAGGATTAGGTAGAGGTTTAATAAACCATTCTAGAAAGTCTTTGGAAATCAAGGACGTAAGCATACTTTACTACAGCTATGTTGGGTGTTTCTCTTATGGATAAAATTAGAAATGAGGATATCCGTAAGAGAGCCAAGGTAACCGACATAGCTCGCAAAATTAGCAAGTTGAAGTGGCAGTGGGCCGGTCACGTCTGCCGTAGGACTGATGGCCGATGGAGCATTGAGTCCTGGAGTGGAGACCGGGTCTCGGTAAACGTAGTGTCGGACGCCCTCCAGCCCGATGGACCGACGACCTGCACAAGGTCGCCGGTAGGCGCTGGATGAGGAAAACAGAGGACCGGGATAAGTGGCGCCATCTTGGGGAGGCCTACATCCAGCAGTGGACTACGACTGGCTGATGACGTAAGCATACTTGGATTAAGTTACTCAAAATCTTAACTTTGTAGTTATAAGAAGTCAGGGAACATACGTTGTAATATTTTTAGGTAACAATAGATATCTAATATATATATATATATATATATATATATATATTAAGTTACTTTGATTAAGTTACTCAAAATCTTAACTTTGTAGTTATAAGTACTCAGGGAACATACGTTGTAATATTTTTAGGTAACAATAGATATCTAACATATATATATATATATATATATATATATATATATATATTGAGAGTTTACTATGTCTATACTCGTATATTACATCTTTAACACAAGTGTAACAAGTATGTTACACTTGTGTTATAGTGTAGATATAATATAGAACAGAGTTCTCTGAGGCTGATTTTAGACATCCATACCAGAGTAAACAACGAAAAGGTCATTTGCTAAAATTGTCTTGCTGGGAATTAAACCCGGAAAAATGCTTAGACTGCTAGACTGCAGAGTCCCGCCAAACTTATCTATTAAAATGTAATTAAAAGTAGAGGTATTCCACATGGTAGGTGCTATGAGGTAAGTACACACGACTTTTAAATAGATTTTATATTGGTACAAATTTCTGCACAGTTATAAACAATGCAATATCTTATTACCTTGTTAATTTGAAATACATATGTATATTTTTAGGACGTGGATGTTTGATTATTGTTCGCTCTGTATTTGACAGGTGAGAGTAAATATGATATTTTCCGATTGTTGCGGGATGTTCATAATGGGATTTATGTAAGGTAAAATTTGATTGAGCCTGGAAGACAAGTTTCGTTCGGCTCAGTTATATTCTAGTCACTTTTTTATAATTTTTTAAAGATTCAATTCTATTTTATGTGACATAAAACTATTATTTTCCGATATTTTGATTGGGTTCTATAATTTTTATTATATTTGTATGTCTTTCGAGACCACGGGCCATAAAAATGGCCCGGACATTTGGAGGGCTTGCGTGGGGCCATGGAAAGGCCAACACGTAGAGGCCCTTTGACAAATTTAATGTAAATGTGGCGTGACACTGACCGGCGATTATCCCTGTCTACACCATATAACAATGCACCCAAGGACAAGCCCCGGCCAGCGTAGAACTATTGTGGGAAATGAGGACAAAAAGTACCGGACTATTGGGTGAACTGCTAGTGGTACTAGGGGTCTGAGAATATGGGGCCTATGGCGTCTGCCCGTCGCAATATTCAGGGAACATGGAAAAATGGGCAGACGGTGACTCGCCACTCCCTGCATGGGCCCCAAAAAATGCCATAAAGACAGGGGCAAAATGGGTGTGAGTGGCTAAGGGGTGTAGAGAGGTGGGCTGCAGGTTCACCGAAGCTACTTCTGACGTGATGCCATTTATCACTTCCACCCCTGGAGCTTGAGTCTTAGGTCTAGCGATCTCCACTCCGTGCCGGCTGGCTAAGTCAAGCACGGAGGTGGGGGCCTTGTCTTGGCCCCCGGAGTTAGGTACGAGGTGTCGCTACTCACCTAAGGCTTCGCCACAAAGCCCCCCTGCGGGTTAATTTTTATTATTATTACCATTATTTTTTTTAATTAATTAAACTCTCATATTATTTAATTTTGCAAATTGTGCATTGTATGTTGCTCTGCTAGGTTAATAATAAAGAGTCACGATTCTGTAACCACTTTCAACTAAATGTCTTTATTTCAAATCGAACGTTGTGATGACTCAATGTCTAATGCCTCATTTACATTATACCCTGTTCTACTTATATTCGTATGGGCAACGCAAGTATGTATAAAATATAATAAATACAATATTAGTTCTGTGGAACTGTGGAACATGATACACTCGGAGTTTTTGGCGGGAACTGAAAGGGGACGTTGTGCTGTGGAGTTTTTATTTTCTAAAAATGTGTAAAATCACTCTAAAATGAACTATAGTTGTAGGATATTAATAGTTTTTGAGTAGTAATTATGTGTTTTTGTGAGAAATGTGAACTGTATAGTCAAATGTGGCCTTTCGAGTTTTCATAAGAACTCCGCTATACGGCGTCGATTGTAGCCCACAACACACTTGCGCCTGGCTTAAAGGCCTAGTTGCCAAGCCATAAACATAAAAAAATTATACACTCGTACTGCCCTTACCACTTGCTGTCTTGCTACCGTGGAAATGTGTATAATACTAGCAAAAACCGATGCTTAGTAAATAACGCAAAATTGAATAATAAACAGAACTGATTTGTGTGCTCGACCATCAAACAAGTGAAAAGGCCATAAAAGACGCAATACCGAAAACTGTACGGACCCTACCGTAGCCCATGTTTTTACACTTTTCCCAACAAATTATTTAAAAACTTTCTTCCCGAAATGGCGATAGAGACTTAAATTGTGTTTTCAACTCAAACTTTTAGTAATTTCCCTATTTACTGAGAAAGCTAAGATAGATAACTTTATAAATTTATTTCTTATTTGTATGGCGTGAAGAATGACTCACATAATCACTGGTCTTCTCAAATTTCCTGTACCTATAAAGTAAAGATAGAGTTGAGAAATTAACGTAATTAAAAAGGCATATGCTAATAGATGTGTTTGAGATGTAGTGCTGAAATTAGAGAAACATGCAAGTATTCATAGACCTTAAAATTGAACTTTGGATTCATTCTTTTTTGAGGCGCAATTTATCATTAATATCTGCCGTTCAAAGTCAGTAGGTATAAGTATAGCATGCTCGGACCTAGCAACTAAACCACTCCGGTCTTCTATCTCGCTGCAACACCAGATCTTAAATCAAGCAAAGGTCTGTGGCTGTTTTTTATTTTATTTTTATTTTTATTGCAGTAGTTCAGCAAACAGGCAGACGGCCCACTTGATGGAAAGCGGTTACAATTGCCTGTGGACATTTGCAACATCAAAGGTGCTACAAATGCGCTTCTGATCTCTTAAGGGAGATTGGAATCTGGTCACTAATGCCGGAACACAACTCAAGGTTGCTATGGCGACATACTTTATACCAGGGGTGGTAACCATCCAATCGGGCAAATGCCGAACCACCACCTCACCTAATTAACCTGTTTCACCAACTATGCTATTTTACGCGATTTGTCATTGTGTTAACCATTCAACTACATCTCATTGTTAATTTGCCAAATGTTCGTATACTTACTACTCGTTTGACAAAGGTCTGTTGATAAAGGTGTAATTAAATTGTATAACAGTATTGCTAGTACGGCAAAACGCATTAGCCTAAGTGATTGATGACAAAGGACAAAGTGCCAACCAATACATTTAAATATTTAAATAATTACAAAATCATTAGCAATTATTTCACTAGAGTGTTATCGTAAAACCATTGGACGTCTTTGTGTAAAACTAGATTATTACGTTACTATGAAGGCATTCCGATCATATATATTAGCTGATTTGTGGTACAAGGCTCTAAATGGTATGTTTTCACCCAATATTAGTCATATTGTTCCTCCGCCGCCATTGTACTTATGTTGTACAACATACGTCAATTAAATGGTGTTCACTTACGTGCCTATCACAGTGTATAAATAAGAATAAATATATCATCATCATTACTATGTAGTCGTAGAAGTGTTTTGACGGTTAGTATCTGTTTGTCAATTAAAAAAAAAATTGACACATAAAACAGAGGTCCAGCCTATTTGGAAATCCCCGCAGGCCGGACAAAATCTGTATTATCGAACATGTTCGCAAAATTCCGATTGGATTGTTGCCTTACTTTTAAAAGCTATTGATCGGCCTATAAAACTAATACTTATATACGTAGCACAAACCCCTTACAGGAAAGCTTAAATATAAACCGATTCGAAGCTTGCAATTTGTCATTACATTGTCCATATTTGACATAATATGGTATATAGCAAGGGAGTGGTCAAATTTTAATTATCTTCGTCTGTTATCTTATACAAGTTAGCTCCGTTTCGAATTTCATTTAAATCCCTTCTGTAGTTTTTGCGTGATACTCTAACAGACAGCCAGACCGAAAGACAGACAGACAAAAATTCTAAAAATTGCATTTTCATAATCTCCTGGTCCAAACTACCTCCTGGTCCAAATTACCTCCTGGTCCAAACTACCTCCTGTGATTTTTTCACATTTTTCAACGTAATGTAAGTACAAACTCAAACCATTTACAGATTGATTATAGTATAGATATAAAAAACAATTGCTCTTCTTTAGTCTCGCTAAAACTTAAAAACTGCTTGGACGAATTTGATGATTTTTTTAGTGATTGAGTTGGGTCTCTGCATGGTTCAGATTTAGTATTGGACTCGGTAGATGGCGTTGCAATTGCGAGAATTGAGAAAAATCTCATAAATTACTGAGACTTTATAGATAGTAATCACATACATAGACAGACTGACAGACATGACGATTGTATAAGGATTCCGTTGTTGCTAAAATAGCTAGGGCAATCTAAAAGTTATCCTTCGCAAGAGAGATTTAATTACCAAGAATAGTGATACAAAATAGTTTAGATAATTATTACCTAGCTCCACTCTGGAAATGAAGTAGCAACGACATGAGATCGCTGGGAATACGACCTTAGGGGTGACATAAATTCATCAGCAAACAGTCGTTTGGTTATTACGTTTAAATTAATATATTTTTCATCTGAAGATTCTACTCTATGTTCCAATAACAACTAATGACGAGGATGCACTGCTTAGGCAATTTTTTTGATCAAATGAGAATAATAATATTCTTACAATTATCATTTGCTAACTTCAAAGAGAATCATCGCGAGGAAACCTGCACACTACAATAAGTTTATATTTAAATAAAACATCTAAGTTTAATTTGTTGTAAAAACATTAACTTCTGTTCGTATTTTGAAGTCGCTTAGGTCTTTTTAAACATAATTGTCTTCCATGTGTTTTTAAATCTTATAAATAATGTAGTTTGCATTAATAGCATTTAGTTCTAAAATATGTAATTAATTAGTCTAACATCACATCAGAAAGCCAGTGAGGGTTAAAACCATCCCCCTCAATCGTATTTAAGCTTCTATTGATTTTTAATAATCATCTGTCGCTTATACTCTGATATTGGTAAAATCAATTGCTAAGTGCGTTAAATCCAATAAAAAAGTGACGTGAAGTAAGGCTGATATTGAAGTGAAAGTTTATATCAAGGATCTTGGTCCTTGGTTCATACATTTACGTGCAACGATTTTCAATATGGATTGCGAGTGACAACGGCACTTCAGAGACTAAAACACTATCATACAAGAAAGAGTTTTAGCGAATGTCAAGTATGATTCTTGAAAACATCAAATGTTTGTATGAATGGCCCTTAACTTACCATGGGTTCGTTCGCGGAATAAATTGCCTTGATTTGATCGATTTCTCCACTGATTGAAAACCTGTGCTGCTCGTTTGCTAGGATTATCCATATTCATCCGCACATTTCTGAAACCTCCCGGTGCGTCGTGTTTTTTTGGAATTCTTATATTTTTGTGAATACGAATTGATTGAAGGCAATTTTTCCCAATTATCATAATTTATATATGGTTAGTTTTTTAAATAATTTTTAGATATTAATATACTATGTTTTTATTAAGTAACACTTATAAGTTGTGAATAATTAGGTAAAGAAGTTTTCAAAACAGTTATCATTGAATTTAGTAGTGATGCTGCTGTGCTTTTGGGGCTCGTGGAAAATCACCGGATGGCGTCTTTCATAACGTAGCCAAAATCGTCAGATTTAAGCATTTGGATTTTGTTGGTTTTAAGTCAAAATAAGGTATCCTGTAATGGCTGTAATCGGATCGAATTATAGGATCTCTGCCCTTTCCCCCCAAACAATTCACTAGAACGCAAAGAATCCAAGTTAGATTGCCCACAGGGCTGTAAATGAATTTCCCATTATCTCGCCTGAATAACCAAGATCGGTGCTAGGTATCTGTTATGTGTTTAAGAAATGACAATCTCCTTTGTCTATATATTTTTATTAGTCTATGCTATGTCATGTCATATCATTGTATATTCTTCTTACATTTTATCATTATGGGACGTCACGTGCATCAACAATAAATTCCATTATTTTACTAATTACAAGTTTCAATATCATTAAATTATTTGTGTGCAAAATCCAGAGCACAGTCGTAATTTGCTTAGGAATTCAAAAGTTTAATATATTTAAAAAAAGTTGCTATGTATATGGGATATGTTCGATTTAGGTTATCGTAGTCAAATGATGAAAACAGTTCTCGTTCGTTAATCCTACGAAGCCATTTACTGTCCGCAAACTAACAAGCAATGGTCGATATTTTTAGCAGAACAATGTATAAAAATAAAAATTTTCAGATATACCAATGTCGGTACTTTGACAAAAATCCATCGGAGGACACTCTCCGGTAACAAATGACGACCATTTTTCCTTGGGACAAAAATCCGCAGTTCGGTGGGAACGTGCAATGTAATTAATAATTTCCCCGAAAACGGATGAGTCTAATGGACTACGTTGCTAAGAATACAGCTGGAACAGATTTGATAAAAATATCTCGATTCGTGAGTGCGATGATATGTATAAGACTGTCACTGCGGAAAACTCCTGGAGCATTTTATCGTTAGAATATATTTGTTAAATTCCAGTTGTATTCTACACGTCCTCTTCACAATGCTCACTTTTTCTTTTCGATTTTTTCAACAGTTGTTGCTAAGCTATATAGCTTATAAACGGGACTATAATAATATTTTGCTCTCGTTAACACTTATTTTGTGGGAAGAAAGGCAATAATTTGCAGGTAACCGGTATATGATGGCCGCTATAGTCTAGTGACCTAAGCTTCGAATTATCTAGTTTAATGGAATTTCACTAGATAAGTATGATCTATTATTTCCTCTGGTCTGTGTGTCGTAGACCAGCTTCAACGGTATTTTGGTATATTAATGAAACACAGTCGTTTACATAAATCGGCTTGGAGACGAATCTGTGTTTGCAGTATTGTAACATACACAGTTTTTGTTGTTTGTAGTAGTATAACTTACAAATCATGTCCCCTTTTGATCTCATGCACACACAGACACGTGTTTACCATAAGTAAAAACTTCTCGTCATCTTTAATTACAAGAACTATATCATCCTAGCCGTTTATCTATGTTTAAGATTTTTCAGAGTTAAGTTTTTAAAAAGCCACTTTTACTGTCTCTGTGATTCAATATAACCCTATAGACAAATACAATTAAGGCAAAAATTTAAATGTGTTTTATTTTCAATGAATTATTTGTCGTTAGACCTGAGAGTGAGACCATTATTGTCCTGCCCTCTTCCCAGACTGGGTGGTAGATTTTCGACGAGAGTTATTGCCTAAAACGCCTATTGTACCCGCAGTATATGATTTACGTCGGCTTATTCTTTAGGCTTCACACTGTGTCAAAATATAATAACAACAATATGTAGATTATAGACTCAAATACAGGACCTTGTTGTATAAATTGTATTCTACAATAAAACATTGCTTTTAATTTTTATAATTATAATTTTTGTATTTATCTATCTTCACAGTCAGAGATAAAAGCAGATTTTTTTTAAATTGAATTCGGTGCCGAATTATTTTTGGCATCGTATCTAATCACATACCTAATACTGTTACTCTCGTAAATGAAAGAGTTACCACAACATTAGGAGCAGAAGTTCATGCGAGCGAACAGCTACGGAAAGTTACAGAAATAACTTCTTGGATAACTGAAAACTGTATTCTGCATATACGTATGCTATGTATTGCGCCGCGGTCTCGTCGGCCAAAGTGTGAGCGACAGCTGATTGTTTCAAGAACTAATAAAGTAACGAGATATGGAACATGACTATATAGATATCCTGTTTACTAAGCGTAGTGACTAACCTGTCCCTATGGTCTTCTGTCTTCCTCCAGGAATAGCTATTCCTCAAAAATTTCTTAATTTTTCTATCTTGTCTAAGAAGATTGCTTAGACGTGTAAAATCTTTTGGTTTTAATACATATGTTAAGCGTAGTGATTATCCTCTTTGTTTCTTATTGTTAATTTCAGCGTCTGTCATTGTCAACATTGCATTTTTCTTTTTTCACTTTTCTGTATTTTATAAATGTAACAACTATTAAACTGGTGGCAGTATAGTTTCTTGTACACGAGTAAACAAAAGTCAACTTTAAGGTGACGAACATTTTCATTTCATCACAGTTGTAGATGTAACTGAGACATAAAATTTATTGTTTCCTTGCAAATAGGCGTGTGGGATATCTTTAGTCACATTTTAAAAAATAATAAGGATGTTCCGTAATAACTTTTTTAATTTTTGTTAACAGAAGAGATGTTCGCAATTCAAACCTGTAAAAAAATTCTCCCCGTCTAAATTTCAAAGTGTGATGTTAATTAAGATCCGTTAAGTAGGTTTTCAGCTATATGATGTTTTCGATTAAATACTTTAAGTTGGAAAATTTTCAAAACATCATTATCATAATGAAACCCTTGATTGTGTGTGGAGTAGGACGCACTTGCCGGTTTTTTATAGCTTTTTGTTTTTACACGTCGGGCCAAATAAGAACTGTGAAGTTTTTACGTTTCATGTTTTTTTTCCGCCTTAACTTTAAATGCATGACCCATTGCCATAAAGTAACTTTTTATGGATTTCACTTTTTAAGTATTATACTTTTGTTATGCAAGAATTTTATAATGTTTTCATCCACGATAAAGCTAATATTAGCTAAAAAAAACTATAGTAATATTAGTTATAGTACTTACAATAAAAAACCATTTAATTGACGATGTCTTAAAAAGTTATCGGATATTGATCAAACCAATTTTCGTCCGTCTTCCTATTTATCAATTGAAAAAGTATGTTTAAATTGCAGTAGTGTAACATACGTACTATAATATCGGGACATGGGCTTAACGCTATTTTTTTAACTCGTAATGTTATAGTTTATTGCTTTAAGTTTTATCTATAGCCTTGAGCGCAGCCCGCAGGCCACTGACAGTGGTCTTACATTCTACTTTGTTGAAATTAATTTTCCTTTTCTTTAAAAAGATAGCGATCACAAAGCTTGGTCGTTACCTGAAATTATGTCTTATCTCACTTAGTATATGCTAGAAAGCGATGTCAAAAAAAACTTAATTACTTCTACTACTTCTAACAACTAAGTCAAAATATACTAAAAACTTATTGTGCGTATGTATACGTTTCTGGTATATGGTTATACTTAGACAGACATGAAAAGATATTTTTATGACCGACAAAGACCAACTCACATCTGCAGTTTATTACCTTTTCGGCATTTACACTTCTTTTGTTTACTTTGTGTTTAAAATTTGTAATTAGAAAAACAGCATATTGTGTATTATACTCTTTTATAGCAGTCATTAGACAGGTGTCGAACTGATTCTAAGAAATTTGATCTACACGGCCGGGCAGCCATATTATATCGGTGCAGTATAAAGCAATGGCCCAAGAGAGAGATCGGCAGTCAAGCGATAACCACTAACAAGACAAGAGGTAAGTACATTCGATAATCTATATAGTGACGGACTTTGCGCTTTGGACGTTTGAACTGATTGTGTTCAGTTATATTTGTACCTGTGTTATACGTGTTTGTATAGTTCTAATAAACTCTATAATACTTCCAACGGAATTTTAATTCGAGTCCTGTAACTCGTAACAATATAATGATTTTCTAATAGCGCTCTTTTGTTTAAACTGCTACTACATTCACCGTTACATTGGTGATATCTATATTATATTCACTTTTGTTTTTAAATACTTAATCTGTGTTCTTTGGTTAGTCGCTAAAGTGTGTAATTACACTGTATTCTACGCCTTCTTTTAAGCATATCGTCACACAGTTTGCTTTTTAACCCATGGAAGATTGAAAGGCAATGCTAAACATATTTTGTAAAACGGTCATTACCGATCAGCGTTACCAAGATGGCGTGTAATTAATCCCGACAGTGACCGGACAACTTTGGAGGAAACTCATTTCGTTGAGACGTACCGGTAAAACACGAGGGTATACTTATATACTGTCAATACCAATCTGAACTGACACACGCTTGTTAGGCATTTTAACCCTTAACCCGAAACGTAATAAACAGATACCGGACGGACATTTTAGATCTTCTTAGAAACAAGTGACCCTATTCAAGTCGGACTTGCAAACGGAATATGTAGGTTGAGTACAATACGCATACTTGGTCCAAATTTTAATATAAATTTATACTATTTCATTTTAAGCACTGACGTTTTTAGTCGACTCTTATACTCGCCGCATTGAGATATAACATTTTCTAAGACTCGCCGGTAGCATTCATTGAATGGTCGCGAAGGTACTATATAGAGACGAAGCCCTTATTATTTATTTATAATTTGTTGTACGAAATTGCTTGTACTAAGATGTAATATAAAAGTCTCTAGTTAATCATTTGAAAACATGAGTATTATTCTATTAAAATATATCTACACTTTGTCTCCCCGAAGCGGTATAAATGTTATGCGCCAAACATATTTAGGTATGGGCATTTCTCAATAGATTTGGAAATTCATTTTCTTTTTCTTCTCCAAAATATTTGAAAACAATTTTTTGTGAGACGCTAAACGTCAGATATGAGCGTGGAATAAGGGATGGGTTTAATCTTATTCAAAATTGTTGATTACTACCCAAAAAATAATAATACATAAAAAAATATATTTTAAATGTAGTACTTTTTATCATATTTTATTTTCATTTTAAGTATTATTATTTTTACCTTTGAATACTTAGGCTTATCTTTTGATATTTAAAATAAATATTTTACGTCAACTTTCACAAAACAATTCAAAACTATTTTTTAAAAAATTTACCTACGTAACAAAAAATAATATTTTTACGTTAGAAAGAGGACTAGTTTCACAAAATAATTTATAAAGTACAATCGTCACATTGCTGTCTTCTACTCAGCTGTAGATGTTAACTTAAAAAAACCTGATGTTATGTATAAGATTTGAGACTTAGGAGTTACTCCAAATATTAGGTCTCTAGCCTTAGTAGTTACTGAGATAATAAGCTGTGATAAAGAAAATGACACCGGACTGGGACCGATTTATTTTAAGTTTTACATATAGGAACCTAAAAAGGAAAAGTCGACGCAGATTTAGGCCAAATGGAGGCTAATTCGTCTTGTCAATTACACTGGTCCAGTAAAAAAAGTGGTGTGTTCTTTTGACCATCTATTCGTATGTATTACGTACACACACACACACGCACACGCGCGACCACACACACACACACACACATGTGTATATACATATATATTGTTACGAGTTTAGCGGGATTCGAATTAAAATGCCGTTGGAATTATAGAGTTTATTAGAACTATATAAACATGTATAACACAGGTACAAATATAACCGAACACAACAAATCCAAACGTAATGCAGAAGGTCGTAATTCAATAAAACGCGCAAAGTCCGTCAGTTATAGATTACCGAATGTACACACGTGTCGCCTTGGTCGTGGTTCTTGCTCGACTGCCTCCTCTCTCCATCTGGACATTGTTTTATACTGCACAAATGCAATATGTCCACCCGGCAACGTAGACCGAACTTCCTAGATTCAGTTTGTACTTTAAAATCTGTAACACCTGGCTAATGATTATCATACAACAATAGGCCGTATGCTAATATGTAAACAAAAGAAGACGATGATAAAAGAATTACAATACTTTCAATGTTAATTAGTTATTAGTTCAAATGGCGACGGGTAATAAATGAGCTTTGTTTCAGATATGCAGGTGGATTTTGTTTCTGTCGGGACCTGAGTTGTAACAATATTATATGTATTTCGATGGGTCTGTTTGGTCCATACATCCTCAAAATTTTGAGGGCATCGAAATACATAAGAATACATGGGTTGCTTTAATCTATATGAAAATTTTGTAAAACAAGATCATCATTTTGGTGTCTGTAAGACAGAGTCCAGATTCTGTGTCTCGCCTGATTACTGTAAACGCTTTACGTTGAGGTTGCATTTTAAACTGATTAATTGTTGTGGCATCGAATGATCGAATGAGAAATGTACTACTGGGAAATGCAAATTCGCTTGAATAAATACCGGAACTCCCATATTTTAAGGTATTAAAACTTATGCTTTGTATTTACATTTCAATGTAAGGTACAGGTTGCCTAAATAGAGTAGAACATAATAGGTACGTCACTTTCGCTTCGTTTAATCGGCAACAACCCCAATATTTTAGCAAGATTAATTTTGATGCTTACTATTATTTTTGAGTAAAGTCAAATATCGTACAAGTTGTCGAGTTGGTTTATTTATGACAAACGCGTTTTACCAACATAATCTATGGTGTTTACTAACACTATGTGATAATTAATAGAGCAGTTATTCGATAAATGGCTGGTTTCTATATTTTTATGACTGCTTATTTGCTCTACTATAGTTAAAAATTTGACATAAGCTCCATACAACTATGAAAAATTCAACCGATGGTAAGGGAAGTGAATGATTAATATGAAATAGGAACCGGCCATAAAAGAAGCTAAATGAACCCTTACACACATGTCATGTCGGCGGTATTTTTATAAATATAATCAAATTTTATATAATAGACATTCCTTGGTAAATGTAAAAATCATTGTTCGTATGAAACTAAGGATTCTTTTTGCCAACAAAACGACACTACAACGAAGAATTACCATATATAAAAATTCATTTTGTTTACAAAATGACTGAGAATATATATAAGATTAAATATTGCCCGCAGGGAAATAAATTAATTCATCTCATGATCAGGAATGACGTAAAATCGATAGCCAATTTTAAAATGTTGAATTTGAAAGTGAATTTTTATTCCGCGAATCCCGAGGGAATTTTCACCATAGCGATTTGAAGTTGTTCAGGTGCATAACATTAGCTAATTCCGAGACAGTTTTTACTAAAACGATAACTTACATTCTTTTTTAAATGCTGCGGTATTTGGTGTTCCGGGAATCTCACGAGAATTTTCCCGGGAATGTTTTAAATTCGGTTGTATATATAAAAATTTGCTGATTTGGATCCGATTGATATTAAAACAAACTAATTCGGGACTTTTTGTATTTTTTAGGAATTCCTAATTTCGAAATCACGTGATATCTACATTTATTAGATAGACATCTATAGCAGAAGATATGTAGTTATGTATGCCGTTAGTAACATTACTTATTCCGAGTTTTGACGGGAATCTTCCGAATCCTTGTATTTTTCATACTAAAATATCTATTGCCTGCTGAAAATACCCCTTGAATTTAAATACTCACAAAATAACTTTAATCTCCGTTAACCGGCAGTCGTGGACGAAGTCACGGGCATTTCCTAGTATTTAAATATGAGAATTATCGTTTTATTTTATGTATCTATATTCTGACAATACCTTTTCAAAAACAGTGACCAATAATAAAAACAACAACTCATCAAAAACTATGGTATAAAACATGGAGGTTCTACTCCGAATATCTTCCAAACACAAAGAGACAAGGTTTAATTTCGAACATCCTCCCAACTCAAAAAGAGATTAAATGTTAGTCCCTTTATAATGTGTATAGAATTCAAACAGTTCGGCAGTTCAACTGTCCTCCACACTGCGAGTCGTCTACTGTCGTTATATACTATCTCCAGCGTTTTGCCTATTGTTGTAGTGTTTAATACGTCTAGCTTTTACAACCGCCAAATCGGCCGCAGTTTTGGAGCTGTGGAAGTTATCAAAAACAGCATTCCCATTGCTCCATCCTTTCTTTTTATCAATGTTTCTGTTAAACCAATAAGCTCCTTCAATATCTTTTCTTCTATCTATATTTAAACATGTCCCTTCTTTAAAACTTCCATTATTTCTCTTCCTTTCAAAAGAAATAGTTTTTGTATTAATGTTTACCTTTTGATGTGATGTAGAATCTTTTGAAGAAGGTGACACCGTTGATGGTGTTGTAGATTCTTTACGCACAACCTTGTTTGGCGTGTTTTGTTCAGGACAAAGGGCATTATTGTGTCTTTTTCCACATATAAGACATTTTATATGCAATTTACAAAATTTAGCAATGTGCCCTTTCTTTAAACATAATTCACATGCTCGTCTTGTCCTTATGTGCGCTTTTCGTTGTTTTAGGGTCATTTTATATATCTTAAAACATTCAGCTGAGCTGTGATTTTCTTTATCGCACCAAATACACGCTGTTTTCTTTTCTTTTTTGTTTGTGTTGATGAGACACTCCGCCGTATGTTCCCTTGTTGTGTTGGTATCTTCATGCGCGGTGAATGTGCTTCTCGCCATATTAAAACGCTGTTCACTTTCTACCTCCTTCCTAAGGAATGTCAATAAATGATTCAGCTCTTCTTCCATCTTATTACTATGTATAGCTGAACGTTCCCATGCCTTAAGGATTTCCTGAGGTAGCGCCGACTCTACCATGGGTAGTATAAACGCAGCATGATTTTTTGATATACCTAATGTTTCAAGGGCCCTCAAATGTGCACTCAATTTATCGTATAATGATACGAGAGACTCCTCTTGATTTTTATTTAATATTAATTGTAGAAGTTCTCGTACATAATGTTGCGTAAGAAGTTCCTCTCTAGCGTACCTTGACATGAGATGTTCCATGCATTTGACATAGTTCTCATTCGAGACTGGATAACTTTCTACTAGAGTTCTAGCCTCGGTATGTGGTACGACAGCTTGTAACAAATACTGGAACTTGTCTTCATCTTCTAACACTGAACTTTCATGGATCTTTTTAAACTGATTCCAAAATGGAAGCCAATTTTTCACGCTACCATCAAATTTCGTAATTTCTATCTTTGGTAAACGTATTTTTAGGGATTGACTATGAAGAAATGACTCACACTTTTGTGGAATACTCCTCTCCTCCTTCTGTTTTTCCAACAACATTTCACACTTCGTTAATATGCGTAGCCATCTCGAAGTATAATTTTCAATTTCTTCCAATTCATTCCCCAGTTGGTCTTCCGAAAAATCCGGGTTAGATGTAATTATATCTTTTATCTTTCCGTCAATTATTTGTAGAGCTTCATGGTATTGCTTTAACTGCTTTTTTGCAGATTCTACTTCAAAGAAGTCCGTTTGCAGGCTTTCTAGAAGCCCTTCCAAACAGTTGGCATTCTTTGAAAATAATCGCCGCATTACGGATCTTTCTTTCTTTTTTGCATCCAACTCTACGGTCGCCATGTTAAAAAATCGACTCGACAATATCTTTGGAAGCTTTATTTGTTGATAAATTGATATAATTTTAAGAGAGGAAAAAAAACGTCTTTTATTTTATATATCTATATTCTGACAACACATTTTCAAATACAGTGACAAATAATAAAAACAACAACATATCAAAAAGTATGGTATAAAACATGGAGGTTCTACTCCGAACAGTATCTATCTTAATACAGTGAGAAGAATTTTTCATTATGATTTAAATAATAAACCTTGATTATAACTAAAGGATATTTTTGTGAAATACTCTGCTAAGGGAGCTCTTTCTTTCATTTGGTAAACTTGATGTTAAAACATATTATTGTTTTCTCATGTCTGTAATAACTACGGGGAGTTAGATAGGAAAAAATTGTTGCATTTGATGGCTCATATCTATATACCAACTAAAATTGAAATGTGTGAAATCAACCGTTTCTATGACGCTTAATGATAAATGGCCGTTTAAAAAAATTTGTTGTCAGTATAAATGAAAATTTATCTGGCATAAGTTTCAAACCGACGCAACGGATTTATAACCAAAATTATAATGAAATTATTAGCGATTTGACTTTGACTTGACTTCGATTGACATTTTAAGGGGTCTGAAAATATGAATGTTAATTAGGCCCAATTCTTGCACGAAACAATTAGCGAATACCACTTTGCGCTAGTTAGCCTACCGTGCAATTAGTTTCCTTTTAGAATTATTTTTATCTATTAAACTATCTTTATTTTCTTTCGCCATATCCCAATTATTTGGGGTCGGCACAATATGTCTCTTCCTTCCATACTCGTCTATTCTGTACATACATCTTCTGTTACACCACAAATCATCATATTATCCTTCACACAATCCATCCGTCTCTTTTTTAGCCTACCTTTACATCTGTACCCATCCATCTTTTAGTTTTGTTGTTTCTTTTTGTCACATGATTTTCATCCCTCTTCTTTATATACCCATACCACATTAATCTTCTTCCTCTCCATTTTCAGTCACAGGTGCAACTTTCAAAGATTGTACTTATTTCACATCTTATCCATACTTGTAACACCACACATCCATCTCAACATTCTCATCTCAGCTGAGTGGAGACGTTTGTGCTTTATCACTTTAGTAGCCCAACATTCGGACCCGTATAGCATGACTGGCTTTATGACATATTTATATAATTGACCTTTGGTTTCAATGGCATTAGTTTGTCGCAAGTCACACCGGTTACCTGTATCCACTTTAGCCATGCTACATTTATTCCTCTTCTTACATCCTTCTCTATATCACAGTTACTCTGCACTAGTGAACCAAGGTATCAGAATTCGGGGTTACATGGTAGTGTGGCTGGTTGTAGTTTAATAGGCACAGTAAGGACTACAACTCCCGCAGAAATCGCAAAACAGGTATTCGGTTATGGTTCTGCTGATTTTATTATATCTATTAAAGTATCATCATGTTATAATAGTACCTAGAAATATTCAAGATACCTATGCAGCGACAGTAATATTAGTAAATTTTGTTTAACTAGCGGCACAAATAATTTCGCTTTCGCCTGAGGTCACATCGCTACTTACCCTGCTCCAATAAATTGTCGCACGTCTTTGTTAATTCCGATCAATCAGTATTGAAACTGTCACTATTGTTAATTGCAATTAACGCGATATTTCGATATCTAATCTGACTGTCACTAAACTGGCTTTTCTTTGAATCCATTAATCAATCTATTTATTTATTTGCTTAACAACATGGTACACATTATACTTAGATTTTAGGACATATATAGTTTCACATGTTATTTACCTCTTAGACGTACAAATTCAAGGATAGTAAAATTAATATTATATTACTTTACTTAAAATCATAATAAGACATAGGAGACTTGAAATTTTTACTGGCCAAATTAAATTATATATTTAGATCTTGTTTAAAACTAGTTTTGCATATTATTGCTCATCCAAAACGTAGAGAACAAAGATCATTTCATTGTCGCAATCATATTTTTTTAAAATAATTTTAGTAAACTCTCTAAATGAATGGATATGCAGGAAGGTAATTTTGAGAACAGAAATGAACTAGAATATTTTTATACTGAAATATATAAACTTCTTGCGAGATATAGAACCGGAATTTACACGGCTAGAGTTGTAGGAAAAGCCTTGTTAATATACTAACAGTTAATAGGCCGTTCTTTAGATTAATGAGTACTAAACCTAAAAGTAAATCGCGCCAATGCACTTGCTTCACATGTGTTAGTGACTGAAATGCGTCTTGATTAGTAGTTTAAAAAATAACGCAGATAATTATTAGCTACATTAGTATATACATACACACGTTATCTTTTAGTGTTTAACGTTATTAACAAAGTCGCATCTCAAATAAAACATAAGCGCTTAGCTACATCTGTGTGATACGGGCACTAATATTATCCCAGGTATAGCAGGGACATAACAGTTGGTGATCAGCAGTCAGCGGCTGTGGTGTTGTGGCTGGGATGTCGTATTTCTGCTCATGGCTTGTGGCACGTGGGCTAACCTGCGCACAAGTTGGTGAATCAATCAGCATGGTAACCGTGCCGGGCAATCGTTTCGAGGGTGGTTTAGCGCTTGCGCGAATAATAGGGATGCCCGAACACATCTTTCAAGGGTAAACAGTATTTTATCGACAGTTCAGAGAGTTAGAGTGACTTTTCATAGCTGTCGTTTTATTAAGCCATAAGATTTTAACATGAAAGAAA